>CM066032.1:859994518-860594518 GCA_033557465.1 Ichthyophis bannanicus
CATCCTCCTTCCTGCCTCAACCCAAAACGTGCTCATGGGGATGAGGCATGGTCCTATGGTTATACATGTGGGTGATCTGCCATTATAGTAACAGCACTTGCCCATGTCAAGCAGAGTGTTTTCCCCTCCAACATGTTTTAAACCGGGTGGAGTAGTGGTTTTAACAGAACTCCTAAAAATACATAAGGGCCCGGGTTTGGCAGTGGAAAAACCATCATAGAAACATAGAAACATGATGGACAGAAAAAGACCACATGGCCTAGCTAGTCTGTACTGGCCATATTGAGTACTACAATAGTCCCCTCTTTTCCCTTAGAGATCGTCTGTGTCTCGTCCCAGGCTTTTTTGTAATTCAAGATAGGGTCCTTGTCTTCTACCACCTCCACGCGGGACGGACTATTACCCAAAAAAAAAAAATCCTCACCATACTTTCCATTGAAAGAAATATTTACGCACTATTACCCTCTTTCATATTTTTTAGTCTTATATCCTTCTTTCACCTCCCTCCTGTGCCTTCCCCGTGTAGCAGAACTTGCTTTCAATCGAAAGAGGCTCTTCTCTCTGTGCATTTTATGCCATTGAGATATTTTAAACATCTCTATCATATCTTCTCTATCCTGCACTGTCCTCTGTCTAAAGTATACGTATTAATGATCCTTAAGTCTATCCTCATATGCTTTATAATAAAAGGGACCACTAACTATTTTAGTAGCTCACCTCTCTACACCGACTTCAAACCTGTGCTATATTCCTTTTGAAGGTGTGGTCTCCAGAACTAAACATAATATTCCAAAATGAGGTCGCACCAAACACCTATACAGAGGCACTATCACCTCCTTTTTTCTGCTGGCCATTCCTCTCCCTATGCAGCCAAGCATCTTCTAGCTTTTGCTGTCGCCTTTTCTACCTCTTTAGCTACTTTAAGATTGTCGGACACAATCACAATCAAGTCTGCTCTTCTTGTGTGGACAGGAGTACTTCTCCCCCTACACTGTACTGTTCCTTTGGATTTTTGCATTCCAAATGCATGACCCTGCATTTTTTAGCATGAATCTCAGCTGCCAAATTCTAGGACCATTCTTCAAGATTAGCTAGATCCCTCCTATGTTATCTACTCCTTCCTGGGTGTCTACTCTTGCAGATTTTGGTATCATCCAAAAAGAGGCATACCGTACCCAACAGCCCTTCTGCAATATCACTAACAAAGATGTTAAAAATAATTGGACCAAGGACAGATTACTGTGGCACACCACTGGTACCCTCCCTCTCCTCAGAGTGAGCTCCATTACCTGTACACTTTGTCACCTCTCCTCAACCAATTTCTAAACCCATCAGTAACTTTAGGGTCCATCTCTAGGGTACTCAGTTTGTTGCATAAGTCACCTGTGCAGACACGGTGTCAAAGACTTTACTGAAATCCAGCTCCCTGGTCACCTAGTCAACAGAAAATCAATCAGATTTGTCTGAACAAGACCTGCCTCTGGTGAATCTATGCTGCCTCTGATCCTGTAATCCATTGGTCTCAGAAACGTCACTATTTTCTCTTTGAGCAGCATTTCCAATAATTTACTCACCACAGAGGTTTTAGACTAACCGGCCTGTAGTTTTTAACCACATCTTACTTCCGTTTTGTGTAAAGGGATCACTTATGCCTCTCTCCCGTCCTCTGACACCACTCCTGACTCTAAAGAGGCATTGAAAAGGTCAGTCAGTGGAGCCACTAGAACATCCCCCAGTTCCTTCAGTATTCTCGGATGTATCCCATCCAGTTCCATTGCTTTCTCTACTTTTAATTTAGCTAGTTCCTCACGACCACTGTCTGCTGAAAATCATACAATATCCCTTCACTTCTGTTCCTGTTTGTTGGTGTTTTCTTGATCCTGCTCCTAGCCCTTCATCTGTGAATATGGAACAGAAATATTTGTTAAGCAATTCCGCTTTATTCTCTTCAGCTTCTACATATTCCTCCCCTTCTCCTTGAGTCTGACAATACTACTTTTGCCCTTCCTCTTCTCACTAAACATATCTGAAAAATGTCATCCACACATTATATTGCATTGGCTATTTCTTTCTTTTTATATCTTTGCCATAACCTGAACAAGTGATATTGCAACCAACCACATGTAGGGAAGATGTACGTGTCATACCCTCATGCAAAATGCTCGTTATTCACATTTATCCTTCATAGACCTGAGAAGCTGCAAGTATTTCAGTAAAAACCATATGTATAATGCTGACATGGAAGCACCAATCCTAAACACCTATATAAGAACAGACAACTTACATGGGTAGCTGCATGTGTGCCCGTCATGCTGCCAAATAGCAGGGAGTCCACCGAAAAGGATTACTTCAGGGGAGAGAACTGTTCAAGCATCAGACTCGTGTCTTCAAGATAGTTTCCTTCTAACTCAGTGGTTAATAGTTTGAGGCAGGCCTGCGATGAGACTTGAGGGGGGGGAGGGGAAGGAAACAGATTTTGGATTTATTATCATCAGCATCCTGGAATGCTATGAAAATTTTCCTCCCAGTGCTTATTTAGTTGAAAATAGATGTCTTATAATTTAAGTATTTTTTCTTTGATTTCCTGCTCACAGATTTGCTAGGACTTTTCTGGAAATTGTATTCAAAACAAACAAGTAATATTAAAGGAAACTTAAGAATATAAGATTAAGGAGCAATACAACGGACTCTGCATTTTCAAGAAAAGATAAGAGTGTGCGGCTTTTAATTACTAGCTCTCTGCCTGAGAGCTCTTAAAAGGGTTTTTAGTACAGTTTTAAAACAAGTTACCATTCTTTTTGGTGATTTAGTTCAAATGGGGACATATTTCCTTTAGTGGTATAAGTTTAAAATTCTGCTTTTATTATCTTTCTCAGCTCTTTGAAGCTGCTGACACCTCATCAGGAGTTAGTGGGCCTGATCAGCCTGTGAAAGAACTGAGAGCAGATAAGGGCTGCATAAAAGTCTTCAGATACTTGCACTGTGAGGCATTCCTAACAGGGGTTCTGAATTTCAAGCAAAGCTAAGAGTGTGTGGCTTTTAATTACTAGCTCTCTGCCTGAGAGCTCTTAAAAGGGTTTTGGTGCATTTTTTAAAACAAAGTTGCATTCTTTTTGGTGCTTTAGTTGAAAAGGGGAAATACTTTCTTTAGTGGTATAAGTTTAAAAACTCTGCTTTTAGTATCTTTCTCAGCTCTTTGAAGCTACTGACATCTCATCTGATGTTAGTTCCCTCCCAACCCCCACAACCCACTCGCACCCACACCATTTGAGCAGTCTTGCTGTGATAGGGCACCTCCCCAATTAGCTATACATAGGGACTTGGAACAGCACATTTTAGAACACACTTAAAAAAGGTTAACAGCTTTTTCTCTGAAAGTACAGCTGGGAAACCAACAGGTACTTTAGTAGGTCTCTCTCTCTTTTGTTTCAAACTGGTACCTAAGCTCCACCAACTGAGCAATGACTGGGAAAAAATCATATCGCCAAAACTGTTGCCCAGGTTACAGCTTCTGCCTCTGTCCAGACAGAGATCCCAATGCCAGTTGAAGGACCAGTTCCATGTGCAGGATGCCTACATGCTGAAACTCTCAGTAAACAAGTGGAGGAGCTCAGAGAAGAGGTAGCGAGGCTGAGGAGGGATTCAAGATAGTGAGAAGTACATTGATGAGATGCTCTTGAACATCCAAGTTCTCCAGCAGAGGAGGGAAAATGTGAGCCTACAGAATGATGAAGGTTGGACACAAGTCACCAGGGCCTGCAGAATCAACAATCCAAACTCCTCCAGCCCTTGAATTGAAGAACAATTATGGCAGCTCTGGA
This sequence comes from Ichthyophis bannanicus, assembly GCA_033557465.1. Lineage (NCBI taxonomy): Eukaryota > Metazoa > Chordata > Amphibia > Gymnophiona > Ichthyophiidae > Ichthyophis > Ichthyophis bannanicus. Next base: position 859,998,340 of record CM066032.1, read on the forward strand.
AGAAGAGGAGAGGAAAAGCAATCCTGGAAAGGGAAAGAACCAGAACTCAAGCACCCCAAAGTTGCAGAATCAAGTGACCACAAGGAATCAAAGGTTTGTGGTGGTTGGTGACTGTCTTATGAGGGTACTGAGGGGTCCATGTTTAACCAGATTTGATGTCCAGAGAGGTGTGCTGTCTGCCAGGTGCCAAAATCCCGGAGATGTTACAGAGCGTTTGCCACTGATTATACCCGATGTTGCTCATCCATGTCGGCACAAATGATACTGCCAGCTATCCCTCTGAGCGTATCAAAAGTGACTTCATGGCTCTGGGACAGAGGGTGAAGCAGATAGGGGCACAGGTGGTAGTCTCTTCAATTCTCCCTGTTGAGGGTTAAAGGCCAAGGCAGAGAGGCTCGCATCCTGGAGATAAATTCCCATGGCTGCGTGCATGGTGTCAACGAGAGCGTTTTGGTTTCCTGGACCATGGGATACTGTTCCAAGGGTGCAGAGCAGAGATGGTGTCCATCTATACAAGAAGGGTCGGACATGTCTTCAGTAGCAGACTGGCTAACCTATTGAAGAGGGCTTTAAACTAGATTCATTGGGGATGGGTGAAGAAAGCCCCCAGGTAAGTGAAAGCCCTCAGGTAAGTTTTTTAAACATTAAATAACCTTTATAGATATGGGTAAAAGGGGCAGCATATGGAAAGCAGTGTGTATACATGCCACATAGCATGAGAAAATAAGATCCAAGATGCTGAGGCTTTAATGGGAGAGGCTGACTTGGATGGCAGTAACAGACACATGGTTCACAGACAACCATGACTGAAATGTAAACTATTGTTGGAATGAAGCAGGTTGAAGCCTACTTCATACCATAATCCTAAAGCAATCCTGTGGGCCTAACAGAGTGACTGGAAGTAAACCTGTAGCAAAAGTCTAACTAAATGTGTCCATTGTTTTGTTGCTGGGCAGATTTCAGAGAGCAGAGATCTCCAGGGAACTCATGGCAGTGGGTCAAGTACAGGGCATTTAGAACCAGGAAATATGCCCACCACAGATACAGGGGGAGGGAAAAAGGGGGACAGAAACAAAGTAAAGGACAAGCTGGTAGGGAAGTGATAACACAAGCTCCAGTTATTTGCAGAAGTCTGACAAGTCCTGAAAGTGCTTGCACAGGAAACAGAGCTAGATCAACCAATAAGAATATAGTACAGTAAAAAGTCCCAACCGCAGCTACAGTAAGGGGCATGTTTACTAAACATTCTTATCGTGCGGGGCCGCGGTAGTGTACCTGTGCCATATAAGGAGTGGGCGGATCAGGCTGCCAAAAGAAAAAAAAAAAACCGGGAGTAAGCAACCGGACGTGTGCGCGTCACGGTAATGTGCGGGGTCGACATTAGCGCGCCAAAAGGCAAAGTGGCGCGCTGCCGGGTATAGAAACACCCGAGCCGTAGTACAACGGTGAAGACACGGACCAATAGTGCAGGGGCCATGGGTTCAATCCCCCATTGTGCACAACGACAAAGGCCAGCTGAGACAGCAACTGTAATGATTAAAATTATTTTAGGAGGCAAATTAATTTTGAACGGCATAAGGCGGTGCACAGTTCTGTTTCAAGCGGCATAAGGAAGCGCACAGTTCTTTTTGGGCGGCCTAAGGCGGGGCACAGGTCCTCTTGTGCGGCAGAAGGCGGCGCACCGGTAAACTTGGGGGGCATAAGGCGTCGCGCTTTTAGGCACAAATCGGTGGGCCGTTATGCACAAGCAAAGGTACGGTGCCACAGCAAATTGGTTAAAACACTGCCCAATGGTGGGGGGTGCAGGGGTTCAATCCCCCCCCCCCCCCGTGTACACTGAAGGCAGTTGTCGGTGTTTGTTTTCTATTGGAGTCACAGAAATTATGGCCGCCAGAGGTGCGTGCGCTGCTGTACGTAAAGCGGCGCACTAATGGTATTGGAGGCCGCTGATGACTGGGAGGCATAAGTCGCGCAATGATGGGAAAGCAGAGGAACCGAGCAACAGCATGATGGTTAGAACACTGACCAATGGTGTAAGGAGCAAGGCTGTGAACACCCGCAGTGCACACTAAAGACAGCTGGCTGAGGCATAGGGGGCTGTGGTGCTGGTCAGAAGGGTGTGTGGCAATGTTTTTTGAGGAATAATAATTTGGGAGAGGTAAATGGTGTTGTGCTGATTTGCAAGCACCCAAACACAATCAGTGTGCAATGGTGCAGGGATCAGGGGTGCAATCCCACACAATGGCAAATGAACATGTCTGGCAGAGACAGCACCTGTAAGGGGTAAGATAGCCCCATTAGGGTGTTATCGCATATCTGTGGAATAAGTGGTGTCCAGCAAATGTACTCTCAGAGCACTGTAACATAACGTGCCCTTGAAGTCACCCCACAGGACACATCTCCAAATGCAGTGTCCACCACGCCACCCAACAATGTTGGTGAAATAGTGGCCGAGGGGGCGCCACATAGGGTGCCCAATGAGGCGGGGAAAGGTCACAGCACTCTTTCTGCTGTTAGCACTGTGCATTGTAACGTATGGAAAACATAAGTAGTTGTGCTGACACAGTTCGTGCATATGTGATTTATCAGTGAGGGACTGCAGACAGCCCCTGGTGTCTGATATCCACAGGGTGTCAGAGTTAATCTCATATTGCAATCCTCAGCCTGGGCCTGTCTGCAGCCCTTTGCTCCGAGATCAGCAATGGCAGACCTGGGTCAGTCATTAGTTACACACCAAGGAGGGGCTGCAGACAGTCCCAAGTGACGCATATCAACACAGAATCAAAGTCAATATCATCCATTAAACTGCCCCATTACCTCTGGAGATTGAAATCCACAGAGTAACACAGCTCCATGACAGCCAAGGTCTGATGAAAAAACACACACGCCTATGTCATGTATGTAGAAAACTGGTGAATACAGCAATGATGTTGCAGGGGTCATGGTCTGCTCCAGTTAATTAATAAGGGTGGGTGAGGTATGTTCCCACTCTGTGATCAAGTGTACAGCAACCACTCCTGGCATAGTGAGACAATTACACCCTTGTGCCATATATTATTGCACCTTTTATGGTGCAGCAGATGTAACATCACAAACATACCCTGTCAGCAAAGGTGAACTGTAATCTATTTCCATAGGCCATGTTGAAAGGCTGTCCACTCCCAGGCCACTATCGTAGGCACATCATAAGCTGTGTCAATCAAAGGTGTGCCAGAAGATGCCATAAGGACGTATAGGTAAAAGCAGAAAGCTGAGCCAATAAACAGTAACATCCCCAAGCTGAATGCAAACAGAGGAATGTGCTAAACACACACATAACACAAACACTGCACAGAGCAGAGAAGACAGACAATATCAAATTAAATGAAGGACCTACATAAGTTGATGGGCTGCCGAAAGCAGCTGCAGGCCATGTGACACCCATAAATGTGAAAAACATATCATGGGGCAGCTATATCCATGCAACAGATTGATGGTAATGTACCCTGCTACACTGACAGTGTGAGACAGAGGATGTGCAGATGTGTGTAGTAGGGGAGTCTGAAATGGAAGAATATGTGAAATATCAGGATGACGGTGTAGTACAAGTGCTAGGCAGAGCACACACAGGAGAGGCAAGCAGGTTGAGATGCAATGCACGAATGTGTGTTAGTCGATGACGTGGTTTTAGCAGCATGCACATCAGGGTAGGATGGCACATAGCTGGCAGAGAAAGGATGGATGGAAGGATTGTCGCACAACTCAGTTAATGGTACAATGTGGGCATGCCACTGATGTACACACATATGACTATCACACTAATGAAAAGCACATATGGCAGGACAAGCAATAAAATACAACACTGCAGACAGGAACCACACAACAAACGACCAGTACTACAAATGTAGGACGCCTAAAATGGTAACACACACCGCCCATGTGAGGCACAACAAAGTCTACATAACCAAAATAACGCATGCCAGTACACAAAACGCCTGCTGGCTGCCATGACAAACAAACACAAAAACAACTAATCTGTAGTAAATGCACATGCAGATACACCATGTACAGAAAGAATTTGCACTCTGTATCTTGCAACAACAACACCTGCACAAACACAATGAAATGTCCTGCACTGAATACAGCATGCAAAACAGGGATATAATTAAACACAACGCCATCAGAGGATGTTCCCTGGATCAGGTGAATAATCAGGAGAAGAACAGGAGACAGCTCAACATGCAATAAGGTGTAGCACACCAAACACCTGAATCTCATCAAAAAGAAAGGGCCACATGCAACAGGATGTAAAGACCCTAAAGTGTGAGGTCGTTATTACACAACAAATGTCATGGCTAGGGCAACACACAGGATGCACCCTTTTCTACAGTGAAGACAGTAAAGGGTGTGTGTAGAGCTGAGGAACCTGTTGGTACCTCATGGCCGAGTGAGGCCATTAGAGATGTTAAAAACAAAACATGTGTGGAAAAACATGCATACAGCACACGTCAAACACATGACCATAGCCAATAACAAAAAGCAATCAATGAGCACACTCTAACACAAAGATCCCAAAGGGCGTGTGTGGATGTCAAGCGTACATAGACAGTGATGTGCCATGTGGCTGTCACTAACACAGCTGGCACTGTACAAGGATGTGAGCATAGGTGACCCATGTACATGTCCAGCAAACAAACACATAAAGGGGATGTATGTGCAAATACCGGAGGACTAACATAGTGAAGTGAAACATGGCTTGCACACCAAACAAACAGTGAACAATTCACAGAAGCACCCCATGTGGCCCATGGCAGGTCATGTAACACACAAACACCTAGCAAAAAAAAAAACATCATCTACACCCTGTGACATTGAAAGGAAAATGATGGATCCATGGGCTCACAAGGAGTCATGACTGATACAAAGTCACACATTGAGCATGATGACAGACCTGAAATGCAAACACCACACGAAACACATATTGGGTAAATACAGAACTTTATTTGGTTTGCACATCACAAATAGTGTAGACAGTGCCATCATAATATCAGGGCTGGCCGCATCACCTCGGAAAGTGCTCAAAACCTTTAGCATGTCACAAAGCCACCTCCTACAGAAAGGTAACTTGGTTGACAACAAATTATCCACACCAGATATAATGTGCATCAGGTGCATACTCTGCACCTGACACCAGACCCAAGCGCCCCCTTGCTGCTGCATGTCGCAAATGTGTCACCCACATATGAGTGGCATGTACAGATGAGATGATGCATGCTGAAGACCCAATACACCTCATCTGTCCCTCAGAAAATACCCAACTGTCAAAAACAGGGGTCAGACTAACTCCAAAAAGATATTTGGTGCAAAGGATTTTAATGTTCAAAAACATGACAGAAAAGTAATGATGATACGCACATCCCAATGCCCGATATGGGATTACAAGCTACACCACTATGGACACAAACAATCATGTAAATCACAATACGCATCTGCTAACAAATACCACATGCACATGACCACAGACATAATACCAACTCAACAACCAGCAGAAATATGCACATATTACACCATCAAGGAGGGTCAACATGCAGTGTTGGTTTGGGGAAACAGTGCATCGTCACATATACCCGGATACATGGAATTTCCCAGTAAACAAGTAGTATTGACACCCACACTGCCACACTGCAAACATAATGTGGCAATGTGAGTGTCGCTAACACAAGCCATAGTCATGACCGTGAAGACGGGAAATGCAAGGTGTGTACAGACATGCAGACTGTCATGTATGCCACAGTACGCAAACACACGAAGCAGCATATAAATAAGGAAATAATGGACAAACATATCACCTAAATCCACACAGAAGCCATAGGTCCACATGTGGTGTCACAGAAACATAGTCAGTGAGATGCACAAGCACCAGCCACATGGCAACATGATACAGTGATGCCACACATGCATGTAAACACCCATGGGTCACTGAAAACATCATCCCAAGATGGTGTTGTGTTTGAAAACATTGTGGAGTTTAAATGGGGATCATGTCCAGGTGGCAAATAGGTTGACGTAGACAATAGGAGCACTCCATCGTTGGCCACATGACAAATACATGTGCTGTATGCTTGTGTTGTAAGAAAAACATTAGAATATCATCGGTGCCATGTCACAGCCATGGTACAAAACATGAGACACCCAACTGTGACAAAATGTAACACCTACAATGTCCATGTCAGTTGCTGCTGCACAAGGGGGGATCATCGTAAAACGTCAGAATTGTATCTGAAATCCAAAAACTCATGTTAAAAGTGTCTTTGAGGCTCAAGACATGCATAGTCAGGGGTCTGTGATCAATATACCATAGTCCTTCGAAGTCCATGTGTGTCCCCCACAATGAGGAGCACGTCCTGCCAATCAATTGCATCAGCAGTGCTATCGACACCTCTGTCAGGGTGAAAGCAGTAGTCAAAAATCAATAATGTCTATCCCAGTCATGTGTTGCACTCTCAGAGGTAAAACATCCAATGGCAAAATGTCATAGCAAAGAGTTGCATGGTGGTCTGTCCTCAAACAGGTGGGTGTTGTTGACAACAGTTGCAGTGTAAGAGATGTGCCCGGTATGTCCACTGTCCTGTGTCAGGAGAGGAGAGGTATGTAATCGTCAGACACCTTTGAAAAGAAACACAAATGTCATAACGTCACAGCTGTGCAAATGCTGAAGAAAGGAATGCAAAGGCAAACAGGACATGATAGCAATATGAAACATAACCATGTGGCCAACATCATTATGCCTCAACACAGACATGGTTGTCACATGGATATGTTAATGTCCATGCGCCTGTCACACAGGTGTGTTGCAGCTACACACCATATGCAGCTGTTCATGTGAGTCTAGAGAAAATGTTACATGCCCATCAGAACAACATTATATCATCAACAGTGAAAGACAGATGTAATGAACCCCAAAAGAAACCAATACACATACCGTGTGTGTGCATCAGGTGTAGCTCATCAATCGCTTGAGCCACTACACAACAATATCAGGAAACACCTGAAGGTAGACAATGTCAGCAAAAGCTCGAGATTCACCATGGCAAGCCAACGTTGATGACGGTCCAGATTATGTGCATATCTGTAAACACAAATGAAAACAGACCAGTGCTTAATGACAACAAAAGAAACATGTTTTCTCAATGCACACAACACATGTCCATAATGTTGACAACGTTTACACCACTATGTAAGAGGTAGCATAGTCACAACAGACACCCAGAGGCACACACCCCTAACAGCACATGATAATGTATGATGTCGGAGCAATGCAACATCACACAGGCAAACGAGAAATACACACACCCACAGTATGGAAATGTCAAATTGACATCTGTAACACATGGCCTGCATGTGCACAGGTGTAGATCTGTAGATATAACGGCCCAGTGACCATGCAATGATATCATGGTGTTGTCTGAGAGTACATTGTTTGGGGACAGAAAACGTGCAGCCAAACAGCACAATACAACAACCTACACACACATGCAGGTCTGTTTCACATGTCACAGTGAAAGTGTGGTAGAGGACATGCTTAACCAAGACACAAGGGAATATGAGTGACACCAGCAAGAGATGGTTTACTGATGCTAAACCTAGAATATTGGAAAACAAATCATCTGTGCAATATGACAGATCAATAGGAACATATGATTTCAATTAGTGCGGTCACACACAATGTCTATGTACAACCACCTACCAAAACAAAATGATTAATTGCTGATGTAGAGACACATGGCAAAGCACCAGACCAACACCATCCAAACCACGTATGTCCTCTGCACATGGAGACACAAGATAAGCAAACAAATGTCATGTTATAGCCATGAATCACACACTGCACCGTCATGTCCCCAGCTATCACACCCCACAAGAGCCCTCAATTAATGACTGCTCCCTATCATAATGTACAGATCACATACATGTCAGAGGCATCACGGAGATGTCTAACGAGATCCTGAGGTGTGTGTAGTGTCTCCGACCACTCCCTTACCTCTCTGTCCGTGTACACACAGAGCAATTCAGGGGTATGCGCACACCATTCTGTTGTCTCAGTCGCAGAGTGCACTATAAACCTTTTATCACCATATTGTGACAAAAGACTCCTCTACCTGTTTAATGTTGTGCCAAAGTTGTATGTTAATCCACTTACAATAGGGAAAAGCATTGGATATCTGCGCTCCCACCTCATGTATTCCCGTATCATAAACATATCCTGGTTTGTACATCTCATACCGTCTGTAATATTAACAGTTATGTTCTGATGATGTGCACAAATAACATGCATAATGTGTTGCATGTGTTAAAATGGACCACCCCATGTCTGCATGTGACAAACCCCTGAGGGCTGCATGCCATCCCAATGTGTGTTAGTCTGAACGTTGAAACATGCATACCCTACATGTGCACCTCTGATAAATAGCTGGCACCTATGTCTGTGTATGTAAGTCAACATAATCATGCCTTGCTTGTGTCTGCCAAGATATTTGCTCATATGGTCTGTGTTCACGTTACCTACACACATACACAGCCTGTAGCTAACGCATGATGGATGATGTTGCAAGAGCATCAGCAAGATATGCCATCCAATCCATTAAATACCTGCTATAACACAAGCAACACCCACATGCTGTGATCCAACTGGCTATTGTAAAACACCCTTTGCTGTATCTGGCTGATACATCTCACCATGTGTGTAGATACCCATCACTGCAGTGAAGGTAGACTCACCAAGTTAAAAGTGTTTTATCACAACCCCCTGGCTGCACAATGCAGAAGGTCCCCATCCCTAACCACATCCATGTCATGGCTACCTGATCAACAATACATTTTGACACACGTCATGTTTGACATCCACATACCACCCAAACTGTTTATATCATCTCCCCATACTAGCATTAACTATGTTTATTGTGCTTTATGTGACATGTTGCTACACACATGAAGAGCACACAAACATAGGTATGTCACAGGAGCCTAATACCAACATAAACATCACAAATGTGTCTAATCGTAGCGCTCCACAATGGACAACAGTCAACAAACAGGGAGTGACCGTCCAACATGAACATATCAACATATGGCTGACACTGTGTGGCACACATATCATGTAAGATAACACCTTCTGGTCTGACAACAGCTGTTTATATCAGAAGCATACACTACCTGTGAATTGCACCCTCCAAACAAACCACACAGATACCAACAAACCCCCACATCATCTGCCACCAACTGCTGTTGTGCAAATCCCACATTATTTGTGGCACACCCATGGACATATGTGATGTTGGCATTTAGAGTCAACTGGTACTGCAGTGTGTCATCCAGATTCCATGGTAACATTAACACATAACACAATAAACATTACACACATTGTATAGCACATGTGTGTCGTAAGCGACTTAATACGTACATGTGAACAGCTCTGCAATCAACCTCCGCCTGAACGCTGAGCCCTCCCGTGTGTCACCACTGGCACGTACAGGGGGGCACAATGGATCCTCCTCAAGATCCTCATTAATTTCTGCAGGGATATCGTGCCTGAGAGCAATGTTGTGCAGGATGCAACAGGCTATGATTATCTCGGCAACAGTGCGTGGCTTATATTGTAAGGCCCCGCCTGTCCTATCCAGACACCTGAAGCGACTCTTCAAAACGCCAAAGGTGCGCTCTATGACAGAGCGGCTGGAGGCATGGGCCTCATTGTACCTCTGCTCTGCACGTGTCCGTGGCTGACGAACAGGAGTCAGCAGCCAGGGGCGACAACCATATCCTGCAGCACCTGCAGAAAGAAATGTTGCATGTAAATGTAGGGGTCCATGTGACACAGTCCTGACAGCTGTGTCGACATGAGAAAGAAACCAACAAGACAGTGTGACAACAATATACAGCTGCAAACTATGCAGCTCTATCAGATATACATATGATGACATACAAGCTAAACATGGCTTATCCAGCCCGTAAACACATATCAAATATCACAAACGACCATAGTCACCCTTAAATAATGTGTGTGTGTGTGTGTGCTACATGCATATGGTGATGCAGTTACTGTCCACATCTGCAAACCCACAATGGTGACACCACAATAGCAATCCAATGCTCCCATAATCACAGGGTATGTCTCATCAATAACCAAGGGAAAACACACAGCCATTTGCGTGTGGCACACATACACACCATGTATGCCATGGTGGTAGGTAAGAATGAAAAGCATATCACCTGTAGACATCCTGTTTATGAATGGCAACATATGATGTTTATTTTGTCAGGCAAAATAAACTGTGTATTGTTGCGCGCCAATGCCTGTCATAGCCATACTCTTCCCAGTCCCCATCCTGTACACATCCCTCTGAAGGTGCGGTCGTCCAACATGCACACTGTACCCGTCATTAGTTTGCCCCCAAAACATATGCATAGGCACATAACCGTCCGGTGTAGCTGGTTCCCATACCGCTGTGTATGCACCCACGTAGTCCCCTTGCTGTAACTGTACATTTTACACAATGTGATGTGAAATGAGAATGGCCAGACAAGATGACACAAACGTACCCTCAACTACAGTGTCAGAGGCTACTGTAAACACTACATATTGTTGCAAGTCTGCTGTGACATAGGCAATATGTCTGGCCAAATATATGCACACGTGTTTCCCCTGCTGGAAACCTCAACATCATCTATCAGATATTAATATACACCTACTCATGTCAGATATTGAGCCCTGGGTGACAACTCCATCACAGAGTGCGTGTGTCAAAACTGACACGCACATGACATGTGTGTACTATTAGGGTTATCCAGAACCAGACATGTTAAATGACGGAGAAACATTATCCAGCAATTAAACATCATCACAGGTGTATGTGGTGGACAAAACCACCCCACCAACCACCCCATGTTTGCATATGCTACCAACATGCACTATGAGGTCATCATCAACAACATAGATGTCTGCACTGAGGTGGCAGCACATGTACAACATGTGCATATAACGGTCATAGACTGTGAGGATAATCATGATGTAGGGTTAATGTTTCTAGTCGTACCAGACGTACAAAAACATGTAATAATGTATACCAACACCAGTCCTGTGACTAACATCAATCATATGCAAAGTGCATGTGTCAAACTATATAAAACCTCTACTGTGATCACAAATAGAAACATGTATAATGACATACAGAAATAAAAGACCCTGACATACTCACCCAGCAAGATACATTCGCCAAAACGTCCCTCCTCAAATTGTGTGAATATTGCCGAGTGATGCAGGATATAGGAGTCATGGGTGGACCCTGCAAACCTAGGGACCACATTCAGAATATGCTGATTAGCATCACATACAACCTGAACATTCAGGGAATGGTAGTGTTTGCGGTTGCGGTACGCTACCTCCCTGTCTCTAGGCGGGACCAGGGCAACATGTGTGAAATCAATAGCTCCCATCACGTGTGGTATCCCGGCTAATGCCTCAAAGGCCTGGTTCAGGGTCCACCATTGTTGCCTAGTGTGGGGTATGGCTATGTAATCCCCCATCCGGCTGACCATGGCACGCAGTACCTGGTGGAGACATCGTGAGAAGGTGGGCCGGCTCATGCCACCCACTGCGGCCACAGATGTCTGAAAACAGCCGGAGGCAAAGAAATGTAAGGCAGCAAGGAGCTTGACTAAACCAGGTATGGCAGTGGACCGATCAGTCAGGGGCTCGAGGTCAGGTCTAAGATCCTCATAGAGACCCCTAATAGCCCTTGTGCTCAGTCGGTAAAGGGAGATGACCTGGTCCTCTCGCATGTCATAGAGCTGGGGACGGGGCCTGTAGAGGCGTGGCTGCCGAGCCTGCACCTCGGCACGCCTCCTGCGCCGTGCACGAACAACACAGGCTTGGACCGCCACCACAGCTGCAGGTCTGAGTTGCTGCGGGACTATACCCATGCCCTGTGCCCCAGCCCCATCGACACCATCTCCCGTGTCCGGCAACCCAAGCATCTGCCCACTGCACAGGACACATGCAGCAGCATAGACATGCGCCATAAACTCCTCCCACCAAACTAAGAAACAAATAACTATGTCACACACAATAAACTATCTAAGCACTGTACAAACTACAAGACACACCAGACCATACACACACAAGACAATACAATCCTCAATACAAACACCAGCCAAACAATCTACACATACACCTGTTCGGACTCCCTTACTGTCTCTCACCAAACACACTTCTACTCTTCTCCGCCTACAACCCTCAACGTCGACAAGCTGTTCTCCCTCACCTATATTTCTTTTTCCTTGCCGTGACGTCCAATGCGCATGCGCATCTGCTCACAGACGAAGGTCTAGAGTCACGCGCATGCGCGACTCTACGCATGGGTGTCGGCATGTGCGTGGTGACACGCAGATGCGCATCGCCTTGCGCATGCGCAAAAAGCACCCAGACGCCCATGCGGGACTCCACGTAATGCGTATGCGTGACCATACACATACGTACCACTATTTCCCTCGGCGCATGTGTGTGTTGACGCCTGCAAACGCCCATGCGTATGACGTCACACTCACGGCGCACGAGCGCGACGCACGAGCGTGTCCCACCAAATACACGCCTGCACAAATGCGCATGTGCAGAAATAAAACGTGCAAATACCGTATAAATAGGCCTCAACACGTGGCACACGGTGAGGGATGTTAGAGGAGTTTCACAAACAGACACAGAGGTAAAGAGTGAGCCAGAGCCAGAGGATAGGTTAGAGGTAGTCCAGAGGAAGGAGTGAGACATAAAGGTACAGTGTGCAATAGGGAGTGAGGCTGTGGTGGCAAGACGTCAGAGGAAGGCGGGATATAGAGATTGAAGCAGAGTCTGTGAGAGAGAGGCTGAGGTAGGGGTACGGCACAGGATAGAGGGAGAGGATAAATTAAAAAATCACTGTAGTATCTGTGTACATGTGCTCATTTACTTGACACAGCACCTGTGTTACAGTGTACTGTATTGTGTCCTCTATTGTTGTGTTATTGTTATATGTTTTGTGTGCTGTGTCCTGCTGTGTGTTGGTGAACGGGGGGTGTTTGAGAGGTGCCTGTGTTCAAGGTGGAGATGGAGAGGGACAGTGACAGAGAGGGCCAGTGTGAGGAGGCGGAGGATGTGGGGCAGCCAGTTGGTGATGAGTCACCCAGGGCACAGACTGCACAGCCTAGCCACGAACAGGCAGGGCCATCTGCTGAGCGACAGCCGTCACATTACAGCCAAATGGCCAAAAGAAAAAGGGTCCCTGTGCCAGCAACACAAAGGAGGAGAGCTGTAAAGTTCAGTGACAGTGAAAACCATATATTACTCTCCCATGTCCTTGACAACTACGATGTATTATTTGGCAGAATGAGCACACGCACATCTGTTGCAAACAGAATGGCAGTGTGGGAGGATCTGCGTACTGCACTGTGTGGGGCAGGGGGCCCCACACGTGATGTAGACAGCTTAAAAAAGAGGTTTTCTGACATCAAGAGAGGTGTCCGTCAGCACATGGTTGCTGTAAGACAACATGCTATGGGCACAGGTGGCGGACCCCCCCTCACACCCACACTCTCGCCCCTGGAACAAGAACTTGCAGCACGGCTGGGAGACATCTACCTTCGTGGACTGCCAGAGGCCCTGGATAGCGCACATCCACATGCAGGTATGTACACTAACTAATCATTTCTTTCTCATGTACAATCTCCATATTCCGTACAGGGCAGTCCTATGCAAATACACTCCCATATGTGTCCACAAAATCCACATCATGTTGCCATCCTGTTGTGATATGTGTGTGCAATATCCTTACCTCACCATTTCTGTTGACATGTCTGGGGTTCACATCCAAACATACCTCCTCAACCCATCCCACGAGAATATGGCATAATGGAAGCACACACACACATGAGTCACCAGACACAAAACAACTGTGATTTCCATACACTGCATGACTGTGTTGGTCATTTACAAGGCATGTTTGTATGACATGACAGCAATACAGTGCTGCATGTGCACCCCAGTGGGCCAAAGGTGATGCTAGTTGCCATACGCTGCACTATGGGTCACTGCGAGTCACATGTAGCACTGAGACAATCATATGACATACAAATATGACCCATACTCAACAAACCAACACACACATGCAGTGATTTGCATAAAGCAGGTGTTAGGGTGGGGGCAGTAACACGCATGTGCGGAAATATGTTACAAAACAGAGGAATGGGATGCTATGGGCAAACATGTGCAATGTGACCCATGAACAGGAGAAGGGGCGATCTGCCACCTGTGCATGGGCACAGCACACACATGTGTCCCTTAACCCAGACACATGGTGGTGACACACACGTATGGGAGTGTGTCCGGTGTCTGGTATGCAGCACACATGAACGGATGCAAAACATCCTGTCTGTGTGTTATGTATCACACATGTATACATATGTGGTTTGCTGAAACATATGTGTGCTCTCTCTGATTCCTCCCAATGCAGGTGACTCCAGTCCAAATGGGTGCGGAGGAAGAGGAGGAGGAGGGGCAGAGGAGGAGCAGGAGCAGGATGAGGCGGTGGTGGAAGAGGAGGAGGGGGAGGTCTACATTGCAGCCCCTATGAGTCTGATGGAGGCAGAGGCTGCTGTCTCTGGGGGCAGCACAAGTGCTGGCGATGAGTCCCTGGAGCCACACGTGCGCGCCATGACACCATTGCGTGAAGCAGCAATAGAGACCAGCCAACCACCCATGCCAGCAGAACCAACACCTACACCTCTCCCGGAGTTGATGATGGCAGAGATGAGGGCCTATGGTGCATCATCACATCGTGATGCTGAAGGTGGGTGACAATAGACTGTCACAACCACAACACACACACCAGTAGTCCACAGTTGGTGTGTGTGTGGTGGCTGTTCAAACATTACCTCCACACGTTACATGTTCTGCTTGATTACCTTAGATGTGTGATACCCAAAGGTTGTAGGGTACCTGAAATGATAGCATTCTACCCCCAATAGAATAGTGTATGTTCAGGTTGATACAACATGGATGCAGACATATGAGGAATGTGTCTGACGGCCCAGCACTCTATGACAACATAAATTGATACAGACATTGGGAAAGCTACATCCTGCCGCTCTGCAGATACCCAAATGTCTTGTACACAGCAGGATGACAACTTAGGCCATAGTCTGCTGTGTTAATGAGCATATGTTAAGCTATATGACCATTCCTCAATGTCTGCATTTGCGGGTAGCGGGAAACATAGCCATGTCTTTGTAGAGCTCTGATGTCCCCCTCTGTTGCTTCCCCTGCTCTGTCCAAACAGAAAAGCGTGTAAATGTACTACACAAAGGGCAATTTTCCTTATCGGCCCCACTTATATGGAAACTCTCTCCTCCCGATGTGCGATCCATGGATGATTTTAAAGGAGTTCAGAAAACAACTGACATTTGTACTCTTCACTGAGTACTATGGCACAGACATCTAACAGTCTCTATTATTATAGCCTGCATGTAACGTGTTTTACTGTAACAGTTCCTTGATGTTGTGTATCCCAATTTTACCTTCACTCTTAAGTTTAGTCAGTGTATGCCCCCCTGTCTCTGTTCTCACCACTTGTGTCTTGGTAACCGCTGTGATTTAAGGAAAAGGCGGTATAGAAAACATGTAAAATAAATAAATAACTAAATAACTACACATTTGTTACATGGCCTACATTATCTGGACCAAGGACCCTCCTCTGTGTTACAGTGAGGGTGCACATGTATCACTCAGGAGTCACATATGTGCAGCAGAGGTGCACATGTACAGGTAAGGTGTGTCATCCCTGTGCCTACCAGACATCCCATTGCTTCATTAACATACACATGTCCCTGTCAGAGAATGTTTTGTCCCTCCACATGTGTCATCAATTGTGATGTCATATCTCGACCTTCCTGTGTTCATCTCCGTTGGTGTCCAGCTGATGTAGTTGTGGCTCGTGCATGCGCAAGCTCCCCTACACGATGGTTATGTGAGAGCTGTCATTGGCCAATCCTGTTGCCACAGCTGCAGTATATGGGTGTTTCACCACAGCCTGTAAATCGTTGTGAGGGCATACCACATCTACGTCGTATGATGTGCCCTGTGGGTTTGTCTGCCTGCCATATACTACTGTGGACATTATGTATATTGGCCCTCTCCATTTCTGTGATTGAGTCTGCCCTATCACATCACCAATCGTGTGGCATGTACATTAAATGTTTGTGTATGGCGTTGGAGTAGTGGAGATGTATGGAATATAACACGCTGTATCCCATGCACAGGCAGTCGACGTGTTCTGGAGCGGATACGCCTTGCAGTGGAGCAAAACACAAGGCAGGTGTGTGGTGAGATCCATCAATTACATGAGGCGGTCCAAAACATGCCCGTCACCCGGATATGTGAGGCCCTTGAGGGCATGCTGGATGTTATGCGCCGACTTGCTCCTGCACCACCACCAGCACGGGTTCGAGAAGAGGGTCGTGGCCGGGGGAGGGGGGAGGGGGCCCGACGTGTCAGGCGTGGGCGACCACGTCGCCAATAATGAAACATGATATATGCAATAACATGGTATAATCCTAGTTTTTGTTGATCTTACAATGCTCAGTTAGAGCAATTATGTATCCAGTTCAACATGTTTTTGAGGTGTTTGTTATGTGTGTCATGTCAATAGCTTACATATGCAGATCATATGTTGTGTGGGTGTCAGGTAACACTTAAATTTGTAACGCACACACATTAGAATATCCATGTGTATATGGAAAGCTAATTATGAGACTTTACTCTGTGACAATAAACAGCTGTATTACTATACATACAGTGTGTGTGTCCAATGAGTGTCCATGTTGTCCCATGTGTATCAGGGAGGCGGGGGTGTGTTTGTGAAAAACCCTAAATGAGCTGCGCCCAGGTCATCTAGTGATGGGTACAGTAGATGACCCACACACAGGTTCCCTGCTGCAAATACCTCAACAGAGTCAGCTACGATTGTCATGCTGCACAGACATGTGATGTGTCACGTGCACCTTGTTTCCCAACATCCTTGGGGATGCAGCGGCACAGTGTGCACAGACATCCATGTGGTCACAGGGGGACTATGTTCCCAATGGCGTGTTTACGTCACATACTCATCGCCGTGAGATACCCATCATAGAACACTCATTGGTGGCATATATGTGGCTTTTTCCCTTGACCACATCAATAATCTCCTGCCTCCCAACACACCATAGGTACGTCTGTGACAGAGGCAGATATGGGTGGTCTGCCTATGTTTGGGACTCAGATATGTGAAGACCTTTGTTCCACATAGGACCATTCCTGTGCCATGTACATCAGTGAGACAGCTGCTACGTTGCAATGGTTACTGTAGACCCCTAATTATGAACATCTACACCTTATTTGGGGGGTGCTGTTGGTTTCACACACATGTTTGCACCACAGAAACATATGTGCACCCACACATATCACATGCTGACATCCGCACACTTTGCCTAGGTCAGACACGTGAGCATTACAGGTTTTTTCAAAAATATATTTTATGATGGAAAACAGAACTGGGATAAACGTTACAGACGTGGGATGGGGGAAAATACCATCACCCTCCCCCCCTCCCCAAACATCCTCCCCTCCCCGCAAACGCCCACACGCAAATATAACACACACACACATAAAACAGACACACAGGTGACACCCACCCTCCCCCAGCATGCCCACTGATGGAAGACAGGGCAGCACAGGGCACATGTGGTGACGTCACTAGCACAATCACTGACGCCAGTGACGCCATTGAGGGGGTGCTTGCCGACATGGCAGACGTACCACCTCGGCAACCACCCTCTCAATCACTCCCGCCAGCCACTGCTGAGAGTGACACATCTCATGTATGCGTTGCTCCATCCCATCCAAGGCCACAGACAGGTGGTCCACGCATATGCCACCACACACACACATATTGTCAATGCTGTCTGTGTGGTGGCATCTGCATAGGGCCTGTCTGTGGCCCTGGATGGTGGAGGCAACTGCAGTGGCTGGGGGGAGGCCACAGTGCCCTGTGATGCCCTGTCTTCAACATCACTTTTCCCAAACCCCTTCTGGGAACTCCTCCACCCCTGATCCCTCCCAAACATCCCCCCCCTCCACATCACCTGCAGCCACCCTCAACCCTGCCTCCCCCACAGACACCCCTTCAGAATGTCCTTCTTGGCCCTCCTGTGTCCTTTCTTCAGGTGATCCAGGTGTTTGCGCCTCCACCACCTCCACCTCATCATCCTCGTCCACCTCCTCCTCCTCCTCCTCCTCCTCCTCCTCTGTGGTGTCCAGGACCACCACCTCTGCATCATGTGGTGTTGGTGTCCTTCGGAAGAGGTGTGCAGAGGTGGTGGCCTCATCCTCGGTGCCATCACCATCTGTGGAACATGACAGCCATCAGCACGTTTCTCTGTCAGAAATATAGCACATCTACATAGGCAGGTAACACACAGGCATCTCTGCTAATGGGACATAAGTTACAAATACGTGACATTCTCATTATTATACATCATCACCCTTTTGTGAGTTCTCACCCTGGAGGCGCTGAAGGTATGCAGCATGGTGGAGGCGCAGCTCCCTGCCCTTCTTCCGGAGATCCTCGATCTGTGGATATGCAAAGGAAAGGTGAGGGCATTAGTGACTGGTCACCTTCTGCTGGTTTGCCCACACACAAGCACACACACACACACATCACTGTGCACAGGGTCTTGCTGCTTCTGCGACAGTGCTGTGTGTGTGTGTGTCATGTACTGCATAGTTTGTCACCTGTCAGCAGGCAGTTCCATGGGCAACACGCATATGTCATGCCATGGGTTCTCCGCTGGTGACAAGGGAGCCTGTGTGTCACAGCTGACCCTCATCCCTTGTGACGGTGTGTGTCCGCATCCCACAGTGTGAATGCACTGCCCCTCCCCTGTCCAACATGTCTCTCTCAGGTGAGGTATACAGCTTACACAGGGATCAACATTGAGAAAAACGTGTGAGAGTGACACAGACATGGAGTGGGGCCCCCCCCCCCCGGGGATTGGGGGGGCTGTTATGTCCTCATGCTGCTGTTACGCCAGGTAAACTCTGACAGGGGTTTGACTATGCTGTCACCAGATACACACATAACATGGTCTATCACCTGGCTGCAAAGTATATGTACATGCTAGTTTGTTTTCACAGGTGTGCTGATGGACTGTGGCTGCCTTCTTATTCCCCACCTCTTTCTATAGCATCCTGTGTGAGTGTCAGATAAAAGTGGGTGACATCATTTGGGTGTGGCCCAGGGCAGTCAGCCCAACCGGCCATGCCTGGAAGGGCCGTCAGGAAGCTTACATGGTTCGTGGGGGGTGGCCAGCAAGGCGTCTTAAGTATTCATATTTCATTATGGCCTATTGGCAAACGGGGGGAAACCTACAAAGTGACATACTCCTGTTATCTCATGGCTCACGTGTGTGGGGGGGGTTATGGAACCTCCATTTGTGTACATTGTGACATATAGGTCAGATGACACACAAAATAAACATACACTGCCACACGTGTTTCACTACAATAACTAGTGTCATGCAATGACAGACACAGTGACCTGCTTGATGTTTGGCAATCCATGACCTAGGAAGAGCCATATTGCACGGCCAACATCACAACACACATACACATTAGTTTGCTTATGATGTCATTGAAAATGGACACTGGGGTTGTGTTCTCATGCATCCTGGGGTTTCATCAATATAGATACACATGGAAGGCCTACCTCCTTTTGTTCACAGAACATTCGGGGGTCACAGTACCACCTGCATTAGTTGCTTTGTCTGTGCACATGTGTGCAGTGACACCTGTGGCCAGTGTACATGGCTCCCTCAGCACATCCTGTACATACCCTATCGCACCCTTGCATGACCTTGTAGCAACATTGCACAGTTTGTTGCCAATGATGTTGTCCATGCTAGTCACAGTTACACTGCATGTGCTGTGTTACACACATCTATGTTGAGATTCTCTTTAGACATCCTGGTACTCAACCCCACTGGCAAACTGATATGCAACCAATCATTGGCGGAGTGTGGTGAGAGGAGTCATTGTGTGGTGGCCCTATTGACTGTGACAGGGGACACTAACATAAACATTCACCTTTGACAGGGCCAACAATATCAATGCTTGCACCACTGGCTGCATTGTGGGAGGTGTGTCATATGGGCAAGCTGCTGGCTATGTGCAACCTACGTTGCACACAGTTGATGTCAGCGTAATGTAGGGGTAGGGGTGGGTATTGTTCCTGTATGGCCTAGGTTATGTTCATATTCACTGGTTCAGCTGGGCTGACAGAAGGTGTTTTGTGGAAGCAATATCGACAGGGGCCAAACCAACATAACGGCTCTTTGCACCAGTGCTCATGTGTGGGTTTATGTATGTGTTATCCAGCAACATCAGTTGCATGTGTCACTGAAACACCATCAGTGATGTCCATGTGTCTGATGTTGTTGGATGTATCTTAGGTGTTAAGGTTTTGAACCACAATCTGCATGGTGGTATGGGGACATGTCTCTGCTACAGGTTTTCTGATAACACATATAATGGCTAAGGGGGATGGGGTGCTGTTACACACATTAACCTCTGCAGCTAGCATATCATCTGGAGACATCACAGACATGTGTGATGAGATATTCACTTCACAAACTATGGTATAGGTCCAACCTACCTGCCATGAACATACACATTATCTTACTGACATACCCACCATAGCTATTGCTGATCTGTCCCCCTGTGGGCTGGTTGTCCTACCACAATTCATCAGCTGCACACACATTAGCAAAAAGGGTGACTAACACGACGCATTGCGCAGCTCACAGGAATCCTGGGGATAGGGAGAATGCATATAACCTGTTAGGCACACACAAGCATATCCCCATGGTGCCAGATTAGACACTGGGATGGTCTTCCTGGCCTCCAGGGGATAGGGAGCATAGAATCACCATGGTGCCAGATGAGCCACTGTTGTGGCATACCTGGCCTCCAGGGGATAGGGAGCATAGAGCAAAACTGTTAGAGCACACACAACCATATCTCCATGGTGCCAGATGAGCCACTGTAGTGGCATACCTGGCCTCCAGGGCATAGGGAGCATAGAGCAAAACTGTTAGTGCACACACAACCATATCTCCATGGTGCCAGATGAGCCACTGTAGTGGCATACCTGGCCTCCAGGGGATAGGGAGCATAGAGCAAAACTGTTAGAGCACACACAACCATATCTCCATGGTGCCAGATGAGCCACTGTAGTGGCATACCTGGCCTCCAGGGCATAGGGAGCATAGAGCAAAACTGTTAGTGCACACACAACCATATCTCCATGGTGCCAGATGAGCCACTGTAGTGGCATACCTGGCCTCCAGGGGATAGGGAGCATAGAGCAAAACTGTTAGAGCACACACAACCATATCTCCATGGTGCCAGATGAGCCACTGTAGTGGCATACCTGGCCTCCAGGGCATAGGGAGCATAGAGCAAAACTGTTAGTGCACACACAACCATATCTCCATGGTGCCAGATGAGCCACTGTAGTGGCATACCTGGCCTCCAGGGGATAGGGAGCATAGAGCAAAACTGTTAGAGCACACACAACCATATCTCCATGGTGCCAGATGAGCCACTGTAGTGGCATACCTGGCCTCCAGGGCATAGGGAGCATAGAGCAAAACTGTTAGTGCACACACAACCATATCTCCATGGTGCCAGATGAGCCACTGTAGTGGCATACCTGGCCTCCAGGGGATAGGGAGCATAGAGCAAAACTGTTAGAGCACACACACAACCATATCTCCATGGTGCCAGATGAGCCACTGTAGTGGCATACCTGGCCTCCAGGGCATAGGGAGCATAGAGCAAAACTGTTAGTGCACACACAACCATATCTCCATGGTGCCAGATGAGCCACTGTAGTGGCATACCTGGCCTCCTGTGTTCAGGGAGCATAGAGCAAAACTGTTAGAGCACACACAACCATATCTCCATGGTGCCAGATGAGCCACTGTAGTGGCATACCTGGCCTCCAGGGCATAGGGAGCATAGAGCAAAACTGTTAGTGCACACACAACCATATCTCCATGGTGCCAGATGAGCCACTGTAGTGGCATACCTGGCCTCCAGGGGATAGGGAGCATACAGCAAAACTGTTAGAGCACACACAACCATATCTCCATGGTGCCAGATGAGCCCTTGCGATTGTCCACATGGAATCCAGGGGATAGGGTGTATGTGTTAACCTGCCCATGCACAGACAAGCATTTTCCATGGGTTTCTTAGAGCCTACTGGGATGAGCTCTATGGACCTCTGCAGTTAGGGGAAGTGTTTGGGGCTCTGACAGCACACAGACCAATATCACAGGGCTGACAGCAAACACACTGTGATGGGCTCTCTGTCCTCCTTGTGATAGGGTGGATGCCTGAAATTGGATGGGCACGCACAAGCATTTCTCCAGGGTGATTGCTGGCCCACTGTGATGGGCGCTGTGGACCCATGCAGATAGGCGTGTGTATTGAACAACATGGCCAACACTGCCCATCTCATCTGGTGTGTGACATACCATCAATGCTACGTTTCACTTATCCTTGTGCTTGTCCCAGGGTGCTTTGTTACAGGTACTGATCCCACCATATCCATATGTTGTTGTTTCTATTTACATCTGCTGATCTAGGGTCTAGCATAATTACAGTATGTTGTGGCACAGCCATGGCAGCAGCTGACATGCCACAAGGGTAGCATGGACACCTCTATGACCATGTCCATCACCACCTGGGTGCAGGTCACCACACTCACAAATGACACAGATACATTTTGCTATGTCCTCTCATCTTGTGCACATTACTGACTCACAGTACCTCATAACAACAGCATGGACATTTGCAATTAGCACAGGCTACAGATCTCATTTTGAGGTACAGGCACCATACACTTACCTCACGTGGGTAGTCTGCCTCACTATTGAACCGTCTTTGCAGACGTTGCCACGCCCTTAGGACCTTGGAGCTGTCCCTGTGCCCGGTGGCCCCTGGGAAGAGCTTGTGCTGGCGTGGTGCGATCAGCCGGGACAGGTGCCTGAGCTCTCGGAGGTTGAAGGAGGGCTTCCTTACTCTGGGCGCCATTTTCAGATATTATCACCTGATTGGACGCAGCGTGCATCACGCCCATGCGTAGGGCACCTGACGCGCAAATTTACGTGCACCTGCGCCACGCATATGGCGCAGTTCAGAAACGTATGGCGTCCATGTGCGCACCGAACGCAGTACGTGCATGTGGCCTACGCAGCTGGCGCATGTTTGCAATATTTCACGTGCAACTGCGTCACGCAAATGCGCACAGAAAAGTTTATCGCTAGAACCTGCGCGACACACATTACATATACACTGTTGTGTGTCATTTATCTTATGGAACTGAACACCATTTTCGAATGTTGATGTGTATACACATTTGGGTCTTGAACCTATCAACACATACACAATGGTTCTTTGGCTTCTGTATGATGTGATGTGCTATAGCTTTCACATTGCAATGACTGCCAATAATAAGGGCGATGTTAATTAAAGAAGGTTGCTGTGTGGGTACCCGTTAGTGTACTGGTGCCATATACGGAGTGGCCGTTTCAGGGCGGACATAGACAGACACCAGAGCAAACCTCTGCGTGTCGCAGTAATGTGCGGGGCCCACATTGGCGCGTGGGAAGGCTACGTGGGCCGCTGCTGCATAAACATACAGCAGAGCCGTAGTACAATGGTGAAGACACTGACCCATGGTGCAGGGGCCATGGGTTCAACACCCCATTGTGCTCAATGGAAGAGGCCAGCTGCGGCATCAAATGTAGTGGGAAAAAGTGTTGTGGGAGGTATAGTAATTTTGGGCGGCAGAGAGCGGCGCACGGTTTATTTTTAACGGCATGAGTCGGCGCACCGTTCATTGGGGGCGGCAGGGGGCGGCGCACTGTTAGGTTTGGGGGGCAGAGGGCGGCGCGCTGATGTATGAGGGGGCAGTCCGATAGTGGGCGGCATAGGTGGCGCACTGATGTGCACAGCAAACAGTAACAGAGCCTTAGCACAATGGTTGGGATACTGACCAATGGTGCAGAGGTCAGGGGTTCAACCCCTCACAGTGCCCAGTGAGCAAGGTTGGCTGGGGCAGTAAGTATTATGGTGAGGTGTGCTGTAGGAGGCCTTATAGTTTATTTTTATTACCCACTACCAGTATACCCGCTCTAACAGCGTGTTAATATATGGAGGCCCGTAAGGCACATGTTACAGTGCACAGTCCGCAAAGGCACCCTAGCAAGTCCCCTATAGGGCACCATGTATGCTGCGCCACAGGATAATGTATAGTGCACGCAATATGGATGGCAACCATAAGGTGGCCTATAGGGCGCCCTATAATGCACCCTCAGAGGCACCCTTATGGGTACAGTATGGCAAGGGTGTGTTTGATGCCATAAACATATGTCCAGTAAAAAGTACAATGCTCTGGACAACCCTATCACAGAACCCCTCTGTGGACTTGAACCCATGACCTCCTGCTATAAAGGCAGTGACGGAACCATTGGGCTACGGCACTATAGCTCTGAGTAAGCGCCTGTGTGGCTGCAGAGAGCCTGCACGTCACCCCACAGACAGTCTGCTGCTGTAGACAGGACGGGTAGGCCACCCGTACCCATGATGCAATGCACATGCAAATCAGCTGCCCACAGATGCACACAAGATGGGGACTGCACCCCAAAAGCTACACGGCATGGTAGGGGGAACTGTCCGTGTCCACCCACACAGAACCTCGGCCTGGTGGGGGGCCTGAGCGTGAGGACTGCCGGCGAGGGGTAGCTACACACCGTCACATTGTGCAGGTAATGTGCTCACCCTGAGGGTGGGTGGTGGTGCCCAGGACCAGGTCCACATCAACGGCCATGGCTGAATGAGGCCATGCCAGAGCTCAACATCAGTATTAACCTGTGTGATAAGAAGGTGTTGCAAACTCATCATGGATACCCCTTCTGTCTTAGTTGGTGGTTCTCCCCCCCCCCCCCCCATAGGTGGGCAAAATACCTACCCCCCCATGACAAACAGGGTCCCCCATAAACAAATCCCCATCCTTTCCCCCCCCCCCCCCCCTTGCACTAATGGCAGTAGAGTGGGCCATCAACCCCTGTCCTGCTGGGGGACAGACACCCTACAGGGCAGTCCAAGCAGCTCCACACACATCCAAAACACACTATCAGACAGACAGTAGGCCTGGATATTCAGGGGTGCACCCCAGCACTATCTGATATTCTCCTGCAGCAGGCCATCAGCTGCTGCACCCTGCAAGGAGCTCCATCAGGACACATACCAGCTGTGCAGAGTCTGCTGGATAGTCCTGATAGGATTGCATGCACCCCAAACTGGGGTGGCAGCACACACAGGGAGATCAGTCCATGAAGAGGCCCCAACAGGACACCCATATATATCACAGGAGAGAAATGCTATACAGCACTATGGGGGTGCCTAGCCATGCTGTCATCACTGCACGCTCAGGGTGAGAGTGATCCACCAGCAGCAGATACAGAGGTCAGCCTGTCTGTGTAGGTGGTGGCTGGGCATTACAATGTCCCAGCCAGTGCCCCATGCCCTGTGCAGATGCAACCTGGCCAGCACACCCTGTCTGAGCTATACCCATGGTACCTTGCTGCTCATTATGCACATTGTCAGGCCAATACTGGCAACAGTGCTGGCAGTGTGGCCTGTGGAGGGTGTTTGTAGCCAACACACACTGTATAGACAGACACCCCCCCCCCTCACCTATGCCAGCATTGTGCTACTATTGGGGGAGTCATTCGACGTGCCCACCACACCAGTCCTGGGAAGGGTACAGGCATGGATATGGTACACAGTACTGCTGCATGTCACTCCCCAGGGTGGTAAATACTGTCAGGGGCCAGACCTGGGGCACGCACCACAGACAGCCGACAGCTTGTTCTGCTGCAGCACAAGGAGCAAACAGTGCTGAGCGTAGGACTGTCTACCTGCCAGTACCCACATCAAACGTTTGTGGTCTGTGTACCCAGGTATAGGGTGGCATTGCTAGGGTACGCAGGAGCTAGATCTGGGAGATGCCCCCCCAGGGGGCTTTTCCAATGTGGCCTGTGGGTGTGGGTGCGTCTGGACCTTTGCCTCTTGCTTTACGGCAGAGTGTCCCTACTCCAGTCCTGGTGTTCCAGACACTGTTCGGGCCTTCATGCTGTCCCCTATGAATATGCATGGGCTACAGTTGCATAGCATGGGGGTGGTGCAGACATCTGCAGCACAGGCATCTGTCTTAGGGGAAGCATGGAACCTGAATGGTGTTTGGCCCTCCAGGACTGCATTTGGGAGACTCTGCTGGAGATAATGTGCCTGTTTATGGTGTCTGTGTTTGGTGTGGTAAAAGATAGGCGTATTGACCATGCCTATGTTCTCAGCAATAAAGGTTTGTCCTTACTACCACCACGGTGTAGCTGTGGGGTGAATATGTGGACAGGGTTGGCGGTAGCTGCAGCTGGGCTCTGAACCTGTGACCCTCTGTTCTTGCACACACTGTCTGTGTGCACTGCACCACCGTGTAGCCACTGATTGGCTGCAATCCCTGGGTGGTCCATGACTGTACATCCGACAGGGCCTGTCTGTTGCAGTGGACGGTGCCAGCCTGCACATGGCCTGGCCACTGTCCTCTGTGGCTAGCAGCCACTGCCCCCTCCACCATCTGAACCCTTCCGCCAACATGCTGGCATGTCCTTATCCTTGCAAAGGGATATGACCTGATTGCGTAGTGGAACCCCAGGACTGTATTTGGCTCACATGGTATAGCGGTCTAGCTGTTGTTCTTTAGCAAGGTTTTTGTGGAACGTGGGCCACCCATTACGTGATCATGACCAGGGACACAATTGGCCCTTGGCACGTGGGGTGAAGGCATGTACAGGCACATCTGTCGTACATAACCTCTACCTACTTAACCTCTACCTATGTGTCCTTGGCCCCTACAGTTGTGGCACTACAGGACTGCATTTGGGGGACGCGGCTGTTGGTGATGCACATTGTGCTGGTGTGTGTGTGGTGTAGGGTAAAATATGGGTGTTTGCAACATGCTTTTGTTCTGTGCAATAAAGGGGTGTCTCTGCTATCTGTGTTTAGTGGTGGGTTAAATATTGGGATTGTGCTGGCATGTGCCACA
The DNA here is from genome assembly GCA_033557465.1 of Ichthyophis bannanicus. Classification (NCBI taxonomy): domain Eukaryota; kingdom Metazoa; phylum Chordata; class Amphibia; order Gymnophiona; family Ichthyophiidae; genus Ichthyophis; species Ichthyophis bannanicus. The sequence goes on from CM066032.1 coordinate 860,025,606, forward strand.
GCTGGGATTTGAACGTGTGACCCTCTGGTCCTAGAGGTACCGGCTCTGTCCACTGCACCACACTGTGGCCACAGAGACAGTGCAGTCCCTGGAGATAGTAGACCTGGCAGGGTGGGGTTCCAAAACCTGCTCTGCACATTATTACTGTGAGCTCCTTCACCCTGTCTGGTGACAAACGTGCAAATATAACACGGGTATGACGTCCGAACAGAGGGGGATAGCATATTCCCATGCTGGGCAACAGTGCTATTGATGGACAACCATAAGTAACACTCCCAGGAGGGGTCCAATACACAGAGACGTTTTGGAGGTGTCTCCGCTCCGTGCCCCTTTCCAAACAACTGTTATTTTATTTTTAGGAGCTCTGCTGGGTGTGTTTTTAACTTTTGCGCATTACTATACCTGTTCCCCAGCTGATTTACTATTTTAATGCTTTTGTTGTGGTAATTTCCTCTTTTTCATTGCAGTTTTGTGCTGTGCACATGTATCACACTGCTGACGTTTTGCATGTTTCCCCGGTTTTGCTGTACATTGCTGACGGAAATGGTTTCTCTTCCCTTTATATGCCCTCTACCGCGAGTGTTTCACTCGCGCTATTTTTTACATGTAAATTCGGGCCCGATACTGTGCGGGGAGCCTCTCCCCTCCCACTCTCCACCCATTGACCCCTCCGCCCCTCCGGAGCCTTCCTCCGCCCTCCTTTAGCCGTTCCACGCCTCTATCGGACATTTGCGGGCCCGCACTTGTACGGGGCCCGTTACTGAACCGCGTACCTGTGCGGGGGTGACACGCACGTGTGCGGGGCGTTTAAACGTGTTTCTGCGCGTTTCAATGCCGCGTTACCGTGCGCTATTTTGCGCCGCGCAGATTTGCGGACTTTAGTAAACATGCCCCTAAGTGACAGGCTAAATTTATATATATAAGGAATGCAATTGTTATCATTCGGGAGGAGGAGGGGAACAAACACGATTCATACAGAGAGTCTGAATGGTATTTCAGCATCTGTTGTCTTCGTCTTCCACCCTCTGGCTCAGGCAAACTGCATTGCTAAGAAAAATAATGCCATATTTTGCTTTTTGGCTAAGATTGTAACTGATTGGGCATAATAAAAATCTCATTTCCTTCTAAGTGTCTGAGTCAGTCTGGAGCAGTGCGAGGTCAATTTATATCTTTGGAGTACAACACAGCAGTCCACCAACATCCCCACAACTATACCAGGCTATACTTTATTAAGAAAGGACAGGGTAGGAAGAAGGGGAGGAGGAGTGGCACTATATGTAAAAGATAATATTAAAGCTATGGAAATACAAGGCTTAAAAGGGAGAGAGGAGGCACTGTGGGTTAAAATAGAAAGAGGGAAAAAAAACTGTTCGCATTGACATGATATATACAGACCTCCCTCACAGGGAGCAGAGATGGATGGAGAGTTAATTGAAGACATAGGGAAGTGCTTCTGATAGAGAATTTCAATATGCCAGATGTTGATTGGCACATCCCTGATGCAGTATCATCTAGAAGTAAGGAGATCCTGGATTCTCTACAGGGAGAACTATTCAGGCAACTGGTAACAGAACCCACACGTGAAGGGCCCATACTAGACTTGGTGCTTACCAATGGTGAAAGCGTTTCTGATGTTACAGTGGGAGATCATTTCGCATTCAGAGATCACCAGATGGAGTGGTTCAGTATTAGGACTGGGGCTGATAAAATCCATTCAAAAGCAAGGATCTTAGACTTTAGGAAAACTAACTTTGCTAAGATGGGCCAATACATCAGGGAGTGGCTAGCAGGATGGGAACAGCTGGGGGATATAGAAAAACAGTGGGCAAAACTGAAAGGGGATATTTTAAGAGCAACCAACTTTTTCTTAAAATGGTAAATAAAAGGAAAGGAGACTGCTATGGTTTTCAAAAGAAAAAATGAAGAAAAAGAGGGAGGTCTTCATGAAATACAAGAGGTCACAGAGAGAGGAAGACAGGCATATCTATGTTTGGAAAAACTTAGAGACGCTAGCAAAGTAGTCAGGAAAGCAAAGATTTAAAAAGAGGAGGAAATAGCCAATGCAATAAAATGGGGGGATAAGACATTTTTCAGATATGTGAGAAGAGAAAGGGCAAAGGTGGTATTGTCAGACTCAAGGGTGAGGGGAGGAATATGTAGAAGCTAATGAGGATAAAGCAGAATTGCTTAACAAATATTTCGGTTCTGTGTTCATAGATAAAGAACCAGGAGCAGAAAACATCCACAACAGGAACAGTAGTGAGGGGCATGTTGAGCAATTTTTTATAAGACTGTGTTCGTGAGGAACTAGCTAAACTAAAAATAGACAAAGTGATGAGACCAGATAGGATACACCCGAGAATACTGAAGGAACTTGGGGATGTTCTAGCAGCTCCACTGACTGACCTTTTCAATGCTTCTTTGGAGTTGGGAGTAGTGCCAGAGGACTGGAGAGAGGACCCGGTGAAAAGCGGGATATAAATGACCCGGTGAAAAGCGGGATATAAATGAAGTTAAATAAATAAAATAAATAAATAAACATGTGGTCCCTTTACACAAAAGCGGAAGTAAGGACTTCAGGCCGGTTAGTCTACCCTCTGTGGTGAGTAAATTTTTGGAAGCGCTGCTGAAAGAGAAAATAGTGAAATTTCTAGAGTCCAACGGATTACCGGATGCGAGGTAGCATAGATTCACCAGAGGCAGGTCTTATCAGACAAATCTGATTGATTTCTTTGACTGGGTAAGCAGGAAGTTGGACCAAGGGAGATCCCTAGATGTTGTGTATTTAGATTTCAATAAAGCTTTTGACACCTTTCCACACAGGCGATTTATAAACAAACTGAGCACCCTAGGGATAGAGCTTAAAGTTACTGCTTGGGTTAGAAATTGGTTGAGTGGGAAGCAACAAAGGGTGCCGGTAAATGGAGCTCACTCTGAGGAGAAGGTGTGCCCCAGGGATCTGTCCTTGGTCCGATTCTTTTTAACATCTTTGTTAGTGGTATTGCGGAAGGGCTGTCAGGTAAGGTTTGCCTCTTTGCGGATGATACCAAAATCTGCAATAGAGTAGATACCTAGGAAGGTGTAGATAACATGAGGAGGGATTTAGCTAAGTTTTAAGAATGTTCTAGAATTTGGCAGCTGAGATTTAATGTTAAAAAAATGCAAGGTCATGCATTTGGGCTGTAGAAATCCAAGGGTGCAATATAGTATAGGAGGTGAAGTCCTTCTGTCCACAACACGGGACCTAGGCGTGATTGATGATCTTAAAGTAGCTAAACAGGTAGAAAAGGCAATGGTGAAAGCTAGAAGAATGCATGGGTGCATAGCGAGAGGAATACCAGCAGAAGAAAGGAGGTGATATTACCTCTGTATAAGTCTTTGGTGCAACCTCATTTGGATATTGCATGAAATTCTGGTGACCGCACCTTTAAAAGGATATAAACAGGTTGGAGTCGGTACAGAGGGTGGTTACTAAAATGGATAGTGGTCTTCATTATAAAGCATATTATGATAGACTTAATATGTATACTTTAGAGGAAAGGCAGAACAGAGATGATATGACTGAGACATTTAAATACCTCCATGGCATAAATGCACAGAAGGAGAGCCTCTTTCTATTGAAAACGAGCTCTGCTACAAGGGGACATAGAATGAGGGTGAAAGGGGATAGACTCTGGAGTAATATGTGGAAATATTTCTTTACGGAAAAAGTGGTAGATGCGTGGAATAGTCTCCCAGTAGAGGTGGTAGAGATGAGGACAGTATCTGAATTCAAAAAAGTATGGGACAAACACAGAGGATCTCTAAAGGAAAAAAGGGGACTGTTGAAGTGGTTGATATGGAAGGGCAGACTAGATAGGCCATGTGGTCTTTTTCTGCCATCATGTTTCTATGTTTCTAACATTATTGGTACCCTTGCATTTTAGGTATGTTGTTTACAATAACTTGAGAAATAATTGGAAATATTCCAACTGTATGTCATCGTAATATTTTGATAGTATGTTCATAGGTATACAAGAAAAAGATATCTGTGCAACTTAGATGTAGTTATTTCCGAGAAAAAATAAAATATGATCTAGACAGGATTAATGGTACCCTTCGCTAATATTTGGTTGCACAACCCTTGTCAGTGATGAAAGCCTCCAAACATTTCCTGTAGCCATCTATTTGTACATTCTATTTTTCCAACAGTTCACACTAACCTTAGAAGACTTCTTAGATTCATTTTCCTCTTCCCACCACATCCTGGGAAGTTCTTGACAGTCCAGGAGCAGAAAACCTCTTAATAAAATTGTAAACTGTAGACACAGGAATCCTAAGGTCCTTAGAAATGACCTTCTACCCCTTTGAAATTTGATGTTTGGTGATAAAGACTTTTCTGATCGTCTCAGGCAGCTCTCTTATCTTCACCATTGTGAAAATGGAACAGGGAGTGAATATAGCCATTTTAAACATTAGAGCCATCATTCATTGGCTGATTCAAGTCATGTAGGCACTGATCACATCTGCTGTAGAATCTATATGGATTGAAATTCCATGCAAAAGGGGAAGACAATGGCAGTGGGGGTGTATATTGAGCGCCTGGCCAGAATGAACAAATGGATGATGAAATGCTCAAAGAAATCAAGGAAGCTAACAAACATTACAGCGCAGTAATAATAATGGGTGATTTCAACTACCCCAGTATCGACTGTGTCAGTGTCATGTCAGGACATGCTAGAAGAGATAAAGTTCCTAGATGAAATAAATGACTGCTTCTTGGAGCAGCTGGTTCATGAAACCGACCAGAGGGGAAGCCATATTAGACCTAGTCCTTAGTGGAACACCAGATCTAGTGCAAGAGATAAGGGTGTTGGGGCCACTTGGCAATAGTGATCATAGCATGATCGCCTTTGATTTAATTAGTGGAGGAGGGATAGTAAGGAAATCCACAGTACTACCTTTTAACTTTCGAAAGGGAGACTATGATAAAATGAGGAAAACAGTTAAGAAAAAAACTAAAAGGAGCAGTTGCAAAGGTTAAAGACTTACATCAGGCTTGGCTGTTGTTGAAAAATACTATCTTGGAAGCCCAGACCAGCTGTATTCCATGCTTTAAGAAAAGTGGAAGGAAGTCCAAAAAACTGCCAGAAGGGTTTAAAGGTGAGGCCAGAGAGGCTGTTGTTGCCCAAAAAAGCATCTTTTAGGAAATGGAACAAAGAGCCAAACGACGAAACCTGGAAACAGCACAAGCACTGGCAAGTCAAATGCAAGGCATTGATAAAGCAGGCAAAGGGAGAATTTGAGAAGAAGCTTGCTGCGGAAGCAAAATGCAAAGTAAAGATTTTTTCAAGTGCATTCGTAGCAAAAAACCTGTGAGAGAGTCAGTTGGTCCATTAGATGATAGAGGAGTTTAAGGGGCACTAAGAGGCGACAAGGCGATAGTGGAGAGACTGAATGAATTCTTTGCTTCGGTCTTTACTGAGGAAGATGTAGGGATGTTACCCATGATTGAAGTGGTATTTAAAGGTGCGGAAGAATTGAAAGAGATCGATACATCGGAAAGATGTATTACAACTATTAGATAAATTGAAGAGTAGCAAATCACCTGGGCCGGATGGCATACATACAAGGGTGTTGAAAGAACTGAAATATGAGATTTTAGACCTGCTATTAGTAATCTGTGAACTATCATTAAAAACATCTCTAATACCTGAAGATTGGAAGATCACCAGTGTAACACCAATTTTTAAAAAGGGTTCCAGGGGTGATCCGGTAAACTACAGACCGGTGAGCCTCACGTCAGTACCAGGAAAAATGGCAGAAACCATCATAAAGAATAAAATTACTCAGCATGTAGATAGTCATGGCCTAATGGGAGACAGCCAACATGGCTTTAGACAAGGAATATCTTGTCTTACTAATCTGTTATGTTTTTTTGAAGGTGTGAATAAATTGGTGGACAAAGGTGAGTCAGTTGATATAGTGTATCTGGACTTTCAGAAAGCCTTTGTCAAGGTCCCTCATCAGAGACCTTTGGCAAAACTAAAGAGTCATGGGATAGGAGGCAGTGTACTACTGTGGATCAAGAACTGGTTAAAAGATAGAAACCAGAGGGTTGGGCTAAATTGCCAATTTTCCCAATGGAGAAAGGTGAATAGTGGTGTACCCCAGGGATCTGTGCTGGGTACGCTGCTTTTTGACATATTCATAAATGACCTGGAAAGTGGAATAACGAGTGAGGTTATCAAATTTGCAGATGACACAAAACTATTTAAAGTTGTTAAAACCCAAGAGTATTGTGGAAAATTGCAAGAGGATCTTGATAAATTGGAAGACTGGGCATCAAAATGGCAGATGAAATTTAATGTGGACAAGTGCAAGGTTATGCACCTAGGGAAGTACAACCCAAACTATGGTTACACAATGCAAGGTTCCACATTAGGAACCACCACCCAGGAAAAAGATTTAGGCGTCATTGTGGATAGCATGTTAAAACCCTCGGCCCAGTGTGCAGCGGCAGCCAAGAGAGCAAATAGAATGCTAGGTATCATAAGGAAAGGGATGGAAAATAAAACAAAAGATATTATAATGCCTCTATATCATTCCATGGTGAGACCGCACCTTGAATATTGTATGCAATTCTGGTCGCCGCATCTTAAAAAGGATATAGCGTTATTAGAAAAGGTTCAGAGAAGAGCCACCAAAATGGTAAAGTGGATGGAAGGATACTCCTATGAAGAAAGGCTAAAAAGGTTAGGGCTCTTTAACCTGGAAAAGAGACGGCTGAGGGGAGATATGATAGAAGTCTATAAATTAGTGAACGGAGTGGAACGGGTAAACGTAGTTCGATTGTTTACATTATTAGAATATAGAAAGACTAAGGGACATGCAATGAAGCTACAGGGTAAACTATTTAAGACTAATAAAAGAAAATATTTTTTCACTCAACGTGTAATCAAACTCTGGAATTTGTTACTGGAGGATGTAGTAAAGGCTGTTAGTGTAGCTGGGTTTAAAAAAGGTTTGGACAAGTTCCTGGAGGAAAGGTCCATAAACCATTATTAAGAAGGGACCCAGGATATCAATGCTTGACCCAATACAAGCATCGCGGAACCTGTATCTTTTGGGGAAACTTCTAGGTACATATGACCTAGATTGGCCACTGTTGGAAACAGGATACTGGGCTTGATGGACCTTGGTCTGACCCAGTATGGCATGTCTTATGTTCTCTTTGAGGCTGTTTTTCATTCCTAATTTTTGCTCCCTTGTGTTTCCTCTCCCCTTGACCTTATGCCTCCTTGTACTGTACTGTTGGTTTGTTTTTCTAGATTGTAAGCTCTATGAGTAGGTACGGTCTTCTTATGTGTCTGCATAATGCTGTGTATGCTTTTTAACACTTAATAAATGATAATAATAGTAATAATGAGGAGTAACCTAATGGTTAAGAAAACTGACTTGCAAACCCAGAGACCAGAGTAAAATTCCCACTAGCACTTCTAGTGGCCTTGGGCAAGTCACTTAACCTTCCATTACCTCAGAGAAATCCAAGTTATCAATGTCCCTGTTTAATGTGCATCACCAAGTTTAAGTTTCAATGTAAAGTGCTTGATTGAAATGATAAAGTGGTATATAAAACCTAATAAATAATAATACCAGATTGCACTTATCCCCTCTGCTGCCTAATAAGATGTTTCTTTGTATTATAACATTGTAAGCATCGTAACTATGTTATATGAATGTTCTACCATGCTACCTACTATGATGCATCATTTGTATTCTGTTGATATTATATAATATTTCTGTTATATTAATGTGCTATTTTATATTTATATTACTGACATTGTTTCATATAATTTTTATTACTAGTTAATTTTCCTATAATAAAGTTTACAACATTGTTGTCATTGTTTATTATTCTGTTATTTGGTTATTTTACTATTGTTATGCTCTTTCTCCCTCGTTTGGTTTGCAGCTTGCTGTGCTACAAGGGCTTATGTGCATCAGTGATGATGAGAAATAAGCTATCAATAGCTTAACTACTGACAGGGTCACTCAAGATGGACAGGTGTCAGCTGAGGTGCCAGACTAAGACAAACCACCCATCTAAGAAGCAGCAGAATTGGACAGTGTTGGTGGCAGAGGATCACATTTATGTGACAATGCAAAAACATTAGCATTAACTGAATGGAAGAAAGACCTGGCAATTAACTTCTGTATCTTGCCACAAAACCAAATGGATAGTCACAACAAAACAAATTATGATACAGTGCTGGAAGATGAGACCCCTGGGTCTAAAGGCACTTAAAGGGCTGTTGGGGATGAGCTGAAGACGTTTCAGAGTAGAGCCAGCTTTTATGATGTGATTGGAATAAAACCCTCAGGATGTCTGGTTGCTGATGTAGCTGCACATGAAATGAGAGTAAGAAGCTGCAAAGAGGTCTTATGTATTGGGGCATGGAATGTACGATGCATCAATGAAAGTTGGAGGTGGTCAAGAATGAAATGGAAAGTATACAACTTGATCTGTTGGGTGTCAGTGAACTAAAATGGCTGGCATTGGGCACTTTGAATAGGATGATCAGATGGTATGCAATACAATGTGTTCCTTTGAGTCAGTGCTGACTCCTGGTGATCCAGAGGTTCCTGGGTTTTCTTGTCAGTGTGACTGGAAGTAGATTATCAGGCCTTTTTTTCTGAGGCAATGGAGGGTTAAGTGACTTGCCTAGGGCCATAAGGAGTACTAATGGGAATTGAACCCTTGTTGTTTGGTTACTAAGCCAGTGTTCTAACCACTAGGCTACTCCTACACTCTGATCATATGGTATACTATACTGAAAATATGTCTTATGGAAGGACAGACTAGATGGGCCTTGTGGTCTTTTTCTGTCATCATGTTTCTATGTTTCTATCAGAGGATCTCTAAAGGTAAAGAGTGGACTGTTGTAGTTGTTATGGAAGGACAGACTAGATGGGCCTTGTGGTCTTTTTCTGTCATCATGTTTCTATGTTTCTATCAGAGGAAAATGAAAGATAAAGAAGAAATGGTGCTACATTTATAATTAATAAGAAACTGCAAGAACTGTAATGAAATACAATGTGATCAGTGAATGCTTAATTTCTTTTTTTTTTTAAACTTTTATTTTCATTTTGCAACAAACAAAAGAAACAACACACCAAAAGAGACAAAACAAGTATACAATAAGGAAAAGTAACCCATTACCCCCCACCCCGATGCTTCTTCTCTACCCGATTATATCAGCATGTGAGCGCGTACAAATAACAGTGATTATACATCAAACGATCAAAAGAGTATCAAAAATACAGCAATATAATGGGACAGAGATAATACAAAGTTAGACAGTCAGATGAGAGCATTTAGCAAAATGTACATAGTCATTGAGCATCTTCCATTGAGACCAATGAGAAGGAGTCTGAACAGAGGAAGCGAAGAGACGAGGTATTTGTTCATATTTACTGTAAAGACAGGCATGATTCCACCAGTCATTGGGGCTCAGATGGGAGCTAATTTTCCAGTATTACTTAATTAGGGAAATAGCAATGCCAAGCATAAAGTTCGAAAGGAGATAAGCCATTTTTGGGAGAGAGGGGATCCCCGCAATTGGGCGAAGTCCACTATCCTCCAAGAAAGGGCTCCTGAGAGTGCGAGATAGACTAAATACGACCCCAGACCCGACGCCAGTAATACTGTGGTGCGGGATATTCATGCATAAACATGAGGCAATGAACCAATGGCCGCAGGACGTGTCCAGCAACCATTGCCCTGAGGAGTGTTCCGTTTGTCTAATCTGTGAGAAGTGTAAAAACACCGGTGGGCTAGAAAGAAGAGGGTCTGAGTGAATGAGGCGGATCGGGCACCCGTGTCCCTCTACTCCAGATAAGGCTCCATTGCTCCGAGGTCAAAGTCACATGCAATTCTCTCTCCCATACTTTCTGCGCTATAGGGGTATCTCTAGTATAGCATTACATAAGGTTTAGTAAAATTGGATGCTACACCCGGTGAACTACCGAGAGATCGGAAAGTCTCCAATCAACCTTATGTAGAGAATGCCGATGGCGGGAGTACTCTAGTGCTCCGAAGGCGATGCTGAAGTCGCACTGACCAGAGTCGGGAGTCTAAAGATTGCATAAGAGTATGAAGGCACCTAAAGTGTCTAAAAGCATTGGTGGATAGTGGGAGTCTGATGGGAGAGTCATACCGGGGAGAAAGGTAAGAGGAATCGGTTTGTAAAGGCCCGCTTCTATATCTAGCCACACAGGTCTACTCGGTACTGGATCTTCCAACCAACAAGCACCTTATTTGAGAAGAAAAGATTAAGGGAACACTTAAGTAACATCGCCACCAAGTATTAATGGAGCATTGGCAGAGGCCGAGGCCAACTGCGCAATACTTGCATAGTAAGCAGGGTTGTCCACATTCGGGGCATAATGCAAATACACGTGAATTCACTATCTCAACCTCAAGGTGTACCCGGGCCCATCTACCCTCCTTGTCAGCGCTAATATCAGGTACAGTAACATGCAAAGACTTCTCAACCAGAATGGCTATCCCGTACCATTTGGAAACGGTGGGAGAATAGGCAGCTACCATGTGAGGCTTAGCATTGAGTTTCAGTGTTTCAGCAGAGTTTAAATACGTTTCCTGAAGAAACACTAAATCAACATGCTCATGGCTAAGATAGCTGAGGAGTTTCTTTCCTTTGAGTGGACCATTTATACCTTTGACGGTGAATGATAAGATTTTACATAAGGCCATTCAGAAAAGTTAAAAACTCTGAGCATGATAGCACACATAATTTCACTATGTCCCTCAAACTGACTGTATCTGGCTGTACACATGACATAGGAAAAATAAGCTAATATAATACAATGAAGCGCCCCACATTAACAAAGAAAACCGCAGTACGGTAGAGGAGAAGCAAACCCCAAAATTACTGGCGACCATGTGTCTGCGGGGAGAAACCCCAGAGAAGGCCGAAATTGAAAAACACATAACCTGTAGGACTGTGCGTGCTCCGAATCCGACCGAGGCACACATCATGAAGGGATAGGAGACCAAAAAACAAAAGTCATATAGAGAAAGAAAGAAAGTCCAGGCTATTTCTGTGCTTGGCTATGACCGCCGCATCGGGCCCTTCAAAATGGCGGATAGAGCCGGCAGATAAGAGTCCAAGATTTGGGATTAGCGCATCTGCTCTGCTTCTTTGGAGTCTAAAAATGTTGATAGTAGATCAGGATCTTCGAACGTCCTGGTTTGGTTGTGGAGAGTCACTCGAAGCTTCGCTGGATACAACAGGCCAAAGCGAGCCTGTAGCTGTTGAAGTCGAGGGCGAAAAGCAAGGAGTTTCTTCCGACGGTCAACGGTAGGCTTGCCAAATCAGGAAAGAAGGAGACCTTACGACCTTCAAATTCCAAATGATGATTCGCTCGGGCAGCATGTAAAATTTGTTCCACTTGTTGATATCGTAACAAGCTAAAGATAATAGGCCGGGGGGTCGTGCGGTTGAGCGCCATGTGGGCAGGAACACGGTGTGCTCGATCGATTTCCAGTTCTCTGTGAAAAGTGATCTTCAGCAAGGAGGGAAGAGTTTTGAGCAAGAATTCTCTTATATCTCCTGCTTCCACCCCCTCCGGCATTCCGAGGAGCCTCACATTGTTGCGACGGGCTCGATTATTGCTATCTTCTAACTCCTTTTGAAGATTCTGTATCTGGCGCTCAGCCGTGTCCAGTTTGCCCAAGCGCACCTCGTGCGAGTCGAGGACCCCCGCCATATTGTCCTGCCGTAATGAAAGACTTTCAAGTCGGTCCTGGAGCACTCCAAAGTCTTCTCGCATGGCTCGAAGCGCTTCTCCATTGGACTGCACCAATTCCTTCACGCCGCGGATTTCCTCCAAAATCTCCAGTTGCATTTCGGGGTTTTCACGAAATGGAACCATCTTCTGTGGGGAGGACACCTCTGTTTTGGAGCGTTTTCCGTGAGAAGAAGAAGGAGACCCGAAGTCCAAGCGCGCTGGTTTATGGGCCGCCATCCCCCCCGAGGTGCCCCGGTCAGCTCGGAGCGAAATAGTAAATTTATATAGGTATTAAGTCAGGATTCTAAGTAGGCCTCTCGGGAGCTTCAACGCAAAGCGTCCTACCCGCTGGACATCAGGCTCCGCCCCCCCTTGAATGCTTAATTTCTATTCATCTATGAGTGATGCCCATCAACACAGCTGATATTCAGGTATGTATATGCCACAATTACAGCTGCAGAAGAGGAAAAAGTTGATTAGTTCAATGAACAAGTTCAAGCTGAAACTGATAGACATACAAACAAGATATCCTGATAGTCATGAGTGATTGGAATGTAAAAGTTGGCAACAAAAAAAGAAGGCAAAGTGGTTGGAGAAAGATTGTTAGTGTCGCTGAATATTCCGGTGACCATGATGAATGTAGCTAGCTATGTTAATCGGGTTGAATACCCCCCTCCCCCAACTGTGTATTCCATGGACTGCCTGAAGAACAAACTAGTTGGTACTCGAAATCAAACCTAAGCTTTCTTTAGAAGATCAGATGACAAAACTTTAACCTTCATACTTTGGACACATCATGTGAAGAGAGAGAGAGAGAGATCATAAGAGAAAAGCATCATGCTTGGCAAGGCTGAAGGTCAACACAAAAGAGGAAGGCCAGCAATGAGATGCATTAATAGAAAGACAGAAGTGACTGTCATACTATCAACAATTAGCCACCTGACTGAAGGCATTCTAGGATGACTACCCAGAGGGTTACCACCATTTCCTTTTGTTTTTTATAAATTGTTTATTAGAAGCATATGACACAATACACTATCATACAATAACCATTACAATGTTGCTTCAAAAATTTTTTCTTAATACATAGTCAGGTTCAAATGCCTGTATACCCCGGCAAGGTTGTCTCTTATCCTCCGCCTCGGGGCATGTCACTGTACAATTCCCAATTCCCACCTACCTACCCCTCCCCTCCCCCCTCTTCCTCACCCACCTCCCCCCCCCCCCACCCCTCCCTCCTGGGATCCATGAGAGCATCGGAGAGTCCGTCTTTAGCCACTAGTAATGGCACCCCAAGTGCTACCCCAAACATAATATCTCGCTACGAACTTTGGGCCTTAAATGTTGAATATAGGGTATCCACACCATGAGAAAAGAGGCCCAGCGGCGGGGGTGTCTCTGTGCACTTCGCCTCTCTAGTAGCATATATTGATGGAACCCATTTCGCCACTCCCAAAAGGAGGGGGCTGTAGGCTCCAACCACCGCCTTAGTACAGGGCCTTTCCCCACCAGACATGCCTTCCTTATCAATAATTGCTGCCATCTGCCCTTCGGGTGGAGTGGTCCCAACTGATCCAGCGCTATGAGCTGCCCTGTCCAGCAGACCTGCTGATGTAAGATATCGCTCAGAAAGGTTGCTATCTTCAACCAATAGTGACGAATATATGAGCAGCCCCACCACATATGACCTAAGTCCGCTAGTGGACGCGCACACTTTGGGCACCCCCCGCTATCTGTAAGATGACTACGCAGTGCCCTCCTGGGAGAGAAATGAGCCCGGACAATACTTTTTAACTGAATTTCGCGCCAGCGAGCTCCTTCTGCCAGGCCGGCCACCCTGCATAACGCCGCCTTTATGGAGCCCTGAGCAACCTCACAGCCCAATTCTCGCGCCCAAGAATCCTCCTCTGTTGAGTAGTCTACCGATTGCACATAGGGATCCAATGCCTTCTTAAAGTACGAAATAGTCGGTTTATCCTCTGTGCCCAAGGCGAAAAACGCTATGATCCGCGCCGAACGATCGCTCTGCAGGTCCCGTCTTGCCACAGAATGCACATAATGCAACAACTGTCGGTACGGGAACAAGGAAGTCCGAGGGCTCAAGTTATATTCATGACAAAGCACTTCCAAAGTCTTACACCGCCCTTCTAAGTCGACTACATGCCCCAAGAGTCGTATTCCGACTCGTGCCCATTGAGCGAAGAGGGCCGACTCGGAGCCTGGGGGAAACAAAGCATTTCCCTGTAGTGGCAGCCAGCTCGAAGTCTCTGAGGAATTCTCCCATATTACGTTCAGCCGTTGCCACGCACAACGTGCTGTCCGTATCAACACACTTTTCCCTAGGTGACCCGGCAGAGCCGCCCGTGGGAGGTGAAGAACCGCCAGCAGTGAGTGTGGTGCTACCAAAGCCTCTTCCACCTCCCTTGGAGTATATAGCTCTGTGTTACCGAGCCAGTCCCCCAGGTGTCTAGCCTGGCAAGCCAAAGCATAAGCCCCGAGATCCGGTACTCCAATCCCTCCTGTTCTCCAGCCCCCTTTAGATGGCATAATGGGATACGCGCACGAGCCCCTCGCCAAAGGAAACCACGAAACTCCCGTTCGTTCGATACGAAGGAGGTCACGCCGGTGTAGCAAGACTGGTCGGGTTTGTAGCCAATAAAGAATCCGCGGTAGTACTACAATCCCCAGTACTGCTGCCCTACCTAATAGGGACTGTGGGAGCGGCATCCATGCCTGAATATGCGTTCGAAGAGCCACCCAAATACGCTCAAAGTTCTGTTTGTACAATACTGATGTATCTTTGGTAAGGGTAATCCCTAGATAAATAATGGAGTTCGCCGCCCACCGCAGCGGGAAGCTCCCCTTCCAACACTGTTGTAGTCGACCGCCCACATCCAAAGCTTCTGATTTGTCTTGATTAATCCGTAATCCCGCGAAGTCACCATACCTGGTAAACTCGGCAAGTAGATTTGGCAGCGAATGTTGCGGGTCACATAAATGAACTAAAATATCATCGGCAAAGGCTGCTATTTTGAACCCACCGGGCCCGACGGGGACTCCACGAATCGTGGGAGAGCCCGCTATGCTTCGCAACAAAGGATCAATAGTTAACACAAATAGTAGCGGGGAGAGTGGGCAGCCCTGTCACGTGCCGCGCGAAAGTTTGAATGAATCAGATAAGGTCCCATTGCATAAAATGCTCGCGGTAGGGTGTGTGTATAAAAGCTTCACCATTGCAATAAAGGAGTCACCCAGCCCATAACGAGGTAAGAGAAACTCCAAATAGTCCCAACTGACTCGGTCAAACGCCTTGTCAGTGTCAAAGCTAACCAACAGGGACTGTAGCTCTCGCGTACGCACCCATTCCATAGAGGCTAAAATCTTCCTCAAGTTCCGCACCGCATGTCTCCCTCGTACAAAACCCACCTGTGACTCATGTAACAGGCCCCCCAAAACATCAGCCAAGCGATTTGCTAGAATCTTTGCAAGTATCTTCGAGTCGAAGTTCAATAGGGAAATGGGCCTATAAGAGGCAGTCTGCAGAGGGTCCTTACCAGGTTTAGGAATCAGAGTAATAAATGCGTGATTCATACCCCAAGTAAATTTCCCCTGCTCTACCCTCCTATGATATAGCTCAGTTAATACCGGGGCGAGACGGCCTGTCAGTAATTTATAGAACTCTGCTCCAAAGCCGTCCGGGCCAGGCGATTTGTAGCAGCTAGCTCCCATGATTACTTTATGCGTCTCTTCTTCTGTCACCGGTGCACCCAACATCGAGCGCTGCTCCGCTGTCAACACTGGTAGATGTAGGTCTTGTAGGTAGCTTTCCATGGCTGCCAGCGACCCTGTTGTTCCCTGATAGAGTTTTTGAAAGAAACCACGGAACATTTGGGCTATTGCTTGACTATTTGTGTGCAGCTGGCCTTGATCATCTCGCAATGCCGCTATAAAGTGGGAGCCGCGGCTACCACGTAAGCACCGCGCCAGGAGCCTCCCGGGTTTATTCCCAAAATGATAAAGTTGATATCGGTAATAAAACAAGGATTTCTTTGCGCGTTGGTGAAGCAGTTCATTAAGCGACGATTGCAACTCCCAAAGCAAAGCTTTATTAACCGCCGTGGGATTCCCCGCGCATCGTCGACGAGTCCTAACGACTTGTCGCTCTAGTTGTACTATACGGGAGGCTATCAACTTCCTTTTCCGCGCCCCGTAGGCAATAATGTCTCCACGTAGGACCACCTTCGCTGTTTCCCACAATAATTCAGGTTCCTCATGGTGCTGCCGATGGTTGTCCATAAATTCATCCCATTTTTGTTCTAAATAGGCATGAAATTCGGCATCAACGTATAGCCCTAAGGGAAATCGCCAAATGCGCTGCAGAGGAGTGGGGTCTCCCCACCGCAGAGCTACCCACACTGGCGTATGGTCAGATATCACACTTGGACCAATCTCTGCCTCTCCCACCTGCGCGAACAATCTTTCCGAGAGCAGAACATAGTCAATCCGTGCACTGGAGGTGTGAGCCCGCGACTGATGTGTGAAGTCCCGTTCCATAGGATGGAGTAAACGCCACGGGTCCACCAACCCAAGGCGTCGTCGCAGCCGCTGGAGTGCTCTAGTTATCGGGACCCGCCACCCCTCCTGTCCACCCCCCGTAGTATCTAAAGTGATATCCATTACCCCATTACAGTCTCCCGCTAGGATCAGAGGGGCTTCTGGAAACTGCTCAACCTGCGAGGCCAAACCAGCATAAAAGGCATTATCCAGGACATTAGGGGCATATAGGTTACCCAGCACCACCCGTCGTCCCTCCAGGGAGCCACATACCAAAAGATATCTGCCGCCAGGGTCAACATATTGCTGTTCAAGCACAAAGCGCACACGCTTATGGATCAGCAGGACCACCCCAGCCTTTCTCCCAAGTGCCGGGGCCCCCCAACTCTGCCCTACCCAGTCCCTCTGTAGCTTCGCATGTTCCTCCGCAGTCTGGTGGGTTTCCTGCAAAAAAGCAATGTCACATTGCAGCCGGGCTAGAGCCTGCAGCACTTTATAACGCTTAATAGGGTTGCCTATGCCACAGATATTCCAAGATACAATCTTCAGCTTAAGGCGGGTTATAGCACCACCCATAGGCCGGTGTGGTAAGAATCTGAAAGTGAGCCCCCCCAGCCTGGGGCCCACTCGTACACCAGTTCAATGGCTCAAAATTTATCACCCGCATGACCTCAGGATCCCATTGCCCCCCCCAACCCCTCCCCTCTCCCAACCCCCCCTAACCTTCCCTCCCTTCCCCGATCCCTGCCCCAACCCCTTTTCCCCCTTGTACTCTGAACCTTCTCCACCTCCCCACCCTTGAGAAGTCCAACCCAGGCCCCTCTGGGAGTGCCCGCCCCCCCCGCCCACTGGATAATGTATAAAAAGGGAACCCCACTAGCAGTTCAATCACCGCTCTGCGGAACCTCTGACAAAGGTAAAATTCCCTTCCACTCAGGCGGTGTCCTGTTC
Source organism: Ichthyophis bannanicus (assembly GCA_033557465.1). NCBI lineage: Eukaryota > Metazoa > Chordata > Amphibia > Gymnophiona > Ichthyophiidae > Ichthyophis > Ichthyophis bannanicus. Next base: position 860,042,904 of record CM066032.1, read on the forward strand.
CCGAGTCCCCAGACCTCCCAGATCCCCGTCGGGGATATGAGAAGCCCCTAGGTAACTCAGCCCCTTATGACAGCAAGCAAAAGCAAATCTATAAGCTCTAACTAGGACAGGGCCATGTAACAGCCTCAGAGGCTAATATATGTTAATACTAACAGAGAGCTTAGCTGCCAACATAAACATACGTTTTAATCCAGTCTGCTAGGTTCGTTGCCTGCGAGGTCTGGACCAACCCTCCTGGATTCACTTCTTACACAGATAATTAGTAGGGCATCTCCCTCCGTCCCACCTGACTACATTATGGCTTAGGACCTGCTCATCAAACATAGCCTTAGTCCCTTGGGCCTAATTTAATAATACTGAGAGAGAAATTAAACAAAATTATGAAAGACCTAGATAAGAACATCTCGCCCCCCAGACTGCCAAGTAATACACAATTCTACGTCAGAGAGCAAACTGATCAGGATAGTAGTAGTAAGGAGAACAAGGGAAATAATATTTTCAACAAGATACTTTGTTAAGTAGCCCCGAAGGATCCGAAACAATGTAACAGATCACTGCAACGTAAGTTTGTAACAAGCTCAACAATGGCCTAATGCAATTCAATGGGTACTTTGTTATTCTACAGGCAGTCAAATATACAGGCCTGACTGATGCTGAGGCCTAGTGTCTCTCCGGTTGCCTTTCTCGACGAAGCAGCTAATCGCCACCAAGCAGATCACTCCAGTAGGCTCAGCGAGGAGGTAGTGGGGGTGTTTGTCCTCTGGCAGTCAGTCGATTCACATACCCCTCTGCCTCCGCGGCCGCTGCAAACACGTGGTGGGATCCTTCGTGGGTGATGTGTAATTTAGCCGGATACTGCACCGTGAAGCGGATTCCAGCGCCAATTAGTTTTTCGCATAAAGGAGCATATTCACGGCGCTTCTTACTCAGCATCGCTGAGTAATCTTGCGCCACGCGGATCCTCGCGTTGTTGTAGAAAATTTCCCCTTTCTGTCGGGCTGCACGTAGGATCCTTTCTTTTTGGGGAAAGAAGGCAAACTTTATGAGCACAATCCTTGGCCGGGCATCCTTTGCCTGTTTACCGCCGACACGGTGTGCTCGTTCAATGCGGATCGGGCCACTGCTCTCCTCGCCGTTCAATAACTGTGCAAAGAACATCTCCAAATGGCCCTGCAGATCTTTGTCTGCTATGTTCTCAGATAGTCCCATAACTCGGAGGTTGCAGCGCCGTGATCTGTTTTCCAGATCATCCAGTTTAGCCTCGTGTAGTGCAAGCTGGTGCCTTAGGCCAGCAGCCTCCGTCTCCAGTGTCCCGATCTTCTCTTCAGCTTGCCCCAGGCGGTCTTCTGCCTCTTGAAGCCTACTCCCAAGGCTGTCCACCGAGGCCCACAGGCCGTCCATTTTTTCATGAAGTGCCTCAAATTGTGGCGATAGAGCCACGGCCACCGCCGCTGACATCACGTCCAGTGAGGCCAGGGATTTGGGTGAGCCAGATGATGTGGCCATGTCAGCCATTTTGCTGGAGCCTGGCCGACTTGGGTGCCGTCGCCATTTGATCTGTCCTCTAAACTTCACACCGGAGCTCTTGATGCCCTCCAAAGTACCCAAGGTAACTTTTTGTCGGTTTTCCACGGGCTTGCACGGTTCAAAATCGCCGGTTTGGGCAGTGGGGCACGGAGCACTCCCAGGATGCGACCACTACTCTGCTTGCATCACGTGACCTCTTCACCACCATTTCCTTTTTGGTACTGACTCCTCAGCAGCCCAGCTGCCTCTGAGGTTTCTAGGTGATGCATCACCAGAGGTAGATTGTCAGGCCTTTTCTTCCAAGACAATGGAGTATAGGGCAACTTACAAGGAGTGCCAGTGGGAATTGAACCCTTGGCCTTCTGAGTAGTGAGCAGTTGCTCTAACCACTAGGCTACTCCTCCACACTGCTTCTGCAGTGTGAATTGTTTATGCCACTTTGCATCTGTTGTGCCTGTTATATTTTTTCTTCATAAAACTGGTTATCAAAACTGAATACATAAAAACATAAATAAATAACAAATAAAGCATGGCTGAGGCTATGACTGGGTTGCGCACAGTCTACTGGCCGAACTTCCTGAGCTCTGAAAGAGAGAGAGAAATGGGCAGAGTGGAGCGCAATGGCAAAAAACCCCAAACTTGCTTTAAGAGCATCATTGCAGCAGGCCATTGCTGCTCATTGATCCTCCTGCCCATTGCTGCAATTCTTTCCAGACAAGTGGGAGTTTGCTGCTTGACGTCTGCTGCTCAACCTGCCTCTCAGCCTCTGGTCACCATACATGAGAGAGAGTACTTCTCACAAGATTCAGGAAGTATTTTCTATTGCATTTTAACTTGCATTAGCGCCTTGGCAGGAGGCTGAGAGACAAATTGACTGGCATGAGTGAAGCAGCAAGTTCCTGACATGCAGCAGAAAATTCCAGGGCTGGGCTGGTGAGAAAAAGGTACAGATGCTGGGTCTGGGAGAAGGGGGAGGCTGCTGACAGAGGATCTGGGGCTGAGAGAGGGGGCAAATGCTAAGGAATGGGGTGTGAAAAGGGGCCTGATGCTGGGTCTAGGAAAAGGGAACTGAGAACTGACACAAAACTAGAAATGGTAGAAGGGGGTTATGCTAACTGATGGTAGGTGGGATAAAAGGGGGATGATGCTTATACTAGGAGAAGAGCAGCAGTGTTGAAAAATTGTGTTTTGAGTCCTAGAATGGAATCCACATATATAGCCGCAAAAATAATTTTTTTTGTAATGTGAATACACTAACAAACCCCTATTTTTCTGACCTTGGGAAATTGGGAATTGTCTTAAACCCCTAGAATCAGAAGCCTTAGTTAAACCCTGTACATTTTCATTTCTTCATTAAATGTGCATGCTTTTTTTGCCTCAGTCATCCACATTCATTTCCACGACCTGAAATCAAAGACATAAACTGTAATTATTTTGATAATTTATTTACATTTGATTTATCACCTATCCTAAAGGCTCAAAGTGATGTACAGATAAATTAAAATGGTAATAACAAATTAAAATAAAGTTATAACTCAGAGTTATAGACCTACATTCTTTAATATGCAATAAATATAAAAGATGCCATATACAAGTTTAATTTGACACTTAACAAGAAATGCATATAGAAACTTTAAAATATCTATGCATTTCTTTAAAGTATTCATTTGATCTGATTAAAAACACCTGATAGTGCTCAAGGTTCTTTTTAAAATATCTATGCATTTCTTTAAAGTATTCATTTGATCTGATTAAAAACACCTGATAGTGCTCAAGGTTCTTTACAGCAATATATGAATGTGTATGTATATTTTTAGCCTAATGGAAACCAATATATCATTCATTCATTATCTGATTGATGACCAGATATATATACAGTAGATGTCATACTAAAGTGCGCTAAACAATTAACGTGGAGCTAAATTCCAAAAATGTGCACATCCAGGTAACGGGCACGTCCAAATGGAAACAGGCAGAAATAGAACCCAATCCTGAACACGTGGGAATAGATGCAGCCGCGTGCACAGAAGCGCCCACATAGACGTGCTAGGTACGGCCCACAAACAGTGCTACGATGTACAGTGATACAAGGACGGGTATACACCGACAACAGCATTGTACATCCCTGCGCTCACCATATTCCGAAAAGATGTATGTCTGCGACCCTGCCCTTCTCCGTGATTTAGCCATGAATGCCCCCCCCCCCTTCAAAATGGGTAGCTATCAAGCTGCTCTGGGCACAGACAGAGCTGTTCTGAGGCTGACTGACAATGTAAATTGACGATACCCATAGGAGGATGCAAGTTAGACAATAGAAACTAGTCTGTGGCATGCCCAGAACACAACAAAGCAATCACAGTGCACTGTAATGCAACAGGAAAATAGATAGAGAGTGATCCATCTGGTACAAGAAGCAGTGCAGTACTACATACATGGCAGTAGACGACCTCCCTAGGTATGCATGGTGTGGACATCTCATCTCAGGAACACATCTTTACAATGCTAAGCAAGCACATGAACCCAGCAGAACAGACCCCCCATAGGGAACCAGCCAAACATTTCCCTATCACTAATAAAGGGTCAGTGGAATGACAGCAGTCACCAGTGCAAGCACCACACAGACATGACCAGAGACACCAACATCGGTCCCTGCAACTGTGCACATTGTGTACAGCAATGCTGGTGCACCTTGGCATGGTGTACTGTGTTCCATGCCCTCCTTCTGAGATCCCCTTATTAGTGACAGGCAGGGGCCCAAGGGGGGTGCTGGGCCATGTACGGAGACTCGGTGTATGGCCTCTTTGCATAAGGGTCTCATTTGCATAAATATTTGCATAATGTTAACATGCACTAACTTTTAGTAAACTCTTAATGAGTGTATGGATAAAGAAAGACTAAAAGATTTCTACATTACTATAATCCAGTGCCAACCGCCAGGCACATTAGGAACTACTATAAGCATTGTCCATTTAGAACCCATAGCAAACCTGCCGTATCATAACAGCACTATCAGGACTCACAAAGCACCAGACTCTATCTATCAAAAGGCAACATTGCAAATATTAAACCAATACATTTCAGAGAATAACAATACATAACATACTGGGGAAAGAGAACAAATGGCAATGTCAAATAGAAACTACATAAACAGAATACGTCAGCTCAATTACACATGCAGAACATAGACCATCACCAAACAAGGAATCACAATTTAGAAACAGGAAGACAATAATTAAACTGGGAACCCCAAAAGCCAAACTTGGAATGTACAACAACACTGTAGAAATAAAACTATAAATTAGTTTCCTCTTGTACTAAACAAAACACAGACATTGACGATGCACATTTCCCACAGCTGACTTATTCCAGTTAATAAATTCAAAATAAAGAGGTATTTTTCTACATTTTTGTGCATTTTTTTCAGTTGCAATTGCTCCAGCCACTTTTTTCTGGTTTCTTCGTGTCTTTTGCTGCCTCTCCATTGTCTGCTGTCCATTTGTCCTTTCTTCTCTCTTCTAGTTTTTTTTTCCATTCTCTCTCTACATCTGCTTTAACATACTAAACTTTTTCCTTTTGCTCTTTCCTCCATCTCTATCTTTTTTTCTTTTTCATCCACTCAAATTTTACCCCTCCATCCTCAATCCCCACTGACTCTCCCAATACCCGGCCAATTGTAGATTTTTCTTCCCTCCCACACAAAATATTTTTCCACTTTCCATTTCACATTCCCAGACCCATCCCATTCTAGTCCTCCCCCAACATCAGCTCCCTTCTCATTCCAGTCCCAACCAGCATCTGCTCCCTTCTAGTCCCCGCATCAGTCCATTTCCAGTCCAAGCCCCCCATCAGCCCATTTTCATTCCTATCCTAGCCCCACCATCAGCCCATTTCCAGTCCTAGCTCCCCCATCCATTTACAGTCCTTTCCTAGCCCCACCATCAGCCCATTTCCAATCCAAGCCCACCCATGAGCCTATTTCCAGTCCTAGCCCCTCCATGAATCCATTTCAATCCAAGCCCCCACAGCCCATGTCCAATCATAGCCCCCCAAACAGCCCATTTCCAGTCCTATCCTAGCCCTTCCATCAGCCCATTTCCAATCCCAGCCCCCTATCAGCCAATTTCCAGTCCTAGCTTCCTCCCACTCAGCCCATTTCTAATTCAAGCCCCTCTATGAGCCTATTTGCAGTCCTAGCCCCTCCATGAGTCCCTTTCAATCCAAGCCCGCACCACAGCCCATTTCCAATCCTAGCCCCTGCCAATAGCCCATGTCCAGTGCTATCCTAGCACCTCCATCAGCCCATTTCAAGTCCTAGCTCCCCCCAGCCCATTTCTAGTCCAAGCCCCCCTCCCCATCAGCTATTTGCAGTTCAAGCCTCCCCTCCACTCAGCCTATTTTCAGTCCTAGCAACCCCCTCCCCAGTCCATTTTCAGTACAAGCCTCCCCTCCCCTCCGGAAGAGCCCTGCGGCTAGCTAACAGGCTTAAGAGGGAGTCAGAGAGGCCCTGGCTCACCTCTACAGCTGCCAAAGTGAAGTGCGTCTATGTCCTGCACTTTGGAAGCTGTGCTGAAGTTTAGAACGCTGCCGCGCTGAGGTCAAAGGGGACTTCCTGTTTCCTGGCGCTCAGCGTGGCAGCGTTCTAAATGTCAGTAGAGCTGCCGAAGTGAAGGAAATAGACATGCTTCACTTCAGAAGCTGTTAGAGGTGAGCCGGGGTCTCTCCGGCTCCCTCTAAAGCTGCCTGCCTGCTGGTGTTCAATTCAGTATGTTGTTGGCGCGGGGCCCTCTGAAACACGGGGCCCTATGCACAGAACATTCTTGCTCAATGGACGGGCTGGCCCTGGTGACAGGGAAGTGTATGGACAGGTTTGTGAATGTGGACTTGTCCTGTTCACTGCCTGTTCTCATTTGCACCTGGTGATGGTGCAATCAACCCTATGGTCCAGGTACCAGTCCCCCCCCACCCCCCCGGATATGTGGATGTGCAATCTAGATCCTCCCATGCAGCCCTCCAACCACACACACACACACACGTACTCTCACTTACAGTCCCACAGAAGCAGATGTCTGCCAACTGCATGCACTGCACCGAATAGCATAGATGATGGAATGGAAATCATGGATATCAGTACTTCCAACCTGTCATCATACAGGATCACTATATTTCAAAATGCATACAGATACACAATACCTGCACAAGTGGACCTCAAACGGTCACAGAGCTGCTTTAGGCCAAAACAGCCCATCAGGTATATCAGACTCAGGAGTCAGAACTTGTATGTGCATTGCAAATCATAGGCCAACATATGTAACCAGCTGCAACAGTGGCCTGTGCACACGATATGTGCCATAGGGCCACTGGCGTAGACTTTCCCCATTAATGTGTTCCAATAGGTTTACATCTTTATTTATTTATTTATTTATTTATCTATTTCTTCTATACCGCCCCTTCCAGAGATCAGGGGCGGTTTACATGGAACAAGTAAACAAATTTGTATACTAATGTATACATTACATGGAACAGAGATTTTTTAACTTTATACAGATAATAGTTATTAACAGAGATTTATAACATTGTAACTTTATACAAATAACTGTGCATTAATTGTCGAAACTGACCTTCTCAGCATCTGGGGACTGTACATATTGTGTAGGGCATATTGTAAAAGTCCGCTGTGTGAGGTGCAAGACTCCATCTGGCAGGGTGCTGCACATGGCACCTTTGGCTGGGCTTACATTTTCACACAGGGTCCTAGGGCTCTGTCACCAGTATCATTTTGAGGACGTGAGCATTGTTAGGGGACCCATGCTTTGCCCCTTTAGCTCACTCAACAAATGCCAGCATAGCTGGTAAGCGCATCTGTGCTCTTCTCCATACATTTGTGGGAGTATTTTGTTTTGTTATTGCAAACTCAAACCTCCCTTTCCTCTGCTTTCTGTTCGGGTACACTGCATGCTGTGGTTTCCCAGCCTGCAGACAAAACAGAGCACAGCATAGGTTTCACATCCATTCACCACTATAGACTGCATTGAGATACAGGGCAAAAATATTTCTAAGTCCTACCTTTATTACACTTTTCAGCAGAAATAACCTGGACATACACAGGTAGCGCCAGAATACACTTTATACGTCTCTATGGTTGGCCACACCACTGTTATGCCCCCTCTTGCCCACGTTTTGGATCCTTGTTTATGTGTCATGTACATGCAGGGCTGTGAAAGTGCAGAAGATGGTTTTAGAAGTTTTCATGAGATATGTGTACAACTCACACATACAGGTGGCTTATTCATGGCTCAGAATGACCCCCTCAGGGTTTAATATGATCTAACGATTAATGTGGAACCATGTTAATAGCCACTATGTGTAAAAAACAGCCAGTGTAGTAGACTCCCCCTTCCCCCCACACACACTAAATTCTTAGCATGGGTTGTAACAGGGACGGGCAAATTATGGGCAGAGATAGGGTGTGACAAGAATTGACAGCTAGAATGCAGCATCAGGCTGTCAGGACTGACAATGTAAGAATAAGAACATATATAAGAACATAAGATTTGCCATACTGGGTCAGATCAAGGTCCATTTTGATGCCCAGTCTTCCAATTTATCAAGATCCTCTTGCAATTTTCCACAATCCTCTTGGGTTTTAACAACTTTTAATAGTTTTTTGTCATCTGCAAATTTGATAACCTCACTCGTTATTCCCCTTTCCAGGTCATTTATGAATATGTCAAAAAGCAGCGGACCTAGCACAGATCCCTGGGGTACACCACTATTCAACTTTCTCCATTGGGAAAATTGGCCATTTAGCCCTACCCTCTACTTTCTATCTTTTAACCAGTTCTTGATCCACAGTAGTACAATGCCTTCTATCCCATGACTCTTTAGTTTTGCCAAAAGTCTCTGATGAGGGACCTTGTCAAAGGCTTTCTGAAAGTCCAGATACACTATATCAACCGACTCACCTTTTTCCACCTGTTTATTCACACCTTCAAAAAAACATAACAGATTAGTAAGATAAGATTTTCCTTGTCTAAAGCCATGTTGGCTGTCTCCCATTAGGCCATGACTATCTACATGCTGAGTAATTGTATTCTTTATGACGGTTTCTACCATTTTTCCCGGTACTGACGTGAGGCTCACCGGTCTGTAGTTTCCCGGATCATCCTTGGAACACTTTTTAAAAATTGGCGTTACATGGGCGATCCTCCAATCTTCAGGTATTACGGATGATTTTAATGAAAATTCACAGATTACTAATAGCAGGTCTGAAATCTCATATTTCAGTTCTTTCAACACCCTTGGATGTATAACATCTGGCCCAGGTGATTTGCTACTCTTCAGTTTATCTAATAGTTGTAATACATCTTCCCGATGTATCGATATTTCCTTCAATTCTTCTGCACCGTTAAATGCCACTTCAGTCATGAATAACATCCCTACATCTTCCTCAGGAAAGACCGAAGCAAAGAATTCATTCAGACTCTCTGCTATCGCCTTGTCACCTCTTAGTGCCCCTTTAACCCCTCTATCATCTAATGGACCAACTGACTCTCTCACAGGTTTTTGCTACAAATGTACTTGAAAAAGTCTTTATTTCACGTTTTTGCTTCCGCTGCAAGCTTCTTCTCAAATTCTCCCTTTGCCTGCCTTATCAATGCCTTGCATTTGACTTGCCAGCGCTTGTGCTGCTTCCAGGTTTCATCGTATGGCTCTTTTTTCCATTTCCTGAAAGATGCTTTTTTGGCAACAACAGCCTCTCTGACCTCACCTTTAAACCATGCTGGCAGTTATTTGGACTTCCTTCCACTTTTCTTAAAGCATGGAATACAGCTGGTCTGGGCTTCCAAGATAGTATTTTTCAACAACAACCAAGCTTGATGTAAGTCTTTAACCTTTACAACTGCTACTTTTAGTTTTTTCTTAACTATTTTCCTCATTTTATCATAGTCTCCCTTTCAAAAGTTAAAAGGTAGTACTGTGGATTTCCTTACTATCCCTTCTCCACTAATTAAATCAAATGCGATCATGCTATGATCACTATTGCCAAGTGGCCCCAACACCCTTATCTCTTGCACTAGATCTGGGTTCCACTAAAGACTAGGTCTAATATGGCTTCCCCTCTGGTCAGTTCATGAACCAGCTGCTCCAAGAAGCAGTCGTTTATTTAATCTAGGAACTTTATCTCCCTAGCATATCCTGCCGTGACACTGACCCAGTCGATAGCGGGGTAATTGAAATCACCCATTATTATTACTGCGCTGTAACTTTTGTTAGCTTCTTTGATTTGAGCATTTCACCATCCATTTGTTCATTCTGGCCAGGCGGTCGATAGTACACCCCCATTGCCATCGCCTTCCCCTTTTTACATGGAATTTCAATCCATAGAGATTCTACAGCAAACTTTGTTTCCTGCAAAACTTTAATACTTTCTGACTCAATGCCCTCTCTAACATAGAGCGCAACCCCTCCACCAATTTGATCAGCTCTATCATTACGATATAGTTTGTACCCAGGTATCACAGTTTCCCACTGGTTTTCCTCCTTCCACCATGTCTCTGATATTCCAATCATATCTAACCTCTCATTTAGTGCTATATATTCTAACTCTCCCATCTTATTTTTTAGACTTCTAGCTTTTGCATACAAGCATTTTAGAGACTGTATTTATTCATATTAATTTGGCTATTGGTAGACATGGGTAATTTGGCATCTTTAAGCTCTGTCTGCTCCATACTCGAGGGCATTTGGGCTACTTTACTCTTTTTTGGAACCTCTCTGCTTTTGGTAGTATCCTTCACGTATACTTTCTTCTGAACCATCCGCTCTTGGGTGACTGTCGGGTTTTCCCTATTATCTAGTTTAAAAGCTGCTCTATCTCCTTTTTAAAGGTTAATGCCAGTAGCCTGGTTCCATCCCGGTTAAGGTGAAGCCCATCCCTTTGGAAGAGCTCTTCCTTTCCCTAGAATTTTCCCCAGTTCCTAACAAATCCAAAAACCTCATCTCTGCACCATTGTCTCATCCACGCATTGAGACTCCGGAACTCTGCCTACCTTTAATAAGTGTTATATCCCTCCCTCCCTCCCCACACCCACCCTCCCCTGGGAAAATCACAGCTTTATAGGTACTTGCACAACTTAAAAGACAGGAGGTGCTCTCAGGTGAAGCTCATTACCCAAATCAGTCATACACCAAGGACCTGAGATTAATTAAGCTTCAGGTGAACAAGGTATATTAAACTTCTTAGGTACAGTTTTAGTGGTATAAATATCCATTGCACCCTTTAGTACATATAGAACTTAAAGATCTAAACACAAACTTAAAACTAAGATGCAGACAGCAGTCCAGCAGCGGGATGTGGGCTTTCCAGTCTTTTGCATTGAGTGTCACATGTATGATTTTCTCCCAGCTGGTGAGAGGTCTTACGTGTGCACTAGGTGCAAGGAGCTCTCTGCTCTCAGGGAACAAGTCCGTTCTCTAGAGGCTAGAGTAGCAGACTTGGAAAACATAAGACAGACAGAGAGGTACATAGATGAGACCTACAGGGATATAGTCCTGAAGTCCCACCTCCAGTCTGGCAGCATCCCGGTTGCCATGGAGGAGAGAGGTCACGTGACAGGAGAGCATCACCCTGGTGTGGCAGGAAGTGATCCTGTAACTAGGACCTGTCCTCCAGGTGATGTAAACCCCTCTCGCACCGAGGAGGTTTCTCCAGGGCCAAGTGCCCATGCGGGAAGGGTTAGGACAGCAGTTATAGTTGGTGATTCGATCATTAGGCATGTAGATAGCTGGGTGGCTGGTGGACGTGAGGATCGCCTGGTAACATGCCTGCCTGGTGCGAAGGTAGCGGACCTCACACGCCACCTAGATAAGGTCTTAGATAGTGCTGGGGAGGAGTCTGCTGTCTTGGTACATGTTGGTACCAATGACATAGGAAAATGTGGTAGGGAGGTTCTGGAAGCTAAATTTAGGCTTTTAGGTAGGAAGTTGAAATCCAGAACTTCCAGGGTAGCGTTCTCCGAAATGCTTCCCATTCCACGTGCAGGACCCAATAGGCAGGCAGAGCTCCGGAGTCTCAATGCGTGGATGAGACAATGGTGCAGAGATGAGGGGTTCGGATTTGTTAGGAACTGGGGAACATTCTGGGGAAAGGAGGGGCTCTTCCGAAGGGATGGGCTTCACCTTAACCGGGATGGAACCAGGCTGCTGGCATTAACCTTTAAAAAGGAGATAGAGCAGCTTTTAAACTAGATAATAGGGGAAAGCCGACAGTCGCCCAAGAGCGCATGGTTCGGAAGAATGTATCCTTGAAGGATACTACAAAAAGCAGAGAGGTTCCAAAAAAGAGTAAAGTAGCCCAAATGCCCTCGAGTATGGAGAAGACAGAACTTAAAGATCCCAAATTACCCATGTCTACCAATAGCCAAATTAATATGAATAAAATACAGTCTCTAAAATGCTTGTATGCAAATGCTAGAAGTCTACAAAACAAGATGGGAGAGTTAGAATATATAGCACTAAACGAGAGGTTAGATATGATTGGAATATCAGAGACATGGTGGAAGGAGGACAACCAGTGGGACACTGTGATACCTGGGTACAAACTATATCGAAATGATAGAGCTGATCAAATTGGTGGAGGGGTTGCGCTCTATGTTAGAGAGGGCATTGAGTCAGAAAGGATTAAAGTTTTGCAAGAAACAAAATTTGCTGTAGAATCTCTATGGATTGAAATTCCATGTAAAAAGGGGAAGGCGATGGCAGTGGGGGTGTACTATCGTCCGCCTGGCCAGAATGAACAAATGGATGATGAAATGCTCAAAGAAATCAAGGAAGCTAGCAAAAGTTACAGTGCAGTAATAATAATGGGTGATTTCAATTACCCCGGCATCGACTGGGTCAGTGTCACAACAGGACATGCTAGGGAGATAAAGTTCCTAGATGAAATAAATGACTGCTTCTTGGAGCAGCTGGTTCATGAACCGACCAGAGGGGAAGCAATATTAGACCTAGTCCTTAGTGGAACACCAGATGTAGTGCAAGAGATAAGGGTGTTGGGGCCACTTGGCAATAGTGATCATAGCATGATCGCCTTTGATTTAATTAGTGGAGGAGGGATAGTAAGGAAATCCACAGTACTACCCCTTAACTTTCGAAAGGGAGACTATGATAGAATGAGGAAAACAGTTAAGAAAAAACTAAAAGGAGCAGTTGCAAAGGTTAAAGACGTACATCAAGCTTGGGTGTTGTTGAAAAATACTATCTTGGAAGCCCAGACCAGCTGTATTCCACGCTTTAAGAAAAGTGGAAGGAAGTCCAAAAAATTGCCAGCATGGTTTAAAGCTGAGGTCAGAGAGGCTGTTGTTGCCAAAAAAGCATCTTTCAAGAAATGGAAAAAAAGAGCCAAATGATGAAACCTGGAAACAGCACAAGCACTGGCAAGTCAAATGCAAGGCATTGATAAGGCAGGCAAAGAGAGAATTTGAGAAGAAGCTTGCTGCGGAAGCAAAAACGCGAAATAAAGACCTTTTCAAGTACATTCGTAGCAAAAAACCCGTGAGAGAGTCAGTTGGTCCATTAGATGATAAAGGGGTTAAAGGAGCACTAAGAGGCGACAAGGCGATAGCGGAGAGACTGAATGAATTCTTTGCTTCGGTCTTTACTGAGGAAGATGTAGGGATGTTACCCACGACTGAAGTGGTATTTAAAGGTGTGGAAGAATTGAAGGAAATATCGATACATCGGGAAGATGTCCTACAACTATTAGATAAACTGAAGAGTAGCAAATCACCTGGGCCGGATGGTATACATCCAAGGGTGTTGAAAGAACTGAAATTTGAGATTGCAGACCTGCTATCAGTAATCTGTGAACTATCATTAAAATCATCTCTAATACCTGAGGATTGGAGGATCGCCAATGTAACACCAATTTTTAAAAAGGGTTCGAGGGGTGATCCGGGAAACTACAGACCGGTGAGCCTGACATCAGTACCGGGAAAAATGGTAGAAACCATCATAAAGAATAAAATTACTCAGCATATAGATAGTCATGACCTAATGGGAGACAGCCAACATGGCTTTAGACAAGGAAGATCTTGTCTTACTAATCTGTTATGTTTTTTTGAAGGAGTGAATAAACAGGTGGACAAAGGTGAGTCGGTTGATATTGTGTATCTGGACTTTCAGAAAGCCTTTGACAAGGTCCCTCATGAGAGACTTTTGGCAAAACTAAAGAGTCATGGGATAGGAGGCAGTGTACTACTGTGGATCAGGAACTGGTTAAAAGATAGAAAGCAGAGAGTAGGGCTAAATGGCCAATTTTCCCAATGGAGAAAGGTGAATAGTGGTGTACCCCAGGGATCTGTGCTGGGTCCGCTGCTTTTTGACATATTCATAAATGACCTGGAAAGTGGAATAACGAGTGAGGTTATCAAATTTGCTGATGACACAAAACTATTTAAAGTTGTTAAAACCCAGGAGGATTGTGGAAAATTGCAAGAGGATCTTGATAAATTGGAAGACTGGGCATCAAAATGGCAGATGAAATTTAATGTGGAGAAGTGCAAGGTTATGCACCTAGGGAAGAACAACCCAAACTATGGTTACACGATGCAAGGTTCCACATTAGGAACCACCACCCAAGAAAAAGATTTAGGCGTCCTTGTGGATACCATGTTAAAACCCTCGGCCCAGTGTGCAGCGGCGGCCAAGAGAGCAAATAGAATGCTAGGTATGATAAGGAAAGGAATGGAAAATAAAACAAAAGATATTATAATGCCTCTATATCGTTCCATGGTGAGACCGCACCTTGAATATTGTGTGCAATTCTGGTCGCCGTATCTTAAAAAGGATATAGCGATTTTAGAAAAGGTTCAGAGAAGAGCCACCAAAATGGTAAAGGGGATGGAAGGCTACTCCTATGAAGAAAGGCTAAAAAGGTTGGGGCTCTTTAACCTGGAAAAGAGACGGCTGAGGGGAGATATGATAGAAGTCTATAAATTAATGAACGGAGTGGAACGGGTAAACGTAGATCGATTGTTTACCTTATCAGAATATAGAAAGACTAGGGGACATGCAATGAAGCTACAGGGTAAACTATTTAAGACTAATAAAAGAAAATATTTTTTCACTCAACGTGTAATCAAACTCTGGAATTTGTTACCGGAGGATGTAGTAAAGGCTGTTAGTGTAGCTGGGTTTAAAAAAGGTTTGGACAAGTTCCTGGAGGAAAGGTCCATAAACCATTATTAAGAAGGGACCCAGGATATCAATGCTTGAACCAATACAAGCATTGTGGAACCTGTGTCCCTTGGGGAAACTGCTAGGTACGTATGACCTAGATTGGCCACTGTTGGAAACAGAATACTGGGCTTGATGGACCTTGGTCTGACCCAGTATGGCATATCTTATGTTCTTATGTTCTTATGTTCTTTTGGGTCCTGTGTGTGGAACGGGAAGCATTTGGGAGAACGCTACCCTGGAAATTCTGGATTTCAACTTCCTACCTAAAAGCCTAAATTTAGCATCCGGAACCTCCCTACCACATTTTCTTATGTCATTGGTACCGACATGTACCAAGACAGCAGACTCCTCCCCAGCACTATCTAAGACCTTATCTAGGCGGCGCGTGAAGTCCGCTACCTTCACACCAGACAGGCATGTTACCAGGCGATGGTCATGTCCACCAGCCACCCAGCTATCTACATGCCTAGTGATCGAATCACCAACTATAACGGCTGTCCTAATACTTCCCTCATGGGCACATGGCCCTGGAGAAACTTCCTTGGTGTGAGGGGGTTTTACATCACCTGGAGGACAGGTTCTAGTTACAGGATCACTTCCTGCCACACCAGGGTGATGCTCTCCTGTCCCGTGACCTCTCTCCTCCATGGCAACAGGGATGCTGCCAGAGTGGAGGTGGGACTTCAGGACTATATCCCTGTAGGTCTCGCCTATGTACCTCTCTGTCTTTCTTATGTTTTCCAAGTCTGCTACTCTAGCCTCTAGAGAATGGACTCATTCCCTGAGAGCAAAGAGCTCCTTGCACCTAGTGCACATGTAAGACCTCTCACCAACTGGGAGAAAATCATACATGTGACACTCAATGCAAAAGACTGGAAAGCCCCCATCTCGCTGCTGGACTGCTGTCTGCATCTTAGTTTAAAGCTTGTGTTTAGATCTTTAAGTCTTTTACTTACTAAGGGTTGCTATGGATATTGGTACTAATAAAACTGTACCTAATACATTTAATATACCTTGTTCACCTGAAGCTTAATTAATCTCAGGTCCTTAGCATATGACTGATTTGGACAACGAGCTTCACCTGAGAGCACCTCCTTTCATTTAGGATGTGTAAGTACCTATAAAGCTAATTTATCCCAGGGGTGGGTGGGTGTTGGGGAGGGAGGGAGGGAAATAACACTTATTAAAAGAGGACTGCTACACAGTACCCTGTCCTGTGCTGCTGAGGTAAGCTGTGACCAACTTTCTGGGTGATTAACAGTCCTTGCTTGGATAGAAGGAGTCTTTCAAAATGGCCTTTTGACCTGTCACCTGCTGTTTACACCTATTGAAAACGTTTCACAGGTCTCTTGCCCCCTAGGTAGAAGGCCTTTTTGTAAAGTTCTCTAGAAGACTTTATTTGTTGCTCAAAGAGTACTGACCCTGTTTTGCCTTTTATGCTAAGCTATATTCTGATTTGATTTAAATTTCAGCTCTTTGCTGCTGCTAGGGTCTGACTTATTATGAAATTTAAACTACAAGCTCTTTTCTGGGTTCCAAATTCCAATAGCTAAAACAATTCCACCCCCCCCCCCTCAATCCAATCTCTGACCCCCTCACTCTAAGCATCGACCCCGCCAATCAAAACCCCAACACCTGATCCAAGCCCTTTCTCCTCACTCCTATTCCCACACCCCTCAATCTAAGCACCAAGTTTCTTAATCCAAGTACTAACCCCTCACTTCAAGATCTCCTGATTCAAGGCCCCCCAGTTCAAAGCTTCCTCACAAGGATCACCACCCAACCTCTCCCCACTGTCTAGCCCCTAGGAATTACTAGGATATCCCCGATAGTCTAGTGGAGGGAGCAGACGTGATCTGCATTCCTTCCCTATGATTGCCTGGATTCAAAATAGTAGCTATGATTTCCTAGCAGTGGTACCAAGAGACTACTGCTAGAGGTTGTACTTCTTAATCATTTAAGCTGGGAAACTAAGTAGACACCTCTTTAAGGCTATTTTATAAAAATACGTAACAACCTACAGCATGTGTCTTTATAAAATAACCTTACAAAACTTGCTAAAATTGTGACTAAAATGGAATCACATCCATTTACACCAATTAGGAAAGCATATGCATGTGTGTGACCATCTCTAGCAGTGCAATCTCTAGGGATCAGGTGCTGGGTGCCCATCCTTGCCCTCAGGGTGACTGCTGAAACTGCTCAGTAGCACAATTTTGTAGGTGTTCTGTGCTTGTATCACACACTGTCAGTGCATTTTGCTGAGCTGAGGTGATGGATCAGTGCATGCTCTATTTGGTGATCAGCTACAGACTGCTGTTCTACGTGTGCAATGCATCATGGATACTGGAGGGGCTAACCAACACACACAACAATCATTTTAGGCAGTGACCTGAAGTCTCTTTGAATCCAGCCATTGCTATGCAGAGCTATGTGGAGGTGAAGCCTTCTGGTTAGTGTAATATTTCCATAAGCAGGGGACAGAGGTTTGATTTCCACTCGTTCCTTTTGTGACTGTTTGCTACTCAGTTCATATTCATGCCTGTAACAGTCTGAACTCTGCTGTCACTGGCAGACACACATCCTTGTAGTTTGTTATACATTCTGGCCACAATTTGGGTCAGCAAAAAGACTATTTGCCATCATGCCCTTCTGAGAGCATGGCTTTATTGGCTCTGCTGCAGCCCATTGCAGGGGTCAAACATGTTCACCCTGCAGATGTCTGTAAACTTCTTAGAGGTGTGGTTTAATGGTCATGGCACTGGTGTTGGACACAGGATACCAGAGTTTGAAGCCCACTAGTACTTCTTTTGCGACAATTTGGAATGTTTTACTGTAACGTTTTATGTATGCAACAACCTTTATGGATTGCCCATACCTCCTTGTCACCATGGGCAGGTCACCTAACCCTACATTGCCTCATCTGACTGTAGGTTCTTACAGTCCCTGTTTTTTATCAGACATTATCACTTTTTTGGTATAACGTAACCTGACGTGACTGCACTGATGCAGCGGTATACTAACAGGCACTTACATGCATACAGCTGTAACCTACTTGTGCAACATGTGTCAGGTATGACATCATGACTGACTGTATAGCTTTGGCTCCATCACAACTCTGCATTACATACAGACACATCCTACCTCACAGATAGCCACCTGCAGGTACCAAATCATGTCCGTACATGTCCCTGTTACCTAGTTTGAATTGACTCCTGTCTAGTTGTTTATGTACTTTTGTCTGCGTTGTTGTATGGTGGTTGAGTAGCTGAGACAGGGGTGAGACCCACATGTCTGGTATCAGGCCTTACACATGGCACTGACACACATTTTTCCCACACAGTACAAATGCATTGGGGATAGCACCTACGGTACATTGGTGCTGTCAGCCCATGCCACGCTCTTCTCTGCCACCATTCTTCCTTCAGCCCATCTATCAGCCTCTGGCGGCTATAGGGTGGTCCATAAAAATGAATTCCTGAATTTCTTTGCTCCCTGGCCTGATTCAGGTTCCATTTAGGTAGAAAACACTGTGTACAAAGTTTGAAGCCAATCAAATAATATCTAGGGGTGGCTCAACAAGTCTTGAGATTTCCCCCTGGGAGCAGATGATGAAATGTTGCATCATCTTGTATCATCCACTCAGTTCCACGCTGATTACATTTGATTGCGTCATATTTGAACTAATCTCGTCTCTGAGAGGTGGCAAAGACATTGCACTATTATCTTTGTATCTTTATTCTTTTCAGATGGCGAAAAAACGTGTTTTTTATCTCATTGAAGAAATGTCCACCACAATTCTGGGGGCCAAGCTCCCCAGCAAGGAGCAAGAGTTAAGTGTATTTTTACATCACCATATGACATTAAACAAAGGCGTTAGTGAAAGTGCATCTATTGTAACAAGTGAAGTAGAAGCTTACTGGGAAAAGGCCAGGCTTCCTGTTCAAAGAAATGACAAAATTCAAGAAAAAGTAAAGAAATTGTTCAATCAGTGGAAACCTTGGAAGAAAAACAAAGGGAGAGGAGGGAAACAAGTGGCAAATGAAAAAGAATTCCAGGTTGCATTGAAAAACCTATTTGATGTGGCGCATGCCAATGCAATGCCTTTAATTCATATTCAAGAAGACAAAGAATTCTTAATAGCGCAATGAGAACCAGGGCGCCACGGCTCAATGTGCGCGATGGACAAGAAACTGGCCAACACGGAAGCAAGATCGCAACAGCAAGAAGAAGAACTGAAAAGGCACAGACAAAAACATGTTGCCAAAGCCAAGGCAACTACAAGCCAAGTTCAGCTGGAAGGATCTTCTTCCTCAGCAGAGTCAGGTGAAGACTCGTCGACATCTGTGGATTCAGATAACGGACAGAAGAAAGCAACTCCACAAACGAAGCAGTTTCGACCTAACAATGTCTGGACCCCAGAGCTTACAGCAGCCCTGGATCGGACAGGGACAACGGATCGCAATGCTCTGTTTGTGGTAGCTGAAACCGCCAGAAGTCTGGGACATTATCCTGGGGAGCTCAATATCAGCCGCTCCAGCATCAAGCGCCATAGAGAAAAGCACCGTCAGCAACAATGGACGGACCTGCACAACGCATTCAAAGCCGAAGGCAAAACATGCATTATGCATTGGGATAGCAAGTTATTGCCATCTCTCCTCTGTTCAACCACATCCGTTGACCGCCTTCCAGTTTTGATAACGGCTGTCTCCACTGGAGAAACAACTTCTTGGTGTACCAAAACTGACAACAGGAACGGGCGAGAATCAAGCTGCAGCAGTTTATGAACTGTTACAGGAATGGTGTTTGGATGAAAAGGTTGCAGGCTTCTGCTTTGATACAACTGCATCGAACACGGGACGTCGATCAGGAGCGTGCATTCTTCTAGAACAGAGACTCTGTCGCACAGTCCTTCATTTGGCATGCCGCCATCACATTTATGAATAATTCTTGGTGCAGTATTCTCTACATGCTCTGGAGCTTCATCGGGTCTCGATGTCCAACTCTTTCGCTGGTTCCAAAAGAATTGGGGCTCCCTTGACAAGTCCAACTATCAAACTGGAAAAGACTTGGAGGTGCTGCAACCTGACAGGGATTGCATCATGAAGTTTGCAGAATCCAAGTTGGCACAAGGCAATCACCGAGATGATTACCTGGAATTCTTGGAGTTAACGATTGTCTGCCTTGGAGGGAATCTTCCTAGTTTCAATTTCAAGAAACCCGGAGCTTTCCATCATGCCAGATGGATGGCAAAAGTCTTGTACTGTCTCAAGATTTGGATGTTCCGAGGACAACTCAAAGATCTTACCCAATGGGAGGAGTCCTGTGTTCGTGATGTGAGCATTTTCTCCATCCTGATTCATGTGGAAGCCTGGTTTTCTGCCCCTGATGCCGCAGTTGCTCCTCGAACAGATTTGGAGATGCTGAAGAAACTAAACTCTTACCACAATGACCGTGTTGGAAGAGTGGCCAGAGACAAACTGCAACAGCATCTGTGGTATGTGTCAGAGGAGCTTGTGGCACTGTCACTGTTCGATGAAGCTGTTTCAGCACCGACAAAGTGGGCCATAGTGTCGGCCATGATCCCGGCAGAATCAGATGAAAGCGATGAGGATGATGATGAAGACGAAGATCCCCCAAAGCGGGTCGAATTGAAAAGTTCCATGATTCCACCACTTGAATCTTTTGCAACTCGCAAGTCAGTCCGTTTCCTGAAACACCTCGACATCAACAGTGATTTTCTTAATGCAGACCCAGAAGACTGGGAAGAGAATGCATCATTCAAAGACGGTCTGAAGAAAGTAAAAAATCTTCCAGTGATCAACGATGTGGCTGAGCGAGGGGTCAAACTCATTGAGGAGTTCAATGGCCGACACACCACAAAAGAAGAACAACTCCAGTTCCTTCTGGGTGTTGTCTCGCAACACTGTAAGATGTTCCCCACATCGTCAAAGTCCTTACTAGCATCTGAACCACATTGAGTGCTTGGCAAGCATGATACCCCCGTCTATGAGCGGATAATACCCAGTGGTCTGTCAAACCCTGGGGGGGATCCAGGGGCCTGATAGATAGGGACCTTGAGCCACCCCTAAATATTATTTGATTGGCTTCAAACTTTGCACACATTGTTTTCTACATAAATGAAACCAGAATCAGGCCAGGGAGCAAAGACATTCCTACTTTTATTTTTTCCCCTATGGCAGTGGACCACCCTAATGTACAGTCATGTCTTCTCATGCAAACTGCTACACCATGGCCTGTACAGGTACTCTTTTCCTCATTTGGATGCTTCACTCATTCTTCTCCTGTGCCTGATCTGCACATCGCCACTCTTGCTCCATCCTTCATTCGCTGCACACATCCTGCCACTTTTGACTCTGCTGGGGACATGTCTTCCCCATCCTATGCCACACACAGACATTGTGCTGTTTTACATTTGCAACCCCCACCCCCAAGTGCATCGGTACAGCTGCCTCCTACATGCTCATCCAAATTACTAACTGTCACATAAGGTGCCCATGGATCTGGCACGTACATCAGCTCCCACTTGTCCTTCCATCCAGCACCTTTCCATGGTGCATTAGGGTGACAGCCATTTTTGGACGTTAAGGTACATGCTTGACACCTTAATGCCTGATGTCCTGTTAACGCATGTTAAATGGCCCATTGTGCTCTTACCGCCGGAACGCCTCCTACCCGCCCAGAGCCTTTTTCGTATGTAAAACCCCATATCACTGCTTTTAATGCCTGCTACCTAAACGCCCTTTAGTAAACATACCCCTTCATTTTACAGATGGCTCTAACAAAAACATATGATACAGATTACCAGATGCATAGGATTCTTTAGAGGAATGCATCATAAAAAAACCTCAGAATTCCCAAAGGTTCAAAGGGCCCTCTTCATTATTCGGTGGACTGAGAAAAGTAAAACCCAGAGGATCAAGTCTGAGAGCAACACCAAGATGTGCATGCTCTGAATTAGTAAAGCACTTCCATTCTATCTATCCTACAAAAAGAGCTCCTGGGGGGGACTAAGTTGTGTCCAAGTCCTTGCAAGCAGTGTCTCCTGGTACCAGAGTTACCAAGTTACCCAGTTCCAGGAGTGAGATGTTTTGCCAATTCTGGTTTTCAGTTTGCATTGCAATGCAGTATGGTATTTGTAGTCCCTGATTTTACCCATTAAAATCAGTGCTGCAGATCCCATAATGCATCAGAATAAGATTGTCAGACATCCAGGACTGGTTTAAAATCTCAATCCTGGAACTGAGTAACTTGCCAACTCAGTGGTACATCTAATCCATTCTGCAACGGTTGGCTCATTGATCCAGCAGAAGCCAGACTTAATAGTATTTTATATTTAAACACCTCTACCGCCCTGGCTTTCAGCTGATACATTGAACTCTGTGGAGCTATTTCCTGACGTTCTGATTAGGCCATGTGTTTGCATTTGTTCCTGTCTGATAATTATCCATTAGACATAAATGAACTAGACTGCAGCCTATATATAACTCCAGCTCTCTAACTAGTGTGATTTCATTCCTGTTTGACCGCCAGACCCTGACCTCTGCCAACTACTGAATATGCTACTTGATGAGGTCCTACTTTGATGATCTCATGCATGCCCCAGTGGGTAAAACACTTTGACCCATTGGTTATCCATGCTCTAACTAGCATCTGACACACTGCTCTCCAAGGAGGTGTGAAAGGGGAGAGGGAAGAATGCACTCAAAATAGTAAAGAACAGATTCCTCATCTATGTTTATTCTGCAATTGTAGTAGAAACAATATATCTTACGGATGTGTTCTTGACTGAGTTACAATAACACAAAACTTAATGCAGCTAGCTGGGGATTTTGGATTTAGCTTGTGCCTTTTCAGTCATGGTTCAAGACAAGTAACGTTCAGGTACAGCAGGTATTTTCCTTGCCCTGGAGAGCCTACAATCTAAAGGACTGATTTTCAGTGGGGCATATGTGGTTAGCAGTATCTGCTAACCCACAGGGGTCCTGCTGACCCAGCACTCTCTGAGTAGTGCAGTGGCGGTACGTGGGAAGACAGAGGGTGATCCCAGGGTGGTGGCAGGATTTTCTGGTTAGGCAGCAATATTCAGTTAGCAAGTATAACAAACTGCATAATGGAGCATGTTTACTAAAGAGCTCTAAGCTAGCATGTGATTGGATCATGAATCTACTACAGAGGCCCCCACTAACCTCAGGTGCATGTACATCTATCTCTTCATCTTTAGCATGATACAACTGCATGACATCATGCTAGCTGGCATGTGGGAGCATTTAATGCTACCTAATGAGGGGGCGTGAAGCTCACCCATGCTAATGACATGAACCACGGTTAGTATGCCACTAAGGTGCCCAAGCTAGCCATGCTGCACCACTACTGCCCATATTCCGCCCGTAACCCACCCATTTCCTGCCCAATTGTGTGCTCTCCGGTTAGCATGGCATTCTCAATGCAAGGTCCTGTGCTGTTAGCATGGCACATTTACCACATGCTAAACCCCACTCATGCACGTTAGTAAATATGCCCCAAAGTTAGTCCACAAAAAAAGCATTCCTAGCTGTAGCCAGTTTGCTATCCAGGTTTCAGCTGAATATTTAGTTTGCAACTAAGGCAATCGAGGGTTTAGTGACTTGCCCAAGATCACAAAGATAGCTCTTCTGGATTTTTCAGTCTCACTAGTATTAGTTTCAATCCAATTTGCTTATAAATTATAAAATTAAAAACATAAATTTATATCATGAAGAAACATTTTTGCTAGTGGATTTTAAGTGCTAACCATTTCCTGAGATTCTGCTCTACCTGCCTACTGAATTCTAAACTATCCAAACATAGGAAAGCCCTTTTTCAATGTCATTTTTATGGCCAAAGAAGTTCTGTTCACATGTGCTTTAACAAAATGACACATCCAATATCAGTGATAGCATGATTTTTGAATTTCACCCACTATGAAAAAAAGGTGGAGGTGGCGTTGAGGTATAATTTGTATAATGGAGCAGTATCTCACATAAATTTAAACCCTGAACCTTATGCACATAAAGGTCGATGTTCAATGTTGGCGGTCAGTGCTTTTATTTTATTTTTTATTATTTATTATTTTTATTTTATTAACAATTCTTATATACCGCACTATTAGACATCAGCGCGGTTTACATTAAACAGAAAACATCCGACAGTTTACACATGTCTGGTCGTTACATTTAATGCTCCTGGTTGCCACCACTAAATTAAAACCAGATATTAAGCATCAGGGTCTACTGTATATGACATCAAGCGCTGAATATCCAGTTTTGTCAGTGATTGTGGCAACTATCCATTCAGCGGCAAAATTCAGCCACTAACCAAAGAGCTAAACCGCATAAGGTTAGGACAGCCACTGACTGGGACTACCCTTGCTAGGCCCACAGACCGCCCCAGATTTAACTGGGCATCTTTCTTGTGGTCTGTGGGAATATTGGGATAGCCAGAGCTTAACCAGCTAGCAGGTCCTGCTAGCCTGCTAAACCCTTTTGAATATTGACCCATAATTTTTTAAATATTCAAAAGAATGAACATATATTTTCACAAAATTACAATGGCAATGAAATAGCAGGTGAAAATGTGTGAGCATAACTTTCCTGGGGTAAGTGTACAGTTTTGTTTTTCAATCTGGCAGCCCACAAATTGGAAAGTGCCCACATACTTTGCATTAATGTATGGGCAAATTTATAAAGACACATAGAGCCTGATTCAGAAAGGGGCACATCCGGGCTGTCCAGATGGCGCCGAGCAAGACGGGCATGTTAGGACCCGATTCTGTAATGCGGAAGCAAAACGTTCCTGTGGCATACAGAATTGGGCCCTGAGATGGTCCAGCATGTCCCTGCAGACCCGCGGGGACATCCGCCCCACAGGCCTCCATGACTCCCACGGCGCCGACTGTCTGTTTCCCTGCCACCTGACCCAAAGCTGGGCAGCTGGGGCCAGGATCGGGCAGCAGGGGCCTACTTGCACCCGGCCTTAATCTCTGGGGGAGGGGACTTCCAGCTCTGATCTCCCTGTTTATGCTGCTTATTCCACCTTCGAGTTGAAATAAGCAGCACGTTCCCCCTGACTCCGCAGGATGTACAGGAACAAGACTGGAATCAACCCTGTACATCCTGCTGCCTCGGCCTGTCACCACTCTACCCTCACTCTGTCCCCTCCCGCCACCCACTGGCTCTCCCTGTACTGCTGCTCTGGCCTTGCGGGGAGAGTTGGAGGGAGAATACGGGCAGGACAGCTTGCAGCCCCGCAAGTCACGTCTCTGAATTGGGCCCATAGGCACCTAATATTGCTATTACTAATTTTCAATAGTAATCCTCCTCAGTAGAAGAAGAGCCACAGGGTCAGACATTTGGAGCCCAATTCCATACAGCACATCCGGGCCCTCTGTGTGTCTGGCTGGAACTGGACGCACAGAGGGAGTCACGATTCTGATCCCACGGGGCACATCTAGCCCCATCAGATCAGAATCGCAAACAGGCCCGTACATGCAGGCCAGGACCCTGATTCTGTCCAGCCTTCACATACAGGCCTTGCCTGTATAGCTCAGTCGAGGCTCTTCAATAGAGCCACGATCCCTGGCAACTGGCTCCAGCATTTATTTCCACGCATGTAGACCACTGATCTGGCCTCCAAAGGCCAGGGTCAGGCTGCGGGGAATCTCCTCAGCCCCCCTGCTCATTCTGCACCCTGGACCTGCCATCCCCCACCGACTAGGGGAACTTATTCCATCTTGGAGGTGGAATAAGTTCCCTGTGCAAGTCACCGGCCCCAGACATACAGGGCTAACATTGAAATCGGCCCTGTACCTCCATCCCCATTCTTTGTGCCTTGGAATAACCCCCTTGGTGTCTTTATAAAATATCAACTTAAATGCCAGATGTCATGTCTACATTGTAGACACAGACATTTGCAGAAGCCCTGGAGCTGGTGTAAATGCACATACCAATCATTTTTAGGTATGTGTGTGAATTATAGCATTTTGTAATGTATGTATGTGTTTATGTACTCCATCGAAACTCCAATCCTATGTATGCCTACCAGCAAAGTACACAACATAATGGAGGTTATTTTAAAAGCCTTAGAGGTGATTTGGACATCCAATAACATGCATGTAGATGTTCAAATCAAGGAAATGTCCACAGAGCCATTTTACAAAAATGCTTTTAAGGATATTTCCTATGTGGGGGCATCCCATCCAAGTTTAGACCTGTTCCAGGCACAAATAGATATCCCAAAAGTGCGTGTTTTATAAGTAAAATATCCAGAGGGTTAGAGAAGACAGTTAAGTGACTTGCCTAAGATCACAATGATCAAAAGTGGACTTTGAACCCTGGTTCTCTAGTATTAGCCCACTACTCTAACCATTAGGCCATTAGACCTCCCCATTCTAGAATGCTATTCCAGGGATGTCTATGTAGATGTCCCCATGGACATCCATATCAAGCATATCTACATTTGTGAAATCGTGTCTGCACCTTAACATAGCTGCTTATTTTCAGATGTGCTGATTTGGGAAGGGAGGCGGGATAGAAGGTGCTCTACAGAGGGCACCCATGTTCCCCCAACTAGGAAGAGTTTTGGGTAAACATTGCAAGGCAACCCACACACTCCCATTGAGGTGGTCACAGCCAAACAGTCTCCATGCTGAGTACCCCTAGCTGTCAGGGAACCAAAGGTCAGATCCACAGAACACCTCATCCCCTAGTAGGGAGACCAGGGAAGGAACAATGTCTCCTGACACCTCCACACCACACAATACCAGAAACCCTCTAACAACTATCCATTGCATATTGTGGTAAGGAGAGTGCAGTCCAGCATGAAGAAATAAAGGGAAAATTAGCTTTTTCTTCTTTGTGGGGGATGGATGCACCAGAACACATACACCCTAGTAAAAGCAGTGAGAGAAACCACCAGAGTAGAGCTATGCTAAGGCCACACCCAGACTCCATGGCAACCCTAAGTAAGAGTAGGAGGTACATGGGGTGGAGTCAGAAGGGGAGGTGCCCTGCTCTACGTTTAAGTTTGAGCAAACAAACAGAGAGATAGACGGAAGGAGAAACAGGAACAAGAACAAGGACAAGAGCAAGGAGAGCAAGAACAGCCAGGACTGCAGCCAAGAGAGCTACAGAGAAGGCTCCAGGGAGAGGACCAAGCATACTGGCAAGAGAGAGAGAAAGAGAAGGCTGGCATTGGAAAAGCTAAGGCAAGAGAGCTTAGACTCCTCTGAAGGGTGTGTCTTCAGGCAAAAGAAGCCCCAGGAAGTGGAGAGGAAATCTTACCCTGATTCCCTGACTGGCTCTGAGGCAGAGATAGCCACAGTCAACAGAAGCCCCAGATATGGAAGTCCTGCAGTAAAACTCCAAGGTAGGAGAAGGAAAGCAGTGAAGCCTAAGGCTTGTATCTCTTGCTCTGATTCTGAAGAGGGATTTGTACCTGGGAAAACCCAGATTAGAAAGAAGGGGTTTTCAAGAAAAGTTGAACAGGAGAAGCCTGTTGAAGTTCTGCCAAGAGAAGGAAGGGCAGTGCAGTGGAATAGGCTATTTGAGCTTTTAAAAGACTTAAAGCAAAAAGTGCCTGAACGTTTCCAAGCTTTACCAATATGCAGCTCAGAAGAAAGTATGGAAGTGGATGGGAGAGGAACTGACATGTGTTCTTCTTGTTCTGAGATGGACTGTGCTGTTTGTATTGATGCTAATTAATGGAAGCCAAATAGCAGAAAGAAATTAAGAAAGCTGTTACAACTTTGTTATAGGTGAAAGCTTGAAGTAAAGGAGAGAATGAGTCTTATATTGAAGCACTAAGGTTCTTTCCTAAAGAAGTAGCTAATGCAACCAAGGCGGGGCTAGACAGCTGAGAACTGTTTAACTCAAAAACAGTAAAGAAGGAGCTAGCAGCCCTACTGGCTTTGATTGTAGGTTGTAAATACATGTGCCTTTATTATTGCTGAAGTAAGAAGCATCTTAAAGAGAAGGAAAAGGAAAGCCATTGTAAATAATTCCACGGAAACACTGTTTTGATATTTGCTTTAATTGGAGAAGATTATCCTTTGTTTCTTTGTCCTGAGTGTAAAGTTGCTTTGAAGATTGTTACCATCTTACCTAAAGGAAGCTAATAAAAAATCCTGTGCGCTTTAAAACATCCACTTGGTTCATTTCTGACTACACAACTACAACCCTTTGGAAAAGGAATACAAGATGGTCTCGCGTCCCTACTAGGCGACCGCCTGGTAGGGCTGTGAGCGCGACAGGTGGCGTAGTTTTTTGGATCCAGCATTACAGCGGTCAAGTGTGGTGCGTCTCGAAGCCTATACCTCTGGACGGGGAAGATCCAGGGAAGGACGGTGTGACCGGACCGAGAGCAGCAGAGGGAAAATCCGGAGTGGCGTCGGATCCGGAGCGCTGTTAACTGGTGGCAAAGCGAAGACCTGCATCAGAATCAGGTAACCCGTAGGCTAGAGGGGGTTAAGGCCTGGATTCTGGTGTAAGGGGGCTACCAGGTACTCACCAGGAGAAAGTGGGAGCATGAGGAAAAAAAAGTGCTGCACTTTGTGTGTTCTTGTCTTTGTTTGTATTTGCAGAAACAGCAGTCCAAGCGATGGAGACAGCGGATATATTGGCTTGGGTGGCGGACCAGTTTGCCAGACAGAGGGAGATGGCGGCAGTGAGCATGAAACAAGCAACGTCCATGCTTTGTGCCCAACAGCAACCCCTACTGGACATGATGGCGAAGTGGATCCGGACCCAGGAGGAAGCAACCAAGGTGGCACAGTCTGTACCAGGAACAAAAACAGGAAGCGGCAGATTCAACACCCAATAAATTTATTATAACCAAATAAGTGGCCTAAGCCCAACACAGGCCGTGTTTCGTATACAACTTCCTC
The DNA here is from genome assembly GCA_033557465.1 of Ichthyophis bannanicus. NCBI lineage: Eukaryota > Metazoa > Chordata > Amphibia > Gymnophiona > Ichthyophiidae > Ichthyophis > Ichthyophis bannanicus. The sequence continues at coordinate 860,071,591 of CM066032.1, forward strand.
AGGGGCTATCAGGACACACTAAAAAATAAATTGTAAAACCATATTAGTATAAACAAACAATAAATATACCAAAAAAGAAGGGTTAAAAAAATAAAAAATGGTAACACGAATATACAATATACATAAAATAAAGGCAAAATGGACTACATCAAATGACTTGCTAAGGAAACTCATCAATAATAATCAATTAAAATCATAAAAAACCATATACAGTCACTGAAAATAAACCCTAATCTATTCAATAAACTGTACTATGGATCTGATGACATATAAGTCTATACGATAAACTGTTCTATAGATCTGAAGAGAAGGAAAAGGAAAGCCACGGAAACACTGTTTTGATATTTGCTTTAATTGGAGAAGATTATCCTTTGTTTCTTTGTCCTGAGTGTAAAGTTGCTTTGAAGATTGTTACCATCTTACCTAAAGGAAGCTAATAAAAAATCCTGTGCGCTTTAAAACATCCACTTGGTTCATTTCTGACTACACAACTACAACCCTTTGGAAAAGGAATACAAGATGGCCTCGCGTCCCTATTAGGCGGCCGCCTGGTAGGGGTGTGAGCGCGACAATATGCAGACATGAACAGCAGTCACTCAAGACAGCTGTTGATGTTTCACTGGATATTTTCCCATTGTCCCAACAGAGTCACTCCTGACCTGCAGGCCTTGGCTTTGTGGCTGTCAGGCTGTTGTGGTCCACTGCCATGGGAGTTGTATCATGTAGCACCTCTGAACAGATGGTCTAGGCAGATGCTAACATCACCTATTTGCCCTTTTTTTTCTTATATTTTTACCCTGTTTCTGCCCTTCATATCTCCTAACATGCACATGCAAACTATACGTTCATGATGTGCTAGCAAGGTGGGTGCAACTACCGCCTGGTCAGAGGTAGGCAGTATTTGCACCCATGCTAGCAGCATCTTTGTGCCTCTAGAGTGCTACTGGTTGCTGCCCACTTTATACCCCAACACCTCTCTTACCCTGCCTATCCATGCTCTGCTCTGTTTTAACGTGAGTACCTTTTGGCCACATGCTCCCAGCTTCCCCAGGCCAAAACCATACATTAGCTCCATGCTCTTGGCTACCACACTTTAGTAAACATTCCTCAAAGTATCAATCCCACCACTGATCAGTCTGTTATCTAACCCTGGGAAACCCTATGTGTATATTGCACAACAGTAAGCACCATGTTTCTTTGTGCCTGCTTTTAACAAATGCATGCCACTGAAAAATTATAAGAGCTTTGAACCCATAAACACTGTTCTATACACTCAAGATCCTTATAAAATCACCAATATGAACTATTCCAAATATCCATTAAAGGAGTAGCTATGGTCATTCTAAAGTTTCTTTACTGTACCTTCAATTACTGGTGTAAGTTCCAATGAGGGGCCCCTTGTGAGCCCTTCTCATGTGGCCCCCCTCATACGGTGACAAACTTACTGTTATCGTTGCCACACTGTCTTCATGCTTTGTAAGTTTTCTGCATGCCTGTGAGCTATTTCCAACCAGGCCAAATTCTCATAGCGTGACTGTTATTGCAAGACTTCAGCCCGGTGAGGAACTATTGTAGGCATAAGGAAAACTTACAAAGGGCAGAGATAGTGCTGCAACAACGATACGGTAAGTTTGCTCCACTGTATGGGCTCCCTTTCTGCTCGGGTTTCCCCTGCATTGCAGAGGCTGCTTGGGCAAAATTTACGCCACTGCCTCCAATATACACCCTCACATAGTACAGTAAACGTTTGGTTATCGATGCATTTAAATAGCCATCACTTTCTCTTTTATTCACTGACTCGGCAATGTTTGTATCAGAGCAAGTTTAAAAATCTGAATTGAGTCTGTGCACATATTAGAGCTCAACTATAAATAACTGATATTAATCAGATTCAATTATCAGTCTGGTCTGATTAAACTCGTTAAATTCTGCACCCTCTGTACATGCTAGAAATAGATACAGAGGTAAAACAAACCAATTCACACATCGCTAATTTGTCACCATCCAATCATTTCCTAAATTAGGAGTCTGATTCCTCAAGAGGTCCACCAAGAAGGGCATAGAACCAAATCATCTGCAAAAAGAAATAGCATGGGCACAAAAATGTTTGCCTGCCAGAGCAGAATAAAAATAATTTGCTAAGGCAGATGTGATTCCTCTGTTCCATTCCCATAAAATGATTCATACTAAAAAATAATTTTCTACCACTTTTGTGATCAAAGCCAGCTTAATGTATGAGATTTTCTTTTATGTTCCCATATATCTTCATAAGGATGGGTTGTAAACTGAAATGCCTTTCCCCAAATAGTTCTGTAAGTTGTTAACATGCTTTTCACCATCTCTGAATCTCAAAGAGGGTATTGAACTTAACCATTATTCTGGATCAGAGATTGATTTTATGGGTTCAAAGACAGGAAATGTGCAACTAAATGGGAATTCAGGCACATGTTTGTCCAGATTAAAAATGGACAGATCGTCAATCAGTATTATACTTTCAAAATGCTATCTGAATATTTTATTGGACATCTAAACGGGATGAAAATTTGAATAAATAAATATCTGATGCAGTAAAACAGTGGTTCTCAAATTCAGCCGTTAAGATCAGCAATCAGGTCCCAGTCTGGTTGTCAGAGTCTCTGCAATAAATATGCAATAAATATGAGAAATTTCCAGGATTTGGGAATTGGCAGCAGTATCCGTATTTTGCTTTATAGAACAACATTTGGCATAGAATGTGCTACTGGCCAGAATAAATGACCGGAAATGCTACTGGCTGAGGTTTCCTATGTGCTATTTGCACAGAGAAGTGGACCACCATTTACCCTTGGTTCCCCTTGTCTTTCCTTCCCCAATTATGTTCATTTACATTCCTCATTCCTGTTTGTCCCAGTCAAATGTCAATTGCTTCCTAGATAGTTTCGTTAAATATGCCTTTACTAATGTCTGAAAGATGGATTCCTTACTGCCAGTACGGCTGGGCCTTTCAACCATCATTAGTTAATGCCTTATGGGTCGACCATCAACCAACAGGATAAAAGTTGCTGAATTTGCCATTTTCTTTTTCCTTCTAGTGGTTTGATCTCCTACTTTACCTCTGAAAATGATTCTGAGGTGATAATTTGACTGCTGGAGAATTAGGATACGAGCTATATTAACTGAATATCTTTTCTTTGACTGAAAATTTTTTATCTTGCCCCACCCAGATGGATTACCAACATGTGTGAGATCACCAAAGACCTTATCTGTTGTACGGCATTTGGAATTAGCTCATTACAAAATAATTCTGATTAATGGATTTGGGCTCCTCATAATGCTAGACTGAAACGCCTCCCATAGGCATCTCCAGTGTCCTAATTCTAGCACAAAAAGACAAATAAATTGGAAACAGATTCAGATTTTCTTTCCTGGTTATTGTTTCTTGTACAAAATTAGAAATATGGGGCCCGATATTCAATTGGGACGCTATGTACCACTACAGTGCATAGCCTTCACCGCCGACCTCTAACCCCGGATATTCAATGCAAGGGTCAGATGCGGCCCCAGCACTGAATATCCAAGGTCACCGCACAGAGTCCAGCACTGCAGACGCTAACTAGGTAGCAGTGATATTAAACCGCAACCCAGTTAGCTTCTGCGGTTAAACTAGGCCAGCTTTTGCTTTGCCTAATTTTGTCTGCAGGTTGCTAATTGGGTAGTGATACAATATCGCCACTATCTGGTTAGAAACTGTCACCACGCATGACACTCCCCGATGCTAAGCGGTTAGCATTGGGGTGTATAGCAGTGTTTTTGGGGATATTCAGCGGCACTAACAATGTTAGTGCCTTTGAATATCTCATTCAGCGGCATTTACGCGGTTCACAGATCAGCAAACCATGTAAATGCCTTTAGAATATTGGGCCCATAATACATATTTTTCCAGCAGCTAAGCTTCTGGATACCTATTATACTGTATCTATTTAAAACCTTAGCAAGACAGCCAAAGACAAAGCTATATGGAATGAAGGATGCTTGGGAGCATAAGGAGAGGAATGGCTAGCAGAAGAAAGGAGGTGATAGCTCCTCTGTATGTCTTTGGTGCGACCTCATTTGGAGTATTGTATGTAATTGTGGAGACCGCACCTTCAAAAGGATATAAACAGGCTGGAGTAAGTACAGAGGGTGGCTACTAAAATGGTTAGTGGTCTTCATTATAAAGCATATGAGGACAGACTTAGGGATCTTAATATGTACACCTTAGAGGAAAGGCGGGATAGAGGTGATATGATTGAGATGTTTAAATACCTCCATGGCATAAATGTTCAGGGAGAGAGCCTCTTGCAATTGAAAGCAAGTTCTGCTACGAGGGGACATGGGATGAGGGTGAAGGGAGATAGATTCAGGAGTGATATGCGGAAATATTTCTTTACGGAAAGAGTGGTGGATCCATGGAATAGTCTCCCAGTGGAGGTGGTAGAGATGAGGACAGTAACTGAATTAAAAAAAGCATGGGACAAACACAGAGGATCTCTAAAGGTAAAAAGTGGACTGTTGTAGTGGTTGATATGGAAGGACAGACTAGATAGGCCATGTGATCTTTTTCTGTCGTCATGTTTCTATGACACTATTTGCTTCTAGTTCTCTAGCACAGGGGTTCTCAACCCAGTCCTCAGGACACACCTAGTCGGTCAAATTTTCATGATAACCACAATGAATATGTATGAGAGAGATTTGCATACAGTGGAGGTGGTACATTCAAATTTCTCTCATGCATACTCATTGTGGTTATCCTAAAACCCTTCCTGGCTAGGTGAAAGGGGATGGACCCAGGAGTAATCTAAGGAAATATTTCTTTACGGAAATGGTAGTGAATGTCTGGAACACCTCCCAGTGGAGGTGGCAGAGATGAGAAGTGCATATAAATTAAAGAAAGCATAGGCCAAATATAGAGTATTTCTGAGTGAGAGGAAGGGAATGTAGAGCTTACAAGTTCTTATGAATGGGCATACTGGATAGGCCGTATGGTCTTTGTCTGCAGCCATTTTCAATGTATATATATTTATTTTTTAGAGGCAAATCACAGGCACAGTTTGCAGGCGCTTTCTCCCTTACTATTACTACTACCACTGCTGCTGAACATTTGTATAGCGCAACAAGACATATGCATCGCTCCAGAGACACATGTAAAAGACAATCCCTGCTCATCAGAGCTTACAATCTAGTCAAGACAGACACCAGAGTACATGGGATACATCTAAGAGGAATGGAAAGGAAACACAAAGAAGAACAGGTGAGTCAAAATCTGAAAGGTGCAGCAAAGAGGTGAGTTTTCAGCCTGGATTTGAAAAGGGTTAGAGAAGACTCCTGATGTACAGACTTGGGTCGTTTGTTCCAAGCAGAAGGTGAAAGGAGCAGTCTGGAGTTAGCAATAGAAGAGAAGGGCATAGATAGAAGTGATTTGCCAGAAGAGCGGCATTCCTGAGGAGGGGTATAGGGAGAGATAAGAGAGGAAATGTAGTGAGGAGCTGCAGAGTGAATGCACTTATAGGTCAGCAGGAGAAGTTTGACTTGGATGTGGAAATGGATAGGGAGCCAATGAAGTGACTTGAGAAGGGTGGTAATATGAGCATGATGAGGATGACGGAAGATTGGCCATACAGCAGAATACTGAACAGATTGAAGAGGAGAGAGATGATTCAAAGGGGGAGCAGCAAGGAGTAGTTTACAATAGTCAAGACAGAAGGTTACTAAAGAATGGATAAGTGTTTTAGTAGTATGTTCAAAAAGGAATGGGTGAATTTTGTTGATGTAGATAAAGAAATGGCAGGTTTTAGCTATCAGTTGGATGTGTGTGGAGAAGGAAAGAAAGGTGTCAAAGATGACCCCAAGGTTGTGATCTGAGAAGACAGGGAGGAGTAAAGAGTTATCCACAGAGACTGAGAAAGGAGGAAGGAGAGGGGAGGATTTAGGGGGAAAAATAAGAAGCTCGGTTTTGGTCATGTTCAGTTTCAAGCAGCGGTGAGACATCCAAGCAGCAATGTCAGAAAGGCAGGCAGAGATCCAGTTTCTGTGAGATATCTTGCAGTTTTTGACAAGACCAGCTTAACCATTTGACAAACTAGTCAGTTTCTTGGGATGACAGCTTCTGAGGGGTGAGGGTGGCAAAAAGAAGCTTCAATCAAACAAAAGATTCCGACAGCCAGTACAAGGAACCATCAACATATACTTCTACTCTCAGGGAGGGTGCATCATTTTCAAATTGCCCATTTATCTAGATAAATAACCATTTATTGGGTTAAAGACTTTTGAAAATTGCTCTTATTATATATGTACATGCGTATATTTTCATAGGATTGTTCTGAGATGGATAATGTTGGGATAATCGTGATTGCGTATAATTATGAAAATCTCAAAGGGGGTGCTAAGTGGCATGAAAGATAATTGGTTGGAGAGGGAGCAAGGCTGAAGGTTCACCCAGGGCATCTAATACCCTTGTACCACCCTTGATTTCTGGAAAATGGATTCAAATCTGTTAGCAGGCTTTTCTATTCTGTAGAACTCTGATCCTCCTTGACTCCACTCTAGGTGTCCTCTGAAACCACCTCTTCACTTCCAAGGTCAATAGAAACCTTTTGTTCTCCTTCTCTCAGAGGCCTCCTTTTTCCCAAGACTCCTTAATGTACTTAAGAAGTGCTAGGGCATTGACTTAGCCAGCCAAATACTCAACACTCCTATATGGTGCAGTGGATTTGCCAGCTAAAGATAGTAAATTGCCTTTGGCCTTGATATTTATACCATTCAGGTGTCCCTCCAATATGAAACTCCTACCATTATCATTACCAATTTCTGGAAAACACTGGGTTGTACAAAAAGAACATATAAAATAATTAGCAGAATCATTAGAGGTCTCTACCCTCCAGACTGGTGGGACCTTGGGGTCTCAGCACCTATAAAGCTATACCTGGTGTCTGAACATCAACATTTAGAGATTTAAGTTGTGTGGACAGCAGCTGAATTTCACTGCTCTCTTTATAGCTTTTTTCCTCTGCTTCTGCCCAAAATCCTACCTCAGTTGAAATTCATAAATTTTGGCTATTCAGCAATGTGAAGGTCCAGAACTTACATGTTCCTTGCTGCCCACCTACTGCAAACCAAATAAGTGGTTTTGAGTATCGACCTGATGATGTTTTTCTAAAGTTACCTACAATCTTAATCTCTCTTCTATCGTATGTTCTTTTGAGTGTTGAAGCTGCAGTCTGGTTAGAAAAGAAGCACTATCTCTGAAGTCATTGAATGGTGGTCGTAAAGTTACATTGTACAAAGAAAGAAATCTAGTATTAAGCTTGACGGATAAAATAGTAGCTCTGCTCCTGAAGAACCAGATTGAACTTTGAGGCCTGAAAGAGGACTCTCTAGGAGCAACATTTTGCCTTTGGCAATTTGAGGATCAAAGTGGAATACTGTATCTGGCTACCTTTACCTAGGAACAGTAGTTGTAGCAAGTACTGTGAAATGACTTTGCCTTTTTGTACTAGGATTGTGTTGCTAGGGGCTATAGACCAAAACTGCTCCATGTCAAGCAATTGCATAACGTTTATGTTCATATCCTAGAAGTTAAAGATTGCCTGAATATTGTTTGTGTTAACTCTGCTGTTAAAAATTAATCTTGTGTTGCATCAGCAAAAAATCATGTAGCTTCAGGATAGGAACTTGACAACCACTCTCCTCAAAGACCTGATTTTTTTTAAAGGCCCTATATCTCTGATCACTCTCTTTTTTTTTTTTTTTTTACCTTTATCTACCTCCTTCCAGGGCTACTTTAACCACTTATGGGGCTTTGGACAAAATTCATGGATGGACCCTCTCCCCCAAATTATGCATTCAGCAAAATCTGAATCACCTTCCAAGGCATAATCATCTTTAAATTTTACTGTTGTTATGTGATATCATCAACTATTTTGAGAAAGAGAAGTATTCAATGTAAGGATGACAAACAAGTAGAAAAAATATGTCATGAAGCATTATGTATTTTTATTTACCTCTGCAGTATATGAGAGTGAAGTGTGGGGTCTGAACTTTGGTATATACATACCCTGCATTCATAGAAATTCCCCCAACTGTGTGTATAGAGCAAGAAAACAAACACTAGCAGAATCCCTAATCATGATCACACATGTAAAATACAGACAGACCCTCACCAAATACTGAATAAGGAACCACAAATTAGAAACAGAAACATACAAAAACTGAACTGGAAGTCCCAAAAAATCAGACTCTGCATGCAATGCCATTCTGGAAAAAAAGAAACAGAATTGTATTTCCTCTTGAACTCTGCAATATATAAAGCCAGAAGATATGTTGTGCAGTCAAAATCCCAAAGTTGACACTGAAATCCCAAAGACAAACCAAAATTAAATCATTTTTTTCCAACTTTGTGCTTTGGATACTTTACACCATGACAAAACACTGCTCCCACAACAAAAACTCCATTTTTTTCCAGGACCATTCCAGCTACCGATGCTCTATAGCAATGATCTAATGAAGAAATCACATTTTATAATAGATTTTAGATGTGATATATTACTGCAAAAACTGGAATCAAATACACCAAACACATACAAGAACACCAAAAAAAAGCAAATCCTCTTCATCATCCTATCCAGTGCTTGCTAATTCCTGTACTAGTGATGGCTTTAGGGAATGACAAACTAGATAGCTGCTTGGAGTCTCATGTCTTAGGTGATTTTGCAAAGTGGCAGCTGTATTTGCATTTAAACTCTCAACTATTTACCTAATGTCTCTAAACAATGTTAACATTAATTAAATAAAAGATAACCAACTTGTTTATAGGTCTTCTTTGGTCCTAAACAATTCTCTTGGAAAAGGTCTGAATAGTCCTAAGACTACCACGCACTGGTACTTCTGGTATGCCAATTTACCTTCTACAGCAGCATTTTTTTAAAATAAAATGTTTCCAAACCTTTGTATTTCCTGCTCTTTTATTCTTATCTTCCTTTGTTTTTCATTTCTCCAGTTTTCACCTTAGTCTCATCTGTTTTGTTTATTCTTTAACATGCAGTCCTTCCCTTCCCTCATCGGTTACACTGGTCAACAAATTTTTACAAAAGTCATGTTACTGAAATAAAAATAGTCATTTCTTATCAATTTTTATATGCTGAACACAAATATGACAGTGACATTTCAAAGTTGGCTCTAGTTTTTTTGTAATCTACAAGAATTAATGTTTACATCACGAAATGCATGTCAATAGTAAATATAATAGGCCTTCGGTTAATACCTGTAGAAAAACAAGTCATAGACTACTTCTTAGATTTTTTCGCCTGTCTCTTGTACAGCTGTTCGGGAGCTTCTCTGGGCAGTGTCCAGCAGTAGTCAGCCAGCATTGTAGTGGACCATTTTCCCTGGTATCTTTGCTCCATCATTGCGATATCCTGGTGAAAACGTTTGCCCTGTTCATCACTAACCATACCACAGTTGTCAGGAAAGAAATTGAGATGGGAATCAAGGAAATGGATCTTTAGAGACATATTGCAGCCAATTTTCTGATACTGCATCAGCATGTCTTCTACTAGTTCCTTGTAGTTTTCTGCCCTAAAATTCCCGAGAAAGTTTGTTGACACTAGGCAAAAAGCATTCCATGCTTGTTTCATATCACCCTGCAGCAAGTTGTTGAACCGGTTATCTTTAAAGAGTTCTCAAATCTGAGGACCCACAAAAACTCTCTCTTTAATCTTTGCTTCGCTTAGTCAAGGGAATTTTTCATGCAGGTATCGGAAAGCTGGCGAAGTGCGGTCGATGGCTTTCACAAAGTTTTTCATCAAACCTAGTTTGATGTGAAGGGGTGGTAGCAGGATTTTGTGAGCCTCAACCAGAGCTGGGTGCTGGATATTCTTCTTTCCAACTGTTATTTTATTTATTTATTTATTTATTTATTTAACAATTCTTATATACAGCGCTATTTGTTATCAGTGCGGTTTACATTCAACAACGAGAGCTCAGTGCAGTCAAGACTGTTTGAGTTTACAGTATAACAGAAGTTAGAACTTGGACCATACAGGGTAACTATTTACATGTTACATTTTGTCTGCGATTCCATTCCTTCCGCAAGTAGTGCCAATCCCTTGCTCGGCTATCCCGCTCACATAAGAAACACATGTATTTTATATATCCCTGCTGCAGTCCCATTAAAAGGGCAACTACCTTCAAGTCACCACAGAGGTGTCAGCTGTACTTGTTATAGTTAATGGAAGTCAGTATATGCTTTAAGTTATCGTATGTCTCTTTCATGTGGACGGCATGTGCTACTGTAATAGATAGAAGACGGTTTGCATTGTTCAAAAGCACAGCCTTCAGACTCAGTTTCGAAGAGTCTATAAATAGTCTCCAGTCTTGTGGGTCATGAGTGATTTTTAAGGCATTCATGAGGCTTTCAGTATCAGAACAGAATACCAGACTACTTTCCTTTCCGACTGCGTATAGGACACTGCTGATGTCAGATGGCTTCAGCAGCCGTCTGGCTGTAGTATTTCATTGCATCAGAAAATGATGCAATCAACTCTGGATGATGTGTGCATGCTGGTATTATGCAATGTGATGCAATATTACATCATTCAAGGCTTATTTGTGATGTTGTTGATGTCCTACTGGATAAATTTACATGGTGAAACGTCAAAAATGAACTACATGCAATATCTTCAAAACGAGAGCCAATAACATTTTTTTAATGTTATATTCGTGTTCAGCTCACCAAGATACTACAGATTAGGGCCTTTTAAAGTCAGTAACAATTTCAATGTTGACCAGTGTTATCTTCTCTTTCTCTCATCTCTTTTCTTTATCTTTCACTTGTTTTCTCATTTGTCTTCCTTATCCTTTCTTTCTTTATTTATTTTCCCTCCTATCCTCTCTCCATTATCTTCCCTGATTTCATCATACCTCTCCTTATCCCTTTCCTCCCTTGTTTCACTTCAGTTCCACTCTCCCATCTTTTCCTCCATCCCTTTCTCTTCTGCTTCTCTCTCCCTTTACTGCCCTTGCCTCTTAGCTTGCTGATGTTCAGCAGTAGCACTAGGTATGGGTATGTCTTACCTCACATGCAGGTAATGCTGATTTTCCCCACTGCCTGCACTCTCCCTTGGTTTTGGGACTTTCTGTTTAGAGACAGGCTGCTGGAAAAGCCAAACCTTCCTGCACCTAATCAGAGATCCCACTGCCAACATTCCTGCTAAGTGGTTTCAAGCTGTCTGAGAATCTTCCAATGGCATTTCTGCCACTGGGTGGTAGTGCAATAGAGTCAGTCTTTGAATCACTAGGGACCTACCTGCCACTAGCAATTCAAAACAATATCTTGTTACACTACCCTTCAGCAACAGGAATGCTGGCAGAGGACTCCTGTGCCATTCAAAGCTGCTTAGTGGAAACATTGTTCATGGCTGTCTCTGAATAAGCAGCACTGAGACAGAGAGAAGAGGCAGGCTACGGGGAGAGGCAGTGCTGCCTGCATGTGGACAGAGATCCTGCAGCCCACTTCTGAAAGGAAGTGCCAGATCAAGTCAGGAAGTGGGCTGTGAGGCAGGGAGAGAAAGCACTGCCTACACTTTGTTAGAAATCCCTCATCAGATCGAGGAAGGAAGAGGCTGCAGGGAGATTCAGCACTGCACCTAGTCAGATCATGCTGCTTTGCTACAATCCATGTCACCATCAGAGCAGTGCTGAACTTGGGGAAGAATCAGCCACAGTTATCCCGCCCATTGACTTCACTTCCTCTGCACTGCTTGTGCCTAACAGCCAGCTGTTCAAAGTTGGAATTGGGGGGTAGCAGCTGATGGCAAATGAAAATAGGCAGCCTGCAAAGAGTTATACTTTTACCTAGGGCCCCCTATTATGCAATGCCGAGGGCAGCTTCCCCTACTGCCAAAAGGAAAAACAGCCATGCTTTATACCCCTGAAGTATCAACATTTAAAATAGGTTCACCAAAAAATTATATCTGCTTCCTACCCTCTTCAAAATTCTGATATTTGAAAAACTTCCCACCTTCTCTAATTACATCCCAGCATTGTCTCCTTAGGGGTATGTTTACTAAACGGCGCACTTGTGCGGGGCGCACTTGAGCGCCCTAAAATGATGCATTTAAGTGCTCTTAAGCGCCCCGTACGCGTGCGCGTCACATTAACGGGTCTCGCACGCGTGCGCCGAAAACGCGCACGTTTGCGGGGCGCTCATGTGCGATAGAGGCGTGGAAAGGCAAAATGAGGGCGGAGGAAGGCCCCCGAGGGGCGGAGAGATGGGGTCAATGGGTGGAATGTGGGAGGGGAGAGACTCCCCGCACAGGAGCGTGCCCAAATTTACAAGGAAAAAATACCGCCAGTGAAACACTCGCGGTAGAGTGCATTTAAAGGGAAGAGAAACCATTTCCGTCAGCAATGTACAGCAAAATCGGGGAAACCTAAAAAACGTGAGCAGTGTGATACATGTGCACAGTACAAAATAGCAAATATGATATGAAAATGACCACAACAAATTCTAAGAAAATTATAATCCAGCTGGGCAACAGTGATATTAATGGGCAACCATACAAAACACTCCCAGGAAAGCTCCAAAAAAAATAAATGAGTTTTGGAAGGGTCTACGCTCCGTAGACTCATTCAAAAGCACTGCATTTTAATGGAGCTTTCCTGGGAGTGTTTTCCAGGTTGCCCATTGATATCACTGTTGCGCAGCTTGGTTATGGTTTTCTTCCCCTTTTTTGGAGGTCATTTGTGAGGTTTATTTGCACCTTTGTCCCCATACAAGGTCAACGAGCCCACAGTAAAATTGTGAAGAGCAGGGTGTCTGACTCGTGCGGCCAGGTATCACATCTCCAGAGACTGCACTGTTTCTGTGGCCACAGTGTGGTGCAGCGGACACAGCCAGTACCTGTAGGACCAGAGGGCCACAGGTACAAAGCCCAGCTGGGGCTCCTGCCAACCCAGTCCCCATCATGTTACCCACCACTAAACAGTGAGAATACAAATACTCTTTTATTGCAGAGAACATAAGCATGGTCCCAACACCTATATTTTACCCTACACCGCACACAAACCATAACAATGGGCATTGCCTACAGCCGAGTCCCCCAAAGTCAGTCCTGGAGTGCTACAACTCACTCAGATCATATGTTTTTCCCAGATAGGAACATGTCTGCATGTTTGCGGAAGGGTACAGGTGGCGGAGGGGGCAGTGGCTGCAAACCACAGCAGACAATGGCCTAGGCCTGTGCAGGCTGGCACCGTCCACTGCAACACAGGCTCTGTCGGATGTACAGTCATGTACTCACCAGGGAACACAGCATATCTGTGGCAACACAGTGGTGCAGTGCACACAGACAGTGTGTGCAGGAACAGATGGTCACAGGTTCAAAGCCCAGCTGGGGCTACTGCCAATCCAGTCCACATATTTTTCCTACAACTAAACCGTGATAGTAAGGACAAAACTGTATAGCTAGGAACATATGCATGATTAATACGCCTATATTTTACCACAGCACTCACAGACACCATAAACAGGTGCATTACCTGGAGCAGAGTCTCCCAAATGCAGTCCTGGAGGACCCCACACCATTCAGGTTCCATGCTGCCTCTAACAAAGATGCCTGTGCTGCATAGCTATGCACCACCGCCATGGTATGCAGATGTAGCTCATGCATATTTATGAGGCATAGCATGAAAACCAGAACAGTGTGTGGAACACCAGGACTGGATTTGGGGAACTCTGCCGTAAAGCAGCAGCCAACAGGGCCAGATACCCCCGCACAGACCCCATTGGCCAATGCCTCCTGGAGAGGCAGGACATTGGGCCCTGCCTGTATCTCCCAATACTAACAGTTGCATACCTCAGCACTGCCACCCTACACCTGGGTATACGGTACACAGCTATCAAGCGTTTCCCATTATAACTGGCAGATCTCCCGTCCTACGTAAAGCACAGTTTGCTAATTCAGCTCCACCATAACACTCAAACAGATGTCTGCGGTGTGTGCTGCAGGTCTGGTCTCTGACAGTGTTTACCACCCTGGGATGTGACCCCCAACAGTAATGCGTACCATATCCATGCATGTACTGTGTCCAGGACTGGTGTGGTGGGTATGGCTGCTGAACCCCTCTATAGTAGCACAATGCTGGCATAGGTGTGGGGGTGGCTGTCTGTCTATCCAGTGTGTGGTGGCTGCAAACACCTTCTACAGCCCACACTGCCAGCAATGTTGCCAGTATTGGCCTGGCAATGTGTATAATGAGGAGCAAGGTACCATGGGTATAGGCCAGACAGGGTGGCCTGGCCAGGGTGCATCTGCACAGGGCATAGGGCACTGACTGGGACATTGTAGTGCTCGGCCACTACCGACACAGACAGGGTGACCTCAGTATGTCCTGCTGAGAGATCACTCTCACCCTGACTGTGCAGTGACCACAGCATGGCTAGGCACCACCATAGTGCTATATAGTATTTCTCTCATGTGATAGATATGGGTTTCCATTTGGGGCCCAGTCACTGATTTATCTGCTTGCTGTATATGCTGACAGCCCAGTTCTGGGTGTATGTATCTCCACTGGGAACATGCACTATGGACTAACTAGCAGACTGTTTGTAGCTGGTATGTGTCTTGCTGGAGTGGCTTGCAGGGTGCAGTGGCTGTTGGCTTGCTGCAAGGGAATATCAGATGGTGGTGGGGTGCAGCTTACCATATGTCTGTCTGCTATTGTGGTATGGATGTGTATAGAGCTGCACTGACTGCCCTGTGGGGTGTGTGTTCCTTAGCAGGACTGGGGTTGATGTTGCCCTCTACTGCCACCTTTGCAGGGAGGTAGAGTGTGGATCTATTGATGGGAGACCATGTTTGCCACCCTTGGCAGGTGGACTGCACTTGACTGAGGCAGACAGAGATATCCATGGTGTTTGTGCAGACACTACCTATCTTACTACATTAACACTGCTCTGGAAGGTGTTGTGGACCTGGTCCTGGGCGCCTCATTGCACACTCAGGGTGAGCACAGTACCCGCACGATGTGACGGTGTGTAGCTACTCTGTGCCAGTAAACACCCTGTCAGTACCCCCCTACCAGGCCGAGGTGCTGTGTGGGTGCACCCGGTCACTTCCCCCAACCAGGCCGAGGTGCTGTGGGGGTGTATTCCCCATCTTGTGTCCCTCTGTGGACAGCTGATTTGCATGTGCAGTGCATCATGGGTATGGGTGGGCTAACCCTAACCTGGTGACCACAGCAGACTGTCTGTGTGGTGACGTGCAGGCTTTCTGCAGCCAGCCAGGGGCTTGCTAGCAGTTATAGAGTTGTAGCCTAATGGTTACGTCCCTGCCTATGAAGCCAGAGGTCATGGGTTCAAACCCACTTTGGGGTTATTTGTTAGGGTTGTCCAAAGCATTATTTGTCTTTAATGTACATATTTTGTTGCCAGCAAACAAACCCTCAGCGTACTGTACCCATATGGTGCCGCTTTATATGGCGCCCTATCGGGCACCCTATGGTTTCCGTCCATATAAGGTGCACTATACATTATCCTGTGACACAAGTTATAGGGTTCCCTATGGGGACATATTAGGGTGCTGTGGCGGATAGTGCACTTTATACTGTGCCCTATGGAGTGCCTTATACGGCACCTTCAATTACGGCACCTTCAATTACGGCACATGAGGGCGTGTTTGCTGGCAGAAATTAATAAAATAAACATACGGTGCTTCAGGACAAAATATGTACATTGCAAACCTGCTGCCACAGCCAGCCTTCCATATTAGGCACCATGGGGAGCAAACCCATGACCCCTGTATCAGCAGTCAGTGCCTTAACCATTGTGCTCCACTGCTGCTCTCCCTTGCATGTCAACGCACCTACCTATGCTTTTCATTCCTTAAACTGCACAGTGCTGCCATCGAAAACAGTACTCTGACCTTGCGGTACCTCATACGACACCCTCTACAGCGCCCTGTGAGCAACATTCTAGGGTGCCGTGGCAGACAGTGCACTTTACAATGTGCCTTATGGGGCGCATTATGTTCACACGCTTTAAGGGTGCGTTTGCTAGTACTGTAAATTAAAATAAACATAAATTGACTCCTAAAGCAACCTTCCCCATAATACATAATGCTTCAGCTAGCCCTGTTCATTGGGCACTATGAAGAATTGAACCCTTGCTCCTTGCACCATTGGTCAGTGTCATAACCATTGTGCTGTGGTTCTATTCCTATGTTTGCACATCAGCGCGCCGCCTTATGCCTCCTATTATTAAATAGCCTCCATAAGCAATAGCCTAATGCCCATCTGCGCGCCGCCTTATGCCGCCCATTATTTGTATGCCTCCTAAAATATCACCTCACCAAGTCCTGTTCATTGAGCACAGTGGGGGATTAAACCCCTGATCCCTGCACCATTGGTAAGTGCCTTAACCATTGTGCTGTGGCTCTGTGTTTCTGTTTGCACATCAGTGCCCCACTTATACCTTCCAGTATGCGATTGCCGCTGAAACCGGCGCGCGACCTTATGCCGCCCAGTAGTAATATGCCGCCAGAAACATCAGCGTGCCGCTTTATGCCGCCCAGTATTAATATGACGCATAAAAACATCAGCCTTATGCCGTCCAGTATTGATGTGCCGCCAGAAAAAATCAGTGTGCTGCTTTATTTGGCCCAGTATTTCTCTGCCTCATAAACTAACACCTCAGCAAGCCATTGAGCGGGTTCAAACCCCTGATCCCCGCACCATTGGTCAGTGCTTTAACCATTGTGCTGTGGCTCTGTTCTTCTGTTTGCAGATCAGCACGACACATATGCCTCCCATTCAGCTCTCAGTTGCGGTAAGGTGCGGGGCGCACTCGGGCGCCGCGCACCTTAGCACATCTGTCAATCACTGCTTTTCTTCTTCAGGACGGAACGCCCACTCCTTATACGGCACACGCACTCTACCGCGGCCCGCACTTTACCGGGCTTTTAGTAAACATACCCCTTAGTCTGTCTTGACTAGATTGTAAGCTCTGATGAGCAGGGACTGTCTCTTACATGTCTCTAGATAGTGCTGTATGCGCCTAGCAGTGTGATACAAATGATTAGTAGTAGTAGCTCATATGCTCCATGCTCCTATTCCAGCACATAGGCCCAAATGCTGTCAGTAGGAGATAAGTCTATCTCACGTATATTCATTATGAAAATCCTAAAAGAAACAGACTGGCTAGGGGTACACCAGGACTGGCTTGAGAAATACTGGCATTGTGTACTTGATGGTATAAACCTCAGAAAATGCAGTATTTATCTACCAGTAATAAATTATAGGTACATATGTAATTCATACAACTTGGCTAATCAAGATCTTTCCCTTAGACACAGAATGGGAGAAAGTCTTAGGGAATCAGTTCCTTAGGTATCCCTGTATTTTGGGTCTGCTCTAAAATGTTTTTGTAATATATTATCATTCATAGCTAAATGGAAGAGGGCATTTCTTTAAACCGTAACAAATGTAACATCAGACTGGATCTAAGTATACCATTTCATTCTAATCAAATTGCCTTCTCTCTTTCAGAGATCAATAGAGGAAAACAAGAGAGGAGACACAAGGTCTGAACGCAGCTTGTAATGTGCAGCTCTGACTAAACTTATTTAAATATGGCTGGCTGCAACCAAATAATGTTAATTGGCAGCACAATCACAGTACATCATCCTGAAAGTGACTTCTATTTCTCATGCAACTCATAATGCTACAAGAAAAATGTGACATTCTGGTAAGTTCAACAAGTACATGAAAAAGAAAAACTATTTCTCATTGATAATATCTTCTAATTTCAATAGATGTGTGTGTGTGTTTTGAATTTGATGGCAGAGATTCTTAATCTCCTTAAGTTGTTGGAGTCAGTGTGGTGAAATAGGGGTGACCTGCAGAAAGTTAGGTTTAGTTCTTAAGTTTCCAAGTCCTTGGGCAGGTTATCAAGTTCTGAAGGTGGGGGTAGGAGTTAGAAGACAAATGTTTTTGGTGGCCACCTTAAAACTCCCACACACAAACAGAGGGTGAATATCTCAAATAGAACTGAAAGTGAGAGTGAGAGATCCAAAAATAAGCAATTCTCCATAAAAGTTCAAACAGGTTTTTTTAAGTTCTTTATTTAAGTTTTCAGAGAAAGTTACAACAGAAACCCAAACAAGGATACAATTGAAATAATACATCCCTTTGAACATAAGAAAAAGAAAAAACCTTAACAGCCCATCCCAACAACAACCCCCCCCCCTCCCCTTTTTCAAGCAGCCATCCTAGACAGGGACTAGAAGAAAATAAAGAAAAGAGGCTTGCAAGGACTATGATATATCAAAGAAACTGCCCTACACCGTATGCAGCTCTATAACAAAACAATCGTTCACGTATAAAATAGGCAAAAATATTTTATCCAATCTTCTTAGAAAATAATTTCATATAGATAGAGAGGTCTCAGACTTAATCGGTTCTGCCACCGGGACTGACGTCCGTTATCACAGCAGAAACCTTATTCGCATCAATGACCTCTGGAGCTAGTTGAACAACGCTTTTGTAATATAAAAAGTCCAATCAATATAGAAAGGGAAGCTGTATACTATCCTTATCTGCGTCTTCAACACCACCCCATGGATTGGGTTAAGCTCGGATCCCGACGCCTCTCGCAGGTACCAGTCATGCGTTTCACGACTTTAGCTTTCTTCAGGGGATCAATACGGCTCTCCCAGCCAACCGACAAATACCTAACAAACATATCATAAAACATACTAAACATTAACAACAAACCCTATGTAGCATGAACAAATCATTTGAAGCTCTCCACTGCCTAAGGAGACAAACCACCAAAGAAGAGAAAAAGAGAGACAAACTTTCTCACCATGTCATTCAAGAAAGCTGCCCGTGTTTACCCGTTACTTCTCTTTAATTCTCAATCTTGATACAAAACGCCGCGCATGCGGACAGAAGGAGCCCTCCCTCTATTTATCAGGAATCCCTCCCTCTTTTCACTCTAGTCACATGGTCTCCACTCCACCATTCATAACTTCAACAAAGTCCTCTTATAAAACAACCCCATACTTTCATTCATATATCCTCCGCTACTGATGAACCACCCATTCACTGTTTAAACCCAATCTCACGATTAATCTACTAAGTCAGACTGTCTCCATATAGTACTCTACAAAGGACCAATCAAACACAAGGACAATACTATAACTAAACTGCCCATAAAGCCGACCTTAGCCATTTAGAACTCCACACACACGCTCTAGACTTCCATCATATATTCGCTGACCTACTACTTTCCACAAACATTAAATCCCATAGCCCAAATGCTATGTAACGCCCACTCAATGTCTATAGACAGCGTCCCCATTCGATACACATGTTCAACCCCTTCGGGACAACGGTGGCAAAGGTATAAATCCACCATTGTTCCCGCTGAATTAACAACTGATCAACCGACCGGCCCCTTTTACCCTGTAATACTTGATCAAGACACATAAAACGAAGTTGCTCAAAATGATGACCCTGCGCTATGCAATGCTGCACTATGGGGGCTTCAAGCACTACACATTTTAAACGACTCCTGTGCTCCCGGGCTCGTACCCGAAATGGCCGCGTGGTCTTGCCTATATATGCCAGACCACATGGGCAAATAATTACGTAAACAACGTTATGCGAGCCACAAGTTGTTAAAAATTGTAAAGCCCTATGGTGCCCATTATAACTGAAAGAAGCCGCCTCAAGAGACACTGCACAGATATCACAACTGCCACAGCGGCGGTGGCCCACTTCTAAGGTGGCGACAGCTGATTGACTGGGGGAGCGCAGCACAGAAGGGCATACTAGTTCTTTTAAATTCTGATGCCGGGTCCACACACATCTCACCGTCTGAGCTGTTAAACCGGGTATCGCAGCCAAAATGTTAGAATGTTTTTTAATAATACGCTGTAGCCCCATACTCAGAGGGGAATATTTTGTGACTAAATTAACATGCGTCTGACTGGTTACTTGAACAGACTGCGGCCGGGACTCTAAAAGCAAGGCACGATGGTTAAACCGTGCCCGTGTGTATGCCCTTTGGACTACTGAAAAAGGATACCCCCTCCCCAGAAAATCAGTGAATAATACCTTAGCCCGACGTTTAAAGTCTGTTAAGTCCGAGCAGTTCCTTCGAAACCGAAGGAACTGAGAATAGGGTAAACTTTCTTTTAGACGGCGGGGATGTAAACTACGAAAATGCAAAAAAGTATTCCTGTCAACTTCCTTCCTAAAGACTGAGGTGGACCAACCAGAGGAAGAGCGACATACTTCCACATCCAAATATTGAAGGAGGTCAGCATGAAAAGAATGAGTAAAAGTAAGTAAGTAAATTCTATATAATCCCGAAAGTACATAAGAGTTTACGGGATCCTCCCGGTCGCCCTATCGTGTCCACCAGGGGGAGCATACTTGAACCTTTATCCACTTATGTGGATTCTTATCTCCGTCCTTTGCTGTCCACTATCCCATCCTATCTGCGTGATACGACCCATTTTTTACAGGTGTTACGAGAGGTGGATGCATGGTCACAATATTCTGACGTTTATTTAGTAACACTGGATGTAGTATCTTTGTACACACATATTCCACAGGGGGCAGCGTTGGAAGTGATTCTTGAAGTGCTCCAGTTACGGAATGATTTATCAGAGCCTAAACAGCATTTTATTATGTCCCTGGCTCGGTTGGCCATTACTTATAACTACTTTTTGTTTGAGGGGGATCTATACCAACAGATATCTGGGGTGGCCATGGGAGCCACCTGTGCCCCCTCGGTGGCAAACTTCTATATGGGGTTATTTGAGAAGAAGTGGATAATGCCTTCTCAGTTTACTCCCCAGATTTTGGTCTGGCGTCGATACATAGACGATATCTTTCTGTTATGGCAGGGTACTGAGGGGTCCCTACAGAATTTCTTCACCTGGTTAGATCAATTAGACCCAAATATTACTTTTACTCATTCTTTTCATGCTGACCTCCTTCAATATTTGGATGTGGAAGTATGTCGCTCTTCCTCTGGTTGGTCCACCTCAGTCTTTAGGAAGGAAGTTGACAGGAATACTTTTTTGCATTTTCGTAGTTTACATCCCCGCCGTCTAAAAGAAAGTTTACCCTATTCTCAGTTCCTTCGGTTTCGAAGGAACTGCTCGGACTTAACAGACTTTAAACGTCGGGCTAAGGTATTATTCACTGATTTTCTGGGGAGGGGGTATCCTTTTTCAGTAGTCAAAAGGGCATATACACGGGCACGGTTTAACCATCGTGCCTTGCTTTTAGAGTCCCGGCCGCAGTCTGTTCAAGTAACCAGTCAGACGCATGTTAATTTAGTCACAAAATATTCCCCTCTGAGTATGGGGCTACAGCGTATTATTAAAAAACATTCCAACATTTTGGCTGCGATACCCGGTTTAACAGCTCAGACGGTGAGATGTGTGTGGACCCGGCATCAGAATTTAAAAGAACTAGTATGCCCTTCTGTGCTGCGCTCCCCCAGTCAATCAGCTGTCGCCACCTTAGAAGTGGGCCACCGCCGCTGTGGCAGTTGTGATATCTGTGCAGTGTCTCTTGAGGCGGCCTCTTTCAGTTATAATGGGCACCATAGGGCTTTACAATTTTTAACAACTTGTGGCTCGCATAACGTTGTTTACGTAATTATTTGCCCATGTGGTCTGGCATATATAGGCAAGACCACGCGGCCATTTCGGGTACGAGCCCGGGAGCACAGGAGTCGTTTAAAATGTGTAGTGCTTGAAGCCCCCATAGTGCAGCATTGCATAGCGCAGGGTCATCATTTTGAGCAACTTCATTTTATGTGTCTTGATCAAGTATTACAGGGTAAAAGGGGCCGGTCGGTTGATCAGTTGTTAATTCAGCGGGAACAATGGTGGATTTATACCTTTGCCACCGTTGTCCCGAAGGGGTTGAACATGTGTATCGAATGGGGACGCTGTCTATAGACATTGAGTGGGCGTTACATAGCATTTGGGCTATGGGATTTAATGTTTGTGGAAAGTAGTAGGTCAGCGAATATATGATGGAAGTCTAGAGCGTGTGTGTGGAGTTCTAAATGGCTAAGGTCGGCTTTATGGGCAGTTTAGTTATAGTATTGTCCTTGTGTTTGATTGGTCCTTTGTAGAGTACTATATGGAGACAGTCTGACTTAGTAGATTAATCGTGAGATTGGGTTTAAACAGTGAATGGGTGGTTCATCAGTAGCGGAGGATATATGAATGAAAGTATGGGGTTGTTTTATAAGAGGACTTTGTTGAAGTTATGAATGGTGGAGTGGAGACCATGTGACTAGAGTGAAAAGAGGGAGGGATTCCTGATAAATAGAGGGAGGGCTCCTTCTGTCCGCATGCGCGGCGTTTTGTATCAAGATTGAGAATTAAAGAGAAGTAACGGGTAAACACGGGCAGCTTTCTTGAATGACATGGTGAGAAAGTTTGTCTCTCTTTTTCTCTTCTTTGGTGGTTTGTCTCCTTAGGCAGTGGAGAGCTTCAAATGATTTGTTCATGCTACATAGGGTTTGTTGTTAATGTTTAGTATGTTTTATGATATGTTTGTTAGGTATTTGTCGGTTGGCTGGGAGAGCCGTATTGATCCCCTGAAGAAAGCTAAAGTCGTGAAACGCATGACTGGTACCTGCGAGAGGCGTCGGGATCCGAGCTTAACCCAATCCATGGGGTGGTGTTGAAGACGCAGATAAGGATAGTATACAGCTTCCCTTTCTATATTGATTGGACTTTTTATATTACAAAAGCGTTGTTCAACTAGCTCCAGAGGTCATTGATGCGAATAAGGTTTCTGCTGTGATAACGGACGTCAGTCCCGGTGGCAGAACCGATTAAGTCTGAGACCTCTCTATCTATATGAAATTATTTTCTAAGAAGATTGGATAAAATATTTTTGCCTATTTTATACGTGAACGATTGTTTTGTTATAGAGCTGATTGTGCATCGTTCAGTAACTGACCAGC
Organism: Ichthyophis bannanicus; assembly: GCA_033557465.1. Classification (NCBI taxonomy): domain Eukaryota; kingdom Metazoa; phylum Chordata; class Amphibia; order Gymnophiona; family Ichthyophiidae; genus Ichthyophis; species Ichthyophis bannanicus. The sequence goes on from CM066032.1 coordinate 860,094,611, forward strand.
TATTAGTGTAACTACACCGTATGCAGACATGATTGATTGATTACCCTCTAAGTCACAGCATATTGTGCTTTCGATATATAATCATGTAGGGGTTTCCATTTAAGCAAGGTAGAAGGCATAGGAGTTGAACCATAATGTGGCATCTGCTCATATTTACAACATAAACATAATTGATTCCACCATGTGTGCCAACTGAGATCTACCGTGTGTTTCCAATTAACAATTACGAGATGCAGCGCCACTACCATCATAAAGTCAAACAGGAAATGACATTCCCTCTGTAACAACGAGATGTCAGTTGCTGAATGGAAAACAATACTAGACCAAGAGAGAGTGGCCCTTGTGAGATGAGGCCCATTTACTCTTCTGTGGGTCCTGGGTTCATTTCACTCCACAGACGCAGGAGGGTTCATAATAAGACAAGCAAACAGGTGTGGCTTGGAGAAAGGTTTTTATGTAAAAATAGGCTTAATACATAGGTATTGAACAGAGGTATATAGTGATTGTTACAGAGCTGTTTCAGTGTGCATCACTGAATCTGTGTGTGTGCATGTGTGAAGTGTGAGAGAGATAGAGGCCAGAACCTGTGGGTCAGAGCCGCATGGTAGGCCAGAACATGTGGGTAGAGAGAGAGAGAGGGGGAGGGGTGAAGGGAGTTGAGTATCAGAGCCTCATGGTAGTGTCCAAACCTGTCCGATGAAGGAGGGAGAGAGAGAGAGACAGGAAGTGTGTCTGTCCTTTATAGTGCCTCTCCAGCAGTTCCCCTTGAGGTCTGCTATTGTCTTTGGCCACTCCCTTTAAGGTCTACCCATCTTGATTTAGCAAGGAGGGGCTGCAGCCAGGTCCTAGAGACTGACGTCAACCAGGGGTCAGAGTTTAGACTGAATTAAACAGAGTCCATAGCTGCATGAAATGTATGCTGACATCTCCCACACCTTTTTTATTTTTATTTATTATTTGTGCCTGGAATTGGTGGAAGCAAACCTGTGGTACCTGTCCCAGCTGCCATTACCTGATAGTAGGCAGCTCGTCGAATACCTCCTGTATTAAATACCTTGCTATGTCTAGCAGGTCCCCTGTCCTGCACAGTACTGTCTCTAGTACTGTCTCTAGTGTTCTAGAGATAAACAAGTCTCCTTATGAGTCCAAACCTCGTGTCTTAGGTTGAGCAGACACTACTGGGGGGGGAACCCAATATGCCACTTACATACCCGTCTTAGAGAGAGTGAACAGTGCATAAGGTCTGCAGGAATTTTTAAGGAGGCTAAAACCAAACGGTACCAGGATGCTATGAGTGAGGATAGGAAGCAATACTAGACTGCAGCTGACTCTGGTATTCAGTGTAATAGGAAATACCGAATTAGCCAAATTAGCAGGCCAAGTTAGCCTGGATGTAGGGGTGGATGCTGGAGAGGTTCAGTGTAACTACCTTAAAATGTTGTTGTTCTGTATGACATGCGCTGCAAGGAAATGTACATTTTTTTTCATCTTACAGCACAAGAAAATTACAATAATGCATAGCAATATTTGTACAGCAGTTAAAATAATAATAGGGTGAATAAAAACATTAAAGACATGATCAGCAGTAGGTGAGTAACCAAATAACAATTCCCACACAGACACATGAGCATCTTGTAGCAAGTGTCCAACAATTTGTTGAATGTGTCCATTCTCATAGGCGATGGTGTGATTCACTTCAGTGGATGTTGTTTTAAGGTGATCAATATAGGCATGGAGTTCTGTAAAGTTGAGCAGTTTATGTAGTGTCTCTTCTCCCATGCCAAGTGGTAATGGATGCACAGCATATGAGATAAAGTCTGGAATGTCCATAGAGTCATTGGTAACCAGCGGTGTGGAATAAGTTGTCCCATTAATGGTGATGGAGACCAGTGGTGTATGACTGCACCAGGTATTGTTTAGTAAATAGTTTGAACTGTACAACAAAGTGTTCTTGGGAAGGCGAATGTCATGCATTCTGGGAGCAATCGAAAAAGAAACATTCTGGGGAAAGAACAGATGAAAACAAAAGTGTCCAGCTCCAAGGTAATATAAACTGTGTGAGGTAGTCAGGGAATATGAGAGTTTAACAGTCAGGGAGCAAGAGGAAGAATTGTTCCAGCAGGAGGTGTCAGCCTCTTTAAACTGGTGAGGTTGACACTTGAACTGAAATGTAGTCTGCTCGCACAAACTGGGGTCCATCGGCTTGAATGAAGTCCAGGTGTCGTCCAGTGGCTGCACCCATGTGAGATGGTCCACAGGATACATAAGCATATTATCAAACTGCACCCCAATATTAACAACAGGATAAATAACTGTGTGTTGTCCTGACCATGGGATCAAAGTACAGATAGAGCAGCCTTGTGGTGAACAAATGGGAACACTAACTGTCCACCAATCAAGGTGAGCTATAGCAAATTCTGGTATTTTGGTACTAGCCATATGGATGAGAGATGGTGGCCAGTGTCCTAACTTAGCAGTGATCAGAATTTCCTTTAGTATAGTAATAAGCTTGATCTGTACTTGATCACAGGCAAGAGCCCAGGAAATATTCTTTCCCAATCTATATTCTGCATGTGCTAAGGTAACAATTTTCTGTTCCATAATGGGAGATATAAGAGCAAAGGTATCTACAACTACATTGGACAGTTTAGAGGAAGCTTCATTAATAATATGTTGTGAGGTAAAACCATCAGCAGCATGCTGAGCAGTGGATCCCATTTTATTACGGAGCACCTCTATATCAATTACATTAAGGGCACCCAGTGCAGTCCCTGTGCCACCTAAAATTGTATCAATTAATTCACGCTTGTGTCGAAATTGCTTAGCTCTGGGTGTTACTGACTGCATATCAAACCAAGTATTGAGCATTTGTATGTGGCTGGCAACAAACTGAGAGCAATTTGGATATTTGTGAGTAACTAGAAACAATTTGGGAAATAGATGCCAAGTAAGAAAATGGTATTCCACATCATATAAAACATCGTGTGGTGCATCATATTTAATCTGAAATGGATGTCCTTCCTGAAATGGGTGGATATCAGAAAGGTAGAGTACAGGAGGAGCAGAAGTAGTGGGAGGGGTGGGATGAGGGGTGGTAGGTAAACAAGATACATCCAAAAGGAATGAAGTCTCAGTGATGTGCTGTTGATCACTCAAAACCCATGTATAAGTTATTTTCCAGGTACCTCTGTCCTGACAGGAAATATTGTACAAAATCAAAGCAGGAGGACCTAGAAAGTAACGTTCTGGGCGTGCCCTCAATTCTTGTGTCCTTTCTAGAGAAGTGGAAACTGGTGGCTCCCACTGTACTTGAGTGATGTTTAATGAATAGAACACTGGCTTGTCCTGTACCGAACAGAAACTCAGGATGACCAGATCCTTTCCTTCCGGGAACAGTGGGGGTATTTCTTGATAGCGATATACCCCACTTGTGGAGTTAGCCCAGCCAATCGTGCATATTCGGATGATAGTTCCTGTAATGAGACTTGAGTAGAAGAGAGCAGATACAAGAACAACAGCAAACCGAGACATAATAAAAGCAAACTTGTTTCACTCTACTAGGGAGTAAACTAATGCTCCCCACTTATACTATGTAACACCAAAACAAAAAAAAAATTTACTAATTTCTAACTAACTACTTATTTACATAACTATTAAACACATGTCAACTATACAGCAGGAGTAAATAGTTACCGTCCTCAAGCGACTTTTGTTCAGAAAGCAGCTGTCTGTGCTGTCTTCATAAAGCAGCTGTCCATGCTGTCTTCAGGTGGTATCTGAAAACAAAGACTGATAAAACACATATTACCCATATGGTTTTAACTGGGTGATGTGTTTCCAGTACTGCTGGTTGTCAGGCATTAGGATCTGGTATAGGCTTGGGCCTAAGGTATCAGTAACTAAGTACGGTCCCTCCCACTGTGCAGTTCCAAAGGGGAGGTTTGGTCTAGGTCTCATCTCTGCAAGACACTAGTGACAGGGCTTCCTTCATGTATTCATGAAATATTGAGGGGGAATCCTTATATCCCTGTGGAAGCACAGTCCATGCATATTGTTTATTCAGCCACTGAAAGGCTGTTTTGTACTGGCACTCAAGGGCCAGGGGCAGACTCCAAAACCCATTGGATATGTCTAAAACAGAGAAAATTGTACATTTGGGATTCAGTTTAGAGATCATTTCAGGGTATGAGGCTACCACAGGCACTACAGATTTTGAAACTTGATTCAGGGCACGGAAGTCCATAGTGAGCCTGAAGGAACCCCCTGGTTTAACTATCGGCCAGGCTGGTGAATTGCATGTGGAAGAAATAGGTCTAATCAGACCCCTCTCCTCCAGTATCTTCACAATTTTAGTCACTGGTTCTATAGCCTGATGAGGTACTGGGTATTGCTTCTGTGGTGGAGGATCCTCACCTTCCAACAGTATTTCTGTGTGCATTTTCCCACAATCTAACTTGTCTTGAGCCCAGACTGGAATATCAGCCACTTCTGAGGGAATTACACACAGATCATACTGTTGAGCTGCCTTAGTGCACTGAGTTGCTAACTGCATGGGAATGACTTCATGCACTAAAGTTTTAGAAGCACTTGAAGTTCCTGAATACTGCCACAATTTAAGATTAGCCATATCCACCACCAAATTTAACTGGTTGAGAACATCAATTCCAATTATTTCTTTTGGTGTGTTCACTATAGTGGAAGCAGTGGTTTCTAACATTTCCTTGTTTTGTTCACTGTGCACAGGGATACCCCATTTAACTGGGATAGCCACACATTTGGAAGCTGTGTCATTAATTCCTTGAATTTCATAAATTTCCATATTTTTCTGATGTGCAGTGGGAGAAGCTCTGTTTGTAAAACTAATTCCAGCCCCTGTGTCAATCAAAGCTAATTTATCCTGACCCCCTACTCTACTGGTAACATTGGGGCGTGCACAAGAGTCCAGTATCAAGGGTGTTACAAGCCTTAAATTGTGTCCTGGGCCTGTGTCCATTTCATCATCCAGAGGCTCTGGAATTGAGTCCTCTGCTGAGATAAAGGAGGCAGGCTGGGCTATGAAGGCTTGAGACATTTTGATATCTGAACTCAAGAGGTCAGGACATCCCTATGCAGTAGCCTTGTGTTTGTCCTGAGCTGCTTGTAAATCCTGTTTTAATTTATCTATTTCTATCTGCAGTATATGTTTATCTTGTTCCCATTTAGTTTTTTCCTTTTCTAGCCCATCTCTCTGTGCTTTGAGCTCTTGAAAGGGGATGTAACCTGAGGAGTTTCTAAAAGTACCTTTGCCATGTGCTCTCCAAGGTGTGTGTCCTCTGTCTGTGTTTCTTGTGTACTGGGAGGGTCCCTCTGCTTGCCACTTAGGTGTGTGTCCTCTGTCTGTGTTTCTTATGTACTGAGATGATTCATTGGCCTGCCACTTCCGAGCTTCTGATACTGTAATGACCTGTGAGGGCTGGGTCTTCCAAACAGACCCAATTCTGAGCATTAAAGTATCAAAAGGGGTTGCTTCAGGGTCTTCAGAAAATAACAGAAGGTGTTTTGTAATCTCAGGGGATAGCAATTCTAATAAAAATTCCTTATGCATGCTCTCCCCATAATCTTCTGCCTTGGGCCAGGACTCCTGCTCATTAAGAACTGCTTTTAAAATCCAGGCTCTATATGCAAACTGTTCCAGTGTATCATCTGGTAAAGGTGAAATAATTTTAAATACTTGCATTGGGGAACAGTGAAATAGTTTCTCAGTACCCCTTTTAACCAACTGGTATGGGTGAGTGAGAGAGCCAACCCTGTAATAGTGTGGCCCTAGAGCCAGATGCATAAGTCTATCAAAGTCTGATTGTTTTCTTCTGTATTTCCCTAGACCCCAGTGAATCAGAATATCAATCGCCCATTTAACCCACTGATTTACATTAAGAGGCATAGTGCCAATTTTCTCAACTATTTTTTCAATATCTCTATCTTTTAAATTTTCCTGGAACATTAATTTAACTGGTGCTTTGAGTTCTGTACTGGCTGCCATGTCTAAGTCATCTGAATTATTCTCCTGACAGAGATTGCTGGGTTCTGGCTGAGATAAACTATCTGAATTTTCCTGCTGTGATTCATCTGTGTTTTTGCCATTCCTCAGTCCAACTATGCATACTTTAGTATTCTTTTGTTGCTGATAAGGTGTGTCATAGGCATAGGGAATGGGTGTATCTTTGTTCTTTGTTTCTCTCAAGCTGGTATGCATGGCTCATAGGCATAAGGGGCTGAGGGAGGGGTGGGTGTTGGCTTTCTTGCAGAGGCCAATTGATCTTTAACGTGCCTCAATTCAAGTTTAAGTGCTTCTAATTGTTCACTAACAGTTATAAAAGAATTTGTGGCTTGAATCACTTGAGTTCTCTGAATAGAAATACAACTTTGTGCCTCCTCCAGTTCTTTGGTCAATTGGCTACACTGAGAAGTCAGTTCAGAGTTTTCTTTTTTCATGCTAATTAGTCCCCTGTACATGCCCTGGATGAAGAGGCATTTTCTTTTATTTGTTTTCTTTTTGAATTCATGATCATGGATTAACATTCGTTTTTGAATATTATACCATGATGAGTCAGGGAATTCCCCTTCAAATGGACCTCCTTTTCTCTTACAATATGAAATTAGAATTTCTGTAAGTTCTTTAAAATCAAATGCTGCCATATTTGATACTGCAGAAAGGCTGTAGTTGGACTATCTCAAATGTGTAACCTTAGAAGGAGGAATGCTAACTTAAAAGGTATTTCACACCTATTTAACTGGGTGGAGTAGATTAACAGAATTGTATCAGTTGCAGCCAGCTGCAAGCCTGCTCTCAGTAAGATAGTTACTGACAGGAGACAGAGAAATAAAAGTTAAAAAGGGACAGGAGATTAACAGAATAGTAGATATATACTGACAGGAGAGAGAAAGAAAAGTCAAACAGACAAGAGTTAAATTAATGTTACCAGGAAAGATGTATATTGTACTCTATGAGGAATATTTAACTGTGTAACTCTGTATTTTCTTAGCAGCTCAAATACTATATAAAATCTGTAGCAAGCCTATACATAAAAATAAGACAATTGCAAGCCACTCTGTGTCATGTCCTTAAAATTCTAGATTCTTACAGAGCCTTTTGACACTAAAAGTCTCACCTTGTCTAACCCACAAAACAAAATTGTAAATGGTCACAAGGGCTATTGATTTTCCTGTCTCACTCTGTCTGAAATCTACTTAATGTATTATACAAAATTATTACTTACCCAACTGGAGATCTGCTGTGAAATCCGAGAGACGAGCCCCCATAAAATGTGAGATGAGGCCCATTTACTCTTCTGTGGGTCCTGGGTTCATTTCACTCCACAGACGCAGGAGGGTTCATAATAAGACAAGCAAACAGGTGTGGCTTGGAGAAAGGTTTTTATGTAAAAATAGGCTTAATACATAGGTATTGAACAGAGGTATATAGTGATTGTTACAGAGCTGTTTCAGTGTGCATCACTGAATCTGTGTGTGTGCATGTGTGAAGTGTGAGAGAGATAGAGGCCAGAACCTGTGGGTCAGAGCCGCATGGTAGGCCAGAACATGTGGGTAGAGAGAGAGAGAGGGGGAGGGGTGAAGGGAGTTGAGTATCAGAGCCTCATGGTAGTGTCCAAACCTGTCCGATGAAGGAGGGAGAGAGAGAGAGACAGGAAGTGTGTCTGTCCTTTATAGTGCCTCTCCAGCAGTTCCCCTTGAGGTCTGCTATTGTCTTTGGCCACTCCCTTTAAGGTCTACCCATCTTGATTTAGCAAGGAGGGGCTGCAGCCAGGTCCTAGAGACTGACGTCAACCAGGGGTCAGAGTTTAGACTGAATTAAACAGAGTCCATAGCTGCATGAAATGTATGCTGACAGCCCTGAATCCCAAGACATCTTGGATTTGGTTCCAAATCGAAATCCAGTAGGCCTGAACATTAAGGCAATCATAGACCACGGGTCTTAAAGTGCCAACATCCCTCTGACAAGACCAACATACATTGCCACTGACTTATCCCATTTAGATACCTTTATCGGGGTAAAATGTGCTTTGTGCGCAAAAAAAGTATAGTGCCTGGGAAATAGAGGCAGATTGAGAAATTCTTATTAGTTTACCCCAAATTTTCCCACACGAATCCGGAGAGGTTGTCCCCAGTGTCCCATATCCACTGAATGCCAGTAGAATGTGAAGAGGGACGATGGGCTACCAACTGATAATAATAAGAAGCCACCCCTGAGGCCTGTTGGACTTTTCCAATTATGTTAAGTAACCCCCATTCCTCTGGAAGAGATCTGATATCGATGAGGGATTTCCCTATACAGTGTCTCAATTGAATCCACTGAAAGTATAAGGATCTAGGCAAGTCAAATTCACGTTGCAGACACACAAAAGGCTTCCACTTACCATCAGAAATCAGCTGCCCTATGGACCAAATACCTCTACTAAGCCATTGCTTCCAGGCAAACAAATTTTGATGAATTTTTAAAAAAGGACTATACCAAATGGGAATAAGCCTCGACAAGCATTTTTTCCAAGAAATTATACTTGCTAACTGCTGGAAAGCCCTTTGGGTGTCCATTATAACCCTATGAAACTTCAACCCCCCTGAAGACACCATGCCAGGGAGGAGACTCAAGGGAAACCGAGCCGCCAATCTCTCTTCCAAATCAAGCCACACTGGGCATTGACCCTTAGGCTTCTCAACCCATCTTGACCCCTGTTTTAACAGAAAAGCGCAGTAATAGGCCTGAAAATCAGGAAAGTTCACCCCCTCCTCTTTTTTAGACTTAAGCTTCCTAAGAGCAATTCTAGGCGGCTTGTTTTTCCATAGAAACAAGAGTCCTTTCCACTTGCCGGTATGTTTTGTCTGCAAGGAAAACTGGCAGCATTTCTAAAACATAATTCAGCTTTGGAGTAATAGTCATTTTTATTGTTTCAAGACGTCCCCACCAAGATAGATAGACTGGCGACCATTTTACAGTCATATTTCATACAGTAGTAAAGAGAGTCTCTTCATTATATCACAGCGTTTCAATAAGTGGGTGACAATAATGAATTCCTAAATAATTTACCATTTTGGGTTCCCATACAAAAGGGTAATCAGTCAAGTCTGCATTACAAACTCGTGAATTTAAAGGGAACACTAACGACTTTGACCAATTAATTTTATATCCTGATAACCCTGAGTATTGGTCTATCAGCTCTAGAATAGCCGGAATAGAACTGGGCACAGTGAACATCAATAAATAGTCAGCGTAGGCAGAAAGCTTAATTTCCATACCAGCAATAGGCACACCTTTAACCGCAGAACTCTGTCTAAACAGCAGAGCCAAAGGTTCCAAGGCAAAATTGAATTGGATAGGTGAAAGGGGGCAACCCAAAGAAATCAAGGAAGCTAACGAAAGTTACAGCACATTAATAATAATAGGTGATTTTGATTACCCCGGTATCGACTGGGTCAGTGTCACGGCAGGACATGCTAGGGAGATAAAGTTCCTAGATGAAATAAATGACTGCTTCTTGGAGCAGCTGGTTCATGAACCGACCAGAGGGGAAGCCATATTAGACCTAATCCTTAGTGGAACACCAGATCTAGTGCAAGAGATAAGGGTGTTGGGGCCACTTGGAAATAGTGATCATAGCATGATCGTCTTTGATTTAATTAGTGGAGGAGGGATAGTAAGGAAATCCACTGTACTACCTTTTAACTTTAGAAAGGGAGACCATGATAAAATGAGGAAAATAGTTAAGAAAAAACTAAAAGGAGCAGTTGCAAAGGTTAAAGACTTATATCAAGCTATGGTGTTGTTGAAAAATACTATCTTGGAAGCCCAGACCAGCTATATTTCACGCTTTAAGAAAAGTGGAAGGAAGTCCAAAAAACTGCCAGAATGGTTTAAAGGTGAAGTCAGAGAGGCTGTTGTTGCCAAAAACGCATCTTTCAGGAAATGGAAAAAAGAGCCAAACGACAAAACCTGGAAACAGCACAAGCACTGGCAAGTCAAATGCAACTGCAAATGCAGTATTTTGGACTTCCACTTTTCTTAAAGCGTGGAATACAGCTGGTCTTGGCTTCCAAGATAGTATTTTTAGACGACACCCAAGCTTGATGTAAGTCTTCAACCTTTGCAACTAGTCCTTTTAGTTTTTTATTAACTATTTTTATCATTTTATCATAGTCTCCCTTTCAAAAGTTAAAAGGTTGTAATGTGGATTTCATTACCATTCCTCCTCCACAATGGATGTAATAATTGTAGTAAATGTTAAGTGTAATGAACATAGTTACTTGGGGGGGGGGGGGGAGAGAGGAGAGTGCTAAGGTTTAAAGGTCCTTCATCAGAGACTTTTGGCAAAACTAAAGAGTCATGGGATAGGAGGCAGTGTACTACTGTGGATCAGGAACTGGTTAAAAGATAGAAAGCAGAGGGTTGGGCTAAATGGCCAATTTTCCCAATGGAGAAAGGTGAATAGTGGTGTACCCCAGGGATCTGTGCTGGGTCCGCTGCTTTTTGACATATTCATAAATGACCTGGAAAGTGGAATAACGAGTGAGGTTATCAAATTTGCAGATGACACAAAACTATTTAAAGTTGTTAAAACCCAAGAGGATTGTGGAAAATTGCAAGAGGATCTTGATAAATTGGAAGACTGGGCATCAAAATGGCAGATGAAATTTAATGTGAACAAGTGCAAAGTTATGCACCTAGGGAAGAACAATCCAAACTATGGTTACACAATGCAAGGTTCCACATTAGGAACCACCACCCAGGAAAAAGATTTAGACGTTATTGTGGATAACATGTTAAAACCCTCGGCCCAGTCTGCAGCGGCAGCCAAGAGAGCAAATAGAATGCTAGGTATCATAAGGAAAGGAATGGAAAATAAAACAAAAGATATTATAATGCCTCTATTTCTTTCCATGGTGAGACCGCACCTTGAATATTGTGTGCAATTCTGGTCGCCGTATCTTAAAAAGGATATAGCGTTATTAGAAAAGGTTCAGAGAAGAGCCACCAAAATGGTAAAGGGGATGGAAGGATATTCCTATGAAGAAAGGCTAAAAAGGTTAGGGCTCTTTAACCTGGAAAAGAGACGGCTGAGGGGAGATATGATAGAAGTCTATAAATTAATGAACAGTGTGGAACGGGTAAATGTAGATCGATTGTTTACGTTATCAGAATATAGAAAGACTAGGGGACATGCAATGAAGCTACAGGGTAAACTATTTAAGACTAATACAAGAAAATATTTTTTCACTCAACGTGTAATCAAACTCTGGAATTAGTTACCGGAGGATGTAGTTAAGGCTGTTAGTGTAGCTGGGTTTAAAAAAAGGTTTGGACAAGTTCCTGGAGGAAGGGTCCATAAACCATTATTAAGAAGGGACCCAGGATATCAATGCTTGACTCAGTACAAGCATTGCGGAACTTGTGTCTTTTGGGGAACCTGCTAGGTACGTATGACCTTGATTGGCCACTGTTGGAATTAGGATACTGGGCTTGATGGACCTTGGTCTGACCCAGTATGGCTTATCTTATGTTCTTATGTTCTTATGGAATCCAGTCACCACAAACTCAAAGTCTTATGGGTATGTTTACTAAACTGCGTTAATGTTACCATTGCTAAGTTCCCCGGTAATGTTACGGATGCCCATATAAAAGGGTGGGCGGTTTATCATTACAACAAGCTCTGTCCGGTAACGCATGTTACAAGGTGCTTAACGCGCGGTACAGTGTACCCTGGATCGACTGCGCATCAACGTCACCTTATAAGGCACCCGGACTAAGGCGCCATATAAAGCACCTCATAAGGCGCCCTAGACTAAGGCACCTAAGAAGGCACCTTATACGCCCTATAAGGCACATTAGGCTTGAGCGCCTTATAAGGCACAATTGTCTGATGTGCCTTATAAGATGTCCTAATATAAGGTGCCCTAAGGGCTATAAGGTGCCTTAGCTTAAGGCACCTTATAGGGCTCCGTAGGGTAGGCGCCTTATCAGACACCCTTGGTAAAGGCACCTCAGAAGGCACCTTTGATTATGGTAGCCTAGGATAAGGTTCCCTAACAATGCTATTGTGCCCTAGTGTGCCTTAAGGGCTGCAAGGTGCTTCAGGTTGACATGCTGTCTTGCTGATTTCCAGTTTCTGTGTTCCTATGTGCCACTCAGGCAATGGCCTAGTCCACCCTGTGCCCCAGCTTCCCCCACTGCATGTCCTGCCTGCAGCCTGCTATGCCCCATTTGCACCATCACTATAGGGGCCTTTCATACTTGGGCACTATTCTGTTGCTGCAAATGAAGCACTACTATCACTTTTTTTTGGGCTCCCTGCCTGTGCTGTACATTGCTGACACTTAAATGGTTTCTCTCTCCTGCAAATGTGCATTTACTGCCAGGTTTTCACTGGCCGTACTGTCCCGGCATTAATGTTGCAGCGTTAGTGTAGCAGGGGCCTCTCCACGCCCACTCTCTGCCTATTGACCCCTTCTCTCCGCCCTCTCTCTGCCTTCTCTCCACCTTCTGGGACAGTTACCGCTGCCAGTAACGTTAACGTGTTACATCGGGTAACGTTAACGCATGGTAACATTACCGATGCTACATTACCGCACCTTAGTAAACATACCCCTAAGTTTCCATACCAAGCAACAGTGGCACCTCCTCTGCAGACTCTTGCTCATGCTCCTGCTTCTCGGGATCATCAAAAGCCATGAAATCGTCCTCTTCCTCTAGCACCTCCTCCTTCCCTTCCTCTTCCTCCTTTCCTCTTTACCCACTTCCACTTCTTCCTCCTTTATCTCCTCCTGTAGGCATAGAATTCTGGGAACAGCAGGGGGACTGCTAGCCCCTGTGCCAGCTTATGATGTTCCAGCAGCAGGAAGGAAAGGGCATGGGGCTGGAACTAGAGGTATGTTTTCTACAGTAGCAAGTTTTGGGCCATAAGAGAGAGCAATAAACAATAAGAAGCCTGTAGCTTAGTTTGCCATAGCCAGAGACCAGACAGGAAACAGAGTGGTCCACTAACTTAGGAGTATGTTTACTAAACCGTCTTAATGTTACCGGTGCTAGTTGTAACGTTAATGTGAAGAATGCCATATAAGGTAGTGGACGTTCCGGCGGCAAGGTAGCAAGAATCTGTATCACGTGATAGTGGGTGCCATGGCATGTTAACGCATGTTAACCCTAAGTTCATGCCAGTGCAGTGTTAGACACTATGAAGCTATAGCCCACTGGTTACTGCAATGACTGTAGAGACAGAGGTTGTTGGTTTGATCCTGTAGTGGTGTTATGTAAGAAAGCTGTCTAAGGTGCTTCCTTTTTTTAATTCAAATCAGTGCTGTCTGACGCATTTCCTTTTTTAATTTAAATCAGTGCTGCCAGCAAAAAACACCCTCACAGTGCCGTAACATAAGGTGACGCATAAGGCGCCTTATAAAGCACTCCATAGGGCACATTATAAAGTGCCCTGCCCGCCAAGGCACCTTATAATGTGCCCTATAGGGCGCCTTATAGGGCACCCTATAGGGCGCCTTATGAGGCACCTTAGGCTATGGCACTGTGAGGGTGTTTCTGCTGTCAGCACTGATTTAAATTAAAAGGAAAAGCCTCAGACAGCTGTACTAAATAACACCTCTGTGGTATCAAACCCATGACCTCTGCCTTCATAGTCATTGAAGTAAACAGTGGGCTACAACTCCATAGTATCTAATGCACTGCTGGCTGGCTGGCTACAGAAAGACTGCAGGTCACCACACAAAATGTCTGCTTTGGTACCAGGATAGGGTAAACCCACCCGTACCCAGCAGCCTACATTTGATCACAAGATGGGGTATGCGCCTCTATAACACCCCGGCCTGGTAGGGGGAACTGACTGTGTGTGTTCTTGGCACAGAGTAGCTACAGACCGTGACATTGTGTGGTTCCTGTGCTCACTCTGAAAGTGAGGTGGGGGGACCCAGCACCAGGTCTGCAGCACCTGGCTTGGCTGAGGTAAGCTGTGCCACAGTTCCTCATCAGTGCCAGTGTGTGATAGGTAGTCCTTGTAGATGCACCTAGGATGCACCTGTGTCCATCTATATTTCATAGTCACATCTAATGTTTGTGGACTATGATGTACCCAGAATAGTGTATATCCTGTGTGGTTGTTATGGTCACATGTTATAAGAGGAGGGTGGTGTTTGGACCCAAAAGTGGATTATGTAGCACCACCCAACTTGCCCTCTGTTGGTCAGGGTGGGGGACAGGATCTCCCACCAAAAGATCCACATTCTACATCTCTGCAATGGTGGCAGTAGAGGGGACCATCAACCCCAGTCCTGCTGGGGAATAGGCACCCTCCAGGGCAGTCAATGTACACCTGTACGCATCACATAGGGCACTGGAAGACAGGCAGTAGGCCTGGAAAAGTTCAGCTGCCCTTGTGCCGGTGGTGCTGGTGGTGCGCAGTCACAGGCCATCTAGTGTGCTGGTAGGCGGCTGCCTATGGTGTGTGATATGGGGTAGGGGTGCCTGCCTAGACATCCACGCTTCCCCCTGGCACTGCCTGCCAATGTTATGTGCCCTTTGGGGTACTTTCTGGGTACTGTCCCCTGGGACACTGTGGGACACACTCGTGAACATGTTTGCCCTTGGTCAGTTGCTGTCTTGCTGGTTTTCCGTTTCTACATTCCTATGTGTAACCTAGGTATCTGCCTAGTCTACCCTATGCCCCAGCTGGCCCACTGCATGTGCCGCCTTCAGCCCCCGTACCCCATTTACACCATCACCATAGTGCCCTTTCCTACGTGGCCACTCTGCTGTTGCTGCACATCTGAAAGCCACATAAGCAAGCTGCCCAATATACACCACAACAAACCCTCACAACACTATCACTGTTGTAACATTCACTTTGTGGGGGGAATCAGAATTGACCCTTCCAAAAGTGACATCTTCCTTTTTATTCTTTATTGGTAGTTTTGATTGCCGTTTATCAATGTTTTTTCTATTGGCCAGCTCAGTGTTTTGTATTTTTATTTTAGTTCTGGTCATTATCTCTCTGGTTTTTGCATGTTTTGTTACTGCACATGTATCACTACTATCACTTATCTAGGTCTCCCTGCCTTTGCTGTACATTGCTGACTGAACTGGTTTCTCTCTCCTGCAAATGTGCCTCTAACGCAAGGTTTTCAGTGGCGTTAATTTTCAGACCCTGAATTCACAGCATTAGTGTGCCTGGGGCCTCTCCCCGCCCACTCTCCGCCCATTGACCCCTTATCTCCGCCCTCTGGGGAGCCTTACTCCACCCTCTGCGCACCTTAATGCCACCAGAGAGATTATCGCATGATAAGTGACGTTATCGCATGGTAATTCCCTATTATTGCGCAATAACGTCACTTATCACGTGATAACGTCACTTATCGCGTGATAACGTCACTTATCGCGTGATAACGTCACTTATCACGTGATAACGTTGCCGCTGCGATGTTAGCGCTGTTTAGTAAACATACCCCTTAGGCCATGATAAACTTCTCTAAACACTGTGAAAGACTATATGTACCCCCCAGTTAGTAGCCATTAGACACATAAGGTAGAAGGAAGGATATGTGCATGGCCGGTGCTTCTTTTTTTGCTGCCCTGTAGAAATGATTACAGTGCTGCCCCCCACCTGCCCCCACCATCACTGCTGTTCCCACCCCTCACCAGTTCCAGTGGAGCCCTTCACAAGCATCTTTTTTGTCCCAACATGTTGAAAATTCTAAGATGGTAGCCATGTTAGTTTGGAGTAGCAAAAATGATAGAGGCAGGTGGTACCTTTTACACTCCTTTCTCTCCTCCTTCGCCTGCCAATCAGCAGCCCTTCCAACGGCTTAAAAAACGCCGCTTCTGAGGCGCACAGCAGATCGGGGTGAGCAGCGGATGTCATCGGGAGTGAGCAGGAGCTCCTTTCTCTCCTCCTTCACCTGCCAATCAGCAGCCCTTCCAACGGCTTAAAAAACGCCGCTTCTGAGGTGCACAGCAGATCGGGGTGAGCAGCGGATGTCATCGGAAGTGAGCGGGAGCTCCTTTCTCTCCTCCTTCGCCTGCCAATCAGCAGCCCTTCCAACTGCTTAAAAACCGCCGCTTCTGAGGTGCACAGCAGATCGGGGTGAGCAGCGGATGTCATCGGGAGTGAGTGGGAGCTCCTTTCTCTCCTCCTTCGCCTGCCAATCAGCAGCCCTTCCAACGGCTTAAAAACCGCCGCTTCTGAGGTGTACAGCAGATCGGGGTGAGCAGCGGATGTCATCGGGAGTGAGTGGGAGCTCCTTTCTCTCCTCCTTCGCCTGCCAATCAGCAGCCCTTCCAACGGCTTAAAAACCGCCGCTTCTGAGGCGCACAGCAGATCGGGGTGAGTAGCGGATGTCATCGGGAGTGAGCGGGAGCTCCTTTCTCTCCTCCTTCGCCTGCCAATCGGCAGCCCTTCCAACTGCTTAAAAACAGCCACTTCTGAGGCGCACCCGTGCCTTGCGGGCCCACGCCTGAGGGCCCTTTGGCGTGGCCCTTAGGCGTAGGTCCGTGGCGTGTGAGTAAAGTCTACTTTATAATCGTTGGGCTTATCTGTTAGGCTGTTATATTATGGCTGCATTCTGCTGCTTTCTTTCCTTCTTGATTCTTCTTTTCTTTTAACTGTCACTGTCTCTCTAAACCTGTCCTATCTCATAAATGGCATTCTTTTCTTGTTTTCTGTAATATATTGTATTGTAAACCGCTCTAATGCTTTGGCCTGAGCGGTATATCAAATTGTAATTAAACTTAAACTTAAACTTATGGTTGAGGTTATAAATGTGGTATGTCATCAATAATTCTGGGATCTGTCTTAACCTTACTGAAAAAATATGTCCCTTCTTATACATCTGGTTGGTACAAAAAAGAAACATGCCTGAGCAGAAAGATCATGTAAGCTTTGAAGTTCTTCCATTTCTTGGGAAAAACCCCTTGTTTCCTTTCCCTCTGTAATGATCCAGTGCCATTATAGATACAATTAGTTTTGAAAGTGTCTGTGCAAAGTCTGCTTCAGGGTCTCATGATTCGTTTTCTTAAATAAAGTAGTGTGGCAGCCATGATTGTCCACTTCAATGCACAGAAATAAAGGTGAACAAATGATACCAGTTAGTGCAATAAAAAGATAATACCTTATGTGTCTGTTTACCTTTATTTATTTTTTCCTAGAGAAACTATGTGTGGAAAGGAGAAAGAGAAGTGGGCACACCATCTTCTGAGATCAAGAAAATTCCAATCAAGAATAAAAATGAAGCTCTCTCGGTAAAGTAATTATGGGTGCAATCACTGAAAAAAAAAAGAGTCTCAGCAACTTCATAAAATACACAATTGTCAGGTTCTTTAATTACTGCTTTCAAATTGTGTATTCAAAAAAATGGTAAAGTGGATGGAAAAATAATCCCAATGATGAAAGACTTTAAAGGTTAGGGCTCTTCAACTTGGAAAAGAGATTTATGAGGGGAGATATGATAAAGGTATATAAAATAATGAACATAGTGGAATGGGGACAGTAGATCCCAGATGATGAGGCTTTAATGGAAGAAGCTGACTTGAATTTAGTGGTGGTTACAGAAACATGGTTCACAGACAGCCATGACTGGGATGTAATTATACTGAGCTATAGTTATTCAAGAAGAACAGGGTAGGAAGAAGGAGAGGAGGTAAGGCACTATACAATTTGTAAAAAATCATATTAAAGCTACAGAATTACAGGGCTTACAACGGAAGGAGGAGACACTGTGGGTTAAACTAGATAGAGGGAGTGGGGGGTCATTTGCATTAATGTGATACACAGATCTCCTTCACAGGCAGAAGAAGTGGACAGAATGGTACTGGCATCTGCAGGGGAAGGCACTTCGGAGAGAGAATACAGCTGGAAAAACAACTTTCCACTCATCCAGGATAAAGTAGCACAGTGCGAAACTAAAAAGTCCAGACTTAAAATATTTACTAGTAAAGTCTCTCCCACAAGACAGTTAGTAGGATTCACAGTCTCTCCAATCTGCAAAGGTAAAAATTCAAGCTTGCGATGAGGAATTATTTTACCTTCAATGTCTTCACGGTGCACTATTGGTGCTTGCGCTAGCTGAGCGTGATAAATGGCAGGCAAATCTTGTAAACGCAGTGCTGAAGTAGTAGCTCCAGTATCAATAATAAACTTCAAATTAGATCCTTCCAGCTTAGCTTCTAACTCACCCTGAGGGGTTATGTTCAAATTCAACAATAGTCATGCATCCCATGTATCTCCTCCAAAGTCTTCTGGGCTAGAGTAACATTGATATACGGGAGTGAATTCAGCTTTCGCTGGAGTGAAATCAGCTTTCTGGACATCAAGATTCTGGGGGCAGTCACACTGTAAATGTCCAATCTCACCACAAGTATAACAAGCATGCATTCCTCTTGACTGTCCATGTCCTCACTGGGAATTTCAGCCAGACCGTTCCCGGCTCTTTTTCTTCCTCCTCCCCTTTCTCCTCCTGCTTTGTATTATTAATAGATATTGCTTCCTTCCTTGCAGCCCCAGAGGTCCTGTGGCAAAGGCAGTCCTTCAGACAGGATGTGTAGCAGGACTTCCAGGATTGCCTGGACATCATAGACCAAATGTTTGCCCATCTGTGTGGCATAAGGGCAGAGCTGTGTGTCCTCACTGACAGTCCAGTAGATGAGAAAACATAGCTCTGCATCTTCAATGAATTAATTTGTGTTTATTTTTTTGCTTTGTCTTGGAACCTCAGGAGGAGATTTTATGTTTGATTTTGTTTTTTCTTGTAAATACACATGCTTTTTGGGTTACATGTCTTTTGTGACTTTTTTATGGAACAAGAGTGTGCATCGCAGCAGATGACATCTTTGCCTTTGTTCACACATCTTATAAGACTGACACAAGACTGCCCCTTGACCTGGAGCATATCCCAGAATGCTGCCTGATATTTTTATGAGGATGAGGGAGGTATTGTACAATAGTGCTGGGGAAACACATAGATTGACTCCCCTAAGGACTCCATCTAGACCACTTCAATAGTCCTTCTACTACTTAGATCCCATGTCTTATATATCCCAAGAATACATACAAGGACAGCCATGATATCTGTGGAATCTTAACTTTAAATAACTGCCTAATCCCCAGGTGCCCTCCAGGATAAAGAGTCATTGGGCCCCCTTTGAGACCAGAAGCATCCCACAATCCTGTACACTGTAGCAGCTGGTGTGCCAAAAGGGAGGAGTTTGGAGCTATCAACTCATGGTGTGGAGACAAAGAAAACATGTAATAGATCAGTGCTTTTATCTATTTATTTATTTAACCTGATTTGTATACCACTTTATCCTTCAATCAAAATGGTCAACAATACAACTAAAGGTTACAATACAATTGAAGGTTTACATGGAACATAAGGTAAGGGGAGACAAGACATACACATAGCATAAGTTAATCAGTTCATCAATCTTTCTCAAATGTCAAAGGAGCAGGGATTCCTATGTAACTTAACCATAAACTTCCGTGAATAAGATTGTCTTAAGGGATTTGCGGAAATCTTTGATGTCATTCATATCAGGCACTGAGAGTGATAATGCTCTGTTGGAGGTAGATTGCTTAGTTTTGTGGTGCCCTGTAGGTAAGCAGAGTTTATTAATATTGTTAGATCATCTAGGCCTATTAGTCGAGTCCTTGGTCAATACACAGGTCTGAAAAAGTTTTTTTTTTGAGAGCTGTTTTGGTTATTCCACGTAATCTTTGTGTTTTTTGGTGTGCTGAATCCGAAAATGACCTCCATTTTGTCATAGGACATCATATTTCCTGACAATTTAAGTAACTATGTTAAATAAGGCAATACCTCAAAATAAATGGAAATACACTTATAAAATTAAAGTTTTATTACAATATTTTCATGAAAATCCTTTTTTGAACTGAAATTAGCTCACCTACACACACTAAACTTGATTCTTCTTCCTTGTGAGGCTCCTCTTGGTGCATTTATGCTTGTGAGTAGCATCGGGAATGTCTCTCTGAAGCATCCAACAGAAGTCTGCCATCATTGTAACGCTCCATGGTATCTTCTTTCCATCTCTTTAATGTCTTGGTGGAATCGTTCACCTTGTTCCTCACTAACAGCTCCCAAATTTTCAGGAAAGTAGTCAAGGTGGGACTGGAGATTTTGAAATGCACTTTCAAACTCATCAGGCAACCTAAAGCTTGAAATACTTTCAGCATTCGTCCGATGATCTTTTTGTAGTGAGGATCTTTGTTATTGCCTAAATGTTTCTGTACGACTTCTTTAAATGCAATCCATCCTTCTTTTTGAGGATCTGTCATGGTATTGACAAACTCTTGATCAACTATAAGCCTTCTAATGTCTGGTCCGACGAACACACCTTCCTTCAATTTTGCCTCCGACAGGCCTGGAAACTTGGTGACCAAGTATTTGAAGCATTCACCATCTCTTGGAAGTGATTTTACGAATTGCTTCATCAATCCCAATTTTATGTGGAGATGTGGTAGAAGAACTTTATGGGAAGGTACCAAAGTTTCTCGGAGGACATTTTTTTCACCGACTGTTAGCACCCTTGGCTGCCAACTCTTCTTGGTCGAGTGATTTTGTCGGTCTCGACTGTCCCATAGACACAGAAAACAAGGATATTTGGTATACCCAGCTTGTTGCACGAGCAGCATGCACAAGACCTTCAAGTCCCCACACACTTGCCAACCATGGTCTTCATATTTAAGTTTACGAAGAACCAATTCCAAGTTCTCGTAGGTTTCCTTCAAGTGTACGGAATGACCTACAGGTATGGAAGCGTAAAAACCGTTGTGGAGTAAAACTGCTTTGAGACTTCTTTTTGAAGAATCTATAAAAAGACACCATTGCTCTGAATCATATTGGATTTTAAATTGACCCATCAGACCTTTGACATCGATGCAATAAACCAACTTGTCTTCCTGGGCGAAGTAAGGAACAAACTCCTTTTCACGATGTCTGAACCATGAAGATGACACTCCTGGCAACAATAAATTCCTGCTTTACAGCCTTGATCCGTGTAACTCAGCGGCATCTTTGGGAAGATTCAAGTCTCTTACCAAATCATTCATCTCCTCCTGAGAAAACAATTTTGGTCTTGTATCATCTTCAAAGTCAGAACTTGATTTGTCATCTGGTTCAGGTATGACTTCACCTTCATTGGAGCTAGGTATCTCTTCCAAGGTAGCAGGGGGCTTGGGTACAGGTATATCTGTGCCATGGGGGATGGGATGAATTGCCGAGTGAAGATTGGGGTATGAAATGGAATGCTTCCATTTGGAATTAAACCCTTTCACATCGCATGAACAAAAGTAACAGTTGTCACTATGGTTCTTTTGCTCTCGCCATACCATAAGAATCCCATAACGGAAAGATTTTTTCTTACCCTTGAACCAGTTTCAGAGGTCCTCAACACACCATTTGCACACTTTATGAGGCGCCCAGACTTTATCTTGATCTCCAATTTTTAGTCCAAAGTATGAAAGTATACTTTTTTCACAAAGTCTGTAATATTCTGCTGTTGCTTCAACACTGTATATTCACCACAGATGAAACAGAAACTGTCTGGCGAATTAATACACTTTTGCGGAGCCATAACATAACAGTTGAAGAATGACGAGCTAACACGAATTGTGATGAAAAAGTGTGAACAGCCTAGAACCAAGAAGCTGATGATGATTCATGCACAAGTGTGGCATGCAGGAGAGAGCAGCTCTGTGTCTGTACACGAGATGTCACAGTGCTGGCCACGCCCCCCTGCACTGATCGGAGCTGCTGCTATCTGCCCTGCGTCTCCCTCCCACTGGATTCTTCAGGAAAGATTAACCCCTTCTACCATTAGAAGCACGGACTTAAAACTTGCTTAGCTTATGTATATATTGCTGACCATCAGATTTACAGTGCTATATTTTTTTTTACATAACTCGGACAACCCCTTTAAGGTTTTTTTGGCATTTTATATCTTAAATGCACTTATGTGAATTAATTAATAGTAATTTGAATTAATTAATAGTAATTTGAAAAAAATTGATAAATTTGAAGACGATTTTGCATGTTGTGGCAAATCATGACATCTAGTAGTTTTTTCAATATTTTATTTGTTTTCAGCACACCAAAATACATGGAAATTAGATGAAAATAATCAAACAGCTTTTTAGTTGCAGACCTGTCTAATCCATGAAGGACATCTGCTGAGAATAGATTCATAATCTTGAATATTATTATAGTTGTCTTAAATCTAACCCTTGCGGCTGTCGGTAGCCAGTGCAATTGCTGGAGTATGGGTGTGATATGTTCACATTTGGCTGCGCCTGTCATAGCGCATGCTGTGGTGTTCTGCACTAACTGAAGAGGATGTATAGATTTTAAGGGCAGACCCTGATGTTAAGAATTTCCATAGTCCAATATTGGAATAATAACTGCTTGACATACAGTGCGAAAATGGCTATGGCTGAGGATTGGTTGAAGTCTCCTGACGAGCTTCAATCGTTAGTATGCATTAGCAGCAGTTTTGTTTATATATGATTGGAGATTTAAATTTTTATCCAAAATGATGCCCAGATATTTCACTTCATCTTTTAAAGATATTGCTCTGTCAAGGAAATTGATAGTTAAGGGCGGGTCATTGTTGGTGTTATTAGAAATGAACATAGCCTCTGTTTTATCAATGTTAACTTTCATGTTGTTGATGAGCCACTTAGTCATTTCTTCAAGGCACCTGGTCACAGGAGTTGTATCTGGGTTGAGTATATCAATTGGTGCATATACCATAATATCATCAGGATATAGGTGATAATGTATTCCATGACTTTTAATAACATCACATAAAGGCTGGATGTACATGTTTCTATGTTTCTATAGGATTTCCAAAGGAAAAAAGGGGACTGTTGTAGTTGTTGATATGGAAGGACAGACTAGATAGGCCATGTGGTCTTTTTCTGTCATCATGTTTCTATGTTTCTATGGGATATGTTTACTAAATGATGCTAACAACGTAGCTGTGACGTTATCACGCGATAATTAAAATCAGGAAAACAACAAATGAAAAGTCACAAAGCAAGAAACAAACTGTTCTTTTCAGGTTAACTTCTGATTACTTCCCACATAGATACAGAAGTGATTCTCTCCTAGCTCACAAGCAATTAGGTAAGGCTTAATTGCTAGCAGTTACCAGCTGAAACCCCTTAGCTGGCTTGCCTTCCACTGTGTGGGTCAAATCCTGCTTCAGGAGCTTTTCTGAGTAGATTAAAGAACAAATTTGTATTTCTTTGTGATGGTTGCTGTACTTTATAACAGAAAGTTACCAACGGAGTTTAGATAGAGAGCAGTCCATATAAACAGGATCCTCATCTGCTATTATTCCCCCTTGTTCAACAAGCATGGGTTCAATATCATGGATTGGCACAGATGAATCTCTCAATGGAGCATTTTCAGGAGAATACTTGTTTCCCTGCTTTCTTTCAAGGTTATAGCTAGGGCATAGATCAGTGTTCATACCTGAGCTTCCATTGCTGCTAGAGTTCCTCTCTATATAGCCTGGCCAGTATGTAGTCCAGTTCTTATGTCCAGCCTTCCAATCCAGATCCCTGGACACTGGATCTCTCTTCACATACCTTCTGGCACAGGTCTTAGGGTCCCTTCCACGTGCAGCCGTCTCCCTCAAAGGTAGCCTCTGGTGATTCCTAGCTCTGCAGCACCATTCCTCTGGCTTTCTCCAGTCCAATGGTGTATGCTGGCCCTTGAAATGCCTCCCAGTATACGTACTGCTTTGGACTCTTCTAGACCTCTCAAAGGCTTTTCTCCTCTTTCTTCCAGAGGGTCTCTTTCCCTCTCTGTCCATCCGGTTTGGCTTCTGCTTCTGATGATCCTTCAGATGAAACTGATGATCAAACTCAAGGTGATTCTCAGGATACTGAGGACAATTCTCTGGATATCCAAGGTGATCATGAAGATGGTCATCTGTAGAATAAACTCTACTCTTATTCTGCTTAGATGAGTGCTCCTCCCTAACACAGCGCAGCTGTGCTGAATCAGGCCCTGCCCTTTGAGATGAGTGCTTAGGGATTACCTCATAGCCCTCCTGATTGAACACACGTTTCCCCACTTCAGCTCCTCTAATGGCTGTTGGAAACCTGGTGCATTCTGGGACTGGTAGTCTTTTATGGGAAAATTCTGTTTTCTCATTTCTACCAGCACTGATAGGTTGCTTGTTCAGAGACACTTCACCTTTTCTATAGCCCCTTCCTGAGCTATGATAAGCTTCCTTATCACATACCCCCCTGCTTAAGTTATTACGGAGTGGTTTAACTGGTGAAACCTCTTTCCTACAGTCCGTAATACCTACGAGAGTGTTATCATTTTGAAGCTCTCTTACTTCCTGACTGGCTTCAGGGTCATTATTATTTACAGGACTTCCAAGACTTAAGTACATTAATATGGTAGGTCTGCCTACGCCCTCTTGCATTTTCTACCATATAAGACACTGGGCTCACTTGTTTAACAACCTTCCATGGCCCTTTCCACTGTACTTCAAATTTTGGGGCTGTACCTGCTACTTGAACCAAAACCTTTTCACCAATGCTTAATTGGCGGCTTTTGGCCTTCCTATCATACCACCCTTTCTGGCGCACTTGACTGTCCCGCAGGTTCCTCTCAGCAACCTGCGACGTCCTTTTCAAACGTGCTCTCAAGTCACGTAGAAACAGTGGCACCTCCTGACTTCCTGGTTCAGGATCAATCCATTGTTCCCTCAAAATATCTAACAAACCCCGTGGAGCCCTACCATACATCAATTCATATGGAGTTACACCTAGGGACACTTGAATTCTTTCCCTGCAGGCATATAAGGCAAAGGGCAATAACATATCCCATTCTTTTACCTCTCCTGCTAACCCCCTTCTCAACATTTGTTTGAGAGTTTGGTTGAATCTCTCCACCAAACCGTTTGATTGTGGCTGGTAGGCTGAGGTTTTTACGTGATGAATGCCAAAGGCATCCCAGACCTGGGACAAATATTTGGATACAAAATTGGACCCTTGGTCAGTCAACACCTCTCTTGGGAATCCCACTTCACAAAACAATTTTACTAGCTCTAAAGCTATTGTTTTTGCAGAAACATTCCTCAATGGTATGGCCCAGGGAAACCTTGTTGCCTGATCTACCATAACTAGGATGTATTGGAAACCTCGGGGCATTTTGACTAATGGGCCTACAATATCCATGGCAATGCGACCAATGGGGTCTGTAATAATTGGCATGGGAATCAATGGCACCACTGGTGGGTGAGCCGCTGTAACTCGCTGACACGCTGGACACGCAACACAAAACTGGGCAGTTTCTTTGAAAATACCTGGCCAGTAAAAATGCTTAAGTATTTGATCCAGCGTTCCTTGCATCCCTTTATGACCTCCAACTGGATGATCATGTGCTAATCTAAGTACTAGCCCTTTGAAAGTTGTGGGTACCTCCAATTGTTTACGTATGGTCCCATTCCTGGGGTCCGGACTCTCTCTATATAATATTTCTAGTCTGAATCTGGGCAATTCCACCCTGAATCTGGGCAATTCCTCCCTGACCTCCTGAGCATACTTAAAAGCTCGGGTGAGAGCTTGATCAGCTCGCTGTTCTTGTGGAAAGTTAGGAAACTTTGCCACTAACTCAGCTGGCACCCAGGGTAAACTTTGACCAGCTAACATCTCAGCCCTACCCTGTGCTCTGCAAAGTCTCTCATGCCGCTTTTGTGCTTTCAACTTTCTTACTTTACCAGATGATGGGGTTATTAAATCATCATGAGAGGGTAAGTCTCCTAATAACTCTGCCTGCTCCCCCTCCTCCTTCTGCTGGCTCTCTATCTTAGCCTGCGAGCGGGTGGATACAAGGCCCCTCTTATTACCCGTAGTTTGGCCTTCTGGAAGCTAAACCATCTTTTTAGCTAGGGACTGAGGACTTCCAAAGAAAGGCCCGGGAGCTATTTCCATTATTAAACCATCTCCCTCCTTCTTTCCTAGCCCTTCCACTACACCCTGCTTAAATCTTGGACAGTCCTTTCCTAGAACCAAATCAAAGGGTAGCCTAGGCACCACTGCTACCAGGACTTCCTCTTGTTCCCCCAGGCACTTAACCTTTAGCCTATAGGTGGGATGTGATGTTGCAGCACCATGAATGCACCCGATGTGAACTTGGCTTTCAGGGGTTCTAGGCATAAATCCTTCTTGGGCCTCTATTCTCTGCCAAAGCCTTTCTGACATCATACTCTGGTCTGCCCCAGAGTCTAACAAAGCATTTATGGTAATTCCTTGCACATCAACCATCAAAAGAAATCCTTCTTTGGGCTGTTTTAAATCCACACCCACTAAGCTAGTGTGTGTCTGACATCCTTTTTTTAAATGTCCCCATTTTCCACACTTGAAACATTTCTTTCTATTCCACTGTGTCATCTGGTTTGATACAGTACATTCATTTTCAGAAACATTTTTAATTATTTTCTTTTCTGATACAGCACATCTAGCCTCAGCACCAATCTTCAGAGGGCCACCCATTCTATGGCAAGCCTGCGTGGCTTCCAAGAATCTCTCTGCTAGCATGGTTGCCTCTCCAAGATTTTGGCAATTTTGCTGTATAAGGAAAGTGTGCAAATCTTTAGACACCCCAGACATAAATTGTTCAAGCATTATAATATCTAATAACATTTCTACCGTCTTTTGCTCAGGCTCCAACCATTTTACAGCTAAACCTCTGATTCTCTGACTCAGAGCCCTGGGTGTTTCACCCACTCTCAATGTAGTAGCTCTAAACATTCGCCTATACTCTGAAATAGACAACCCTAGGCGATCTCTAATAGCAGCCTTTACATCCTTATAATTCAAAGCCTGGGCTGCTGGCATTGCTCTGTAAGCTGCAAGCGCCTCTCCAGTTAACGAGGCTGCCAGCCTTACTGCCCACTGGGTCTCTGGCCATGCTAATGCTTGTGCCACTCTTTCAAAAGACTCTAGAAAATCATCAACATTATCAACTGGAGTTAGCTTCCCAAAACTAAATGCCCCAATCCCTTGATTGAGTCCCACACTGTCCACATGTGGTGTACCAGTATTTACTGCTGGTCTTTCATCTGTTCCACTTTGGTTCTTCAGCTCAACTAGGGCTTGCACCGGATCAAGCACTGGCCTCTGCTGGTCCATTAAGGCTCTCATAGCAGTGTCCTGAGCCTGCTGTACTAGCTCCTGCTGCCTGCTGAACTGGGCTGCCATCCACTGAGCTAGTTCCTTTGAATCCATCTTGAACCCGGTAAGAAAATACAAAGAAAAAAAAACACAGTGCACCACCTTCCAAACAGGTGTTTTTTTCTAAACTCTTTTTTTTTTTCAATTACCCCTGTGCTTACTCCCATCCACCACTAGACATGCCCAGGTACTTATTACCTTGTGCTAGTGATGAATCCAGCTCTGCACAGGGTCTTTTCCTCCTGGGACAGCTTCCTGGAACAACCCCTTTTCCTCCAAAGTGTAGTTGAGCGAAAATCTTTTTTTTTCCAGCTTTAAACTTGAACTGTAGTTGTAATCCTCAGCAAGTAAATCCCCTTTGTGCAAAAGCAATCCGAAAAACTACGCCATTTGTCAGACGGCTGCCTGGGTGAGAATCTTCACACTCTTGGCAAGTTCATATTTCTATATGATTTGCAAGGTATTGTGGGCAATGTAGTTCATTCACACCAAACACAGCTGCTGACAATAATTTAGTTGTGCTCTTGGGTAAAGCCAATAAGATATTTATTTATGGGGTTATTTCTCCCAACACAGATATGCTTGGTAGCACATAAATTAGGTTACTTGCTTTCAGTGTTAATTTGGAAAAACAAAGTTAAAATCAGGAAAACAACAAATGAAAAGTCACAAAGCAAGAAACAAACTGTTCTTTTCAGGTTAACTTCTGATTACTTCCCACATAGATACAGAAGTGATTCTCTCCTAGCTCACAAGCAATTAGGTAAGGCTTAATTGCTAGCAGTTACCAGCTGAAACCCCTTAGCTGGCTTGCCTTCCACTGTGTGGGTCAAATCCTGCTTCAGGAGCTTTTCTGAGTAGATTAAAGAACAAATTTGTATTTCTTTGTGATGGTTGCTGTACTTTATAACAGAAAGTGACCAACGGAGTTTAGATAGAGAGCAGTCCATATAAACAGGATCCTCATCTGCTATTATTCCCCCTTGTTCAACAAGCATGGGTTCAATATCATGGATTGGCACAGATGAATCTCTCAATGGAGCATTTTCAGGAGAATACTTGTTTCCCTGCTGTCTTTTAAGGTTATAGCTAGGGCATAGATCAGTGTTCATACCTGAGCTTCCATTGCTGCTAGAGTTCCTCTCTATATAGCCTGGCCAGTATGTAGTCCAGTTCTTATGTCCAGCCTTCCAATCCAGATCCCTGGACACTGGATCTCTCTTCACATACCTTCTGGCACAGGTCTTAGGGTCCCTTCCACATGCAGCCGTCTCCCTCACAGGTAGCCTCTGGTGATTCCTAGCTCTGCAGCACCATTCCTCTGGCTTTCTCCAGTCCAATGGTGTATGCTGGCCCTTGAAATGCCTCCCAGTATACGTACTGCTTTGGACTCTTCTAGACCTCTCAAAGGCTTTTCTCCTCTTTCTTCCAGAGGGTCTCTTTCCCTCTCTGTCCGTCCGGTTTGGCTTCTGCTTCTGATGATCCTTCAGATGAAACTGATGATCAAACTCAAGCTGATTCTCAGGATTCTGAGGACAATTCTCTGGATATCCAAGGTGATCATGAAGATGGTCATCTGTAGAATAAACTCTACTCTTATTCTGCTTAGATGAGTGTTCCTCCCTAACACAGCGCAGCTGTGCTGAATCAGGCCCTGCCCTTTGAGATGAGTGCTTAGGGATTACCTCATAGCCCTCCTGATTGAACACACGTTTCCCCACTTCAGCTCCTCTAATGGCTGTTGGAAACCTGGTGCATTCTGGGACTGGTAGTCTTTTATGGGAAAATTCTGTTTTCTCATTTCTACCAGCACTGACAGGTTGCTTGTTCAGAGACACTTCACCTTTTCTATAACTCCTTCCTGAGCTATGATAAGCTTCCTTATCACAAGGTACACTAAAAAAATTTTTTTTAAACTGCCTCTAATGTTTCGATTGATTTTTACGTTTTTTGGTGCGCTGAATCCAAATCTGGTAACCAATTTGCTCCATCACGTACAGATTTTTTGCTACATTGGGTTAGCAGTTTGAGGTGAACGTTTCAGATTGAGTGCGATCGAGATAAAAGTTTCTTGGATGAATTCTTTATACTAATTGTTTAGTAGTTATTCAAATAAGAATAAAGAAAATTGTAACAAGGCAGCACATAAGAATAGAGTAATGTCAACAAAACACACTGTGATGGTAGCAAAATTGTCTGCACTTAAAACAGCCACATACATGTGCACAAACATTGAGCATATAAGAGCGAGGTTAGACACAAAGCAAAGCAAAGAAATGTGCAAAAAATGTTGTACAGGTATGTATGTAAGAATAGAAAACGCAAACCGCACCATTGCAATACATGAAGACAAACACCCGATGGTGTGAAAATAAAATTCTAATAAATGAGATCCGACACTGTGGTAATAACTAGCAAATTTTTATTTCAAAGTTTAGTAAAAACACGATATTTGTCAACACAGTTTAGATTTTAAAGTCATTCTTGGGTCAATCAATCTCCTGGTGGGCCCGTTTCTTCTTCCCCCGAATGCTTCTCTTGGTGCGCTGCTTGGCGTATTTTTCATCTGGGGTTTCCCGCAGCAGCAACCAGCAGAAATCAGCCATCATAGTGGTGTTCCATCTTCCTTGGTACCTTCTCTCTGCGTCCTTGATGTCCTGGTGAAACCTTTCACCTTGTTCTTCACTGTACGCCCCCAAGTTTTCGGGAAAGTAGTTCACATGGGAGTGCAAGAAATGGACTTTCAGGCTCATGTTACAGCCTTGTTCTTTGAAGGCATTGAGCATCCTGGCAACAATATCCTTATAGTTCTCATTCCGCCTGTTCCCCAAGAATTTGAGAACAACATCCTTGAAGGAATCCCAGGCTTCTTTTTCCTTCTCAGACATCGTTTCAGCGAATGCT
Organism: Ichthyophis bannanicus; assembly: GCA_033557465.1. Classification (NCBI taxonomy): domain Eukaryota; kingdom Metazoa; phylum Chordata; class Amphibia; order Gymnophiona; family Ichthyophiidae; genus Ichthyophis; species Ichthyophis bannanicus. Next base: position 860,124,769 of record CM066032.1, read on the forward strand.
CCATCTGAAATGAGTTTCCTTATATCAGGGCCAACAAACACTCCTTCCTTTAGCTTTGCTTCAGAAAGTCGGGGGAACTTTGAGCAAAGGTACCGAAAGCACTCACCATCTTTTGGAAGGGACTTGATGAATTGCTTAATGAGACCCAACTTAATGTGGAGAGGTGGTAATAGAATTTTATCACGAGGTACCAAGCTCTCATGAAGATCATTTTTCTCACCGGGTCTCAAATACTCCCGAATTGGCCAGTCTTTTTTCCCCCAGTGTAGGTCGCGGGCCCGGCTATCCCACAAGCAAAGGAAGCAGGGATATTTGGTGAAACCGGATTGCTGCCCTAATAGCATGGATAGAATTTTAAAGTCTCCACGAATCATCCACTTATGCTCATCATAACGAATCTTCTGAAGAATCAGGGTCAAATTCTCGTATTTTTCTTGGAGAATAACAGAGTGAGCAATAGGAACTGAAGCGAATGTGTTGCCATTATGAAGAAGAACACCTTTTATGCTGTCTTTTGACGAATCAATGAACAGCCGCCATTCAGCAGGATCATACTTGAGTTTAAACTTTTCCATCACTCCGTATATATCGTTGCAAAATACCAAATCTTCCTCTTTGCTGAAATACTTCAAAAATTGTGTCTCGCGGTTGCAGGTACCAATAAAAAGTTGTTCCTGGTGACAATAGATTTTTCTGTTTAAGCCGAGAACCTAGCAGTTGGGCAGCATCTTTTGGGAGTCCTAAATCCCGGACTAAATCATTCAATTCAGCTTGAGAGAAAAGTTCAGGTTTCGGATCTGGTTCAGTTTCAAACTCGGAAGTACTGGACTCATCGGGAAAAGCCATCTGATGAGTCTCATCATGATCAGAACCGTCCACACAAATATGATCCAAAGATTTTGGTGGTTCAGGCACAGGTACTTCGTTGCTATGAGGCATAGGCCTAATTGCTGAGGGAAGGTTGGGGTAACTTATTATGTTCTTATTTTTTAAGTTGTATCCCTTCACAATGCAAGAGCAAAAATAGCTGTCACTGCTGTGGTCTCTTTGTTCACGCCACATCATAGGTATGCCGAAACGAAATGCTTGTTTTTTACCTTTCATCCATAAGCGTAGATCTTCCTCACATGTCTTGCACACTTTGTGAGGAGCCCACGGTTTGTCTTGATCGCCTAACTTCAAACCGAAATAGGCGAAATATACTTTTTTAATAAATGCAGAAATGTTCCTCTGCCGCTTTTTCACGGTATATTCCCCACAAATAAAACAAAAACTGTCCGGAGAGTTGACGCAACCTCTGGCTCTGTGAGCCATCACAAATACACAGCACTGCAAACTACAACTGTAGTGAACCACTTCGGAAAAAAGCTGGATTACGACTGAGCAAACAAAAGGTAATAATGAACTTGCAAGAAACTGAAATTTGACAGGAACGTTCATGTCGCAACCATCGTGTTTGAGCGAGCGAACGAGGCGAGGCGAACAGGAAAGAACATGCGCCAGCGCGAGTACTGGATTTAGCCCCCCGCCTCCCAATTGTCCTGTTAATGTATAAAATGAATACAAAACACTCTAAAATATCATGAGGGAGTGTTTCTAGTTAGTTAACCATTACAACCTCTATTTTGGGCCAAGAAAATAAACTGCAGTCGGCTAAAAAGAAATTATGTGAACATTCCTTATATGGGTAAGAAATCTAATTTTGCAAGAAAACGTGACGTGATGGAATATTTTGGCTATTTTTCCTGGATTCAGCACCCCAAAATCTATAGGAATCAGTTGCAAAACTGGAGGCAGTTTTTTGGTAGTGTACCTGTGTAATCTGGCCCAAGCAGTGTCCCCTGAACCAGGAGGAACACAGCTGTTATATTTCTGTACAAGAAACTGATACCAGAATTTCCTGATGCTTTCATGCTGTCACATTTCCTGCACTGAGACGTTGAGCAATTGAATTCTATTCTGAGACTGAAAAGCAGATTGTGCAGACTTGGGGCATTGGAAGCAATTGCCTAGAACCCCTCAGCTCATTATTTGCAATATAACTGAAGCAAACTGCTCAGGCTGCACCAATGCAATCATTTTCTAGTCCAACAAGGGCTGTTTGACAATGTATTCTCAAAATAGATGAGTAGTCTTCTAGTACTGAGGATTAAAATTGCATGTTAAGAATTCACTATTGTCCCTACAAAGATTCTTAAATAGCCACACTCACAGTATATCTATAAAGGCAATTTGAATAGTCAAAGTTTGAAGCATTTATTACACTTGAGTAAAACAAGATGCAATATTGTGTTTATTCAGATGTACAGTGGCTGTGGAAAGTCTACACACTTTTTAACAATTTCAGATTTTGTTGTGTCGAACATCAGACCTACATGTATGAGTTCTTTCCATTCAACACACCATACTCCTTTCCTTTTGGGGGAAATCATGTAAAACTGAAATGTGACAATAGGACAAAAGTCCCTCCTCCCCCCGAGTCAATGGTTTATAGTGTATAGGTTTTTTTAGCTTGCTATATCACCCTTCACATAAGCACCAAGGCTGTTTAAAAAATATCAGATTATACAGACAATATTATTTATTTTATTTATTTATTTTTATTTTATTAACATTTTTATACCACAATTTCTTACAAATCAGTTGCGGTTTACAAGGAACAACAATGAACTGTACAGCAAATACAAATTCAGTTTACATGGAACAGTATCAACTATATACAATAACAATATTACGAGGTGTTTTAACTATATATATGGAGATCTAATCTTTAGTGTTATTAAGGTATTCTTCTGGTGGAGGGTTGTTTGTTTGTGCTGTATGCCTAGGTGTTGTTTGGAAGTTATGTTATTGAACCAAAGTGATGTGAGAATAGGTATGTTTTAAGTTTTTTTCTGAAGGAGGATACGTTTTTTGTGGCTCTCAAGCTGTTAAAGATTTAAATATGTATACTTTGGAAGAAACAAACACAGTCCAAGACGTGAGATATGTGGAAGACAGTTTATTGAAACTCACAGAACCTATGGCAATAAACTGTCTTCCACATATCTCACGTCTTGGACTGTGTTTGTGCTACTTACGTGAGTACTGCCTACCTGATGGACAGTTCTACTTTGGAAGAAAGACAGGAAAGGGTAAATACGATAGAGACATTTAAATACCTCAAATCAAAACTGAAGTATTGCTACTAGTCCATAATGTTTTCTATAATGACTTCTCATGTATTTATCAGATTCACTCATTCCTTATACCCTCTTTAGAACTCTTCACTACTATACTGAAAATCGCCAAGGCCATTCCCTCCACATATTGTGTTTAGAATCTATATGACAAACAGCATTCTTCCTTCTCTATAGCTTCAGCTTTCTGGAATTCATTGCCAAAGGGTACAGGTAAATGGAGAGCACTCTGAGGAGAAGGATGTTACCAGTGGTCTGCTATAGGGATATGTTATTGGTCTGATTCTTTTTAACATTTTTACAAGTGATATTGCAGAAGGGCTATTGGGAAAGTTTGCCTCTTTGCGGATGATAAAAAAACATGCAATAGACACCCAGGTAGGAGTAGATGAGGAGGGTTCTAGCAAAACTGGAAGAATGGTTGAGAATTTGGCAGCTGGGATTTAACATCAAAAAATGCAGGGTCATGCATCTGGGCTGCAAAACTCCAAGGGAGTGGTAGAGTAGAGGGTAGAATACTTCTGTCCACAGCAGAAGAGCAAAACCTAGGGGTGATTGTTTCTGTTGATCTGAAGGTGGCTAAACAAGTAGAAAAAGCAACAGTGAAAGCCAGAAGGATGCTTGGGTGCACAGGGAGAGAAATGGCCAGCAGGAAGAAGGAGGTGACAGTGCCTCTGTAGTGAGACCTAATTTAACTTATTGTGTGTGATTCTGGAGAGCACACCTTCAAAAGGATATTAACAAGTTGGAACCAGTGCAGGGGGTGGCTATCAAAATCATCAGTGAGGTATTAAATTTATAAAGGAAAGTAAAGAGTAGAAGGAAGGGCTTGGAAGGATAAAGGTCACAACATTGCTAAAGGCCAATTTGAGGAATTGTATTATAAGTTTATTTTTGAATTTTTTTAAAGAGATGATCTGGTCTTTATGTATAATAAACATAGAAACATGATGGCAGAAAAAGACCATGTGACATTTCCAGTCTGCCATTCCATACCAACTACTAAGCTCTAACTTCCCTTATTTTTGTTTAGAGGTCATCTGTGTTTATTTTATTTTATGTATTTATTTACATTCTCTTATATACTGTGCTATTCTGCATCAGTGCAGTTTACATTGAACAAACTGAAATTACATTGAACAGGGTATTATAACTTGGAGATAACTATTTTACAGGGAACATGGGCTATGGAGGGTTAAGTGGCTTGCCCAAGACCACAAGGAGCACCTGTGGGACTAGAAACCCCAGTCCTTCCAGCCCAAGGTTGCTGTCCTCTAGTGGGATTTGAACCCCTGACCTTCCAGCCTGAAGTACCTTGCCCCAACCACTAGGCCACTCCTCCACTCCACATATGTATCACATACTTTGTTGAATTCAGATACAGTCTTTGTCTCTACTGTATCCACTGGGAGACTCCATGCATCTACCACTTCATCCGTAAAGAAATATTTCTGCAGATTACTCCTGAGTCTGTCTCCTTTTACCTCCATCCTGTGCCCTCTTGTTGCAGAGTTTTCTTTCAATTGAAAGAGGTTTTCCTCCTATGCATTTATGCCAAGGTGGTATTTAAATGTCTCTATTGTATTTCCCCTTTCCTGTCTTTCTTCCAAAGTATACATATTTAAATCTTTTAAGACTGTCCCCATATGTCTTAAGACAAAGCCCACTGATTCCTGCTGGCCATTTCTTTCCCTGTGCACCCAAGCATTCTTCTGGCTTCACTGTTGCTTTTTCTACTTGTTTAGCCACCTTGAGATCATCAGAAACAATCAACCCTAGGTTTTGCTCTTCTGCTGTGGACATAAGTATTCTACCCTCTACTCTACCACTCCCTTGGAGTTTTGCAGCCCAAATGCATGACCCTGCATTTTTTGGTGTTAAATTTCAGCTGCCAAATTACTCAGCCATCCTTCAAGCTTTGCTAGATCCCTCCTCATCTACTCCTACCTGGGTGTTTACTCTATTGCATATTTTTGTATCATCTGCAAAGAGGTAAACCTTACCCGATAGACCTTCTGCAATATCACTTGTAAAAATGTCAAAAATAATCAGACCAATAACATATTCCTATAGCAGACCACTAGTAACATCCTTCTCCTCAGAGTGCTCTCCATTTACCTGTACCCTTTGGCAATGAATTCCAGAAAGCTGAAGCTATAGAGAAGGAAGAATGCTGTTTGTCATATAGATTCTAAACATGTGGAATATGTGGAGGAAATGGCCTTGGCAATTTTCAGTGTAGTAGTGAAGAGTTCTAAAGAGGGTATAAGGAATGAGTGAATCTGATAAATACATGGGAAGTCAGTATAGAAACCTTTATGGGCTAGTAGTTATACTTCAAATTTGATTTGTTAAGAAATGGGAGACAATGGTACTCCTTTAAGAGGGATGTAACATCGTTACATTTATTGGAGGATGTGATTAGTTTGATGGCCATATTTTGAATTAATTTCAGTGAAGATGAAGGCAGATCATTATAAAGATAATTAGAATAATCATGATGACTATTAATTTATTTAAAAAGACTTGATAGTATGTATGGCTCTAAGTGCACTAAAACTGGATTTGACTACTTGACTATCTGAGAATTGAATGAAAGCTGGGAGCCAATAAGACTTATAGAGGGGACCAAAGGCAAGAATTGGCCAAGAAGCCTAAGGGTTACCAATGGGGATATTAGTTGGCCTGTCACACATATTGCCTTTGAGCTGAAGCTGGAAGGTAATAAGACTGAGTTGGAGAAGAATTTTATTCAAATAAATGTGTGAAATAAGGTTGAAAGATGCCTGTAGATTTGATTCTAACGGAGTAGTATAATTCTGGTCAATGAAGGGGTGATTCATCAGAGAGTTAGAGCTAGATATTATATTACATGGCAGATAAAGACCATACAGCCTATCCAGTTTGCCCCTCCATACAAACCACTAATCTCTACAGTTCTTTTCTGTTAGAGATCCTCTGTTTTTGTCCCATGCTTTCTTGAATTCAGATATAGTTACTTTATTTGATATATTGCCTATTATGTATCATGTCTAAGTGGTTAACAATTCTGTACAATCAGGTACATATTTTTCCCTCATCCTGGAAAGGCTCACAATTTACATATTTATACCAGAGGCAATGGAGAGTTATGTGGCTTGCTAAAGGCCACAAGAAGCACCTGTGGGACCAGAAACCTCAGACTTTCTGACCTAAGGTTGCTGTTCTCTAGTGGGATTTGAACCCCCTGGCCCTCCAGCCTAAGATAACTATCCCAACCACTAGGCCACTCCTCCCCCCACTGGGAGGTTATTCAACGCATCTATCGCTCTTTCCATAAAATGTTTCTGCAAATTGCTCCTCAGTCTATCTCCTTTCACCTTCATCCTATATCCCTTATTGCAGAGCTTTCTTTCAGTTTAAACAAATTATAAACAAACTAACTATAAACAAACTGAGCACCCTAGGGATGGATCCTAAAGTTACTGCTTGGGTTAGAAATTGGTTGAGTGGGAGATGACAAAGGGAACAGGCAAATGGAGCTCATTCTGAGGAGAATGAGGTTACCAGTGGTGTGCCCCAGGTATCTGACATTGTTTAACATCTTTGTTAGTAATATTGCGGAAGGGCTGTCGGGTAAGGTTTGCCTCCTTGTGGAGCATACCGGGAAGGCCACGGGGCCACGTACCGGCGTGCCGCTGATAGCCGGGTGGGCGGCTTGGTGCATGGCCCCGGCCTCGTGCAGAGGAGGGGGGTCCGGAGAGGCAGGGGAAGGCATCCTTCGAATTCATTGGCTCCCGCAAGTGTTTGGAGCGCGGGAGCCAATGAGGGAGAGCAGGTGGAGAGAGGGTTGAGGTCAGCCGGGAGCTTGCCGGCGAGGCGTCAGTCCTTTGGAGCAGTGCGAGAGGACTGGCATCCCACCCGCCCAGCCCTATGGTGGGTGGATTTGGGGGGTTGCAGCTGGAAGGGGGAGCAGGATCCCGGAGGTGTCCAGGGTCCGGAGTTTTGGCAATACGCAGGGCGGGGGTGGGGTACCCCCGACCCGGAGAATCCCTCGGGGCTTTTACTAATAATATGGCGAAGCCGGATGAGGGGGGATGGGTATTGCCTGGGGGATGGTTCCCGGTGGAAGCGGGAGGGAACTCACTTTGCTACTCACACGGCTGGTGAGGGTCCCGCTGCCGGAAACCATATGATGATGGTTTGGTTGTTGACAGATTGTCTGGATAATGTTTACGGTTAATGTTTATGGTTAATAAAGCTGCGACCAGTTGAATGCCAATATGTGTCTGAGTGTTGTTCTTGGGGGAGGGGGTGGGGGTGTCCTGGCCGGGGCGGGAGCACCGAGTCCGCCTTACCCGGTTGCAAAATCTGCAATAGAGCAGATACCAAGGAAGGTGTAGATAACATCAGGAAGGATCTAGCTAAGCTTGAAGAATGGTCTAGAATTTGGCAGCTGAGATTTAATGTTAAAAAATTCAAGGTCATGCATTTGGGCTGCAACGATCCAAGGGAGTGAAATAGTATAAGGGGTGAAGTATTTCTCTCCACAAAAGAAGAGCGGGACCTAGGCGTGATTGTGTCTGATGATATTAAAGTAGCTAATTCTTGTTATATGTAACTGATTCTTGTTATATGTAACAAATGTTTGCTGTGACAAAAGTTTAATGTAAACCGCTACTGATCGCTGGAAGAAGCTGTATACAAATATAACCAAATAAATAAATAAATAAAATAAACAGGAAGAAAAGGTGATGGCGAAAGCTAGAAGGATGCTTGGGTGCATAGGGAGAGGAATAGCCAACAGAAGAAAGGAGGTGATAGTGCCTCTGTATATGGTGCAAACTCATTTGAAGTATTGTGTGCAATTCTGGACACTGCACCTTAAAAAGGATATAAACAGGTTGGAGTCGGTACAGAGAGTGGCTACTAAAATGGTTTGTGGTCTTCATTATAAAGCATATGAGGACAGACTTAAGGATCTTAATATGTATACCTTAGATGAAAAGCAGGATAGAGGTGATATGATAGAGACCGTTAAATACCTCTGCGGCATAAATGCACAGGAGGAAAGCCTCTTGCGATTGGAAGCAAGTTCTGCTACGAGGGGACATAGGATGAGGATGAAAGAGGATATACTCAGGAGTAATACGTGTAAGTATTTCTTTATGGAAAGAGTGGTAGATGCATGGAATAGTCTCCCAGTGGAGGTGGTAGAGATGAGGATAGTATCTGAATTTTAAAAAAAGCATGGGATAAACACAGAGGATCTCTAAAGGAGTTCAGTCAGCAATGTGCAGCAAAGGCAGGGAGACCAAAACCAGTGATAGTAGTGATACATGTGCTGCACCACCAGATAGTGCCCAAGTACGAAAGGGCACTATGGTGTGGCTGCACATGGGGTACAGAGGACTGCAGGCGTTACATGCAGTGGGGCATCTGGGGCATCTGGGGCATAGGGCAGGCAAGGCAGATGCCCAAGTGACACATAGAGAAACAGGAACGCAATATCAGAAACCAATCAAGGTCAAACATGCCCACGAGTGTCTGTGTCCCACAGTGTCCCAAGGGACAGTACCTAGAAAATACCCCAAATGGAACAGAACATTGGCAGGTGGTTCCATGGGGAAGCATGGATGTCCATGCAGGCACCCCTACCCCATATTACACACCATAGGCAGCCGCCTACCGGCACACTGGATGGCCTGGGACTGCGCACCACCAGCACCAGCATAAGGGCATGTCAGCATGGTGACACAGGTGTGTCGGTGTTGGGAGGCAGTGGCATCTGCCCACAGCAGACCAAGGCCAAACCCTGTCTAGGTGGGTGCCGTGCACTGCAAAAAACGTCTGACCGTCTGATGAACAGTAATTGTATACCCAGGGAATGACCTGCCTCTTTGGAAAAGTTTGGTGCAGTACACCCAGCCAGTGCGTCCAGGGGCAGAAGGTCACAGGTTCAAGTCCCAGCTGTGGCTCCTGCAGACCATGTCCTATATATTACCCAGTACTAAACTGTGGTAATAAAGAAGGAACCTTTTGTGCAGATAAAATAAACACACCATAAACGCCTATAGTCTACCCTACAGAGCACATTCACCATAGACATGTGCAGTCCCTAGAGCAGAGGCTCCCAACTGTAGTCCTGGAGGGCCAAACACCATTCAGGTGTAATGCTGTCCATAAGACATATCCTTGAGATGCATTTGTATGTACCTCCCCCATTGTATGCAAATGTATCCCCTGCATATACATTAGGGACAGCATGAAAACCTGAATCGTGTTGGGCCCACCAGGACGGGAGTTGGGAACCTCTTCCCCAGAACATTGGCCAGCTCCACTATCCAAAGCCTCATGGAGGGTCAGACTGTTGGGCCCTGCACAGAGCAGCATCTACCTATACTAGAAACCGCATAACTTAGCAATGCCGTCATAAACTTTGAAGAACGTTCCACATGTATCAAGCGGTTGCTATGATTAATGTCAGATAACATGCCCAAAATGAGACACAATGTGTTAACAGAGATCCATCTGAGCATCCTGTCTGATATCTGTGGAGTGTGTCTCGGTTTATGTCTCTGACAGTGTTTACCACCCCGGAGAGTGACCCCAAAAGTATTGAGTGCCATAGCAATGCCTGTGCTGTGCCCAGGACTGGTGTGGTGGCCAGGGCTGCCAACCACCTGTATATTTGCACAATGCTGAAGTAGGTGTGGGAGTGTGTGTATGTCTATCAAGTGTTTTGTGGCTGGCCACACCTTGAGGAGCCCACAATGCTTGCACTGTTTCCAATGTTAGCCTGCCTATGTGCATAATGAGGAGCAAGGTATTGTGGGTATGGGCCGGACAGGGCATCCTGGGCAGGATGCACCTGCACAGGGCATATGGCAATGGCTGGGACATTGTATTGGCTGACTACCACCTGCAGGGACACGGTGACCACAGCATGTCATGCTGGGGGGTCACTCGCACCCTGACTGAGCAGTGACCATGGCATGGCTAGGTCCCCACATAGTGCCATACAGTGTTTCTCTCAAGTGATTTCTGGGAGTTTCTCTGGTTGGGGCCCAATCACTGACATGCCACCTCTGGGTGCACAGTTTCTCCAGGAACATGCACTATGTACTAGCTAGCAGACCGTCTGCAGTTAGCATGTGTATGGCTGGAGCACCTTGCAGGGTAAGCACTGACAGTGCCCACTGCTGGTGATTGTCATATGGTGGTGGGGGGCATATGAGCATGTACAGGCCTACTGCCTGTCTGCCAGTGCCCTGTGTGATACAAACAGATCTGCATTCACTGCTGTGCAGGGCGGCCCTTCCCCTGTAGGACCGGGGTAGCTGGTCCCACAGCCCTTCATCGTGTCCCTCCACTGCTGCCATTGCAAAGATGTAGTGTGTGGGTCTGTTGGTGGCAGATCCTGTCCCACAGCCCTGAGAGGGCAGGTTGGTAGGTGCTGGCCCCTCATCCGCATGTGGGTCCAGATACCTCCTCCTGTGCTATAGGGCGCAGTAGGTGTTGGCAATGAGGTGAGGTTTCTGCTGGCAGCACAGATGTGTCAGACTGTTACATGCAGCAAAAGAGCTTGCCACAGACAGCCATATCTGTTGGGACCCCTGAGGGATCAAACTCATGACCTCTGGCTTGTTGGTCATTGTATTAAGCAGTGGGCTACAGCTCCATACACCTTTTCACAGCACTGCCACGAAGTTAAGGTTACCATGCGTAAACAGCCAATGCGCTCCCTATTGGGCGGTACACAGTGCATGCTATGTGGACGCCGGCACGCCCACCTCCCTATATGGCATTGCTCACGTTATCGCAGGGAGTTCGCCGGTAACAGTAGGATGGTGTACACATACCCCATCACAAATATCAGTGTGTCCACAAAAAAAAAAACATCACATCAGCTGGAAAACCTAAGGTACCCTGTAAAGTGCCTTAGCTGTGGGTCTACCTAATCCCAGTAAGCACAGCTGACATTTACTGGGTTGACCTGCAGTTACTGTGTAGTCAGCCCGTGCTACGAGAAAAGTCAAAGCATACTGGTTAATACGATGCCCCCAGAGTCACTGATTATGGGTTTGAATCCCCATTGCACCAACAGCAAGATGAGTGTTAGTAACAGTCAGACAAATCTCTACAATCATTGATACAAGCCTAATACACTATAACCTCTAAGGAGAGGCGTGCCAGTGCGTTGCCAAAAGCGCATCATAAGGCATCTAAAGCTGAGGTGCACCAGATGTAGTCCAGACCAAACAGCGTAAGTTATGCGATGCTGTAAACTAAAGCCAGCCACCATGGCCACCAATCTCCGTATCCAACATGTAGTCATGTGGCCGCAGTGGTAGCTTTCTGTGTGGCGTCCATGACACACACACTTTGTGTGTGCAGCATAGTAGGGCGCAGCATGACACAGCACATGTGCAGTGTACATTCATGCATCACCAACACATGGGCAGCCCCCAAAATGGCAACACGATCCCGCAAGCCAGCTTTTAGTCACTGCTACCTACGACAGCTGGCAGCCTTAATCTGCACCAGGCAGCCGCACCTCTTCCCAGGCGCCTCAAAACACCAGGACTTGGAATGCATCACGAGGGCGTGGGTGCGCATCACAAGACGCTTCAACCATGTAGCAGACTACCCATGTGAGGTAAGTGTATGGGGACAGGTCACTAAAAAGAAGGTGTGCAACACAATATCCAGCAAGCAAAACACATAAGATATGCACATGTGCAAAACACATGTATGTGGGCAAATCTGTGATCAAGCTATCTGTGTATGTTGCTGTGTGCATGTATGCCAATCCGCAGGAGCCACAGACATGAAAGCAGAGGTGCAGAAGTCAGTGTGGTGTGATGTAAGCTGCTCCTGTTGCAGTGCACACCTCTGCCCAACCCACATGAGTTGCAGCTCCCATGACAGAACTATATTAGGCATCCGTGTGCCATGGTGGCTGCTGCTATGACACATTACCAGCTCGGGCCAATCCCCAGGAGACATCGGACCTGATCACAGAGGTCAAGTAGTCACCATGGTGCACTGGTAACTGCTGCAGTTGGAGTACCACAGCCATGCCCCGTCCCCAGGAGGCACCATATCAGATGACAGAGGTCCAGCAGTCATCCTGGTGGTGTGTTAGTTGGTGTTGTGTATGTGTGAAACATCACCCTTGGCCCCGAAGGCTCCCAGACCTGCGTACAGAGGTATATCAAACATCCTGGTGTCAGGGTGGTTGCTGTTGTTGAAGGTTCCCAGCTCTGCCCTAATCCCAGGAGGCCCCAGACCAGCTGACGCAGGTCTATTCTACATCCTGGTGTTATAGTGGATGCTTTTGTTGCAGGTTCCCAGCTCTGCCCTAACCCCAGGAAGCATCAGACCAGACTACACAAGTCTAGTCTACATCCTGGTGTTATGGTGGTTGCTGTTATTGCAGGTTCCCAGCTCTGCCCTAACCCAAGAAGGCATCATACCAGCTGACACAGGTCTATTCTACATCCTGGTGTTATGGTGGATGCTGTCGTTGCAGGTTTGCAGCTCTGCCCTAACCCCAGGAGGCATCAGACCAGACTACACAGGTGTAGTCTACATCCTGGTGTTATGGCGGTTGCTGTTGTTGCAGGTTCCCAGCTCTGCCTTAACCCCAGGAGGCATCAGACCAGACTACACAGGTCTATTATACATCCTGGTGTTATGGTGTTTGCTGTTGTTGCAGGTTCCAAGCTTTTCCCTAAACCCAGGAGGCATCATACCAGACTACACAGGTCTAGTCTACATCCTGGTGGTATGGTGGTTGCTGTTGTTGCAGGTACTCAGCTCCCCCACACCCCCAGGTGTTTGAGGTCGCACCACAGAGGCTGCATCAGCGTCCAGGCATCATGGTGATGGTTCCTATTGATGTGGAATGGGCTGCCCAACACCTAGGTGAGTGCTGGACTGCACTGAGGGTATGGAGACACACCCCCTGTAGACATGAAATGCAATGCCCCACAAGCCATGTTGCTCTCATGTCATGCCAGGAAATGGCAGGTACATGGGATTGCTGTGAAGCGGCACACAGGGCACATAGGTGTCACACCACACATGCCCAACCTCACACCCACACATGCAGGCGGTGCTGCCAACAGCTAATATGGGACCCTCATCCCATAGCAGGAGTGGCCCCTATTGCACGCAGACATGTGTGCCATGTGGCTCGCAATGGCCAGGGATACAGGGCCCTAATGGTTACAAACATTGCTTATCCCCCCAGGTAGAAGACCTATGGAAGAAGGACAGAGTAATGCAGCTACACTGCCCTGGATACCTCCACTGCATGCAGCGGGAGGCAATGGCTGGGGGTGACGATGAGTGTCCCTGCCTATGCAGTGTGCCACACCATGTCCCAGTGGCACGCCAGTCTGTGATGACACATACAATGTGTCTGTGCCATAACAAATGCATGATGCCCTGTTAATTTCTGTCTTCTCCACAGAGGCTGCAGATGCTGTGGAGGGGACCTCTGTGCCCACACCACCTGGTGGCATCCCCCCCATGACCACTGGAGTCACTGAGGTGGAGGACATAGCTGCAGCAGCGGAGGATACCATGGCTGTGGGGGAGGAATACATGGAGGGTGGGGAGAGGTGGGAGGAGGGGATGGTGTAGAGTGATGGGGAGGTGGAGTGGGAGGGCAAGGAGGGGGAGGGGGAGGGTAGCAGGGAGAGTGAGGGGACCAGCCAGGGTGGGGAGGGCTGGGGGGACATGGAGGGTGGGGAGGGGGAGCCTGTGCACAAGGGCGGATGCAGGTCACCACAGGGCACTGGGGGCCCCTGCCACCTGCCCCTTGTGCATGGCCAAGGTGTCAGGCCAGGTGTGGGACCCCCACACATTGCCATACACAGGGCCCACGCAGATGCCAGCACCCAGACCACAGCCACATGGTATGGCTGTGGTGGCAAATGTGTGGGTCTCCTGTGTGCAGTGATGGGCACCGTTAGGCGGACCCTGACTGACCATGGCCACGCCATCAGGCAGCTGACAGCTGCTGTTGAGGGTATGGCTGAGGTGATGTGCCACCAGCATTATCATGGCATGTTCACGGCACATCCCCAGCCATACCCCCATGACAGTCCCCCGGGTATGTGATCCACATATATAGCTGTGGCCATCTCCCTGTGTCTGCAAGGTATTGCAGTGGATGCACAGATGGCAAAGGTGGCAACCCTAACAGCCAAATGTATCCCCACTAATGTCCATGCTGTGCTAATGCAAAATTGTGAACCAGTTTTACTGTTGACCCGCCTGTGGGAGGGTGTTGTTGTGTTGAACGTTTTAATATTTGTATGGCACCTACCAACACATATTTGGATTAAAACATTGTGTAGTCAGCCAAATCTTGCAATGGTCATGTGTCCTTTGTACAAACATGCTGCAGTGGTGAGTGAGACACCTGTGTGCATGTCCCAGTGTGTATTTGTGCAACATATATTACCCCTACCCCACAACAAGCTGTGTGGAGCGCAATGTGCACTGCCAGATGTATCTCCAGATGACATCATGATGTAACCATGTGCTGCACCGTCCAACAGACATGGTCACATGCACGTTGTTATGGATAGTCAGTCTGTAGCAGGGATGCCGCACATGATAGGACGGTGAGGAGGTGCGGATGTGGTACACATGATGCAGCGTAGTTGTGATGTATGCGGGGATCCACGTGTCCGACAGTGCGTCAGTCGGTGGGTTTCACCATGATGGGGTCTGGTGGGGTGAAGGAGCAGTGGCGCACTACAAGAGCTGGAGGGGGGTAAACCTCTGACAGCAGCTAGGTATATCTGTATGTCATGTCTGTCCACCAAGCATGTGCAGTTAGTATTCCACAGTGACCCTGGTGTGTGTCTGACAGATGGGTCACCCATATAGATGGCCTGATGTGGATGATATGCGGGGACAGAGGGGAGATATGCCCCACAATGTTGGTGAACCAGCAGACATATATAGCAGGTGGCAGGGGGAGGGAGGGTGTAACCCCAGGCATATGTATGGCTGTTAAGACATGGCACGGTGCTGTAGGGCACATGTGACCTTTGTATCCCCAATTGGGACAGCCCACTCAGGGAACCCCCGACAAAGAAAAAAGGACATGTGCACATCGGTGAACAAAGGTAACGCGCCATTTAATGTGGAGGTCAGTCCAACTTACAGTCACACACCTACAGCCTGTGTGACCGCCCACGCCCACGCCCCTGCACCCTCCCATGACCCCCCACTCCCCTTGCTGTTGATTATGATGCTTCTGCCACCTCTGGCGCCGCTGCAGGCTGCAGAATATGTCCCGCCATGGCCTCGAGTGCATCCGCCACCCGGCCTATGCCAGCTGCGATATCCACGGCAGTCCCTTGCAGCTGCCGTGTCTCCAGGCTGTTCTCCATGATGTCCCTGTGGAGCCCACACACCGCCCACATGTGGGCCTGCAACACCTGGCATTGGGCATGCTGGACCTGCTGCTGGCCATACATTTCAGCCCGTATAGCAATCACACCTGGCGAGTGCCTGTGGGATGGGAACAAGATGACCTGTGAGATATCTGTTGCCTAGACCCCAACATGTATGACCTGCCCATTCCCCACTGTGCCACACCAACCACCCCAGATATGGCCAGGGGGGCATATTTATGTGTGGAGGCCCACTGCCATTGTGCATGTGTGTGGCCCCACCGCTGTGTCTGGGGGTTGGTGTGCCACACCAGCACATGCAACCATCCTGCCAGTTACCTACCTGTGGCATCCCTGCATGCCGACACCATATGTGCCCACAGCTCCTGAAGGACGACATACATTGCGCCCGTTGTTGCAGTGGACGGCCTTGGCGGTGGCAATGTGGGGCTCACCCCTACATCCTCGGGCTCCTCGCCAGCCACTGTGGTGCCTGTGTACCCGCTCCGCTAGGGTGACCGGTCGTTCTCCTGGGTGGCCACCTCCTCAGGCAGCACATCGGCCCATGGAGTGTCTGGGGCATCGCTGATGGCAGCCTCTGCATGCGGCGCCTCGTCGACCTCTGCTGGCTCGGGCTCATTGCCATTGTCCTCCTCAGCCACCTTGATGGCCTGGATGTTACCTGGGGGGGGTGGAACAAGGTACACAGTAGATATGGGGTTGTCACAAACACAGACGTAGAGCACATATTTATGTAGACATATTTACGTAGAAATATGGACATATTTAGGTAGACACATATTTGTTTAGGCACTCCTTGCTTTCATCTGTCCCTCTCATTTGGTCAGCCCTAGGGACAGGAAGACGTCTACTTGCTCCCTCGTTACCCCCGGTTCCTCTTCCACCACACACTGTATGCACAAAACTAATCCACTGGAAGAGATTGCCCCATTGTATAACCCAAATCTTGGGTGCTGACATCCAGGTCTGACTGGGAGCGTGGAGTAAGAATGTGTGGGGCACTCCCAGACCCTGGATGTCCTCACCAGATATCAGATATGTTCAGGACATCCTGAGCTATATCCATGCCTACATATGTCCAAGGCATGAATGGGTATGAGGAAAGAGCTCATTTTGTCAGACAGATATCTGGAAGGTGTTGGGAAGGGGGTTTGATTCTATTCCCTATATTTTCCATGAACAAACACCAACAGGGAATGCGGACTCTGGTGTCTGTTTTCCTAGGTTCAGCCACACCTGCTCCCAGGACATGGACCTGCACCACCCCGTGATATGCCCTGCATGTGCGTGGTAGATAGCTGTATGTGTGCTGCATGTCTCGGACATATCTGCCTGTGGGTCAGCCATGTCCAGCACCGGGAGGAGGCCACCAAGCTGCTGCTCCAGGGGCGTGAGGCTTGGGATGAAGGGTCCACCCCCACCAGTGCCACTAGCAGGTCGGCGTTCTGCAGATACCTGATATCATTGAACCTCTTACGGAGGCTGTCAAGGTCCCTTGGTGCCCCCGCTGCCTGTGCCATGGCCCCCTGCACCTTCTCCCACACATGGGTCCTTACGCTGACAGTTGTACGTGACCTCATGTGCCAATACAGCTCCTCATAGTGTTCAAGGATGCTTGTCAGCAGGTTGTGGTTTTCTTGCTAGCTGAATCTTATGGCCCTCTTCCTCTCTCCATCCGGCACAGGCGTCTGCCTACACTTGCCTGTGCTGTACCCTTCAGGCTGCTCCTGGGTGGGATCCGACATATCCCATGGGCCGGAAAACTCATACTCCAGATGACCCATCCCTCCCTCCCTCCCTGGCATTTCCCCGGACACACCACCTATCATGTCTAGCTGCAGCATGTCCCTGTTCTCCTGTCCTCCCTCTGCATCATGGACCTGTCTGACCTTCTGTGGCCCTTGCCCCCTCCCCCATCGCCTTCACCAGCCCTCACACCGTAGCCACTCACCAGCCCTGCCTCCTGTCACCCCCACCATGCACCAACCCAGCCACTCACCACCACCACTGCCGGCCAGCCTTGCCACTCGCCTCTCCCACCACTCACCAACCCAGTCACCTACCTCCCCCACTGCTCACCAGTCCTGCCGCTCTCCACGCCTAACCTGCCTCTGACCCTCCGTTCGCTTCACCACCAATAACGCCCGCCGTCAACCTCGCTCCATAGGCCCATGGGCCCATGTCTTCCGCGTGTGCAGCCCATAGGCCCATGTCTTGCGCACGTGCGGTGGCTGGTTCCGTGCCCGTGCCATAGGTGCCAGAGGTCAGCAGAACCATGTGCCGCACATGCGCAAGACATGTACATGTTTCCGCTGACCTCTGTTGCCTGTGGGACGGCCGCGGTACCATGCACCGCACATGCGCATGTAGACTACGTATTTGCGTGGGGGCGTATGCATATGAGGTGTCAGCTCACACCATACCATCCATTACGGCTTATTTATGGCTTGCACGTATCCTGGCGCAGGACATCCATATATTACCGTTCACACCTGGTACATGCTGAGGGGTTAGAGCAGGTGAGTGAAGTTGAAGGCGAGAGAGGTTGAAGGTGGGCGTTATTGGTGGTGAAGTGAATGGAGGGTCAGAGGTAGGTTAGGCATGGAGAGTGGCAGGTTTGGTGTGCGGTGGGGGAGGAAGGTGACACGGTTGGTGGGTGGTGGGTGAGGTAGGTGGCAGGGTTGGTGTATGGTGGGGAGGTGGCTGGCACGGTTGGTGTGTGGTGTGTGGCAGGGTTGGTGGGTGATGGGTGTGGTGTGTGGCTGGGTTGGTGAGTGGTGGGGGAGGTGAGTGGCAGGGTTAGCGTGCGGTGGGGAGGTGAGGGGGGTTTGGTTAATTGTGTTCACTATGGTGGCCTTTGTCATTACCTCATGTACATTGGGGGGTGTGCAGAGCTTGTGGTTGCCTGATGAGGGAGATGCTGTCCATGGGGCTGTGGCACAGGGCGGGGGTGCAGGCTCGCTACAACACTGACCTGCAGTTGTGGGGGCAGGCCAGGCAGGGGCTGTGCCGGCATGGCGCAGGAGGAGTGCTGAGTTGCAGGCTCACCAGCCTCGCTTCTACAGGCCCAGGGCCCGGCTCCAGGACATGTGTGAGGACCAGGTCATCTCCCCCTACCGCCTGAGCACAGGGACTATTAGGGAACTCTATGAGGATCTAAGACCTGACCTCGAGCCCCTGACTGGTCAGTCACATGCCATACCGGGTTTGGTCAAGCTCCTTGGTGCCCTACATTTCTTTGCCTCTGGCTGTTTCCAGTCATCTGTGGCTGCAGTGGGTGGCATGAGCCACCCCACCTTCTCACGCTGTCTCCACCAAGTACTGTGTGCCATAATCAGCTGGGTTGGGAATCACATTGCATTTCCCAACACTAGGCAACAGTGGGGGACCCTGAACCAGGTCTTTGCAGCAATTGCCAGATTACCACATGTGATGGGAGCTATTGATTGCACACATGTGCCCTGGTCCCGCCCAGAGACAGAGGGTCAGTGTTCCGTAACCGCAAACACTACCACTCCCTGAATGTTCAGGTTATATGTGATGCAGGTATGCGCATTCTGAATGTGGTCCCACGGTTTGCAGGGTCCACCCATGACTCCTATATCCTGCGTCACTCTGCACTGTACAGACAATTTGAGGCCGGTCAATTTGAGGACTGTATACTGCTGGGTGGGTATTCGTCATCTCTGACATGCCCATCGTATACCCCTGCTATCCGTCTGAACATATGTCTGTCTTTGACTTGTGTCCCAAATTGTGTGTGTGTGTGTCATTTGTGTGTGTGGGAGCTGACGCGGGAGGGGGGGGATGACTCCAGGTCCTCTGTGCTGCGGTGCTGTGTGTTGGTGGCACACTGACATTTGACGTTTTACGACATTTGACATTGTGTGTTTAGGTTGACACGGTACGACACACATGTATGCTTCATGTTTATCAACAGTGTGGTGTTGTCTTTGCCATCCAGCCTGCCATGGTGGGGTAACTGTTCGCATCGCACCATCTGTGTGTGGTGAATAGCATGACCATCACATGCTTGCACATGTGTGCATCTCTGCCCTTGTCCAAGGGGCATTGCATGTGTGTCTCTGAGGTGTTTATGGCTGGCACTACTACCTTTCGGCCTCTGGTGTCTGCCCATGTGTCTGATGTGGTTCAGGATAATGTTCTGTGCACTCCTTCTACCTCCCCCATTCTCTGTATCTCACACCTCCAGACCCTGATGCATAGTTGTTGTGTCTCATCATGTGTTCTCCTATGTTTCTGTCTTACCTGTAGGTGCTGTGGGTTTGCACATACATTCATTTGTGCATATGTGTGGACATCAGCTACTGGTTTAACGTTCAACATTTCTTTATGCAGGTGACGCAGGATATGGGTGTCGGCCCTGGCTGCTAACCCCTGTGTGTCTACCATGGACACGTGCAGAGATGAGGTACAATGAGGCCCATGCCTCCAGTCGCTCCGTCATCGAGCGCACCTTTGGCGTTTTGAAAAGTCACTTCAGGTGTCTGGATAGGACCGGCAGGGCCTTACAATACCAACCCGTGACAGTGGCAGAGATCATTATTGCCTGTTGCATCCTGCCTGTTGCATCCTGCTCTCAGGCACGATCTCGATGTTGAAATTAATGAGGATCTGGAAGATGATCCAACGTGACCTGTACGTGCCCTTGGTGACACACGTGAGGGCGCAGCACTCAGGCGCTAGCTGATTGAGGAGCTATTTTCATGTGAGTACTGGATGTTTTGGAAAAAACATTTGGATAGATATATGTACTACTACTACTACTGAGCATTGGTATCGCACTACCAGTCATACGCAGCACTGCACTGACATTGCTGACACAATGCCTGGCCATCTGAGCTTACAATGTGGTCCAACCACTAACACAAAAGGTGTGGGCAGGGGACAACAGCGGATGGAAGTGATTAATGTAGTCAGGATTATTAGGCTTAGGTGATGTGGTAAGCGGTCACACAGGATCATGAGATAGTTGGCGTTGGGTGCTGCTAGGTGACAGCTGTTTGGTCCCGCATTAACAGTGGGAGGGGGGCAGCCCATTGGCTTGACGTGTTGGGATGACATTTGGGGATATGAGGGGATTGATTGGATCGTATGCTTTAATGAGAAGGGCCTATGTGTAACATGTTTCAGAATGGCGATGCATACAGGTGTTAGCACTGTTTACATGCTCAGTAGTTGTAGTAGTATTTGTAGTACTTGGGTTATGTGCATCAAGGTACAGGGCAACCACAGTGTAACTGCATATATAGATCATCAGGTGTGTCTTGACCTCGCCTGGGGCCTGTGAGGTGTCGTGACAGGTGGGGTGTTATTGTCATACTGAGGCTGTTGGTAGATTAGCCATGCAGCGCAGTACTGCATACATTGTGGTGGACAGAGATGATTTAGAGGCAGACCAGCAAGGTGTAGGTTACAGTGAGTAGGATGGCGGGTGATGAAGGGGGCATTAGGGCTTTATTTGTGGGTTCTGGGGCAACAGCATGGATCTTGCTGATGTTATCTAGGGGTACACTGCAGGCCTTAGCTGCATGATGGGTATGTGTGGGGAAGGGGTGTGAGGGGTGATAGAGACCTGCTACCTTGACGGCCACATCAACAGAAGGTGTATCCTACCTATACACAGACACTGTAAGGGTTGAAGAGGGTTTAGGGGCGATGCCCAGAAGTCCGGTCTTTGCCATGTTCATTTCATGCAGCAGGGGTACCTGCAGCCAGCAATGTCAGGGAGCAAGCTGGGGTCGGGGTGTGGTTTGGCAAACATAGTTCATCCGTGGTGAGATATGTTTCGGACACATTAGCGTACAGCTGCTACTGATAGCCAGGGGATGTGCCTGCTGCACCAGGGAACTGGGTATGGGGCCAGGGGAATGTAGCAGCTCCTGCATATATTCCTTTTGTATAGCACCTTGGAGCGGCTTAGCAGGGGAGATGGATCCACAGGAAACACACACTGAGGGTGCTATGGGAGACATATGGGGGAGGCAGGGTTGTACCTGGACCTTTGGGCCGAGCATGTACAGGGTAGCGCGGTGACAGTTATGGTCAAAGGTCTCAAGGTCAGCAGAGAGGTCACAACGGGGATGGACAGGCTACAGGCCCTTGGACCTGGCCAGGAACAGGTCAGTGGCGGGTTGGGGTGGGGACAATTAGGTGCAGTGTCATGATGAACTGCCAGACTGTGATGAATCTAGGGGTTATGAGAGATGAGGACGTGAAGCTGGTGTGTTTGTGTCACAGCTCCAACATGACATATGTATGTTTCCCTTGTATTTCTCATTTCACAGGACATGCTTGGTGATGTCCCTGGTGGTATAGTGTGGCGGCAGCTGTGTGTACCTCATTCAATGTTCAGGACACTGGGGTAGGTGAACATACAGGTACATGCCCAGTTTGTCTTCTCCAGCACTGTCTCTGGGACACATCCAACAGGGCTGCATGTGTCTACAGGTCCTGGTTGTTACGGTGGTGGGCCACACTTACACCCTTCCCTGACATTGTAGCATTGGCCAACAGCAGTGTATCATCGCATTTACAAGGCCTTTATCTCCACTGTTCGCCAATTGTGCACATACAGGCCGTATGTTACTGGTGGCATGCTCACCTTCTCATACTGTGTGCGTTTGTGTGTTTGTGGGTGGCTCTGTTATGAAACAGTGTGCATGCAGTTTGCATTATCATGTGGTGGGTGGAGTCTTCACACCTGTGGAGCAGTGGTGAGTGTGTTATCTCTACCTTTCTGTGTTAACCTTGTGCACAGTGTGCGCTTGTGTTGTGGGTTGACCTATCTCATGTGTATTGACAGACCACTGCACAACAGCATTTATGTATCTAAGATATCACCATAATTTGGACATGCGGCAACGGTGGCTGGACATGGGGACATGGTTATTTGACACATGTTGATGACATCTTCTGCCTTTATTGAGACATGTTGTGGACTTTGCCTGCCTGTGAGGATCCTAAGCAGACATTTGCTGCAGATACACAGTAGGTAGCACCTTGGCTCGTTTGGGTGTAACATCAGCCTTTATATGTTTGTTTTTTGCTGTTTGTTTCATGGACCTTTCCTGTTAGGTCTCTGTGCACCAGCGCTAATGAACATGGGGTGCAGCTGTGATACTCCTGTGTTACTTGGGCATGGACATGACTATATCCATGGGATACGCTCGTCTGCGGTTGCATTTCCAAATGTCCACAACATGCACAGTGTTCTGTGTTGTGATCATGTTATGTTTGCCTGTGTACCTTTTAATTACGTTGGTACTGATGTTTGACTGGCTGCAATGTGCCCTGCTGTTGCGTCCAGCATACCATGACAGTGTTTGTCCTTATTCTGACACAGGGCAGTGGACACACACAGCACATCTACTTACATGCATCTGCGGGCGACATCACCCACCTGTTGCAGGACACAACAACACAATTCAAATATCCCTGGGAGATAGTGCCATAGGATGTTTGACCTCTGCGAGTGGGACACATGCCTTTGATGAACATTACTGTTGGACTGCTACTTTCCATATAACAGGCCTGTCCAACAGACTGTTGCTACCATGATCTGGCTGGGTGTCCTGTTGATTGTGCAAGACACACATGACCATTCGAGTACTGTGGCACATTGAGATATCACACTTGACTATGCATGCCCAGTGATTCACGGACAGTCTTAACGGGACATGTGGGGTTGCAGAGGCCCTTTGCACTGTGGACACTGTGTACTGGTCCGTATGTGTGCATCACGGACTGGAATAGTCACTGTGTGTTCTATATCCATCTGACATTTTGTTAGTGTGTGTTGGCCATGTATGTAACATGCACCACAAGATATCCTCATCTGTTGAGGTCGTGGGGGCATACAGCTATGCGTGTGGCACAGGGGCAACATTGTATACGTACTCTTGTATATATCAGCCTACCCTGCACTTGAACATGACACAGTTGTTACCACCACACCATTTTAATGTCCGCCAACATTTTGGATTGATATTTGCCTCACCAAGGGAGTTACAGTGCATGTGGGGCATCACTGTGTCATGGTTCACCCTACACGTTGCATATGTTGGTATGCAAGGGCATGTGGCAGTGTGGCTTCTGTGTGGGGTACTGGCCCACGTTTGACCTTTCTTTAACACTCCATATACAGGTCATTGTGTTTGGCTACTATACAGCTGTGCTGCTGTACATTGATTTACAAACATAGCATTGCATGTCTGCACATTCCTCTTTGTCCCCTGACGTTCTGTCACTCACCTTCGCCCATGACATTTTCAATGTGGCAGTGTGATTGTCCATTTTCGTCCTTCATTTGTGCATCCCATGTACCGTGATCTATGTGTATGGTTCATGTATCCACACCACCCATTGCAGGGGACCTGCTGCATGGTGATATCTCTGCATGTCTGTGAGGTTCCTTTTTTTGTCTTCTCTGGGATCATGTGCCTCTTGTACCTGTTACCTTATCCTCATTTTGCATTTGGCCTTTATTTTGGGTTCCATTGTTGACGCTTTCATTGTTTTTTCATGCATTATGGGGCAGCTATGAAATATATATCTATATCTGTGTGTACACTTGCTTACATGTTGCTACTTATGCTTTTTCAGGCTTTTGCCACCTGTATTGGCAGACGGATATGTTTTTGGGGACAATTCATGACTGATGTGTGTTGATCCCTCATCATGCACTGCCTAGTGTCTACATGCGACTAGGGCATCTGGGACATGCAGCAACAAGTGGGGGGATACTGCATAGTGAACACCATGCAGCTACGGCAGATTATCTCTCCTGCCCATCATCTGTAGATGTGCCAGTAACTTTGGGGTGACATGTGGGAGCTGGCATGCTCAATGTATTTTCAGTTTGTTCACTTTAAACCAACCACCTTGATATGATGACAGGCAGTATATACGATATGTCTACTGGTGACCACAATAAAATTATGTGTTTGACCCACATTTCTCTATGCTGCTGCTTGACCACACTGACACATGTCTTTTGTTATGTGGCATAAATGTTCAGGGAGAGAGCCTCTTTCAATTGAAAACAAGTTCTGCTACGAGGGGACATGGGATGAGGGTGAAGGGAGATAGATTCAGGAGTGATATGCAGAAATATTTCTTTACGGAAAGAGTAGTAGATCCATGGAATAGTCTCCCAGTGGAGGTGGTAGAGATGAGGATAGTAACTGAATTTAAAAAAGCATGGGACCAACACAGAGGATCTCTAAAGGTAAAAAGTGGACTGTTGTAGTTGTTGATATGGAAGGACAGACTAGATAGGCCATGTGGTCTTTTCCTGTCATCATGCTTCTATGTTTCTATGTTCTGGTAATGTACATGGCCCACCTGTGCTCATATCCTTGTACGGTGGCAGCTGGCTATGTGGCAGCTGTTTGACACATCACAGTGTGCTACGTGTTTCCATACTGACATTCCCTTTGAGGGGACATATTTGGGCTGTGGTTGTTTGGGGGTAGTGGTTGCAGTCATGTGTTGGTGCACTATAGGTTGCAAGTTTGAGTCCCACATGTTCCTTCTCTTTGCCCTTTTTTGGTGCTAACCTGACCAGGAGCTGCCTGATGACTGGTCACCTCTCCACACATCCTTACATCTCTTCACCTTACATCACAGTATGCCCTCGATGCAGCCTATCCATCACATATTAGCTGTTAAATATGGCTCTTTCTTTGTACTGTCCATGTTGGCTGGGGGGATTGGCATTGCTGTTGTTGATCTAATGTGGCCCATGTCTGTTTGTAGGTTCATGTCTCACATGCTCGTTTTCCGTTCTGTTCCCCATTTTGCCCTGCTCCACAGAGCATCCCCTGCCACCCATTGGTTTTAGTTTTTTTGCTCTTTTGCATGCAATGTCCACTGCATAACATTTCATTGTGTGTGTGCGCATGTATTTATATGTGGCTATTGTCCCAATTACTGACTGTGATATGAGCTGTACACACCGGTTCTGCCTGTGCATTGCATCTTCGTGATTGTTGGGGTTGCACTATCCTTGCAGGCATCTGTGTTTTGATGTGGTGCCCTCCAGTGTTCTTGTATGCAGCCTTTGCTGTGATACTCATGTTGGTGTTGTAGCCTACCAGTTTTTGCATTGCCATTTGTGCTACTGGTCATGGGTTCAATTCCTCTCTGTTTTAATTATTTTATGCCTCTCATCCACACGTAGTTTGCATTCCTGTTACAGTCCTATCTGTGAAAATCTGTGCTGCTGGCACATTATACCCTCATCACTGTTGCCAAACATCCTTCTGTCAGTCTGTGTCTGCAAGCTCTGTGGTGTCCTGCCCTACTGTGCAGGCTGCTACCCCATGTCCTGCACTGGCACACTTTTCTGCATTGCAACTCTTCATGCTTGCCTCTCCTGTGTCTGCTCTGCATGGCACTGCTCTCCTCTGTCCTCCTGTCATTGCCCTTATCCTGCCACCTCTACCTCCTCTGGTGGACACGTATCCCCATCCTCTGCCACACACTGTCATTGTTGCACTGTACATTACCATCACCCTGTACATTGGTACAGCTGCCCCCGATATGTTTGTCCACTTTACCTGCTGCCACATGGGCTGCACGCAGATTTGGCTTGTCCATGAGCTCTGCCATCTACTTCCTTCCATCACTTGTTCATTGCCTTTCCTTGGTGCTCTGTGCAGTGTTATGGTTACATCTGTGTTTGAGCCATACATTTCATGCTTGTGACCTTGGGGCACCTTTGTGCCCCTGGGCACCATCTCCTGTGTCACCTTAGCATTCCTGGGGCATCTTTCACGGCACCGTAGGTTTGGCCAGCTTATGGGGCACCTTATATGCTGCCTTGGAGGGTGCCAACCTTTCCTGCCGCACTCTGGGGCACATTATGACCTGCCTTGGATGATGTGGTGCTTTATGATGTGCCTTATGGTGTGCCCTAAAAGGTGCATTAGGTTGCGGCTTTTTTGGCTGGCTGTGCAGATTGTTGGGATGTGTCTGACTATTACAAGCAGGAAAAGGGATTGCCTCAGACAGCCTTTTAAGTGAGCCCACTGAGGAATTGAACTCATGACCACTGTATCAGCAGTCAATGTATTAACCAGTGTGCTATACCTCTACTGCTGTGACTATAGGTCAGCGCGCCTAATTAAGTCTAACACGCGTTAACGTGCCACGGCTCCTTCTATCGTATGATAACGGACTTTAGCGTGTGATAACCCGAAATGCTACCTTAAGACCGGAACGCCCACTACCTTATATGGCATTTGTCACAGTAAGACTGCAACTAACGCCGGTAACATTAAGGCGGTTTAGTAAACATACCCCGTAATGTTCTGCCACATAGCTAAATATATCCTGTGTGTTCCTTGAAAGGCCTGGGTGATGGGAATGCATTTATACTGGAAGAAAACTTGTGAATGGAAAACATAATGACAATTTTTAAAAAGAGTTGCAGGGATGATCTGGGAAACTACAGACCAGTGAGCCTGAAATTAGTGTCAGACAAAGTGATAGAAACCATTATAAAGAACAAACTTATTGAATATATAGATAGCCATAGTTTAATGCGACAAAGCCCAAAGAACTCTGAAACAAAGGGGCATAGAATGAAGGAGAAAAGGGATAGACTCAGGAGTAATGTGAGGAAATATTTCCTTGCAGAAAGAGTGATGGATTTGTTGAATAGCCTCCCAGTAGAGGTCGGATGAACACAAAAATCTCTAAGGTAAATAGGGATTGTAGAGCTTAGGAGTTGCTATGAATGGGTAGACTTGACAGACTTTATTGAGATGGGCTCATTTTCGAAGGGCTATGCGTGTCGTCAGCGCATAGCCCTCCCCACCAACCACTAACCCAAATATTCAATGCCACAGTGACGGCTTTGAATATCTGAGGACTGCTGCACACACCAGAAGCCACCAAAGCTAATCGGGCAGCAGCGATATTGCATGCTGCCCAGTTAGCGCCTGCACCTTAAAAATTGAGAAGGGTTGCTGCCTCCGCTCTACCCCAGAACACCCCCAACATGCCCCGATGCTAACCGGATAGCATTGGGGCACATAGGGGAGATAGAAGGGGATATTAACATAAGAACATAAGATATGCCATACTAGGTCATACTAAGGTCCATCAAGCCCAGTATCCTGTTTTCAACAGTGGCCAATCCAGGTTACAAGTACCTGGAAGTCTCCCAAAAAGACAGACAGGTTCCACAATGCTTGTATTGGGGCAAGCAGTGGATTTCCCAGGTCCACTTTAATAATGGCTTATGGACATTTCCTCTAGTAACTTGTCCAAACCTTTTTGAAACCCAGCTACACTAACAGCTTTTACTACATCTTCTGGCAACAAATTCCAGAGTTTGATTATGCATTGAGTGAAAAAAAAATATTTTCTCTTATGAGTCTTAAATAGGTTACCCTGTAGCTTCATTGCATGCCCTCTAGTCTTTCTACTTTTTGATGGTGTAAAAAATCAATATATTTTTACCCATTCCACTCCATTCATTAATTTATAGACCTCTTTCATATCTCTCCTCAGCTGTCTCTTTTCCAAGTTGAAGAGCTCTAACCTTTTAAGACTCTTCTCATAGGTGTATCCTTCCATCCCCTTTACCATTTTGGTGGCTCTTCTCTGTACCTTTTCTAATTCCGCCATATCCTTTTTAAGATATGGCAACCAGAATTGCACACAATATTCAAGGTACAGTCGCAGCATGAAATGATACAGAGGCATTATAATATCCTTTGTCTTATTCTCCATTCCTTTCCTTATGATTCCTAAGATTATATTTGCCTTCTTGGCCACCACTGCACACTGGACAGAGGGTTTAAATGTATTATCTACAATGGCACCTAAATCTTTTTCCTGGGTGGTAGAACCTTGCATCATGTAGCCATAGTTCGGGTTGTTCTTTCCTAGGTGCATAACTTTGCACTTGTCCACATTAAATTTCATCTACCATTTGAATGTCCAGTCTGTCAATTTATTAAGGTCTTCTTGCAATTTTTCACAATACTCTTGGGTTTTCAAAACTTTGAATAATTTTGTGTCATCTGCAAATGTGATTACCTCACTCGTTATTCCCATTTCCAGGTCATTTATGAATATGTTAAAAGCAGCAGACCCTGCAAAGATCCCTGGGGTACTCCACATTTCTCCATTGGGAAAATTGGCCATTTAGCCCTATCCTCTTTTTTCTATCTTATAACCAGTTCCTGATCCACAATAGTACACTGCCTCCTATCCCATGACTTTTTAATTTTGCCAAGAGTCTCTCATGAGGGACCTTGTAAGTGTAAGTGCCATTGAAAATCCCAATTTAAGGCATTTACATGGTTTACTGGACTCTAAACCATGTAAACGCTTTTTGAAAAGCGGGCCCTATGTTTCTATGTTACTAGCTATTAAGTGTTTGGATTCATGCATGTGAGGGGGCTACCTGCACACTCTGCAAAACACATTAGTCATCCCAGCATTCACACCTTGTCCTGCTCAACAGCACTATTGCTGCTGTTCTCTTCTTTTTTGTTGCTATAATCTCTCTGTCTTCTGCATCTACCAACCCATGCAGGCTGTAGAAAGTAGTGGTCAGAGCATATTAGCAGTGGGAGTAAAGCGGCAATGCGATCATTACTTTTAGGCATACTGAGGTCTAGTGCTGTGATCCTTGTTTTGTGTATATCTATGATCTATTAAAAATTTGTAAATTAAACAATGTCTAAAGTATAGCTGCCTTGTTGCATATACATGGGTCATGTAGCTGCTTTGTCTATGAACTTCTATTCAGTCTTTTATCAAACCATTATTGCATAGATTGGAATAATTAGCTCCCTTCTCCAGCTCCTCCTCTTCCTCCATTTCATGTAGCTGGAAAAGAACAGACTCATCATCCAATAACAAGTACATAACTCCACGCAAAGACACATTCATGCAATATAGAAAGTCATACTAAACATAGGAATATAACATAAGAAAAGCCATGCTGACTCAGATCAAGGTTCTTCTAAGCCCAGCATTCTGTCTCCAACAGTGGACAGCAGATCAATTACCCAGTATGCCATATACTAGGAATAGAAAAGATGTCACAGAGGAGGAGAGAGAGAAGAAAAAGAGTACAAATCAAAATGAGAATCCTTTGTCTTATTCTCCATTCCTTTCCTTATGATTCCTAAGATTATATTTGCCTTCTTGGCCACCACTGCACACTGGACAGAGGGTTTAAATGTATTTTTTACAACCAAAAATTCAGCCTCCTTGTTCAGAATCCAAGCAGATTAAACTGTTGTGGAAACCAAAGACAAAATGCAGGTTTTAATTTCATCAGTAGGATCAAATTCCAATAGTGTAATATTTGGTATCAGAGAGCTGAGTCAAAATATCTGCATGATAGGCAGCTGTGGACTGCATAACCACTGCTCCCCCTTTGTCTGCATTCCGGATAGTCATCTGAGTGGAGTTCATCAGAGTGGTCAAGGCCTTCCACTCAGATGTAGACAAATAAGAAAAAGCACTTTTGAAATTGCCTTCCATCCTAGACAAATCAGAAAGAACTAGATTCTGATAAGTGAGAAGAACCGGGTCAGTATCCCCTGGTGGAATTCATCTGGATGGATTGCGCATAATGGAAACATCATCAGGTGAAGACATGTCAAAAAAAATACTTAATGATACGAAGCTTACGAAAAAAATAGAATAATGCTTCTCTTAGTTTGAAAGAGTCATAACGAACAACTGGAACAAAAGAAAGGCCCAAATTTAGGACTTTTTCCTGATTAGGTGTTAATGATCATCCGGAGAGGCTGATAATTGTCGAGACTTTGTCTTGCATCTGGTTGTGAGACCACCTTGAATAATAACCTCTCTTAGGTCTTTGACCTCACTGGGAACCTCTCCGAAAATCCTGAGGTCTTCAACTTGATAAGTAGCAGCAACAGCATACTGCCCAAGTATGAAAGGGCACTATTTTGATGTTGCAAATGGGGCAAAGGAGGTGGCATGTAGGTCATTAAGTGGGGGATACTGGTGCAAAAGGATGACCATACAACTGCCCAGGGGGCACAGCTATGATGGCCATCATGACCCCACAGTGACAGTGGCAGCACACAGACATGCTGCTGCTGTTGAAAAGGTGACGCATAACCGTGGGCTGCACCAAGGAGCCGTGGCACCCTAGGCAAGTACCCCTACTGACTCACACCCACAGCACTGCCAAAGACATCTATGGAGGGACAGTCTGTCAGTGGCAGTGGCAGTACCTGTAAAGGGGGCTGTAAAAAGCATCCACCCTTGAAAGTACTGGGGTTGCATGCATCTGCCACCCCCACCAGAGATGGACATTATGGTAACTGGGCAGGGCAGATGGCAGTGGTAATTGGGTGGGGGAGCAGCATGACCAGAAATGTGGGCTTCTGATGCCCCAGCTGGACCTGCCTCCACAGGCACCCACCTAGCTTGACCAGTGGATGGGCTGGCACTGCACCCCACCCCTACTGACACCATGTTAACACGTCAGCATGATGTGGGTGCAGTGGCAGTGGGTGCTACACCCCCTGACAGCAGCAGACAAAGGCTCTGCCCCTGTCCTGTGTGTTGTGTGTGCCGCCACAGTTGCCTTAATCTCCATGGTGAAAAACAGCCCAGCCACAGGAACAATGGAACACTTGATGATCCCACACCACTGAGGAATGTAGAAGGATGCAAGCCCGCCCCTTGCCTGCTCTTAAACACGCATGTGCGGGCATCCTGTCAGCTGAACATTTTCTGATTTTGACAGTCGGGTAAGCGGTGTTGCCGCCGGCATAAGTATTTGTTCTTAAAGCCTTGGGGTTTTTTTAAAATATATTTTTTTAGTTTGGATGTACTTTTAGATACCATTATTTAATTTGTTTTTGGAGCGGTGTTTATGTATTTCAGCGGATTTTCACACTGCCTGCAGCGGCGTCTGTATTATTGATTCCTTTTGCAAATGTGCCGTTTTCATATTGTGAGCCGCGTAAGAGGTTTTTCATACCTCCTTCTCCTTAATATGACTCTTGCTAGTAGAATATATGGACACATTGTTTCCAAATATTAATGATCTCCTTGGTTATTACACATTGCGTTGTTTATGGTACATTGTTGCCATTGTTTAGATCCAATCATGTCCTCTCTGACTGACTCACTCCCACTACTTATGTTTTCTCATTTAATCCATAGAGAGATTTATGCCTTTAGTTGCTTTCTTCCACTTTCTGGTTTTACACACCTATACATTATTTATGCATGTAATGTTGTTTGATATTCATGTATTTATGCATATTCATTGAATATATTGTTTATATTTTATTCATTTTTATTTCCTTTATAGTGTACAGACTCTCAATAGATACCTACGAGATACAAGACCTTATGGTCTTCTGTTCTTTAGCAGAGGTATTTATAGTTTTATGTGTCACATCCTGTTTTCTGTGATTTTTTTCTGTTGTTTTATATTCTTTTATGTATTTATTAGTATGTTGGTATTTTTTAGAATGGCTTTTATACATATGAACATTTCAGTATTGTGTTCCAAAGATTCTTTTATTTTTCATTTATTCCATTTATTGATGATATTTATAATTTGTTTATTTTTTATTTGATTATACACTTAATATGGTTTTAAGTGCTCTGTCTTTTTATGCTGTTTTAAGTATTTATGTATTTATGTTTTTAGCATTTGTCAGACAAACCCCTGACGAAGGATAACGAAACACGGCCTGTGTCGGGTAGTCAATTGGTCAATAAAGGCTCTGTCTTTCCACATTTTATCATAATTACCATTGGGCCATGGCACTGGTCTAGTTAACAGAGTGAAGCGCTTATACTGTGGATTGCAATGTGCCCCACCCGGACATAGTGAGAGGATATGTGCATGTGTGGGGGCATATGGTCACTGTGGAAGGGATACCACTCAGTAGGAGAAGAGGCAATGTCAGAGGAAAAATGCTCACCCAGCAATCTTACCTACAAGATGTTAACATCGGTGGTGGTACTACTATTATACATCATTCATGACGTGCTACAAGGGATACGCAGAGTGGAATAAACACATAGGAAGACAGTCCCCACCCAATGAGTGTTTTATCAAGTGATGACAAACAGTACACTACAAGAGAAAGAAGCATACAATAGGGAGAGAAGACATCAAGGAAATAAGAGAAAGGGATCCAACAGCAGCCCCAAAAAGGTATGCAGTCTGTATGGATATGAAGGGGGGGGGGGGAATGAGACATGACAAAGGGATAGAGAGTGCCTGCACCAGGCATTAGGAGCTGAAAGGCGAATGGAGGGAGGGCTGGGGATGGCAGTAGAAGGTCAGGGCAGAGAGTGGGTAGGCATTGGAAGAGTAAAATCAATGGGAAGGGGTTGTGGGACAGAGGAGAGATGAAAGGTGCTGAGGGGCAGTACAGGGGATGAATTTATAGGTTAGACAAGGATGTCTGAGATGGATAAGTAAATGAATGGGGAGTCAGTGAAGACATATCAGGAAATGGGTGATATGAGTATCTTCGGACTGGTGGAAGGTGAGCCAGACAGCAGAGCTCTGCATAGATGGATGTGGAGAGAGATGACTCTGAGTGAGACAAGGAAGGAGTAAGGTGCAGTTGTAAGATGGGAGGTACTGATAGTGTGGACCCCATTATTAGTTCTGCGTTGAGAGAGCAAGGTGCTCTGTGAGAACCGGGGATCCCTCAAAAGTAGCGAACCCAGTCATCAACAGCCATCTGAGGAACACTTGAATCCATGCCAGTCAAGTCCATCTACAAGATGTGACTTCATGCTCTTACTGCTGCACAAGAATCCACCAGGTTTGGGGGACCATGGCCATTCTGCTTGTTCCGCCATGCCATGCGATGGGTGTGTGCCTGTTGCCTGGACTGTCCCTCTGAGTGGACATATGCCATGTGTTAGATAGGAATGTCAGTTTTATTAGCAACATAGGCAGCCAGTGCAGCATACAGACTGAACAACACGTCTCCCTTGCACACCCACAGAACACACCATGTCAGACAGGTATGGCACAGGGCCTGCAGAGATTCCAGCAGACATGGGCAGACCCCTCTGCATGGCTACATCCACTCTGACAATGACCACATCTACACCCATGAGTTGCTAAACCCATAAGGCAGCTTCTGTGGCTCCACACACAAAGGCAGTGTGTATATGATTGGAGTGTTGCTGGCTCAAGTCTCTGAAGTGGATCATGTATAACATGTTCCTGTGGGTAAACTTTATCTAACATTGCAAGTACAGCATTAGCATGTGCAACCCCCACTGACCTGGCCAGCAAGTGGCTGCACAGACAGCATCCACTGCAGACGCCTGCATTGAGGGGCATGCTGACAGCACAGGCAAAATTAGCGGGCGTTAACAACATGCATTCATTTCAGAGCATGCTAATAGAGCCTGCTTAATGAACACATGTTAGGAAGGCTTGTGCAGATAAGGATAAAGAAGTGGCAGACAGGAATGCCAACCATCACCACTTCTGCACATTGCATGAAGTGCGCGTGTATGTGTGTGTCTCCAGAGTACTGGGGCCTTGCATAAGCTGTTCCCATCACACAGGTACTCTTTTCTGCAAGTTAACCTCTCATGCACACCTCTCCTGTGCCTGATCTACATGTCACCACTCCTGCTCTGTCATCTTTTGGCTGTGCACATTGTGCCCTACTGACTCTGCAAAGGGACATGTCGTCCCCATCCTCTGCCACTTGCTGCCAATGCAGCATTTTCCATGGCCGTACCCCAGTGCATCAGTACAACTGCCTTCCACATGCTAATGCCATTTACTGACTACCACATAGGATGCCCAAGGATCTGTCAGGTCCATCAACTCCATCTGTCCTTACATCCATCACCTTTACATTACCTTTTCCTTGTGCTCCCTTAATCAGCATTAGGGTGAGAGCCGTTTTCGGGTGTTAAGGTGCATGCTTGATACCTTAATGCTCAATGTCCCATTAGTGCATGTTAAGTTTCCCATAGTGCCCTTACTGCCAGAACGCCTCTACTCACCCAGAGCCCTTTTCACAAGGAAAAGCCCTTATCGCTGCCCTTAATGCTCGCTAACGCCTGCTACCTTAACGCCCTTTAGTAAACATACCCCTTCACTCCCAACTTCAGTAAGGAAGTATTTAGGAACTTTCAGGTACCCCATTTCTCCTCCACCCTGTAGGAAGCTGCTCAGTCTCTCTGATTTCCATGCATGGATATCCCCAGCTAGGGCTTTAATTACTCGTTCATGTAAGAAAGTTTGTTAATGATATAATAGTCAATTGGAATAATACCATTGTTAATGTGTGTTTGATCAGAATGAAGTCTGCTTCTTGCATACTATCACCGTTTCTAAACAATGTCAAGTGTATTCAGCTAATTTAATTGGTTATTCATGTAGGAACAGCTCTGGTGACTACTGCTGCTAATGCGGCTAGTCACTGGTGCTGAACAGGAGGTCATATCCGTCTCCGACATTGAATATATGAATTAGCTGCTCCTGCTGATCAATAACCAGGTAGTGGTGATATTGAGCTGCTGCCCAGTTAGCAATATGTGGCGGACGTTAGGCCAGGGTTACCTGCACCTGGCGTTTGCTGTATATCTCTAACTGGTCAGTGGCTCAATATCACCACTGACTGGTTACCAAAAAGCACCATCTCTGCTCTGCCCCAGAATGCCCCGACAAGCCCCGATGCTCAGTGATTAGCATCAAGGCATGTAGAGCTGGCAGCCGTGGATATTTAGCGGCACTAACCATGTTGGTGCTGCTGAATATCCTGCTCACCACAATTAACACAGTTAGCAGCTCTGCTAACTGCATTAATCACTTTGAATATCAGGTCCATACGTATTTAAAAGAAGTGGTGGTCATACACTTCCCTGTAATGAGTCATTCCATTGTAGACTTCAATGATTATATTTAACACAAAAGTAAGGGTTTTCAACAAGTATTTCAATAATATGTTTAGCTGATAGTCCATCATGTCATAAATCTTTCAAGACAGCAATTGATGGTTAACAGTGTCATATACTACTGAGAGGTCAACAAAAGTGATAACAGTGATTTGACACTTCTCAAAGCCACTTTCAATGTACTGGCGGAATTCAGTAACTGGCTTACATATGACTTTCAAGACAAAATAGCTTGTTTTGAGGAGAAGTGGGGAGATTTGTTTATGTAAAATGGACTATAAGCCGAGCTACGATGATAAATTAATCAGAGATAATTTTTAAAAGAACTTTATGCATATGTTTTGCATACAGAAAAAAGTTATGTTTTTTTAAAATTGTGAGTCTACATACATATATAAAAAGTGCACGCAAAGAATGTACCTACTTTTATGCAATCAATACATATGCATTCCTGAAGGCATAGTTTGGGCAGAGTGGATGTGCAATTGTATGCATATATGTATTTAAGAAATATGCAGGTACATACAAAGGGGGGATAATTCCTTAAAGAGGACATCCAAGGTACATGCCTTCTACATGCATAAGTCATGGTATTCTAGTGACATAGGCGCATGGATGGGCACATATGTGTGCACATTGGCCAGAATCTATTATGTAAACAGGTGTGCATGTGACATCACACGTACCTGCCGAGTGGGCATGAACAGAGGTGGCACTTATGGTATACATGCATAGATACAGAATGCTATAAGCTACGCATATGCTTCCCAGAATCCAGGCACAGGTATTTGCACCTGCCATGGGGCCCACATGCTTTACATTATAGAACTCGTGTGCTAGTGTGCGCATAGATACATGCAACTCAGGCACACCATTATAGAATTATCTTCATACAGTACACACAAATGTTTGCACCCTTTTTCAGAGCAGGTACAAATTTGTGCAAAAGCATTTGTTCACTATTGAGACTGATTCTGGGAACCTATGTTATAAACATAAATAGATGCATTTTTTTGCCTTTATAAAATAGACCTAAAATAGATGCATTCTGGACTTCTTATATAGGCATATGGATAATTTTATAACTGAGTGCCTAGTTAAAGTGTTTTCTAAGTCACCTATTTTAAGCCTAGAGCTGGTGTAAATGTCTGCACCCTCTTCTCAAGTCACTTCATTGGCTCCCTATCTGTTTCTACATCCAGTTCAAACTTCTCCTGCTGACCTATAAGTGCATTCACTCTGTAGTTCCTCACTACCTTTCCTCTCTTATCTCTCCCTATATCCCTCCTTGGGAACTCTGCTCTTCTGGCAGATCCCTTCTATCTGTGTCCTTCTCTTCTATTGCTAACTCCAGACTTCACTCCTTTCACCTTGCTGCTTCTTATGCCGGAACAAACTACCTGAGTCTGTACGTCAGGATATTCTCTGACCCTTTTGAAATCCAGGACGAAAACTCACCTCTTCACTGCCGCTTTTAAATCTTGACTCACCTGATCTCCTTTGTGTTTCCTTACCATTTCTCCTAGATGTATCCCATGCCTACGGCTACTGTGTTTTCTGTCTTGACTAGATTGTAAGCTCTGATATCTTGTAGCGCTATACATATGCTCAGTAGTAGTAGTAGATAGTAGTAGTAGATTTTGCAGGAAACATGTAAATTATAGTATTTTGTAATCATTGTGTGTATTTGTGCACTCCACTCATACTCTGTCCAAACTCTACCCATGCACACGTCCACTGGCAAAATATGTGCTCCCAAGCAATGTATATACTTTAAACTGGCCAGTATTTTATAAAAGGCAATTTATAGCTGTTTGTGACAATATTCACATGTAAATGACTAAAATAACCCCCAATGAATTGCATATTTTGTGCCTAAAAGTATGCACCACCATTTTACTGTATATAAAACTATTCCCATAAAATGTATAGAGGTTTGCAAAGCAAGGAATCAAGCCTAACGTTTTATGAATCTTGAAAGTGTTTACCTAGTTTACAAAGAGCAACAATGCATGTTTGTCTTCCATTGTTAGGTATTTCCATTTTTCTTTGTAGATTTTATTAAGGCTCAAGCTTCACCAGGTTTCCTGTTCTTGCTACCATGTACCATTTATGCAACTGTGAACTGATCATTGAAGTTATTATTTTCTTAATTATTTTATCTTTGTGGTTTCCTTCCATAGTGTTTGATGTTTTGTCACTTTCAAGGAATGGTATACTACCTAGTGTTAGGACATGTAGATGTCTATTCTGAAGAGGATGATCAGGCCTGCCGAAAACATCCAAGATGTGGACGTGCAAACCTAGATGCAATACTGTATGCATGGAAACCAACGTCCATGAATACACGGAATATGGCCGAACGTTGACAAGAACATAGGCATCGAGTCCATATGGGGCTGCTGGCACCACCTGCATGTGCAAACACAGAAGATGTGCAAAAATGCTATGCATGCAAACATCCCCCCATGTGCCTCGGCACAGGGGCAATATGGATATCTGATGCCACATCCATGTGGATGGCTGAAAATGTCCACACCTGTTCTGTGGTCCATGTGCAACAGGAAACAGAATTGAGCAATGCCCCTCCACTTATAAAGCATAGAGCACAATGTAAAAATGGCTGCCTGGATGCCCAACCTTTTGGAAGAGGAGACATGTCTGCTCTGTAGGCTTGTGTTGGAGGAGGAGGAGGCAACCCTGCTCCACATGCAGCGCAGAAGGCCAGCCAGAGCAGCTGCATGAAGGGGCTGTGAGCATATCAGAACCACCTTAGTGCAGTAAGTACAGCTTTCATAAAAATGATTGTGGGACTGTGTGAGGCTGGGAAGGATGCCTGTGCAGGAACGCAGCCCCAAAGCTATGTGAGTGAGGGTGTGGTGGACCTACAGAGTGCATGCACAGTGAGACCACACCAGGTCAGTCTGGACACACACAACAGGGCCCACAGGAAGGAAGGAAGGCAGAACAGAGGGATGGGCAGGACACAGGCAACCAGAAACACTGTGCCCCAGAGAATAGCTAGCAGGTGATTCAGGTACCATGGCCAGAAAAGCCAATAGAGAAGCATGCACAGACACACACACAACAATGTCTCCTGGAATGTGCAGGAGGCAGAGACCTGGACATACCAGATAGACAGACCCCTATGCAATCCACCAACCATCCCATATCTATGGAACAGTAGTGCAGAACCATGGGATCATGCTAGCACAAGCCATGCAACATGAGTATGCCAGAGCAAACTCAACCATGGCAACAAGAGTCCACCACAGGCAATGGTGGACAGGGTGAAAAGTCAGGACAAAGAAAACAGAGCATGTGAGGGCTCAACCACCTGCCCACAGACACCAAAACCATGGCCATACCATCATGCCAGAGCCCCATCCCAATACCTTGGTGCTGCACAGAGGTGACAGATCGCAACAGCAGGCAGCTGAGCAGTATGCTAAGGCAGCAAGGGTTGCCCCAGCCCAGGGCACATATTGTGCAGGCCCAATGGTGGAAGGGCCTACAGACCATCAGGGCAGTGACCACCTTCTCCATGGCCCCCAGCCCATGGCCTGACCATGATGCTCTGCAGGCACACATGAGTTAGGGGGCGCTGGGGATCAGAGTCAGACACAGTCCATGGAGAGACAGCATCTAGTAGGTGTTTGTGCAATGGGTTCTGCCCCAGCAGCTGCAGGTTGTGTGCCATCATGCATGGGTTGGCATGGACAAATTTTTGAGGGAGGAAACACAGGTACACATGTAGTTCATCATCATTTTTATCCACAGCTGCTTCAGAATCATGAGAGACACCGAGGCCTATTGTGTCTGCTTCAGGGCCATCCAGCAAACACATCCCCAGCTGCTAGAATGGATCCAGAGGCAGCTGCAGAGGGAGCAGGAACTGAGACTGTGCATGTGCATGTGCCGGCACTTCACATACACCCTGGACACAAGGAGCAAGCCAACCACTGGTGTGCCCGCAGACAGATCACATGCTCACCATGCACCCACATGCACCACCACTAACACTTGGCCCCTTGTATCCCACACAGCTATCTCAATTCAGGACTCATTGCCCCATTACTGGAGATGGACGAGGAGGAAGAGGAGGAGGACAATGCCGATGAGGACAACAAGGCAACAGAGAAGATGCAGGGGAGGTGCAGTGGCAGCCACTGACACACATGTGCATGTGGCATGGCCCCTCACCAAGCAGCCTGAGCAGTGAGGTCACAGGGTACAGAACCACAATGGCCAGAAGCAGCCCCATTGTGCTGTCCAGATCCCCCTTCTCAGGGGAGAATGCAGAGGAGGAGTGTGTCACCCTCACGCTCACAGAGGTGAACAACTCCCCTGGGGTGGAGGTGCAGTAGAGCACAGTGCATGCTGGAGAGGTCACAACACCATGGGGTGTCCTCTTCCTGGCCAGTGAGTCTGCATGGTGGAGGGGTGTCTCCTTGAGGCTGGCTGGAGGGTGCCCCAGAGGAGGATGAGGGGGCAACAGACACAGACCCCCTTGATGAGGCCAAGATCCCCAACATGGCACCCAGTTCCAGACTGCTGCAGGGGGAGCAGGTGGAGGGTCTTGGCCAGTGAGGTTAGGGGCCTGGATGGGAGCCAGCAGGTGCTCAGGAGAGGGGGCTAAGGTGATCAGGGAGAGGTGGGAGGGGATGGGAGTGAGCCACGGGAGACATGAGGGCGTGCAGGTGAGGAGGAGGAGGAGGTGGGAGGGGATGGGAGTAAGCCATAGGAGTCAGGAGGGAGTGTGGGTGAGGAGGGAGAGGTAGGAGGGGATGTAGCGAGCCAGGGGAGCTAGGAGTGGTATGCCTTCCAGGAAGTATGGGGGATGTGAGTGAGGCTGTGGCAGTGGGAGAGGATGGAGGGGAGCAGGTGGATGGTGGTGGAGACAGCTTTGGGCAGTTGGAGGGGGGTTTGGGCATGGATGAGCAGAGCAGGGGGTAAAACTAGGTCTGGGAGCACACAGGTGGGGCAGATTGCAGTGGCCCACATGCAGGATGAGGTGGGTATGGATGGGTGTATGCAAGGGGCAGAAGCAGGGGACGTGGGTGCCCCACCTGACATGTGCCCCTGCAGTGTCCTGTGCAATGTGCCCCAGGCTGCTGATATGGACCGCAGACACCTACAGCAGACCACACACACAGAGGGCATTGCTGACCATGGCCATGCACAGCATGCTGTGCCCCTGGGGTTCATTGTGTAGTACCTGCAGGGCATCTGTGCAGACCTCCAGACCTTCACACAGGGGGTGTAGTGGCTCACAGAGGCCCTTGGGTTCCCACCAGACCCATAGGGATATGGAAGTGGCCCTCGGTAGGCCATTATGCACATGTAGGGATGTAGTTGGCAGCTATGTTTGCCATTGCTGGTACCGCCACCTGTGTGTGGCATGACAATAACCTGGACATCTTATTCATAATGGAATCATGGCTTATGACAAACGATACGGTACTGATCA
Source organism: Ichthyophis bannanicus (assembly GCA_033557465.1). Classification (NCBI taxonomy): domain Eukaryota; kingdom Metazoa; phylum Chordata; class Amphibia; order Gymnophiona; family Ichthyophiidae; genus Ichthyophis; species Ichthyophis bannanicus. The sequence continues at coordinate 860,165,775 of CM066032.1, forward strand.
ATCAGCTAAAACCAACAGGGTATGACATATTCAACAGGAGGAGGAGTAACCATTTTGGCAAGGAAAGATTTGCATCTAACAAAAACTTCAAGCGAATTCGCTCAAAACATGGACATTCTACTTGTGGAAACACGAGCATGCATTTATGCCTAATTTATAATCCACCTACATCAAAAGGTGAGGAGCTGACTAACATCACCGACTACCTGTGCAGCAAAGTCCCCACTAATAGGTTCTCAGTGGTATTAGGTGACTTAAATGTACCTTCCGCCACAACACATATGTCTCAAGGATTTATGGAATCTATGGAAGCTCTAGGCTATAAACAAATAATACAAGAACCCACCCACATTAAAGGTAATACATTGGACCTCATTTTTATCCAGCAAGATTGGTTAAACAGCTCTTCAGTCCCAAAGGTACAGATACATCAAATTCCTTGGTTTGATCACCACACTATCCAATTCAGTATCCCGTCCCTTCCTAGCAGAGCCAATACAAATCCAGTCTTCTACAAGCATGGAAAATTCTGCCAATTCGATAGGGATCAATTTCTGAAAGAAGTCCTTCCACAGCTTCAAATGGACATTGAGAAAACAGACCTGCTCATAAGCAGATGGAACTCGACAATCCCTCAAGCAGCCACAGTTAACAAGTCACACTATTAACAAACCTCATTCAAGGAAAAACACGGTATGCTACACTAAAGAAGTTAGATCATTAAAAAAACAACTAAGAAAGTTTGAAAGGAAATGGAGAAAATCAAAAAGAGAATCCAACAAAGCATCCTTTTTCAGCAAACGGGAAGAATACAAGTTATTAATAAACAACAATAAGTGGGATTATCACACCAAGCTAATAATGTCAGCACTGAACAAGCCAAGGGAAATGTTTGATATAGTTAAATCCCTAACAACTAACCCAAAAGAGGACAATGCCACGGTCGCAGCAGATGCGGACTCCATAGCCAATTATTACAAGGAAAAGGTGGGAACATTATCATCAACAGATTTCCATTGCAAAACAAGCAATATAACTGCAAATCAGGCCTGGGAAAGTTTTTCTTGCATTTCTGTAATGCCATTTTAATGGGCCTCCCAAAGCAAAGCATTCACCGCCTTCAACTAGCTCAAAATACAGCGGCTAGAGTAATATCACAAACCTCTATCAAAGAGCACATTAACCCAATATTAAAGCAGATACACTGGCTACCAATTCAGAGCAGAATAAAATTCAAAGCACTCCACACTATATTCAAATCCCTCCAAACAGAACCTGTCATCTGCCTGAAAGAGTTTATTCAAATCACTCCGGAAAACAGACCACTTAGAAGTAACAATAGAAATTCTCTTGAGGTACATACTGACTTCAGAAACTGCAACACAGTTACATCCAGGAGAACCTTCTCCCTTTATGCCCCTCTGTTATGGAACTCACTTCCTTCAGTCATAAGAAACACTAAGGATCCTAAAGCCTTCCGTAAACTACTAAAAACATTCCTGTTCAAGGAGCATTTTGGTGAACCAGTCACCTAGTGACAATTCTACATGTAAAACTACAGTCCTCACACTTTTAAAGATGCTTTCAAGTTCATTGTAACTAATTTATATATATGTTTAGTTCTCAATACATAGTTATTAATTAAATCAGCTGTTTCTGATTTAAGTTAATTCGTCGCTTTCCCCTTTCACTCCCTGTTAAGATGTTACATATATTTTTTGTTTAATGTAATGTTCAGTCCTTGAGTTCTCTGTAAACCGCTTTGATTCATGAAAAGCGGTAAATAAGCACTAATAAATAAATAAATAAATAAATGTCCAGTTGACCATGTGATGCAATAAACACTGGTTACCCAACTTCTGGTCTCCGTGTTATCCCTCACCATGGGCCCCATCAGCTGCAGTTCACCACAGGGTTCAGCGCCATGGTCATTTAGATATGGGCCCAGGGTCCACCACCACCATGTTCTGTACACTTGAGGGAGTTGTGCTGCAGAATCCATGGCCAACCTGGTGCCCAGTGCTGACAAGCCACAGGGAGGCCTATGGCAGTGAACATGGGTTGGGCTGGGAGGGGACATGGTAGGAACGGCTGTACCCAAGCACTGGGGTGGGTATCCGGGAAGGTCAAGATGTGAATGGTGGCTGACAGTACAAGTGTGGCATATGTGGGAAGATGTGTGCGTTGACACCCATGTCCATATGGATCTGTGTGGTATGATACGGGGCTGCAGGGACAGGTGACTGTGTGTCATGGGGTGGTGCCCCCCGCATGGGGGCATAGGGATGGGGGTCCACAGGGGAGGTATGGGCAGATGGATGACAAGGGCAGATCAGGGGTGGTAGGTGGACAGTGTAGCTGGTGCCAGGTGCAGTGACAGTGTCATGGTGGGGAGAATGGAAAGGTATGTACATACTCTATGGTGGCTTTGGGTAAGAGGAGATGGCATGTATGTGTGGTGCATTTGGCGCATGCACATCCCCTGCCGCAGTGTATGTCTGCCATGGCTGTCCACACAGGGATGTGACGGGCCCAGGGGAGCAGTCAGTACCCACAGCGATGCACAGCAGCCCAGTTGCAGGTCCCCTCCCATGTCTGTGCAGCGTTGCATACGTATTGTAGAACTATACAAATGCTCAGCAGTAGTAGTAGTAGTCCCAACATACTGACAACAGCAGGACAGGCCTACTTCAGGCAAAGTGTGTGTGTGCAGGAGGTCCAGGCATGCCACAACACCACCCTGGGATGCTGCATTGTGAGCTTGTGGTGGTTGCACACTGTCATCATCCACGTCATCGGAACAGGCCCAGGTACATCAAGTTCCAGCTGCCTCTGGTATAACGCATAATTATGCAGCATGCAACATGTCATTGAACACACTGCACACTTTATGTGGTTCATAGAGCAGTTGGCCGCCAGACCGATCCAGGCATTGGAACCTGCTCTTCAGGAGGTCAAAGTTCCGCTCAATGATGAACCTGATAGGCCCGGTTGTACCTCTGCTCCACAAGAGTCTGTGATCTGGAAATTGCAGTGAGGAGCCAGTGCCACAGTGGGTATCCTTGGTCACCTGCAATGATAGGAGGAAAGGAGAACAGTGTTGAGCGATAGATCACCCCCTTGGTGTGTGTTGGCCCATGACCACATCCATTCCCAGCACTCCTCACATATATGTATGCCGTACTGCTGCCAAGCTCTATGTGCACCTGAAGAGCATTGTGGCAGGCCCCGTCCCAAACCCATTGGTAGCATCCATGCAGTGATGATGCATACCCACTGCCATGCCCCTGTGGGTCAGGTGTGCAGCCCTATACACAGCCTCATGGTGGCATGGGTGGCGGAGGGAAATATGTGTGCAGTCAATGGCACCCAGCACAGCTGGGAACCCTGCAAGCGCATGAAACTGCAGCATGATCTGCTGCTGCTGGTGCTGGGTGTGCAGAAAGGTGATGTACTGGGCATAGCGCTCCACAAAGGCATCCAGGAACCTTCCTATACAGCGGGACACAGACACCTGGCTCATGCCTGCTGCCATTACCTGCACTGGTTGGAAGGTGCCTGTTCCAAGGAATGCCAGGGCTGTGAGCACCTGCACATGCACAGGAAGCAAATCCCCCCTGGTTGCCACCAGTGCCAGGTCTATCTGCAGCTTTATGCACAAGTCATGTATCGCAGCACAGTCAAAGTGGTAGTGGGCCACACAGAGCTCATTGCTGAGGCCCAGATACTCTGTGCGCTGCCTCAGGATCCTGACATCGCCTTGTCCTCTGGCATTCCTGGTCTGCTTGCACAAGTAGGGCAGTGACAAGCCATGTAGATCTGCTCTCCCACCACATCACTAGGTCCTGCACCACTGCGGCATGCACCAATGGGAGGAGGTCATGTCAGGTGCATTGTGCAGGGGCCTGCATGTGGGCAGCAGGGCAGTCATGGAGCCATGGTGCTTGTAGTGTGGGGTTCCTGTGTCTCCAAAAGGCATGCAGCTGCTGCTCATATCTGGCCCTGCTGCACCTCTGGTGGCCTCACGGATGGGGTGGGGGTGATGATGGCAGGGTGGCTTCAGGGGGCAAAGATAGCATGGGCTGGAATGCAGGTTGGGAGTAGTGGATATTTCTGCATGGGGTCTCTGTGGGGTGCAGTGACCAATATGGGACATACTGCTATCTTAGGGGCACCTCAGTATGGGGTGGTGGATGCAGGTAGTTGACAAACTGGTCAGTGGGCTTCCTTCATGTGGCCTGGTGGTGGGCCTGCTGGCCCCCCCACACATGTTCATCATAGGGGGGTTGTGTGTGGGAGGGGGTGTATGAGAGGTGTTTCCAGGCCTCCATGGCACCTTTGCACTGTTGCCTGGCCTGCAGTTTTGCATGAGACACCTGGAGTGGGAAGGGTGATGATCCTAGTGGGGTTGGGCCCTAGGGCCCATGAAGAGGTTCACAGTGCTGAAGGGGACATTGGTGCCTGGTACAGTCAATCAGTGGGGGTGGGGGTATTGTAAGTACATCATGCATAAAGAGCATCATGGGACCTACACCACTGCTCTCCCAAGGGGGACACTGGGACTGTGGTGCCTTATATTGCATGGGTGGTCTGCTAGCCATGTGGTCCATAACTACTGCCATGCCACTATGTTTGCTACAAGGTGCAACAAATATGGTGTGGTGGGAAGAGTGGCCCATGCTTCCCATTGCCATCAGTTGTATGTGGCCTTTGTCCCCTCCCCCATTCCACCTCTCCTCCATGGCTTGCTGTGTCCCACTCTCTCCCTCTGCAGCTCATGTACCTAGAAATGCAGCTACCATGCTTGAGGAGAGGGATGGGGAAAGAGAAAGCAGTTGAGGGAAGGTGAGGGAGGGAGGGGGGCAGGCAGAGATGGCACCTACCTGGTCAGCTAAAGCTGTTATATGGAGTCACAAGTAAGCTGTCACGTGAACAGTAGCACCCTAGCCAGGCGCCATCGCCAACAGATCTGACCGCTAAAAGGGCATGGGCCAGAACATCAATGCTGTTTATGCAGTCAATGTCTAACATGCATATCTATGTCACAGTGTGCATGTAGACGCATAGTGTATTCCGAGAGTCAGTACGTCTACTTCGCTGGATGTCCAGTCAGCATAAAACGTACAATGTAACATGTTCCTGCAGTTTGAACATGTACCTGAGTGGGAGATTCCGTGTTTGGTGTGTAGTTCTGTCTGCTTGTGCCTTTATGATGTCCCCCTGAAGATCTGCATGGAGGCAGAACTTCAGCAATGCTGAAATGACCCTCCTCCTAGAGGTCATTCTCAGTGTCATTGCTGGCTTGATGAGTACAGAGGAGTGCAAGCTCAGGGCCCATTAGTGGCAGCACTGGTGGCTGGCCATCTATCAGAAGGTGAATGCCATCCACCGTAACCCTCAGTGTCCATACCCTGCGTCATGAGTTTCAGGGCTTCCTTCACCACCCACCCACCTCTCACTCGTCCACCCTCAGGATTGCTGTGGGGCACACATGGGCATGTTGTAGCACCAAATTTAATCTATGTCCTTGTTAGGGTTCTCTGTGGTTCTGAGCCGACACTGTGGTGTGTAGCATTATCTCTGGTGCACCCATACATCTGCACTGCTGCCCCCCCCCCGTCCGCTCCCCTATACATCTGCACATGTATGTGTGTGTGTGTTCACACTGCATGCATCCATCACTGATGGTCTGCTGACTCTTTCCTCTCCCAAGAGTTGCAGCCACTGTTGCAGGACCCAGACATGCCCCCATGGCAGTTGGGCCATAGGCTGCTCTACCACTGCCACACTCACCTACTCCTGCCGCACCCTCTGTAGCTCCAGAGGAGGGAGGGGGATCGCCTCCAGGGGGACCCATTGACATGGTGTCAGAGCCAGACTCACCAATGGGGACAGAGGTTGATGCATTGGAGGTAGAGGAGGTCCTGCTCACATCATTGCCTGAGCCACCAGAACACTAGGGGGGGCATTCGCAGAGTCATACATGCCACAGCACATCTGCATTGCTTGTGTGGTGCACCCAGCGCTTGCTCATACATTAGGAGGCATATGATGGGTGCATGGGTGCAAAGCTGGAGCTTATCCAGGAGTGGCTCACTCCAGGAGCAGCAGTTGGCACTCCAGGAGAGACAACTGGCCCTCTAGGGACAGCAACTGGCTGCCACCAACACCCTGGTTACATCCTTTGACTGACTGGGCACCCAGCTTGGATTCATGAACAGGCAGATGCCCAGCTCAGAGAGTGCCCCTGGACCCATCCAGACCCCTGGTCTACCATCTGCCACTGCCAGGACTGAGCTGTCCTTTCCAGCATCTCCCACTGCTGCTGCTGAGGCACCTGCATGTGCTTCTGTGCCACTCAATGTGTGTTCCACCAGCAGGGTGTCAACACGCAACAGTGCATGGCTAGTATCATCTGGGAGGGGCATGGTGGAGGGACAGTTTCAGTTCCAGGGCCCCATGTCCTGACATGCAGGGCCTCCTATGGTATTCCCATCATTCCATGAGGTGGGAGGGGACACCAGCGATAGCAGCAATGGCAGAAGCAGCAGCAGCAGCAGCAGCTCATCCTCAGAGGGCACATCAGCCTCCCCAATGATCTCAGGGCAGGGGAGGGCATGGGGATGGTCTAGAGGATGTGGAAGATGGCAGTAGTTGTTGTCTGGCAGCCAGGTCTGTTTGACAGGTGTTTTCATGTTCCCAACCTTCCATGGGGATTGTGGTGCTTGGGTTGGGGTGGTCAGCCATGGGCTGGGAGGGGCACATGTGTGTGTGGGTGGTGTGGCATTCTGTGATGCAATGGAGGAGAGGGGCAGGGTTCCATAGGTCAGGCGGCCCTGTGTATATGGGGTGAACACTGTGTTTCTGTTATCACCTCTGGCTCCGCATGATTACATGCATTACATTGGCATTGGCCTGTCTCCTGTTGTTTTTTCTTCTGTCCTTATTCCCTGTTTCTAGTGATCTATTGTGGATGTGTATGCACCTACAATCAGACATACATGCCGGTGGTCATAACACAACTTGGATGTCTTCGCCAGCAGACATGTCCCTTTCTTGCCCTCTTTTGGATATACAGGGTTCCACATCCAGAATGGCTGTACTGTCACATCATTGTGGTTACTGAATTCATGCTTGTACGTCAACACCCTGTGAATGTCTACTTGGTACTTCCAGAACCCTTATTTGTGAGTCAGAATAGACCCCATAGGACCTAATATTCAGCGCCAGTGGCTACCGCTCTTACAGTGGCTAGCCAGCGGTGGTGAACCATAGACCTGAATATTCAATGTTTGGGCTATATCTGGACAGCAGCATTGAATATCTGGGTCAGCCGCAGAACCCAGAAGCAGACCTAGCAGCAATCATATTCAACCTCTGCCTTGTTACTGTAGCTTCTGTGGTGAAAGTTAGGCAATCCTTTACTGCTGCCTTTTTTTCACCAAGTAGCCATAACCAAGCAGCAGCTCAATATCACTGCAGTCTGGATATGGCCAGGTGCTGCCTCCGTGTTATTGCTGCTGAATATCCCATTGACCAGCATTTACATGGTTTGCACATCTGCAAACCATTTAAAATGCCTTTAAGTATCGAACCCCTATTTTTTTAGAAACACTTGCTTTCAATTATTCTCTGCTTTTCAATTTTTTTATTTTTTTTTTCACTTAAAGATATGTTTCTCTTTTTCTGGTTCATAAAAATAGTCATTCAATACTTAACAATCAGGCTGTTGCAGATTCAATAATAATTCATATAACATTATCTGAATTTACAAACAAAAATACAGCAGAGGCTTGCTTCCAAACTTGCCCATTCATTGTCTAAATGTTTTACTCCAGATTTGCTGCTGGATGGGTACCCCTGGGGTTCTTAAGCAGTTTTGTAAGCATTAAAACTCCTTCAGGCGAATGAATTTTCTATGCTCCACTGCTCTCATTAAATCCAAAATAACACATATTCTTTATTCCCAACAGCAGTTCACTACTATTATAGGTCATATTTGTGTTTTCCATCAATTCCTGCCAACTGATTTTTTAAAATAATCTAACATCAAGTTCTTCTCCTTTTCTGATTAGGGATGCATTTTCATTTAAAATGAACTTTCAACAAAATGAAATGAAATGACAGAAATCCAATTAATATGACATATTTTAAGCACAAAGAACTACCCCAGTGCCTACCCCCTCAACATACAAAGTACACAGAATAAAAGTAAAACAAAACCTCCCTTGAGACTCCGCCCCCTCCTACCCCAAGATTACCCAATGCCATAGGGGTTCTTTATCTTTATCTTTCTTTATCTTTATTTACAATATTTGATTAACCGCCCAGGCCGAAGCATTAGGGCTGTGTACAATACAAAATACGGCTGCAGGAAACAAAAGTCAGAAGGAGAACGCCAGCAATTGATAGGACAGGAGAGACAAATTAAGGCAGAAAGGGGAAAAGGCCCAGAAGGGCAGGAGGACAAGAGGGTGGGGGAAAGGAAGGGGAAAGGGGGGATCGGCATGGGAGGGAATTATGGAGGGTGGAGGGCGAGGTTCTGCGATGGGGCACCGTCGGCAGGGAGGGGAAGATCGAAAGCCTGGCAGAAGAGGTGAGTTTAAGAGGGTTCTAGATGAAGGGACCGAGGGAGTGAATTCCAGAGGGCGGGGCCCAAGAAAAAGAAGGCGGAGTGACGTGTTAGTTCGAGGTGGGCCTGTGCAGGGGGAGGGAGAAATAGGCGGTTACCGTGGGCTGAGCGGAGGAGGCGTGGGGAAGGTTGAAGATGGATAATGTCCGATAAGTATTGGGGGGTGCCGGAGTGAAGAGCTTTATGGGTGAGGATGAGTACTTTGAAGACATAACAACATTTTACCGGAAGCCAGTGTAAGGTGATAAGGCAGGGGGATACATGGGAACGAGCTGAGGAACCAGTGACAAGACGAGCGGCGGTATTTTGTACCAATTGGAGGCGGTGGAGCTGAGTGGAAGGGAGGCCTGCATAGATGGCATTGCAATAATCGAGCCTGGTTATTACCAGGGACAGGACGAGGGTAACAATGGAGGAAGGGGGAGAGAGGATTTAACGGCCCGTATCCGACGTAGGTGGAAAAATGATGTGCGAATAACGGAGGAGATGTGTTGATGAAATTAAAGGGCAGAATCCAGAGTGACACCTAAATAGCGGAGAGTTGGAACGAGGGGAATAGGGTGGGAGGACATAACAGGTGATAAGCTAGGGGAGGGGAGCCCAAAGGAAAACCAGATTGCGGAGGATTTGGCGGGGTTAACATGCATGAAATTGGAGTCAAACCATGAGGCAACAGAGGAGAGACAGAGATTGAGTGGAGTGAGGTCAGGGGCAGAAGAGGAGGTGTGATAGACCAACAAGATGTCGTCGGCGTAGATGTATGAGGAGATGCCAGACTGTTGAATGAGCAGTGCCAGGGGCGTGAGGAAAGCATTAAAGAGTAGGGGAGCAAGAATAGACCCCTGAGGAACACCACAGGGTGAAGGGGAGGGGGTGGAGGTAGAGCGGCCAACAGACAGAGGACCACAAGAATCTCCAGTCACTTCTACTAGCTGGTGCTGTATTTCAAAAGAGTAACACCATTTTGAAAATTGAACACTAGAGGACCAGAAGCAACTGGAGATGACTCTTGCCTCATGAAGAGCACACGATTGCAAGTAAGATGCTAAGAGGGGTTTCCAGAAGGGAGTGGGAATAAAACTTGGGTGGGGGGGAGGCAGTTAATATTTAGAATAGTTGAGTTTTTAACAGTGGAAGAAGGCCCCTGGGCTGGCTATCCATGCTTTCTTAATCCAAACCAAAATAAAATTGTTATGGAATACCCTCCTCACATGCATACAACGCAGTGAAATTAGAATGAAAAAAAAAATAGTAAAAACCCTTATATATCTTTAGTTGCAATTGCTTCATCTCCAAAAGGATTGATTTTAAACTTTTTGAGGTAGTTGTAAATTGTTGCTTGGGAGTTCATTTTAGAACCAACCACATAAGTGGATATGGCCACTATAGTCTAAAATCACTGCTTATATGTGCAGCCATCAGCAATGGGAACACATGCACATTTATGCCCTGGAGCTGACATAAATTTACCTGTGTATGTATGACAGATTTTATATGTGTATTCCCTATGTATAAGAAAACAAATTTACATGTAGAAAGCAAATTATGCAAAAACTGGGTTTTGCAAAATATGAAAGCATTTATAAAGTTATCTTCCCGTTGGATCTTAGCTCAATTACATAGTTTGTTTTACAGCCTCATGAGATGTATTTCCGTGTGCGTATTTTGCTACTCTGAAAAGTTGTTTTTAGTTTTCCAGATTTTGTTTTTGTAAAGCATGAGGGCAGAGAAGGAGAGAGTCATTGAGAGCAGGATCAGAAAGTGGTAGAGCTACAAGGTTTTCATGCTTTTTGAAAGTCTGGAAGGGGGCCTCCAAGTTAAACATAGCTAGACTAAGCATGGGCCGAAGCAGTGCTACCAGCCGCCAGTAGACTAAAGTTTGGTAACCATTGACCTAGAAAGGAAAATCACACTCAATAGGTATGTTTACTAAAGTGTGTTAGCTGCTACTGCCAGGGCGTTAATCCCATGATAGCAGCTAACCCACAAAAAAAGCAGATATTGCAGGCAATTTCCTGCAGTATCTGCTTTTCCCATGGTGCAGCTCCCTAGAGCCAGAATCAGGGCAGGATCAAGCTGTGCAGTGCTGATGGCCATTGTTGGCAGCCACTGCATGAAAAAGATTTTGTGTGGTGGCTGTCAAAATTGGCCCCAATCACAGTGGCAGATAACGCCACCTGAAGAGCAGCGTTATCTGCCGAGAAGTTCTTCCCTGCCAATGATCGAGACTCCACCTCTACAATACTGTTGGCGCCATGGTGCACTGACAATATTACCAAATAAAATGTGCCCCCCCCCCCCTAGCAGCACTTTATTGGGAGCTGTCCAGGGGGGTTGGTGCAACCCTCAATTTAGGAAAAGTCTTGGCTAGACAGCTAAGCCTCCTGCCTCCCCCCCCCCAATGAAGATGTAAAAGGGTGGGGGGGGGGATGACCAATAAAAATTCATGATGATTATAGTATGCCTGCATATTTATTTATTTATTTATTTATTTATTTATTTATTTATTTAACCAGTTTTGTATACCACCTTATCCTTCAATCAAAGTGGTTGACAAAATAACAAATGCTTACATACTGAGGGTATGGGAAAACAAAAACAATACATTACAATATAAATATAAAACAAAACAGTATGTTATAATACTATATCATAGTGAAATTAAATATACATAATGGTAAATTTAAGTTATTTCACCAAATGATTCTATAAATAAATAAGTCTTTAAAGATTTGCAAAATTCCTTAATGTCTTCCTGAGCTCTTAAGTCTTCAGGAATAGAATTCCATAACTCTGGTGCCATAAAGGAAAACGCTCTTTTAGAAGTCATTTGTTTTGGTTTGTTGAAGGTCAAAGGAGTATTAAGTTTATTGATATTTTGAGATCGTCTTGGTCTTATGCTCTTGTCTTTTGAAATTATAGATTATAGAATATATCCGCTGAGGATTGGTGAACATTTTTGCAAATAGTCATTAGGTTTTTATATTTTGCTCTTGCAATAACCGGAAGGAAATGTAACTGTCTGAGGACAGGAGTTATGTGTTCAAATTTTGTAGAGCCAGTTATAATACGCGCAGTGATGTTCTGAACTAATTGGAGAGGATGGATAGAGTGTTTAGGAAGACCTTGATACAAGATGTTTTCAAAATCAAGTAGAGGTGCCTGACATACCGTGTGAAAGTGATTTGTATTTAGTATTGGTTTTAGTCTTCATATAATCTTTAAACGATAGTATGCTTTTGACACAATTTTGTTTATATGAGATTTTAAATTTAAATATTTATCTTATGTTATACCTAAATATCTAACTTCATCTTTAATTTGTATTTCTCTATTTAATAAATTAATTTCAATTGGTAGTTTTAAGGACTGGCATTTAGATATGAACATTGCTTCTGTTTTGTCAGAATTTATTTTTAAAGTTGTTATTAAGCCAATCATTCATATCAGCCAAACAGTTATTATTTTTTGTTGTATCAAAGGTATTTTGTCTAATATTGTAAAAACCATAATGTCATCAGCGTATAAATTATATTAATTTCATGAATATTAATAATTTGACATATGGGTTGAATATAAATATTAAAGAGAATAAATGATAAAGTTGAACCTTGAGGCATGCCTTGTCCAATCAAAAACTGAGAGGATTTTTTGTCACCATATTTTACTAACTGCATACGATTGGTTAGATAAAAGGCAAACCATTTTCAATGTATTGTTGCATAAGCCAATATCTTTTAGACATTGTAACATTATTGTGTGAGACACAGGGGTATGTTTACTAAACCGTCCTAATGTGCGCCCGGCGCTAGTGTGCAGGATGCCATATAAGGAGTGGGTGTTTCAGTCAACATAGCAAACCAGGATTATCACGCGCTAATGTGCGCTGCTCGCTAATGTGCGGCACGCACAGTATCGCATGAGATACGCGTGCAGGAAGCATAAGCAGGCGTGTTGATGTGCAAACAAAGGAACAGAGCTGCAGTACAATGGTGAAGACACTGACTGATGGTGCAGGGGTCATGGGTTCAATCCCCAACTGTGCCCAATGAATAAGGCTGGCTGAGGCACTACCATTTATGTGTAATATTGCATTATGAGGCATTTTAATTACTGCTGCTAGCAAACACACTCTCAAAGCGCTGTAACATAAGGTGCTGCATAAGGCACCCCATAAGGTACCCCAGAGGGCACATTCTAAAGTGCACTGTCCGCCAAGGCACCCTACAATGTTGCTTAAAGGATGGCCTATAGGGCACCATATAGGGTGCCCTATGAGGCACGGCAAGGTCATAGCACTGTTTTTGATGGCAGCACTGTGCATTTTAATGCATGGAAATCGTAAGTAGTTGCACTGACATACACAAAGGAACAGCAGTGTAGCACAATGGTTAAGACCCAGACTGATGATACAGGGGTCATGAGTTCGATCCCCAATGTGCTTAATACTTAAGGCTGGCTGAGGCATCAGCTTTGACATGTAAGTATTGTTTCCTGCAGTACTTTATTTGAATTTTATTAATTGCTGACAGCAAACACACCCTCACGTGCCGTAACCTAAGGTGCCGCATAAGGCACCCTATAAGGCACTCCATAGGGCACATTATAAAGTGCACTGTCCACCACGACACCCTATAATGTCCCCTATAGGGCACCCTATAAGTCGCTCCATAGGATACTGTATAGTGCACCTTATATGGACGGTAACCATAAGGTGCCCTATAGGGCATCCTATAAAGCACCTTCTGAGGCACCCTATGGGTACAGTACGCTGAGGGTGTTTTTGCTGGCAGCACTAATGTACATTAAAAATAGATAGTGCTTTGGACAGCCCTATCAAACAATCCCACTATGGGTTTGAACCCATGACCTCTGACTCCACAGGCAGTGAAGCAACCAGCGGGCTACAACTCTATAGCTGATAGCAAGCCCCTGGCTGGCTGCAGAAGGACTGCACGTCACCACACAAACAGTCTGCTGTGGTCACCAGGATAAGGTTAGCCCACCCGTACCCATGATGCACTGCACATGCAAATCAGCCGTCTACAGATGAACACAAGATGGGGTATGCACCCCCAGAGCACCTCGGCCTGGTAGGGGGAACTGACCATGTGTGTTACTGGCACAGAGTAGCTACACACCATCACATTGTGTGGGTACTGTGCTCACCCTGAGGGTGCAGTGGGGCGCCCAGCACCAGGTCCACAGCACCTTCCATGGCCGAAATAGTCCATGCTGTAGGTCCCCAGCAGTGCTAGTGCATGAGATAGGTAGTTCCTGCAGACACACTTTGGATACATCTGTATTTCTCAGTCAGGTTTAACCCTTAAGGACCCATAGGCAGATTATCTACCACCACCCAACCCACCCTACCCTCTGGGGCTGAGGATGGGAAACAGGGTCTCCCACCGACAGATTCACATTTTACATCCCTGCAATGGCAGTAGTAGAGGGGACCAGCAACCGCAGTCCTGCTGGGGAACAGACCCCTACAGGGCAGTCAATGCAGCTCTGTACATATCTATAAAGCAATAGCAGACAGACATTAGGCCCGGAAATACTCAGCTGCACCCCACCACTATCTGATATTCTCCTGCAGAAAGCCTGCAGCCACTGCACACTGCAAGGTGTTTCAGCAAGACACATACTAGCTGCAGACAGTCAGCTAGCTAGTCCATAGGGCATGTTCCTGGAGAAGATGCATGCACCCAGAACTGGGATGTCAGCATACAGACAAAGCAGATAAGTCAGTGACTGGACCCCAAAAGAGAACCCAGAAATATCATATGAGAGAAATATTATAAAGCATATGGGGGAACCTAGCCATGCCATGGCCACTGCTCAGTCAGGGTGAGAGTGAACTCTCAGCAGGACATACTGTGGCCACCCTGTCTGTGCAGGTGGTGGCCGGGCACTACAATGTCCCAGCCATTGCCCTATGCCCTGTGCAGATGCATCCTGGCCAGGCCACCCTGTCTGTGCTATACCCATGGTATCTTGCTCCTCATTATGCACATTGGCAGGCCAATACTGGCAACAGTGCTGGCAGTGTGGGCTGTGGAGGGTGTTTGCAGCCACCACACACTGGATAGACAGACACACACTCCCACACCTATGCCAGCATTGTGCTACTATAGAGGTGTTTAGCAGTCCTGGCCACCACACCAGTCCTGGGCACAGTGCAGGCATGGATATGATACGCAAAACTGTTGGGGGTCACTCCGCAGGGTGGTAAACACTGTCAGAGACCAGACCTGAAGCACACCCCACAGACATCAGAAAGGTTGCTATGACGGAGCTCAATCAGCAAACTGTGCTTAACGTAGGAATTGCTATCTGCCAGTAATCATAGCAACCTTTTGATAGCTGTGTACCGTATTCCCAGGTGTAGGGTGGCATTGCTAAGGTATGCAAGTGCTAGTATTGGGAGATGCACGCAGGGCCCAATGTCCTGCCTCACCAGGGGGCATTGGCTAATGGAGCCTGTGGGTGAGGGTGTGTCTGCCCCTGTTGGCTGCTGCTTTACGGCAGAAGTTCCCAACTCCAGTCCTGGTATGCCAAACACTGTTCGGGTTTTCATGCTGTCCCTCATGAATATGCATGAGATACATCTGCATACCATGGGGGTGGTGCATTATTATGCAGCACAGGCATCTTTATTAGAGGCAGCATGGAACCTGAATGGTGTTTGGCCCTCCAGGACTGCATTTGGGAGACTCTGCTCTAGGTAATGCGCCTGTTTTTGGAGTCTGTGCTCTGCAGGGTAAAATATAGGTGTTTTGGGCATGTTTACGTCATCTGCAATAAAGGTTCTGTCTGTATTAGCACATTGTAGTAGTGGGTAAAACATGGGGACTGGGTTGGCAGGCACCATAGCTGGGACTTGAACCTGTGACCTTCTGCCTCCAAACACACTGGTTGTGTGCACTGCACCACCGTATTGCCACAGAGACAGTGCACTCCCTGGTGATACCATGACTGTTTGTCCGGCAGGGCCTGTCTGTTGCAGTGCATGGCACCCACCTACACAGGGCTAGGCCATGGTCTGCTCTGGGCAGCTGCCACTGCCCCCCTCCACCACCAGTACCCCTCTGCCACCATGCTGATATGCCCTTCTGCTGGTGGTGCTGGTGGTGTGCAGTCTCAAGCCATCCAGTGTGCAGGTAGGTGGCTGTCTGTGGTGCGTGTTCTGGGGTAGGGGTGCCTGCATATGCGTTCATGCTTCCCCCCAACACCGCCTGCCAATGTTCTGTGCCCTTGGAGGTACCTGCTGGGTACTATCCCCTGTGACACTGTGATAAACACTCTCGTGCCCATGTTGGGCCCTCATCAGTTGCTGTCTGGCTGCTGTACAGTTTCAGCATTCCTAGGTGCCACCTAGGCATCTGCCTAGTCCGCACTGTGCCCCAGCTGCACCACAGCATGTGCCGCCTGCAGCCCTCTGTATCCCCTTACCCAGCATCTGTCCAGTTGCCCATTCCGACATGCCCACCCTGCTGTTGTGGAACATGTGCATGCCATAGGTAACCTATCCAATGGAGAGGGAAACCCTGATGAGCGCAATTGCACTGTGGGATCAGTCACCTTGTATGGGGACGGAGTGTAGACCCTTTGAAAATTCATATCTTTTTTTTTTTAGCTTTCTCGGGAGTGCTTTTTGATGTTTCCCATTAATATCACTATTGCCCAGCTTGGTTATGTTTTTTTTTTTATTTTGTTGGGGTCATTTTCACTGTTTATTTGCATTTTTGTTCCGTGCACATGTATCACACTTATCACTTTTTGTAGGTTTCCCTGGTTTTGCTGTACATTGCTGACAGAAATGGTTTCTTTTCCCTTTAAATCAGCTCTAACGGTAGGTTTTCACTGGCGTTAGTTTTGGCCTCGGATTTCACATCGTTAGTGTGCGTGGAGCCTCTCCCCTCTGACTCTCCACCCATTGACCCCCTTCTCTCCGCCCCTGGGGAGCCTTCGTCCGCCCTCCGGGAGCCTTTCCCCGCCTTCAGCGCTCGTTTGCGTCGCAGCGCGCGTTATCGCGTGATATGGTACCTGTGCACCTTACAAAGTGCCATCATCGCACGATAAGGTACCTTATCGCGCGATAACGTCACAGGGCGCACGTTAGGACGGTTTAGTAAACATACCCCACAGTATCAAATGCTGCTGAGACATCGATGAAAATTAACAGAAATAAGTTATTTTTTTCAAGGCCTGTTATAAGATTATCAAAGAGAGAAATAAGTAGAGTTTCCACATTGTGATTAGGTTTAAATCCATGCTGATGTATATCCAAAGGGGCATACGAGTTAATGTGATCTTGCAGCTGATTTTGTACCACTTTTTCTATAATTTTTTGAGATAAATGGTAAACTGGAAATAGGACGGTATGACTTGGGTCAGTGATGTCCAGTGATTTCCTTTTGTAGACTGGTCGAATTATGGCACTCTTTAGTATAGGTGGTAAGTAACATTGTTTTAAAGAATTATTTACAAAATTTACAATGTGAAAGCTAATATGATTTTTAGTACTTTTAATCCATTCTACTGGACATGGGTCAGCTGGTGAAGTTGTTGTTTTAAGTGTGCTGATTATATTTTCAATCAGTCTTAAAGTTGATAAAGAAAAATCCTTCCAAACTTTTGTGGATTGAGTGCAAGGTTTAAAACAAAGTTGGTGGAATTGTGATGTAGATAAGTTGTTTGACGAAATAGCATTTTTGCTTTTCAGGTAATTTGCAAATTTTTGGGGGTCTATTTGAGGATCACCATATAAAGTGGTCACTTTTGTAAGTTGTTGAACAATGTTGAATAGTTCCCTTGGTTTGTTAGTTGCTTTCATTATTAGATTTGTATGGTATTGCTGTTTACGGCCATTTATTAACTTATTATATTCCATTTGTTTTACATTAAATTGGAATTTTACATCTTGAGATTTAGTTAGTCTCCATTTATGCTCAAGTTTTCTTAGCAAATGCTTTGCCTCTCTGATTTCATTAGAATACCATGGTGCGTTCTTCTTCCTACGCATTTGTACTTTATTATTTTTTGGGGCTAGCGCAGCATTTGAAATTATATTATTCCAATTTTCTATGGCTTTATCCAGTTCAGTGCAATTTTAGAAAGAATATCTGGCTGAAAAATAGAACGTCCAGGTGGAAATATCTGATATATAGCAGGAGGGGCAGTCGAGAATGTGGTCATGTGTAAGGGCCTTATAAAATAGGTCTTTCTCCACCCTGAAAGATACACATATCCGCTGCATAATAGCAAAAATGGGAATGCACAGAATTATGGGCTAGCCAAGTGCAGGAAGTCTCTGCATTGTAGAAACTTAAGTGTGTTGTATACTGTATGTGCATGCACAGAATTGGGGGCATAAATATACATTCTGTCCTATCACAGAACATGATTGTGAATCTCTCTCCCTTGCATGTCCCAGCTTGCCAGTTTGCAAATAGGGATATACTGCATCATGGGAACCTGGAAAATGTGTGTTTTATATACTGGTGTGTATCTTTGAAGAAGTAAAACGTATCAGAGGAGTGAATGGGCATTTTTATCTTCATCATACTACTGTTACATTGCTGAAATGAGCATCTTTACTAATCCTGTTCATGCCCTGGAGCAGGACGTCCTCAATTGCAATCTCATATGTGTACTGCTGGTCTAAAATTCTATGTGCACATTTATTTTTATCATCCTGCCTCTAGCCACATGTCCAGGAATGCCCATGACTGACTTGGACATAATCACACTGACATGTTATGGTTATATTTTATTTGATATAATTCAACATTGCATAGCAGTCTGTGTGGTGTACAATAATTAAAAAAAAAGAGACATAAAAGGAACTCCATAGTGTAGATAGGACATTATTCGAGAGATAGGGACATCATAGAAAAAATAGGCAAACAGAATAAGACATAAAGAGAAATACACACAATTCCCTTAGACTATAGGGATGTCCTTACCAAGCCCAAAGGGTGTCGTTGTGCCAGAATAGCTACTCAGGTAAGTTAAGAGCAGTGCTAAAAAGGAAGGTTTTCAGAGATTTTTTGAAACACTTGAAATTTAATTCTGTGTGGAGGTGGCCCAGCAAGCCATTTCAATGTGCCAGAGCCACAGCAGAAAAAGCTAATTTTCTTGTAGATTCATACTTTAATTTCCTGCAAAGAGGAGAGGTGTAAGCGAAAATCATAGAGCAAGCAAAAATATATTTTTGGGGCATATAGGGAGACAGTAGAAGGCAAGTAATTCGGAACTGTGTCATGAATAATTTTGTGTGGCAGGGTAAGAAGCTTGAAAATGATCCGAGAATTTATAGGTAACCAATGATATTTGACGAATAGTGGTGTAACATGATCAAATTTGCATGCGTGAACTAGTATGCGAAGAGGCACATTTAGGATGGTCTGGAGGCAATGGAGATGGATCTGTGGAAGGCCTAGATAAACAATATTGCAATAGTGAAGTCTCTATATTACAGTGTGTAAAGGCAGTTATCTGTGCTGGGTGATCCAAAAATGAACGAATGCTACAAAAACGCCTTCGGTTTCAGTTCATCTCTGCTTAACTATTTATTTGTCCGTTCTTAATCAACACAGGGCTCCTGGAGTAATACTCCATACTTCCCACTGTATTTGTGCATTTGCCACTTCTTTTTTCTTGTTTGCTGATATACTTTCTTAAAGAGTTTTTTCTCTTGTTTTGCAAATTCTGTTACTTCCTTCCCTGTGTATGCTTGTGGATTATCACTCATTCCTTCTAGTTGTCGGAACGCTTGTCCAAGTTGTTGGTTTTTTTTAAAGATAAAGTCCAGATTAAGGAACCCAGCCAGGAATAGAATTAATAATCAGAATAAGAAAATAACAAACAGCAACTAAGGCGAAAGCCCATGTTAGGAGGCCAATTACAATTAATCACCCTTTGTCACCTCTAGTGTCCTCTGTTTCTCTGAAATAAAATTTTCCAAATGAGTAACATCCACAAAAACATAAGATGCACCATCATAATTGATGATGCACTTACAAGGAAAGTGAAGAAAGAAAGCAGCACCCAACGATAAAATCTGAGGCTTTAAAGCTAAAAAAAAGCCTCCGCCTGAGTTGGGTGCTACGAGAAATGTCAGGAAAAATATTCACACAGTGTCCACAAAATTTGGCAGCCTTAAACTTAAAAAAAGCACGGATAATACATTGTTTAATTTCCATAGACATAAAAGTCATCAACAAAGTGGAATGTGAATTAATTAAATCCAGGGAGTCCTCTAAAAAGGCAGTCAAATTAGAAATAGTAGGTTCTATCACATCAAGATCCCCCTCCACGGAATTAACATTCTTGGAGCTGGAGGGAATATAATAGAGTTGAGAAATTTCAACAGAATCAGAAATAATAGCACTTCCTTCAAATATTTATCTAAAAGAATCTTAGGAGCAAGAAGAGAAGAATGAGGAAAGTTCAAAAAACGCAAGTTACATGAATGCATAGAGCTCTCCAAGGCTTCAAGTTTGTTATGCAAAACCAAGGAATCCTTAATATCCGCAGTCTTAACTGCATACAAAACCTGAGCCTCCAATTTTGAAAGTGCCATATCAACTGATGAAACCTTCCCATCAAGCTGCTGCAAATAAACTACAGCTTCCTGAGAGAAGGTATATAAAGCATTTAAAGTAGTAAACATCTTATCATCAATAGATTTCAAAGCCCCCCCCCCCCCCAGACATCTTTCAAAGTAATCTCCATCTCAGGTGGTAAGGTCGGGAGTTCAACAGCACTACCAGACCTAACCAAAGAAACTGGATTATGAAAAGTCACAAGCAAATTAGACCCCCTTACCTTGTCAGAGGGCTCCCCAGCAGAAGCAGAGAGCAACAAAGGGAGAGGACAGGGTGGGGGAGACCTCCCTCCCAAGCTCAGGGAGTCTCCCTCTGGAGACGACTGCGCAAAGGAAGAGGAGCAAAATGTTTGTCGAGGGGCCAGCCGGTTTTACAGTACCAGCTGAACCACCCCAGGCACCACCCAAAACCTTTGCCTTCCGCTTCCCCATGGTTAAGAATACAATAAACCAAACTAAAGACGAGCAAGCAGAAACCACGAGTAGCGAAAGGAAATAACACCACGGTAACACTGCAGTGATGCTGAAGGAGCGACAAAGGGGCGTGGCTCGGCCCTTTGGACACGCCCCTTCAAACCACACTCCGCAGACACGCTCAGCGGTCACAAAAAAAGGAACTTTATAGGAAAAATCAGGCAAGGATCAGAGGGGTCCTCTCAACATGCGGACTACCTCCCCGATGCCTGTCTGGTGCTTCGGGGAAGGTGAGGGCATCATGTAGCAGCGCTGCACAGTGGCAGCAGTTCCATGGGCCATTGGATTGGCCCCCAAGTACCTCCGACACACTTCCCAGTCAAGTCCAGGTAGTAAAGAGAACTGGCAGCTTTTAAAGTCCAATCAGGGGTCCTTGCAGCATGCGGTCTACCTCCGCGATGCCTGTCTGGTGCTCCGGGGAAGATTAGGGTGTCATGTAGCAGCGCTGCACAGTGGCAGCAGTCCCATGGGCCGTTGGATTGGCCCCAAGTACCTCCGACACACTTCCCAGCCATGTCCTGATGCTTGTCCAAGTTTAATGATGAAGACAGATTCTGGCCATTTACTTTTCTATTTCAGCCCTTTTTGCATATTTGGATCTGATGATGTAATTAGATAGGTCCAGAGGCCTATGATAGTAGCTCTGTATGTGTAATCAATCTCTATGAGGCCTAGCCCCCCTTCAACTCTAAGGATGTTCACTGATTCTTGTAAATTACTTCATGGGCATCGAGGAATTTTCTTGTTTGCAAATCCAGTTTTTCAAGATCTTTAAGAGGCCAGTCCATAATCCCAAAGCTGTATGAGAGCACAAGACGTAACTGATGATTTGCATCTTATTCTGTGACGTTAAAACACTTTTCAATAAGGATTTTATTCTCCTATAATATTCTTTACTGATCTTTTCTCTCAGTAATTTCTGCTTGAGTGTTATGCCTTCCTATACTCCAATATACTTATATATACCTTCCTGTTCAAGGTCCTTGATGTCACAGCCCTCAGCCAGTGAGATGTTTTCCATTTTGCTCAATTTTCCCCTAAAAAAAAGTTGCCTTAGCACATTTGTCAAAGACAAAAGTCATCCTGATGTCATCAGAAAAGCTTTTCATCACACAAAGTTGGTCGCTGGAACTGTAGAGCTTCAATTCATCTACAAATAGTAAATGGGATATAGTAAATGGGATGTTGTTTTTGGGTTGTTACCTTCTTTAGGATTCAAACTAAATCAGTATCCCAAAGAGTTGATGTGAGTACTCATTGGATTAAGCTCCACACAAAACAGAAGGGGTAACAGGGACTTTCCCTGAAATATTTGTTGCTGGGTCTTAATGTTAGGGATGACGTACTGACCATTTTCATATTTCAAAAAGAGTGTGGTTTGCCACATTGTCACGGTGAACGTAATGTACTCTATCAAACCAGGATGTATTTTATACATTTCAAGACAATTTATTATCCAAGAGAGTGGGATGCTGTCAAAAGCTTTCTTATAATCAATCTATGCTATACTGAGATTTCTGCTTCTCTTAGTGCTGGCCATGATGGCCTTATTCAACATTAACATTAACTGGTCTTTGGTTCCATATGTTCCTCTCTTTTTTGCCCTTTTTCTCTATTGCCATGGTGTTATTGGACTCAATATGATCATATATTCTGTCTGCATCTATTGCACTGAACAGCTTATAGGTTGTAGGTAGACAAGTTCTTGGTCTGTAACTATTGGGAATATTACACAGGTCCTCCTTCAGAAGGAGAAATGTTCTTCCTGTAGTAAGCAATTGTGTTAAGTCTGGCTGCTGGAACAATTGATTTTGGCAGTTCGCCAGGTCTTGGTGGAGTGATGTCAACTGTTGAACCAAAAGTTGTTTACTCCATCTGGGCCAGGGCTCTTCCAGTTTGGGGCTCATTTTAAGTTGCTTTCTTTGATTGTTACTGTAGGCCATTCAATTTGTTTGATTTTGCTTTTTCTAAATGCTGCTATATGCAGGGTAACCATTCTGTTTCTTGATTGTGCATTATCGGATCTTCATATAGATTTCTCCAGAAGGTTTCTGTTTCTGTTTTGGTTAGTGTGCTTTTACCGTACTAATGCTCTTTCCCAATTCCCAACAACTGTTTGTGAACTTTGATATCGCACCCCCCTTTGACTCTTGTTGCACACCCCTTTGACCAGGTCTGTTATTCTTCATATGTCTATTTTCTAGTATGTTAACAGAGATGTTTATCTTTTGGGGCACGGATAGGTAAATTTTCAAATACATTTACACATGTCTATTTTGACTATTGCCCCTCCTATGGAATTTCAGACATTTTGACATGTACATCCATGGGGCACCTAGGCGGCCTGTCTAAAATGTGCCTTCATGCATATTGGAGAAGGAATCCCTTAACATCCAGAGAGAGAAAGAAAAAGATAGAGAGGGAGAGAGGGAAACAGGGAAATTAAACCATTAAGGAAGTCCAAAGGGATTTTCATTGTAGTTGGAAAGGATAGCAACTAGTATCCTATGTACAGATAAAGCTCCACTGTATGGCTTTTCAATGATTCCTTAGAGTCAAGAGTGGCTCCAAAGAACAGGGGTCTGGCTGTGTCTCCTTTTTATAAAAAATGGGAATAAGGAGGAGGCTGACTAGAAGTCGGTGGTGACTGATGAATGGAATCTCTTAAAACAGAGAGTAGTGCAGTTTTGGGGATTTAACAGATTACAGTATCTAAGGCATGGGTGTAGTTTTGTGGGTGAAAGAGGGCATTTTTCCCCCAAACGAGCTGGCTCTCAACTGATTCGATTACACCGGCAGCAGTAGTGCAGCGGCAGACTGGCCTCTGATTTGATAAGAAATTAAAAACATGGGGTAAGCATTTCCTTGTTAGGAAGTCTGATCTGGTCCCGCCCCCTCTGACATGAAGAGTGCATCAGAGAGGTGCAGGACCAGACCAGCCTTCCTATACCGCGTGTTACCACGTGTTCTTTTTTTTCATATCAGAAGCCAGTCCACTGATGCTGTTATCACTGCTGCAGGCACAGAAAAGGCATCTGTAGCGAAAGTGGTGTTGGGGGGGGGGGGCAGGGGGCAGGAGGGTATGTGGAAGGCTGGAAGAGAAATACTGGGCAGATGGACATGGGGGGGGGTGGAATGGCTGGAAGGGACATGCTGGGCAAATGTTGCACATGAGGAGGCAGAGGGCAGATGTTAAATAGGAAGTATGGAGGGGATGGCACAAGACAAATGCTAGAAATAAAGGGGGATGAAGGCAAATATTGTACAAACAGTGCCGGGATGGAAGGCAGATGTTAGGACACAGGTAGGGGTGGTGGACAGATGCTAGATATAGGCTGGAGGGGTAGGGACAGACATAGATGGGGGGGATGGAGAGCAGATGGTGAATATGAAGTGGGGGTATATGCTGGACATATGGTAGAGGGAAAGAAAGCTGATTCTGTACATAGGGTAGGGGGCCATAAAGGGATGGAGGGCAGATACCAAACATAGGGTAGGGGTCATAGGGGATAAATGGAAGATACTGGACAAGGGGTGGGGAAAGAGGGTGATGCTGGACATGGGGTGGGGGAAAATGGAGAAATGCTGGACACAGAGTGAGGGATAGAGAGGGAATGTTGGACATGAGGGGGATAGGATGAGAAAAAGGGGAGAAGTGCGAGATTGGGGAGAGAGGGAGAGACAAGACAGGGCAGGAGAGAAGGGGATAGATGCTGAACACAGGAAGGGTGAAGAGAGAAAGAGAAAAGGAAAGTGTTAAAGACTGGGGAATAACTGGCTGGGGAAGGATAGAGAGATGGAGTGTGACAGTTGTTAAAAGAAGGAGATTGAGAACTGGATATAAGAAGGAGAAATTAAATTTGAGTTGATAAAGAGAAAAATAAATGGAAGAAAGTTGAAAGGAAAAAGGTCAATGTTAGAGATGGATATAGGGGAGCAAAGGAAGAAGACAAGAGTGGAGAAAAGTAGCCGGTGGATTTCATACTCTGGAAAAGAGTTAAGAGAAGACAGAGGATGCAGAAAACAGATACCAGGACCAAGGCAATTAAACAACTAAAATGGTTAGATGATAAAGGTAAAGAATTTGTTTTCAATTAATGACTGGAATATGTCAGTTTGGGGATTTTATGTATGCCGTCTTTATATTTTGCACAGTGCAGGGGGAAATGTGTCACTCTTTCTATTTCTTATGCTGCATTGCATGCAGAGCCTGGCTTGTTGGGGTTTCAGTTTAATTTTGTCTACATATTTCTACTTCGAGTTTGTTATAGTTTGTTCTGTACTTGGTGAAGTTCTAACTGTTCTGCCTGTGTGTCTGAGACTATGTATTCCGTTATCATGGTATTTCTTTGCTGGATCTGTAGTAATCTGGCTTGTTCAATTTTCCAAATAAGTGTAGGGATATTCTACTACATTATTTATGGTGCTGCTCTTTTCTGGGTAGGCTCCTTATAATGTTAATTTTAGAAACTGGTTTAGATTTGCTTTATAGCTCTTCAGTGACTTTTGTAGGGTTTTTTGTTAGTTCACAATCTGTCTGGTACTAGAGAGGCTGTTAATGAGATGACACCAGAATCAGATTTTTTTTCTTGTATGCTGGGTTTTATGGTGAAATGTCCTAGATGTGCTCGGCATCTATTGTTGGAGGAGGGGTTTTGTTGGATGCAAAATAGATCGTGAGAAAGAAAAAATACCATAGCACAATAGAGAACCATAGCACAAATTATTTAAATGATAATTTTATTTTGGTGTTAGAAACTGTGCTGTGGTTCTCTTTTACTTTTTGTCCCTGGGCATGTGAAAACCTTACCATTTCCTTTGTTTTTTTGCAGAATTTATATTTATGGGTGTCAGTAGTTTTTATCTTAGGGGTATGTTTACTAAAACCCCGCTAATGTGCGCGGCCCGCTAGTGTGCGGGTGCCATATAAGGAGTGGGCGTTTCTTCTGAAAAAGAAAAAACGGGATTTAAATATGCGCTAAGGTGCGCGGTGCCCATGTGCGCCCCGCACATTAGCGCATGAGAAAGCTGAGCGGGAGGCATAAGTGGCGTGCTGATGTGTAAGCAGAAGAACAGAGCTACAGCACAATGGTTAAGACACTGACCAATGGTGCAGGGATCAGGGGTTCAAGCCCCCACAGTGCCCAATGAACAAGGTTGGCTGAGGCATTACATATTCTGGGGAAGATTGCTTTAGGAGGTATCTTATTTTTATTTTAATTATCACTACTAGCAAACGCACTCTCAAAGCGTGTTAACATAAGGCGCCCCATAAGGCACATTATAAAGTGCACTGTCCGCCAAGGCACCCTAGAATGTTGCTTATAGGGCGCTTTATAGGGTGCCGTATGAGGTACCGCAAGGTCAGAGTACTGTTTTTGATGGCAGCACTGTGCAGTGTAAGGAATGAAAAGCATAAGTAGGTGCGCTGACATGCAAGGAGGAGCAGCAGTGGAGCACAATGGTTAAGGCACTGACTGCTGCTACAGGGGTCATGAGTTTGCTCCCCAGTGTGCCTAATACGTAAGGCTGGCTGAGGCATCAGCTTTGCAATGTACGTTTTGTTTCCTGCAGCACTTCATTTTTATTTTAGTAATTGCTGCCAGCAAACACGCCCTCACATGCCGTAATTGAAGGTGCCGTATAAGGCACCCTATAAGGCACTCCATAGGGCACTTTATAAAGTGCACTGTCCGCCACGGCACCCTAAAATGTCCCTTAAAGGGCACCCTATAAGTTGCATCACAGGATTATGTATAGTGCACCTTATATGGACGGGAACCATAAGGTGCCCTATAAGGCGCCCTCAGAGGCACCTTATGGGTACAGTACGCTGAGTGTGTTTTTGCTGGCAGCAAAAATGTATATTAAAAAGAGATAAAGCTTTGGGCAGCCCTATCAAATAACCCCACTGTGGGTTTGAACCCATGACCTCTGGTTTCACAAGCAGTGAAGTAACCACTGGTACAGCCCTATAGCTAGTAGCAAGCCCCAGGCTGGCTGCAGAGAGCCTGCACGTCACCACACAGACAGTCTGTTGTGGTCACCAGGATAGGGTTAGCACACCCGTACCCATGATGCACTGCACATGCAAATCAGCTGTCCACAGATAAACACAAGATGGGGAATGCACCCCCACAGCACCTCGGCTTGGTAGGGGGTACTGACCGTGTGTTTTACTGGCACAGAGTAGCTACACACCGTCACATTGTGCGGGTACCCTGCTCACCCTGAGGGTGCAGTGAGGCGCCCAGCACCAGGTCCACAGCACCTTCCATAGCTGAATGAGGCCATGCTGGAGGTCCAAAGCAGTGTTAAACTGTGAGATAGGTACTTTTTGCAGAAACACCTTGGATATCTTTGTCTGTCTCAGTCAGGTGTAGCCCCTATGGACCCCTAGGAGGATCATGTACCACCACCCTTCTCCCTCAGGGCTGAGAGTGGCAAACAGGGTCTCCCATCAAAAGATCCACATTCTACCTCCCTGCAACAGTGGCAGTAGAGGGGACCATCAACCCCAATACTGCTAGGGAACAGACACCCTACAGGGCAGTCGATGCAGCTCTGTAAACATCCATAACACAATAGCATACAGACATTAGGCCTGGATATGCTAAGCTGCACCCCACCACTATCTGAAATTGTCCTGCAGCAAGCCTTCAGCCACTGCATCCAGCAAGACACATATCAGCTGCAAATAGTCTGCTAGCTAGTCCATAGTGCATGCACCCAGAACTGGGATGTCAGCATACACAACAAGCAGATAAATCAGTGACTGGGCCCCCAAAAAGAAACCCATAAATATCACATGAGAGAAATATTATATAGCACTATGGGGGTGCCTAGCCATGCTGTGGTCACTGCACAGTCAGGGTGAGAGTGATCTCCCATCAGGACATACTGAGGTCACCCTGTCTGTGTAGGTGGTGGCCGGGCACTAAAATGTCCCAGTCAGTGCCCTATGCCCTGTGCATATGCACCTTGGCCAGGCCACCCTGTCCGGGCTATACCCATGGCACCTTGCTCCTCATTATGCACATTGGCAGGCCAATACTGGCAACAGTGCTGGCAGTGTGGGCTGTGGAAGGTGTTTGCAGCCACCACACACTGTCTAGACAGACACACACTCCAACACCTATGACAGCATTGTGCTACTATAGAGGAGTTCAGCAGTCATGCCCACCACACCAGTCCTGGGCACAGTACAGGCATGGATATGGTACGCAATACTGTTGGGGGTCACTCCCCAGGGTGGTAAACAATGTCAGCGACCAGACCTGAAGCACACACCGCAGACATCAGAATGATTGTTATGATGGAGCTCAATCAGCAAACTGTGCTTAACATAGGAATTTCTATCTGGCAGCACTCATAGCAAACGTTTGAGAGCTGTGTACCGTATACCCAGGTGTAGGGTTGCATTGCTAAGGTATGCAAGTGCTAGTATTGGGAGATGCACGCAGGGCCCAATGTCCTGCCTCTCCAGGAGGCATTGGCCAATGGGGCCTGTGGGTGTGGGTGTGGATGTGTCTGCCCCTGTTGGCTGCTGCTTTACGGCAGAGGTTCCCAACTCCAGTCCTGGTGTGCCAAACACTGTTCGGGTTTTCATGCTGTCCCTCATGAATATGCATGAGCTACATCTGCATACCATGGGGGTGGTGCATAGATATGCAGCACAGGCATCTTTGTTAGAGGCAGCATGGAACCTGAATGGTGTGTGGCCCTCCAGGACTACATTTGGGAGGCTCTGCTCTAGGTAATGCGCCTGTTTATGGTGTCTGTGCTCGGTGGGGTAAAATATAGGTGTATTAACCATGCGTATGTTCTCAGCAATAAAGGTTTGTCCTTACTATCATGGTTTAGTTGTGGGAAAAATATGTGGACTGGATTGGCAGGAGACCCAGCTGAGCTTTGAACCTGTGACCTTCTGTTTTTGCTCACACTGTCTGTGTGCACTGCACCACCTTGTTGCCACCGATAGGCTGCATTCCCTGGGGAGTCCATGACTGTACATCCGACAGGACCTGTCTGTTGCAGTGGACGGTGCCAGCCTGCACACGGCTAGGCCACTGTCTGCTGTGGTTAGCAGCCACTGCCCCCTCCACCACCTGTACCCTTCCGCCAACATGCTGACATGACTGCATTTGGGGGACTCGCCTGTAGGTAATGCCCATTGTTATGGTGTGTAGACCCTTCCAAAAATAATTTCTTTTTTTTTGGAGCTTTCCTGGGAGTGTTTTTTAATGTTTCCCATTGATATCACTATTGGCCAGCTGGATTATAATTTTTTTGAATTTTGTTGTGGTCATTTTCAATTTGTATTTGCTATTTTGATCTGTGCACATGTATCACACTGCTCACGTTTTGTAGGTTTCCCCGGTTTTGCTGTACATTGCTGACGGAAATGGTTTCTCTTCCCTTTAAATCAGCTCTAACGCGAGGTTTTCACTCGCGGTATTTTTTTCATCGAAATTAAGCCCCGCTCCTGTGCGGGGAGCCTCTCCCCTCCCAATCTACGCCCATTGACCCCGTCCCTCCGCCCCTCGGGAGCCTTCCTCCGCCCTCGGAATGCCTTTCCACGCCTCTATCGCACATCAGCGCGCCGCGCACTTGTCCGGGCCCGTTAGTGCAGCGCGCACGTGTGCGGGGCCCAAAATTGCACTATTAGCATGCGCTAAGGTACCTTAGCGCACGCTCAAGTGCGCCCCGCACAATTGCGCGATTTAGTAAACATACCCCTTAGTGTGCCAGTCTAAATAATTAAACAGTTACAATTGTTGCTGCATTTTAATTATATAGCCACTGAGTTAGAACCTCTGCTCCCTCTTTGAGTATCTTGGGTACCAACTCATCACTTGACTGTTTGATATTTTGCTTTCCTAGCCATCTAGTTTTTTTATAACATAATTATAACACAGGTACACTACCAAAAAACTGCCTCCAGTTTTGCAACTGATTCCTATAGATTTTGGGGTGCTGAATCCAGGAAAAATAGCCAAAATGTTCCATCACGTCACGTTTTCTTGCAAAATTAGATTTCTTACCCATATAAGGAATGTTCACATAATTTCTTTTTAGCCGACTGCAGTTTATTTTCTTGGCCCAAAATAGAGGTTGTAATGGTTAACTAACTAGAAACACTCCCTCATGATATTTTAGAGTGTTTTGTATTCATTTTATACATTAACAGGACAATTGGGAGGCGGGGGGCTAAATCCAGTACTCGCGCTGGCGCATGTTCTTTCCTGTTCGCCTCGCCTCGTTCGCCGCTCGCTCAAACACGGTGGTTGCGACATGAACGTTCCTGTCAAATTTCAGTTTCTTGCAAGTTCATTATTACCTTTTGTTTGCTCAGTCGTAATCTAGCTTTATTCCGAAGTGGTTCACTACAGTTGTAGTTTGCAGTGCTGTGTATTTGTGATGGCTCACAGAGCCAGAGGTTGCGTCAACTCTCCGGACAGTTTTTGTTTTATTTGTGGGGAATATACCGTGAAAAAGCGGCAGAGGAACATTTCTGCATTTATTAAAAAAGTATATTTCGCCTATTTCGGTTTGAAGTTAGGCGATCAAGACAAACCGTGGGCTCCTCACAAAGTGTGCAAGACATGTGAGGAAGATCTACGCTTATGGATGAAAGGTAAAAAACAAGCATTTTGTTTCGGAATACCTATGATGTGGCGTGAACAAAGAGACCACAGCAGTGACTGCTATTTTTGCTCTTGCATTGTGAAGGGATACAACTTAAAAAATAAGAACGTAATAAGTTACCCCAACCTTCCCTCAGCAATAAGGCCTATGCCTCATAGCAACGAAGTACCTGTGCCTGAACCACCAAAATCTTTGGATCATATTTGTGTGGACGGTTCTGATCATGATGAGACTCATCAGATGGCTTTTCCCGATGAGTCCAGTACTTCCGAGTTTGAAACTGAACCAGATCCGAAACCTGAACTTTTCTCTCAAGCTGAATTGAATGATTTAGTCCGGGATTTAGGACTCCCAAAAGATGCTGCTCAACTGCTAGGTTCTCGGCTTAAACAGAAAAATCTATTGTCACCAGGAACAACTTTTTATTGGTACCGCAACCGCGAGACACAATTTTTGAAGTATTTCAGCAAAGAGGAAGATTTGGTATTTTGCAACGATATATACGGAGTGATGGAAAAGTTTAAACTCAAGTATGATCTTGCTGAATGGCGGCTGTTCATTGATTCGTCAAAAGACAGCATAAAAGGTGTTCTTCTTCATAATGGCAACACATTCGCTTCAGTTCCTATTGCTCACTCTGTTATTCTCCAAGAAAAATATGAGAATTTGGCCCTGATTCTTCAGAAGATTCGTTATGATGAGCATAAGTGGATGATTTGTGGAGACTTTAAAATTCTATCCATGCTATTAGGGCAGCAATCCGGTTTCACCAAATATCCCTGCTTCCTTTGCTTGTGGGATAGCCAGGCCCGCGACCTACACTGGGGGAAAAAAGACTGGCCAATTCGGGAGTATTTGAGACCCGGTGAGAAAAATGTTCTTCATGAGAGCTTGGTACGTCGTGATAAAATTCTATTACCACCTCTCCACATTAAGTTGGGTCTCATTAAGCAATTCATCAAGTCCCTTCCAAAAGATGGTGAGTGCTTTCGGTACCTTTGCTCAAAGTTCCCCCGACTTTCTGAAGCAAAGCTAAAGGAAGGAGTGTTTGTTGGCCCTGATATAAGGAAACTCATTTCAGATGGAGCATTCGCTGAAACGATGTCTGAGAAGGAAAAAGAAGCCTGGGATTCCTTCAAGGATGTTCTCAAATTCTTGGGGAACAGGCGGGATGAGAACTATAAGGATATTGTTGCCAGGATGCTCAATGCCTTCAAAGAACAAGGCTGTAACATGAGCCTGAAAGTCCATTTCTTGCACTCCCATGTGAACTAGTTTCCCGAAAACTTGGGGGCGTAAAGTGAAGAACAAGGTGAAAGGTTTCACCAGGACATCAAGGACGCAGAGAGAAGGTACCAAGGAAGATGGAACACCACTATGATGGCTGATTTCTGCTGGTTGCTGCTGCGGGAAACCCCAGATGAAAAATACGCCAAGCAGCGCACCAAGAGAAGCATTCGGGGGAAGAAGAAACGGGCCCACCAGGAGATTGATTGACCCAAGAATGACTTTAAAATCTAAACTGTGTTGACAAATATCGTGTTTTTACTAAACTTTGAAATAAAAATTTGCTAGTTATTACCACAGTGTCGGATCTCATTTATTAGAATTTTATTTTCACACCATCGGGTGTTTGTCTTCATGTATTGCAATGGTGCGGTTTGCGTTTTCTATTCTTACATACATACCTGTACAACATTTTTTGCACATTGCTTTGCTTTGTGTCTAACCTCGCTCTTATATGCTCAATGTTTGTGCACATGTATGTGGCTGTTTTAAGTGCAGACAATTTTGCTACCATCACAGTGTGTTTTGTTGACATTACTCTATTCTTATGTGCTGCCTTGTTACAATTTTCTTTATTCTTATTTGAATAACTACTAAACAATTAGTATAAAGAATTCATCCAAGAAACTTTTATCTCGATCGCACTCAATCTGAAACGTTCACCTCAAACTGCTAACCCAATGTAGCAAAAAATCTGTACGTGATGGAGCAAATTGGTTACCAGATTTGGATTCAGCGCACCAAAAAACGTAAAAATCAATCGAAACATTAGAGGCAGTTTAAAAAAAATTCTTTTTAGTGTACCTGTGTAATGAGCATGCAAATAATATGAAACTGATACACAGATAGGCAAATATATCATCTCCCTCCCTCCCACCCAAATGAAGCAGTCAAACTATACCCTATCTAAAACAGGTTTTATCTGAGATAGGTCTTTCCAGACACATATGATCAATTTCTTTGACTGAGTGACCAGAAAGTTGCATAGAGACATTTCTGACATACTTGGATTACTGCAAGGCCTTTGACACTGTTACACATAGGAAACTTATAAATACATTGAGCATCTGTGGCTGACTGGATTGAAAACTGGTTGTTTGAGAGGTAACAAAGGGTAGTGCTAAATGGAGGTCACTTTGAGGAAAGGGGCATTACCAGTGGTATGCTTGATGAACTCATCTTTGAACTAGATATTTTAGAAAGTCTGGATGATACAAAAATCTGCAGCAGGATAGACGTCCTGGAAGGTGTAAAAAACTTGAAGATGAATCTACTGAAGCTTGAGGAATGGTACAGAATTTGGCTGGAAAAAAAATAAAACCTAAATAATATAAGGGGGTGGTATAGTAAAAGCGGTAAAGGTATTTTATGCATAAAAGATCAGGATTTGCAGGTGATAGTAATAGCAGATAAAGTGAGGGTAACAGCCAAAGGATGCTTGGGTGCATAAGAAGAGAAGTGGTAGGGGAGATATGATATAGGCATTTAAATACCACCTTCAAGGTATAAATACACAGGAGGCAGGCCACTTTTAACAGATCAAGGGGTCACAGAAAGAGAGTGAAATGGGCTAGATTCAAGAGTAACCTTAGGAAATGTTTTTTTAAAGAAAGGGTAGTGAATTAAGTGGAATAGCCTTCCAGTGGACCTCATTTGAATTCAAAAAGACATGAGACAAGCACAGAGGATATCAAAGGGTGAAGAATGATTTCAAGAGACTGGGCAACTCCTTTGGATGGGCAGATTGGAATGGCCTTATTGACTTTTCCTGCCATCCTTAAGGAAGGGTTGCTTTAAAGGAAGGGCACGGGCAAGGTCCCGGTGCCGGAAAATAACCGGGGGCGAGCCTCGACGCGGCCCTCAGCCAGGCTGGCTGGGAGGCGGTTGGTGGGGGGGTAGCCGAGGTGGGGGGTGCGCGGGGACGTGTGGTGCATTATTTGAATGGATTGGTTCCGCCGCGGGGATGCGCGCGGCGGGAACCAATCCGGAGTGACGCAGGCCATGTGCAGCGGTAGCGAGGACGCCCGCTGAGCACATGGCCTGAAGGAGGGCGACTGGCTGGTGTCGGTTCGGAGTCCTGGCATCATTCGGCGAGCGCTTCGTCCGGGCGGTTCCTGAAGGAAAACATTCGGCTGTACTGAGCTCTGTGGAGTGGCGGTCACCGCGGCGTTAAAATCGAGGTTGTGACAGTCGGTGGTGTTCACTGCGGCGTCAGCCGGGGGGCTCTGTCAGGCAAGTAGAATTCTATGCGGTTCCATTAATACTAAATGAAATAGGCCTTTATAGCAATCGGGATATATATCTACAAAAAATAAAATAAAATAAAACATTTTCTGTGCTGTCGGTTTACTTAGTGGGCAGTACGGGGAGTATTGCCTTGCTTAACTCCTAACACCGATTCCTTATCCTTTGCTGTGAAGGCCTTTTGGGGTTTCACAGCCAGTCCGCATTTTCCAATTTTGCCTGAGGGCCTGGTGAGGTTTAGGTGGTGGCAGGGAGTTTCTATGGCGCGAGGAAAGAGAGGGCAACCACAGTCCAGGGGGGGGGCCTGGTCAAGCAGGTGATAGTACTATCAGGGATCAGGCGGGCAGGGGTAAAGAGCGGGGCAGGGGGGGAAGGGCGATGGGTCCAGTGAGAGGCCGGATAGCTGGTAGGGTAGCAGTGAGCAGGGGGGCTAGGGCCGGGGGGCCTCCTTCCACCGGGCCTCGTGCTGGCTCTCCTTCCACCAGGCCTCGTGCGGGCCCTAGGCGCAGGATGGTTGGTCGGGTGGCCTCCGCGTCCGGATGGAGGGGAGAGCGCAGGGGTCCTGATGAGTGCCAGCTTGATGAAGCGGGCACGGACATGCCAGGAGCGGGTGAGGGGAGCAGTGCTTCAATTATAGGGGTGGGGTTAGGGGCTCGAGGGGGAGAGAGTGGTGTAGGTAGCAATGCGTCCTGGTTGGGGATGCAAGGTTGGAGTCGAGGATGGGAGTTTTCCCTGGGGGTGGCATACGCAGTCCGGGTAGGTTCGGCACTATCGACCATCAGGCCTGGGACCAATGGCAGATGGGGGGTCAAGGCCCGTCGAGGGCTAACTGGGTTGGGGCTTGGCAGCCGGCGTGGTCAGGTGTTTCCCCCCTCCTTTTTTGCCTTATGTTTCTACTCAGATTCCGATGATGGCGGCGCCTGGACCGATGCTTGGTTTCTTCCCAAACATTTCCTGAATAACTAGCTGTATGCAGATGCTATGTTCAGTAAGAGAGGATAGTACTAACAGCAGGAATGGGGCCTGAAGAGGCCTCATCGGGTTGCTTTTGTTTTCTTCCCAAACATTTCCTGAATAACTAGTTGTATGCAGATGCTATGTTCAGTAAGAGAGGATAGTACTAACAGCAGGAATGGGGCCTCATCTAGACAACAGCTTGTTAGTGCTTAGGAGGGATTGTGGAGTTAGGTGAATGGGAAGGCTAGGAATGGGTAGAGAAGAGGAGAGGGTACTAGAAATGGGTTTTGTTTGGGGCAAAGATTGCTGAAGACAGCTTAGGGGAAGAGTGGTGGGAATAGGCTGAGATGAGAAGAGAGAGATAAGCATAAACTAGTAGATACGAATTCCACTATAAACAGCTGTAACTGGAACATTATTTCAGAAAAAAATGCTTAATTTCAACAAATTTGCTCATCTCTAAATGATCTTTACACCAACTGAAAATCTTTTGGCAATAAAGGGGTTATATCTATAATTTTGTGAATTGTATTTTAATAAATCATCACAATTACAAATGGAGAAAATATAGGAAACATAAAATAAACATTAAAATGTTTAGAATAAATCTGTAGAAAAAAAAAATAAAAAGATAATAAAATCTAATTAGAATGTAACTGTCACAAGTTGAATGTTTCAAGGTATAGGTGTGAAATTATTTGAAACTATAAACCAATTCTACGCTAGAACAAAATTATGAAACTACTTAAATTCTGCTGACAGCAATTGTGCCATCTTGGGCACTTCAAGGTTGCTCTTTGTATTCTTTATTTTTGTTTTAGTACCAGTAAGCTATTCTGTCAAGAATCTGAGTTTTAATATAAAATAAACACTGCGAATGGAAACTTGCCAAAACCTTTAATTCAAGTGCCTCTTACACAGCATACAAGTTATTGCAAGGTTTTGAATTTATTCAGAAATACCAAGTGACTTAAGTTGTAAATTTCAGCATGCATGCTAAGGCTTCTTTAGCATAATATACCTGACATAGTGGTATATGCATTAAGAGGGTAATTCTATAACCTTATGCACAGGCAAACTGTATTGCTACATGCTTATTTGGGGCCTATTCTACTGTATAAGGCATGTACAAGGTTTACTTTACAGAAAAGGGGTATACAGATTCCTCAGAATCTAGTAATGGCTGTTATGCCTGCTCTAGATCAGTGCAGTGACACAATTTAGGCCCTGCCTATGCTCCACCCAGGATCCACCCCATGCACACCCCAACTGAATATATGCACAATGAAACTTTCATGGGCGCTTACAGAAGAGCGAACAATCAAGGCATGCACATAAGTGCCCTGTCACATGCATAAGTCTTTCAGAATAGGGACATGTATGTATTTTAGGGCAAATGCACAAATGCAGTAGGAAATGCATAGTGTTACTCCAAGAACCAGTGGTACATTCAAAACTGGACACAATAGAAATTAAGGAGAGATGAACTGAAATCGAAGGATGAGAGATTGATGGTTTTTAGCAAGCATCAAATAAACTGGGAAAAAGATGTATGTAGATTCTGTAAGAAGAAGCTGGAAACAGTGACTCATCTCATAGCTGGCTGTGAAGTTCTGATAGACACTTAATGATGGGTCTTCGTTACAGAGTGTGCATGTACTAATTAAACTCAGATACACTCCAAATATATCAAAAATATCAAAAATAGTAGACAATGTATTCCAAGTCTCTCACACAGGTATTACGTATAGTGAGGTACCACCGCAATTTATCCCACAAGGTCTCAGACTTAAGGGTGCCATGGCCAGAACTGACCTACGGCAACTCTCAATTTGCATCAATGACCTTCTTATGTTTTTTACAAATAACAAGGTGCACTTTCAAAATTGTTCATCCTGCTAAAAGTGAGTACTTGCATATATAAATCTTGTTCTCATAAAGTTGAAACAATTCGCTATAGAGATATTCTTATCTTATTCGCTGTATCAAAAACAATATGGCCAAAAGACTCTTTTCAATCATTGAAATCTCCCAACGCCGTCAACAGGCACTACCTACGCGGTTCACTACGCGGTTCATCATGGGCTATTAGTTAAATGCCAAACGTTCATAGTGTGAAGTTCTGATGGAAAAAGTTTGTATACAGAAAGGCACGTTAATATAGCACCTCTCATCCACTGGAAACTGGAAATATTACATCACTGTACTTAAAAAAAACAACAACATTGGGATCATTCCTCTAAGACAGGGGTGGGCAATTCTGGTCCTGGAAGGCCGCAAACCAGTCAGGTTTTCATGATGTCCCTAATGAATATTCATGGACCTATTTCCATACAATGGAAGGCAGTGGATGCAAATAGATCTCATGAATATTCATTAGGGACATCATGAAAACCTGACTGGTCTGCGGTCCTCCAGGACCAGAATTGCCCACCCCTGCTCTAAGAGAACAATGGAGACTGAAGAGATTATGATTACCTGAAATACTTCCATTTTGATGAATAAGAAGCTGGATGCAAGGAAACCTGAGAATGGTAAAGGATAAAAAGAGCAGAAAGACTTTGATAATATAGGTGTCAGTTCCAAGCTATTATTCTGTAAATTGTGTGGAGAAGGAGAAGACCCTCAAGCAACAAGAAATTCAGTCTGAGAATAAGAAACTGTGGCACAAAGATACAGAAATATTTCCCTTCATATTGGGAGCCACAGGTCTGATTAAGGGGTATGTTTACTAAACCGTCCTAATGTGCGCCCAGCGCTAGTGTGCAGGATGCCATATAAGGAGTGGGTGTTTCAGTCTTAACCTAGCAAACCGGGATTATCACACGCTCATGTGCGCTGCGCTGATGTGCAAACAGAGGAACAGGGCTGCAGTACAATGGTGAAGACACTGACTCATGATACAGGGGTCATGGGTTCAATCCCCACTGTGCCCAGTGAATTTGCTGGCTGAGGCACTATGTATTATGAGGCATTTTAATTTTATTTTAATTACTTCTGCTAGCAATTGCACCCTCAAAGCGCTGTAACATAAGGTGCTGCATACGGCACCCCATAAGGTACCCCAGAGGGCACATTTTAAAGTGCACTGGCCGCCACGGCACCCTACAATGTTGCATAAAAGGGTGGCCTATAGGGCGCCATATAGGGTGCCCTATGAGTCACGGCAAGGTCATAGCACTGTTTTTGATGGCAGCACTGTGCATTTTAACGCATGGAAATGTTAAGTAGGTGCGCTGACATGTAAGGAGAAACAGCAGTATAGCACAATGGTTAAGACACTGACTCATGATGCAGGGGTCATGGGTTCAATCCCCCACTGTGCCCAATGAATAAGGCTGGCTGAGGCACTACCTGCTATGTGTAATATTGAATTATGAGGCAATTTAACATAGAAACATAGAAATATGACAACAGAAAAAGACCACATGGCCTATCTAGTCTGTCCTTCCATAACAACTACAACAGTCCACTTTTTGCCTTTAGAGATCCTCTGTGTTGGTCCCATGCTTTCTTGAATTCAGTTGCTGTCCTCATCTCTACCACCTCCACTGGGAGACTATTCCACGGATCCACTACTCTTTCCGTAAAGAAATATTTCCGCATATCACTCCTGAATCTATCTCCCTTCACCCTCATCCCATGTCCCCTCGTAGCAGAACTTGCTTTCAATTGAAAGAGGCTCTCTCCCTGAACATTTATGCCACGGAGGTATTTAAACATCTCAATCATATCACCTCTATCCCGCCTTTCCTCTAAGGTGTACATATTAAGATCCTTAAGTCTGTCCTCATATGCTTTATAATGAAGCCCATTAATCATTTTGGTAGCAACCCTCTGCACCGACTCCATCCTGTTCACATCCTTTTGAAGGTGCGGTCTCCAGAATTGCACACCATACTCCAAATGAGGTCGCACCAAAGACTTATACAGAGGCATTATCACCTCCTTTTTTCTGCTAGCCATTCCTCTCCGTATGCACCCAAGCATCCTTCTAGCTTTTGCTGTCGCCTTTTCCACCTGTTTAGCTACTTTAAGATCATCAGACACAACCACGCCTAGGTCCCGCTCTTCTTTAGTGGACAAAAGTACTTCACCTCCTATACTGTATTGCTCCCTTGGATTGCTGCAGCCCAAATGCATGACCTTACATTTTTTAACATTAAATCCCAGCTGCCAAATTCTAGACCATTCTTCAAGCTTAGCTAGATCCCTCCTCATGTTATCTACCCCTTCCTGGGTGTCTACTCTATTGCAGATTTTCGTATCATCCGCAAAGAGGCAAACCTTACCCGACAGCCCTTCCGCTATATCACTAACAAAGATGTTAAAAAGAATTTAATATTGTTTTAATTAGTGCTGCTAGCAAACACACTCTCAAAGTGCTGTAACATAAGGTGCAGCATCAGCCGCCCTATAAGGCACTCCAGAGTTCATACTATAAAGTGCACTGTCCGTCCAGGCACCCTATAATGTCCCCTATAGGGCACCCTATAAGGCGCTCTATAGGACACCTTATAAGGCACCTTATATGGACTGTAACCATAAGGTGCCTCAGAAGGCGCTTTATAGGGTGCCCTATAAGGCGCCCTCTGAGACACCTTATGGTTACAGTACCCCGAGGGTGTTATGCTGGCAGCACTAATGTACATTAAAAATAGACAATGCTTCAGACAGCCCTATCAAATAACCCCACTGTGGGTTTGAACCCATGACCTCTGGCTCCACAAGCAGTGAAGTAACCAGTGGGCTACAGCTCCACAGCTGCTAGCAAACCCCTGGCTGGCTGCAGAAGGACTGCACGTCACCACACAAACAGTCTGCTGTTGTCACCAGTATAGGGTTAACCCACCCATGCCCATGATGCACTGCACATGCAAATCAGCAGTCTACAGATGATCACAAGATGGGGTATGCACCCCCACAGCACCCCAGCCTGGTAGGGGGAACTGACCGTGTGTGGCACTGGCACAGAGTAGCTACACACCATCACATTGTGCAGGTAAGGTACTCACCCTGAGGGTGAGGTAGGGCGCCCAGCACCAGGTCCACAGCAGAAATAGGACATGCTACAGGATCCCAGCAGTGCTAATGTCTGAGATAGGTAGTGTCTGCAGGCACACCTTGGATACATCTGTACTTCTCAGTCAAGGTTTAGCCCTTATGGACCCATAGGTGTATTATGTACCCCCACCCCCACCCTCCGGGGCTGAGGGTGGGAAACAGGGTCTCCCACCAACAGATCCACATTCTACCTCCCTGCAATGGTGGCAGTAGAGGGGACTATCAGGCCCAGTCCTGCTGGAGAACAGACACCCTACAGGGCAGTCAATGCAGCATTAGGGCTGGATATGCTAAGCTGCACCCCACCACTATCTGGTATTCTCCTGCAGCAAGCCTTCAGCCGCTGCACCCTGCAAGGTGTTCCAGCAAAACACATACCAGCTGCAGACAGTCTGCCAGCTAGTCCATAGTGCATGTTCCTGGTGGAAATGCGTGCACTCAGAACTGGGATGTCAGCATACACACCCAGCAGATAAATCAGTGATTAGGCCCCAAAAGGAAAACCATAAATATCACACCAAAAAATACTACATAGCACTATGGGGGAACCTAGCCATGCCATGGTCACTGCTCAGTCAGGGTGAGAGTGATCTCCCAGCAGAACGTGGTGTGGCTACCCTGTCTGTGCAGGTGGTGGCTGGGCACTACAATGTCCCAGCCATTGCCCTATGCCCTGTGCAGATGCATCCTGGCCAGGCCACCCTGTCCAGGCTATATCCATGGTGCCTTGCTCCTCATTATGCACATTGGGAGGCCAATACTGGCAACAGTGCTGGCAGTGTGGGCTGTGGAGGGTGTTTGCAGCCACCACACACTTGAAAGACAGACACACACTCCCACACCTATGCCAGCATTGTGCAACTATAGAGGTGTTTGGCAGCCCTGGCACCTGCACCAGTCCTGGGCACAGTGCAGGCATGGCTATGGTGCACAATACTGTAGGAGACACTCCCCAGGGTGGTAAAACTATCAGACACCAGACCTGAAGCACATTCCACAGACATCAGAAATGTTGCTATGATGCAGCTCACTCAGCAAATTGTGATTAACTTAGGAATTGCTATCTGCCAGTAATCATGGCAACCTTTTGATAGATGTGTACCGTATTCCCAGGTTTAGGGTGGCATTGCTAAGGTATGCAAGTGCTAGTATTGGGAGATGCATGCAGGGCCCAATGTCCTGCCTCTCCAGGAGGCATTGGCTAACGGAGCCTGTGGGTGCGGGTGTGTTTGCCCCTGTTGGCTGCTGCTTTATGGCAGAGGTTCCCAACTCTGGTCCTGGTGGGCCAAACACTGTTCGGGTTTTCATGCTGTCCCTACTGAATATGCATGAGACACATCTGCATACCATGGGGGCGGTGCATAGAGATGCAGCACAGCCATATTTAGTGGAGACAGCATGGAACCTGAATGGTGTTTGGCCCTCCAGGACTGCTTTTGGGAGACTATGCTCTAAGTAATGGGCATGTTTATGGTGTCTGTGCTCTGTAGGGTAAAATGTAGGTGTTTTGGGCATGTTTACGTTATCTGCACTAACAGTTCTGTCTGTAATACTACGTTTTAGTAGTGGGTAAAATATGGGGACTGGGTTGGCAGGAACCACAGATGGGACTTGAACCTGTGACCTTCTGCGCCTTGAACTCACTGGCTGTGTGCACTGAACCACCATGTTGTCACACAAATGATGCATTCCCTGGGGATTACATGACTGAACATCAGACAGGGCCTGTCTGTTGCAGTGCACGGCACCCACCTAAACAGGGCTGCCATGGTCTGCTGTGGGCAGCTGCCACAGCCCCCTCCACCATCAGTACCCCTCTGCCACCATGCTGACATGCCCTTCTGCTGGTGGTGCTGGTGGTGCGCCATCTCAGGCCATCCAGTGGGCCGGTAGGCAGCTGCCTATGGTGTGGGTTCTGGGGTAGGGGTGCCTGCACAGATGTCCATGCTTCCCCCCCAACACCGCCTGCCAATATCATCTGAGCTTCTAAAGAAAGCTTAGGTTTGATCTCCTCTAGTACAGACTGGTTTGTTCTTTGGGCAGTCCATGGTATACACAGTATTCAACGCCAGCACCATAATTCAAAGGCATCAATTTTCTTCCTGTCTATCTTTTTCACTGTCCAGCTTTCACATCTATATGATGTTATTGAAAATACCATGGCTTGAACAAGTCGAATCTTTGTATGGAGAGAGACATCTCTGCTCTTGAGAATCTTATCTAGGTCTTCCATAGCCATTCTGCCAAGAGCAATGCGTCGTCTGATTTCTTGACTGCTTGTTGCTTCTTTATTGATAGTTGATCCAAGTAGGTTAAAGTTATTCACGATTTCAATTTCTTCTCCTTCGACCATGAACCTGTTGATTATGCCAGTTGTCATGATCTTTGTCTTCTTTACATTAAGGTGCGGCCCATTTTGAGACTATGTTCTTTGATTGTGAAAAGCAAATGTTTCAGATCATCTTCACTTTCCGCCAGTAATGTGGTATCATCAGCATAGCGAAGGTTGTTGATGAGTCTTCCACCAATCTTCACACCTCTGTTGTCTTTATACAATCCTGCTTCTCTGATGATTTGTTCTGCATATAGGGGGAAAGTATGCAGCCTTGTCTTACACCTTTGCTTATTTTAAACCATCCTGTTTCTCCTTGTTCTGTTCGAACTGTTGCTTCTTGATCAATGTACAGATTGTGCAAGAGAACGATCAAGTGTTCTGGTATACCCATGCTTCTTAATGTGGCCCAGAGTTTCTCATGGTTTACACAGTCAAAAGCTTTGCTATAGTAGATAAAGCACAAATAGATATCCTTTTGGTATTCTTTAGTCTTTTCAAGGATCCATCTCACATCCGCAATGATGTCTCTCATTCCTCGCCCCTTTCATAACCCTGCTTGCACTTCAGGTAGTTCTTGTTGCAGGTATGATTGTAGTTTCTTTGGAATAATCTTCAGTAAAATCTTGCTGGCATGTGGGATCAGAGCGATTGTACGATAATTTCCACAGTCAGTTGGATCACCTTTCTTTGGTATTGGTATAAACACAGAACTTTTCCAGTCAGTTGACCGTGATGCTGTCTTACATATTTCTTGGCAGAGCCTTGTAAGTATGGTAACAGCTGCATCAGATTGCTGTAATATTTCTATGGGAATGCAATCAATGCCTGGTGCTTTGTTCTTTGATAAGGCTTTCAATGCTGCTTCAACTTCTTCTTTCATCATCAATGGTTCCTGATCATAAGGTACAGGTTGAAACGGCTGTTGTTCCACTTGATCTTTATCATATAAAAACTCTGTATATTCCTTCCATCTTTTCTTGATCTTCTCAGCATCATTCAACATAGAACCTTGAGCATCTTGTAACATTCCAATTTGAGGCTGGAACTTTTTCTTTAACTCTCGTAGCTTTAGGAAAGCTGATCTTGTTCTTCCTCTAATAGTTTCTGCTTCTATTTCCTTGCATGCGTCATTGTAGTACTTTTCCTTGTCCTGTCTTGCTGCACGTTGGAAATCTCTGTTGAGTTCTGTGATTGTCTTTCTTTCTTCTCTGGCTTTAGCTTCTCTGCGTTTCTGGGCAATTTTCAGAGTTTCTTCCGTCATCCATTTTGGCCGTTTTTTCTTTTTTACCTTTTGTAGAGACTTCTCGCTTTCTTCCAACACAACCTTCTTGATGTCATTCCATAACTCTTCTGGAACTCTATCATTTGTATCTAAAGCAGCAAATCAATTTTGTAGGCAGTCTTTAAATTCCAGTGGTATATTCTCAAGGTCATATTTTGCTGCATTCATGAGTGGTTTGCTCTTTTTCAGCTTTAGCTTGAGTTTGCATACTAGTAGTTGATGATCTGTACCACAGTCAGCTCCAGGTT
Organism: Ichthyophis bannanicus; assembly: GCA_033557465.1. NCBI lineage: Eukaryota > Metazoa > Chordata > Amphibia > Gymnophiona > Ichthyophiidae > Ichthyophis > Ichthyophis bannanicus. Next base: position 860,209,560 of record CM066032.1, read on the forward strand.
TTGTCTTTGTTGATGTTATAGAGCTTTCCATCGTTGACTTCCACAGATGTAGTCAATTTGATTTTTATACAATCCATTGGGTGAAGTCCATCTGTACACTCGCCGCTTGTGTTGCTGGAAGAAGGTGTTCGAGATGAATAGATTGTTGGTCTTGCAGAATTCTATCAGTCTTTCTCCAGCTTCATTTCTGTTGCCAAGTCCATATTTTCCAATTACTTTGTCTTCTTCTTTGTTTCCAACCTTTGTGTTCCAATCACCCATGACTATCAGGATATCCTGTTTGCATGTTCTGTCAATTTCAGCTTGTACTTGTTCATAGAACTCTTCAATTTAATTCTCTTCTGCAGCTGTTGTTGGGGCATATACTTGAATTATAGTTGTGTTGATAGGCATTCCTCGTAGACGAATAGAGATTAAATGTTCGCTGACTGCATTGTATTTCATTACAGTTCTTGCAAGTTTCTTATTTATTATAAATGCATCACCATTTCTTATTTGTCTTTCATTTCCAGCATATTAGACCATGTGATCATCTGATGCAAAGTGCCCGATGCAAGTCCATTTCAGTTCGCTGACACCCAACAGATCAAGTTGTACACGTTCCATTTCATTCTTGACCACCTCCAACTTCCCTTGGTTCATGCTTCGTACGTTCCATGTTCCAATGTGTAAGACATCTTTACAGCTTCTGACTCTCATTTCATGTGCAGCTACATCAGCAGTCAGACGTCCCGAGGGCTTTGATCCAACCAGATCATAAATGCTGGCTTTACTCTGAAAAGTCTTCAGCTCTTCCCCAGTAGCTAGTTGAGTGCCTTCCAACCTGGGGGTCTCATCTTCCAGCACTACAGCACAATTTGTTTTGTTGTAACTATCCATTGGTTTTTCATGGCAAGATACAGAAGTAGATTGCCGGGCCTTTCTTCCGCGCAGTTTAAGTTTGGTGTTGTTGCCGTTGTCACAGAAATGTGATCCTCCGCCATCAACACTATCCCATTCTGCTGCTGCCCAGATGGGTGGTTTGTCTTGGTCTGGCATCTCAGCTGAGACCTGTCCATCTTGGAAGACCCTGCCAGTCGTTAAACTACCGATAGTTTAGCTCTCAGCATCACTGATGCACACAAGCCCTCACAGCACGACAAGCTGCAAACCAAGTGAGGGAGTATCTTTCAGAAAATAATGAATGGCTTGGAGTGGAATGGGTAAACATATATCAGTTGTTTTTTCCTTCAAGAAGAAAAAAGACTAGAGAATATGCAATGAATCTACAATGTAGCACATTTAAGACTAATTGCAGAAAATATTTTTCATGCCATGTGTAATCAAACTCTGGAATTATATATGGGTTTAAAAGATGTTTGGGCAAGTTCCTGGAAAAAAAGTCCATAAATCCTCATTAAAGTGGACTGGGGAAATCCCCTGCCCACCCCTGGGACAACTAGCATGAAATACAGTATATCTATTTTTTGGGGGAACTTGACAGGTACTTGTGGTCTGGATTGGCCGCTGCTGGAAAAAGGATACTGGGTTTGATGGACCTTTGGTCTGACCCAGTATGGAATATCTAATGTTCTTATGGAAAATTTTGTAAGCCTGCACCTTTTTGCATGGCTTTTGACCTCCCTTTCCCCTTTTCCTCTACTGTTGGCAGCTGACTGTTCCTCCCAAACCCGTTTGTACATTTCTTTTAACTTTTCTTTTTTATTCCTCTCTTCCTTGTTATCCTTTCCTGTACATGAATTGGCGTTCCTTTCTATTTCTGACAGTAGCTTCCTTTATTTTTTATTGTACACCGCTGTATGCCTCTAGGTTCAGGCGGTATAATAAGTTTTAAATAAAGATAAAGATAAAGATGTATGAGAGTAATCCTCCAAAGCTCTATCTCCTTAGTGATTTTGCACATCATAATTGTTCCCATGGAGCAGAATTGTTCCCGAGGATGGCCCAACATGCCCTTGCCTGCCTGCGGGGATGTCCTCCCACGGGCTTCCCTGGCTGCCTTGTCTCACCCCCCCCCCCCCTCTTTCCCACTGCCCGTCCCACAGCTGGACTGTCGAGGTGTGATCGCTGGTCAGTGCTGCTTATTTCAACTTCAACGTGGAATAAGCAGCATGTCCCTACAGATCCTGCAAGACATACAGGGCTGTGACCTAAATCGGCACTGTACGTCCTGCCGGGTTGGCCCACCCTTGCTCTACCCAGACCCCGCCTCCTGCCGGCTCTTCCTGTCCTACTTCTCAAGACATGCAAGGAGAGCAGGAGGGGGTATAGGGTCCAGACAGCTTGCAGGGCTGCAGCACCATAAGCCATGACTCTGAATCTGGCCCTTAGTGATTTGAACAACATAATTGCTGGTGTAAATTGGTGAAGAGAAATTTTCCAAAGTATATATTAATAGTCATTCTGAAATTGGAAAACAGATTTTAGTTCATACCTTTTCTCAGTGAATTATATGCAGATACTTTCCTGTCTCTTGAGAGCTTAAACTTAAATTTGTACCTGAAGCGATGAATTGTTAAGTGACTTGCCCAACATCATAAGGAGAAGCAGTGGCATTCAAACCTTGATTTTCTTGCTTTCACCATTAGACTACTTGTCTATGACATGCATATTTTGAAGAACAGCCCAAATAACATGCAGAACAAGCCTCTTTAAATTTCTGCATACAGCCACATATATGTTTTGCCATTTCAAAATCACCACTTAAATGTATACAACCATTTTCATATACGAGTTATAACTCATATTTTTATACAAGTAAACAACACCTCAGAAGTCTAAACTTTACTCCATGCTCTTAGAGAGAGCACACATGGGAGCAAGTTTTATAACAGGGCACCTATGTGAAAAACTATAAAGATGTCTAATCGGTATGTATTATATCAAGATAACATACTTCAATAAATAGAGTGGGGCTGACCAGCACGGAGTGGCAGATACAACCCTAAACACAGCCATAGAGGGAGGTGACCTGTATGGGTAGACTAGATGGACCATACTGGTCTTTATCTGCCATCATAAACTATGTTTCTATGTATATTAGGTACCTTTATAAAACAGGCTTATAGAAATTGCCCCAGTCTTTTACTAATGGGTGTTGCACGTAACATGCCAATAGCACTGAAACCATGGTTCAACACCAATGCATTAACTGTCAGGGGATTGGAAAGCATTTCCCTAGCAGTTAACACAGAGTCCTGTCCCTTAGCAAGTGATGCATTAACACGGAAGCACCTAACGCCAGACTAATGCAGTTAGCATGCAGTGTAAACTCTGCTGAGCTCACCATGCCCTCTCTTTGCCCCTAACCTACCCACTCACAGCACTTCAATAGTAGGTGCACCTGTACTAACACTGCATTGGCTATGGGACAGGCCTCCACGTTAACTGCCCCAGAAATGCTTTCCACGCCCCTGACAGTTAACACGGCAGGGGTTGCACCTAGCAAGGCTTTGTTTCAGCCTTCTGCCATGTTAGTAAAATGGCCCCTTAATGCGGAAATCATCCTCCGCTAGCTGGTATGGCCCTGCACTAGATGGTGACATGCATCCCAGGGTACCTTCAGCATGCACCAGAACATGTGCTACCAGCTAGCACCCAGTAGTAAAAGACCCCCAAAGGCTCTTATATAAATGTACATTTGATTTGAAGACGGTGTAATGTTGTGTGTATGTTCAATGTGTAAACACATGTTTTATATAATGTGTGTTTACCTCAAATAAGCCACTCGCTCCACCCACATTGACAATAATTTTATAAGGGATACCTAGGTTAATATGCATGCTAACATGCCTATTTTGCAGCTGTTTTATAAAGTAAAGCATACACTCATTTCACTTCATAACTTAGGGTCTTAAGTGGTCAAAAACATGTTAAATGTAGGTGTGAGCACTCACATCATCCCTATGGCCAGAGTAAATGCTTGACAACCCAGTAAGAAACGTGGACTGCAACGAAGGAACGTGTAAAGACTGAAAACTTTTATTGAATTAATCCACTTCAGCCACTGGTCCAACACTGGCCGTGTTTCGTAAAAACCTTCCTCAGGGGCATTAATGGCTAAAAACAATATATAATATACATAAAAAAACATTTAAAATCATAACTATAAATATTAACTAAATATTAAAAACATGGAGAATGAACCAAGACATATAACTGGATAATCCAATTTAAGCAAATATAAAATATAAAATCAATGAAAGTACAACCAATATACAGAGCTAAAAATTTAAATAATAATGCAATGAACTTAAATGAATGAAACGTTTGATAGCAATAAAACAAATACTTAAATATCAAACAATGTAAAACAGTGGTTTTAAAAAATAATAATAAATTAATAAATCATAAGTGAACATATATATAAATAAATAAATAAATACTGAGGGATGAGGACGAAAGCATAATACCTGATGACTACATGTGGCAGCTATCTTTTGGGGAACCCAACTCTCAGGACTTGTAAACATAAATGTACTAGGTTAGTGCATGCAAATAGTCCTAGCCTGCAAGTTATTTAACAATATGGGTGTATGCGTGGAGTTTAGCAATCGGTTTTTATACTGTTTCTATTCCTTTCAATGAACACGCACGTTTTCATATACCAAACCTATAATTTTAATTTTTAGTTTTCACAATTTCTAATGGTTGGTTCTTCCTAGATATAACAGACACATTTGCTATTAGATCACACAATGCGTTCTTATACGTTTAGTATCTTGACATGCATACACTAACCTAGTACGTTTTTTAAAATATTTATTTATAGGATTCGTGCTTTGTCAGCATAGGAACACATCTATTGAGGTAAAAGTGTAATCTCAATCAGGTAATTTATTTATTTTATAATTTTAGATTGTTTATGATTGCTTTTCTAGTTTTAACAATCCTAGATAAGGGGTTTTATGCTGTTTATGTTTACAAGTCCTGAGAGTTGGTTTCCCCAAAAGAAAGCTGCCACATGTAGTCATCAGGTATTATGCTTTCGTCCTCATCCCTCAGTATTTTGTCTTTTTGCTTTTTGTTTCTCTGGTTTTTAATGATAATGTTATTATTTATATTTTTTATATCTTAGGCTCTTTTATGGTATTAAGATAGGAGCCATTTCAATAGTAACAGCACATAACTACAGGTATGGTTCTTTTTATGTTCGTTACTAGTCACATCCTTGATGAGCATTTCTCATTCATTGTATATGTATTTGGTAAGCTACGTCTTTTATATATTTATCATAAATGGTGGTTTAGTTTATTTGTGCTTTAAGTATGCAACTTGATAAGCAATGGTATTTGTTTTATTTAAAGATTTATATATTTATGTATTTATTTATAAGTTCACTTATGATTTATTAATTTATTATTATGTTTTAAAACTACTGTTTTACATTGTTTGATATTTAAGTATTTGTTTTATTGGTATCAAACGTTTTATTCATTTAAGTTCATTGCATTATTATTTAAATTTTTAGCTCCGTATATTGGTTGTACTTTCATTGATTTTATATTTTATATTTGTTTAAATTGGATTATCCAGTTATATGTCTTGATTCATTCTCCATGTTTTTTAATATTTAGTTAATATTTATAGTTATGATTTTAAATGTTTTTTTATGTATATTATATATTGTTTTTTAGCCATTAATGCCCCTGAGGAAGGTTTTTATGAAACACGGCCAGTGTCAGGCCAGTGGCTGAAGTGGATTAATTCAATAAAAGTTTTCAATCTTCACACGTTCCTTCGTTGCAGTCCACGTTTCTTACTGGGTTGTTCTTTGCACGTGGATTCGTGCTTGGATTGTTGGACCCCAGAGTAAATGTTTGCACATATTTAACTGAAGAGTAGCAAATCACATGGACTGGATGACATATATCCAAGGGTGTTAAAAGAACTGAAATATAAGGTTGCAGACCTGCTATTAGGAATCTGTGAATTATCATTAAAATCATCTGTAATACCTGAAGATTAGAGGATGGTGAACGTAATGCCAATTTTTTTTTAATTTTTTATTTATCATTATCAAATTAACATTCGAATATCATTCCATAAACGACATAGGAAAAACAATGGAGCTCTCCCAATTAAATCAACAAAACATCATAAGGCCCTTCAAATACAATCTATTTCCATCTTATTTAGACCCCAACAAAACATAGGAAATAAAGGGGGAGTACAAGGAAACATCAATAAACTGCCAAAAACTTAGGGGCATGTTTACTAAACATTCCTAACGTGCGGGGCCGCGCTAGTGTGCCTGTGCCATATAAGGAGTGGGCGGTTCAGGCAGAAAATAGAAAAAAAACGGTAGTAAGCAACCGGATGTGTGTGCGTCGCGCTAATGTGCGGGGGTCGACATTAGCACGTGGAAAGGCAAAGTGGCGCGCTGCTGAGTATACAAAACAACAGAGCCGTGGTACAACGGTGAAGACACTGACCAATGGTGCAGGGGCCATGGGTTCAATCCCCCAGTGTGCTCAACGACAAAGGTCAGCTGAGGCAGTAACTGTAATGATTAACATTGTTTTAGGAGGCAAATTAATTTGGAACGGCATAAGGCGGCGCACAGTGCTTTTTGGGCGGCATAAGGCGGCGCACAGTTATTTTTGGGCAGCAGAAGGCGGCGCACTGGTCCCCTTGGGTGGCAGAAGGCGGCGCGCTGATAGGCACAAGGCGGCGCACTGATGCACAAGCACAGGAACAGAGCCACAGCACAATGGTTAAAACACTGACCAATGGTGCAGGGATCAGGGGTTCAACTCCTCACAATGCCCAGTGAAAAATGCCTGCTGAGGCAGTATGTATTATGTTCTGGAGTGCTGTAGGAGGCTGTATAATTTTATTTTGTTATCACTACTAGCAAACGCACTCTCCCAGCATGTTAACATACGGCGGCCCATAAGGCACATGTTACAGTGCACTGTTCGCCAAGGCACCCTTGAATGACCCCTATAGGGCAGCATGTATGTTGCGACACAGGATAATGTATAGTGCACCCTATAGGGATGGCAACCATAAGGTGGCCTACAGGGCACCCTATGAAGCACCCTCAGAGGCACCTAATGGGTATAGTAAGCTGAGGGTGGTCTTGCCGGCATAGACATATGTACAGTAAATAAAAATAAAGCTGTGGACAGCCCTACCAAAGGGCCCCACTGTGGGTTTGAACCCATGACCTCTGGCTGCACAGGCAGTGATGTAACCATTGCGCTACAGCTCCATAGCTGTAAGCAAGCCCCTGGCTGGCTGCAGATAGCCTACACGTCACCTCACAGACAGTCTGCTGGTGTCAACAGGATGGGTTAGGCCACCCATACCCATGATGCACTGCACATGCAAATTAGCTGTCCGCAGATGGACACAAGATGGGGAATGCACCCCCACAGCACCTCGGCCCTGTTGGGGGAAGTGACCGGGTGCACCCACACAGCACCTTGGCCTAGTAGGGGGCACTGACCGGGTGTTTTACTGGCACAGAGTAGCCACACACCGTTACATCATGCGGGTACTGTGCTCACCCTGAGTGTGCAATGAGGTGGCCAGGACCAGGTCAACAACACCTGCCATGGCTGATGGAGGCCAAGCGGGCATTCCAAAGCAGTGTTAATGTGTAAGATAGCTAGTTTCTGCACAAACACCATGGATATCCCTGTCTGCCGCCATCAGGCGCACACACCCCCGTGGCAAACATGGTCCCCATCAAGGGATCCACACTCTACCTTCCTGCAAAGGTGGCAGTAGAGGGCAACATCAACCCCAGTCCTGCTGAGGAACACACCCCCCCCCCCCCCGGCAGGCAGCTCCATACACAGCCATAACACAATAGCAGACAGACATAAGCCCAGGGTATGGTAAGCTGCACTCCACCACCAGATATTCCCCTGCAGCAAGCCAACCGCCACTGCACCCTGCAAGCCATTATAGCAAGACATTTGCCAGCTACAAACAGTCTGCTGGTTAGTCCATAGTGCATGTTCCCAATGGAGATGCATACACAGCAAGCAGATAGATCAGTGACTGGGCCCCAAAGAGAAACCCATATCTATCACATGAGAGAACTACTATACAGCACTATGGGGGGGCCTAGCCATGCTGTGGTCACTGCACAGTCAGGGTGAGCGTGATCCCCCAGATGGACATGCTTTGGCCACCCTGTCTGTGTAGGTGGTGGCCGGACACTACAATATCCCAGCCAATGTCCCTGCCAGGGCCCTATGCCCAGTGCAGATGCATCCTGGCCATGCCACCCTGCCCTGGCTATACCCATGGTACCTTGCACCTCATTATGCACATTGACTGGCCAATACTGGCAACAGTGCTGGCAGTGCGGGCTGTTGAAGGGGCTTGCAGCCAACACCCACTGTATAGACAGACACACACTTCCACACCTCTGCCATCATGGTGCTACGATTGAGGGGGTAAGTAGCCTTGCCCACCAAATCGGTCCTGAGCACGGCAAGGCATGGATATGGTACGCATTACAGCTGGTGGTCACTCCCCAGGGTGGTAAGCACCGTCAGAGGCCAGGCCTGGAGCATGCCCCGCAAACACCTAACAGATTGTTTGGATGGGGCCAACTAGCAGTATGTACGTAACGTATGGATAACTGCCTGCCTGTGCTCCTAGCAAACGTCTCCGAGCTGTGTACCGTATACCTCAGGTGTAGGGTGACATTGGTAAGTTATGCAAGTGCTCGTTTTGGGTGCTGCATGCACGGTCCAATGTTCTGCCTTTCCAGGAGACATTGGCCAATGGGGCCTGTGGGTGTGGGTGTGTCTGCCCTTGATGGCTGCTGCTTTACGGCACAGATTCCCAACTCCAGTCCAGGTGTGCATCACACTGTTCGGGTTTTCCTGCTATCCCTCATGAATATGCATGGGCTACATCTACATGCCATGGGGGTGGTGCATAGATATACAGCACAGGCATTTGTATGAGTGTCAGCATGGAACCTGACTGGTGTGTGGCCCACCAGGACTGCATTTGGGTGATTCTGCTCTAGGTACTGCCCCTGTTCATGGTGTCTGTGCTCAGTGGGGTAAAAGATAGATGTCTTACCATTGCATATGTCCCCGCCATGAAAGGTGTGTCCTTACTATCACTGTTTAGTTGTGGGAAAAATATGTGGGCAGGATTGGCAGTAGCCCCAGCTGGGCTTTGAACCTGTGACCTTCTGTTCTTGTATGCACTGTCTGTGTGCACTGCACCACTGTGTAGCCACAGATTGGTTGGATTCCCTGGACTGTCCATGACTGTGGATCCGGCAGGACCTGTCTGTTGCAGTGGACTGTGCCAGCCTGCACATGGCTAGGCCTCTGTCTTCTGTGGTTAGCAGCCACTGCCCCCTGCACCACATGTACTTGTCCGCCAACATGCTGGCATGACTTTCTCTCAGAAAAAGCAGTTGACCTGATTGCACTGTGGCAGTATGGGACTACATTTGGGGGACTTGGCTGTAGGTAATGCCCATTGTTGTGGTGTGTGTGCGGTGTTGGGTAAAATATGGGTGTTTTCCCCATGCATACAGGGGTGTCTGCGCTATCTTTATTTAGTGGTGGGTAAAATATAGGGACTGGGCTGGCAGGTGCCCCAGCTGGGATTTGAACCTCTGCCCTCTGGTCCTAGAGGTAATGACTCTGTCTGCTGTACCACACTTTGGCCACAAAGACAGTGCAGCCCCTGGAGGCAGTAAGCCTGGCAGGATGGAGTCACAAACCCTGCTCTACGCAAGTCTACTGTGGGCATATGCACCCTGTCTGGTGACAAACGTGCACATAAACCCCGGAACTGACCACGGGAAATGTGGGACAAAATATCACCACGCTGGGCAACAGTGATATTAATGGGCAACCATAGCAAACACTCCCAGGAAAGCTCCAAAACGTGGAAATGTTTTTTGGAAGAGTCTCCTCTCAGTAGACCCTTCCAAAATTCATTTCTTGTTTCTGGAGCTTTGCTGGGTGTGATTTCTGTATTTGCCCATCACTATAACTGTTCCCCAGCTGAATTACTATTTTTAATAGTTCTGTTGTGGTCATTTTCTATATTTATTTTCACTTTTGTGATGTGCACATATATCACACTGCTCACGTTTCGCTGGTTTCCCCGGTTTTCCTGTACATTGCTGACGGAAATGGTTTCTCTTCCCTTTAAATGCTTTCTACCGCGAGTGTTTCACTCGCGGTAGTTTTTACATGGAAATTCGGGCCCGATACTGTGCGGGGAGCCTCTCCCCTCCCACTCTCCACCCATTGACCCCGTCCCTCCGCCCCTCCGGAGCCTTCCTCCGCCCTCCTTTCGCCGTTCCACGCCTCTATCGGACATTTGCGGGCCCGCACTTGTACGGGGCCCGTTAGTGAGCCGCGTACCTGTGCGGGGGTGACACGCACGTGTGCGGGGCGTTTAAACGCGTTTCTGCGCGTTTCAGTGCCGCGTTGCCGTGCGCTATTTTGCGGCGCGCTATTTTGCGGATTTTAGTAAACATGCCCCTTAGCATTAACACAATTAAACAAAAAGGCAGAAGGGAGACTTACACGTCAGCTGTATGAGGAGAAATAACAACCTCAAAATTACTCCGTTCCCTAGACACTAGAACAGCTAGCAGCTGCTTGGGGTCAAAAAACAAATACATCTTTTAATTATAATTAACAAAACATTTAACAGGAAATTTAAGTTGGAAGGAGGCACCCAAGGCCACAACCCTGGACCGGAGAGCCAAAAACTCCCTCCTCCGCAACTGAGTAATTCGTGAGAAATCAGAAAATACACTCACCCTAGACCCCAAAAAAGCTTCATTAGCATTACGAAAAAATATTTTAAGGATTAAAACTTGATCTGTTTCTAAAGCAAAAGTAACAAGCAAGGTGGTCCTTTCCATTACAATCTCCAGGTAGCTTTCAAGGAGACCCGTAAGGTCCTCTAGCCCAGGCTGTGATGGGGAAGGGGCAGCTATTCCACCCCTAGTCCCCATATTTTTAAAAAGGGTTCCAGGGGTGATGCGGGAAACTACAGACCGGTGAGCCTGACGTCAGTACCGGGAAAAATGGTAGAAACCACCATAAAGAACAAAATTGCTGAACATGTAGATAGTCATGGCTTAATGGGACACAGCCAGCATGGCTTTAGACAAGGAAGATCTTGTCCTACTAACCTGTTATTTTTTTTGAAGATGTGAATAAACAGGTAGACAAAGGTGAGTCAGTTGATACAGTGTATTTGGACTTTCAGAAAGCCTTTGACAAGGTCCCTCATCAGAGACTTTTGACAAAACTAAAGAGTCATGGCCATGTACTATTGTGGATCAGGAACTAGTTAAAAGATAGAAAGCAGAGGGTAGGGCTAAATAGCCAATTATCCCAATGGAAAAAGGTGAATAGTGGTGTACCCCAGGGATCTGTGCTGGGTCCGCTGCTTTTTAATATATTCATAAATGACCTGGAAAAGGAAATAATGAGTGAAGTTATCAAATTTGCAGATGACACAAAACTATTTAAAGTTGTTAAAACCCAAGAGGATTGTGGAAAATTGCAAGAGGATCTTGATAAATTGGAAGACTGGGCATCAAAATGGCAGATGAAATTTAATGTGGACAAGTGCAAAGTTATGCACCTAGAGAAGAACAACCCAAACTATGGTTATACGATGCAAAGTTCCACATTAGGAACCACCACCCAGGAAAACGATTTAGGCGTCATTGTGGATAACATGTAAAAACCCTCGGCCCAGTGTGCAGCGGCGGCCAAGAGAGCAAATAGAATGCTAGGTATCATAAGAAAAGGAATGGAAAATAAAACAAAGGATATTATAACGCCTCTGTATTGTTCCATGGTGCGACCACACCTTGAATATTGTGTGCAATTCTGGTCGCCATATCTTAAAAAGGATATAGCGTTTTTAGAAAACGTTCAGAGAAGAGCCACCAAAATGGCAAAGGGGATGGAAGGATATACTCCTATGAAGAAAAGCTAAAAAGGTTAGGGCTCTTTAACCTGGAAAAATGACGGCTGAGGGAAGATATGATAGAAGTTTATAAATTAATGAGCGGAGTGGAACGGGTAAATGTAAATCAATTGTTTACATTATCAGAATATAGAAAGACTAGAGGACATGCAATGAAGCTACAGGGTAAACTATTTAAGACTAAAAGAAAATATTTTTTCACTCAACTTGTAATCAAACTCTGGAATTTGTTTCTAGGGAATGTAGTAAAGGCTGTTAGTGTAGCTGGGTTTAAAAAAGGTTTGGACAAGTTTCTGGAGGAAAGGTCCATAAACCATTATTAAAAAGGGACCCAGGATATCAATGCTTTTAATACAAGCATTGTGAAACCTGTGTCTTTTTGGGAAACTGCTAGGTACGTATGACCTAGATTGGCCACTGTTGGAAATAGGATACTGGGCTAGATGGACCTTGGTCTGACCCAGTATGGCATATCTTATGTTTTTATTTAATGTACATAAGTCCATATTCTATAAAATATGGGCCCGATTTTTGAAGGCGTTTACATGGTTAACAGTCCATGTTAGCCGTATAAATGCCTTAATCGAGGATTTTCAAAGGCACCTATATGACTAGTGCCTTTGAAAATCCCCAATTAAGTCCCCTATGTGCACCAATGCTATCCAGTTAGCATCGGGGCATTTTGGGGCGTTCTGGGGTGGAGCAGAGGTGGGGAATGGCGCTAACCAGGTAACAGCGATTTTGGATGCTGTCTGGTTAGTTCTCTGCGCCTTAAATATAAGAGAAGAAATCCCTTGCCTATCTTTAAGGCACCGGGGCTAACCGGGCAGAAACCAAAATGGCTGCTGCCTGGGAAGGCCCAGCAGCTTTCCAGCTGTGCGGAGAACCCCAGATTTTCACTTCCGTCACCGTGGAAGTGAAAATCTGGGGTTAAAGGGTCGGCGGGCAGGGCTACGTGGCTATAGCGTCTAGCCCTGCCCAATGCAATATCAGGCTATGGGGCATGTTTACTAAACACCGTTGCTGTGCGGGTTCCCGTTAGTGTGCTGGTGCCATATAAGGAGTGGGCGGGCCAGGCAGAAAAAAGAAAAAAACCGGACCGTACGTGTGTGCGTCGCGCAAATGTGCGGGGCCCACATTAGCGCGTGGGAAGGCTAAGTGGGGCGCTGCTGTGTAACCAAACAACAGAGCTGTAGTACAACGGTGAAGACACTGACCTATGGTGCAGGGGCCAGGGGTTCAAACCCCCATTGCGCTCAATGAAAAAGACCAGCTGAGGCATCAACTTTCATGGGCAAAAGTGGTGTAGGAGGTATATTGATTATGGGCGGCAGAAGGCAGCGCACTTTTTTTTATACGGCATGAGGCGGCGCACTGTTCATTGTGGGCGGCAGATGGCGGCGCGCTGATAAAATGGGGCAACAGAAGGCGGCGAGCCTGTGGGCAGAAGGCGTCACGCTGATGTGTGAGGGGGCAGCCCAATAGTGGGAGGGATAAGTGGCGCGCTGATGTGCAAATAGTAGGAATGGAGCCATAGCACAATGGTTAAGACACTGACCACTCTTGCAGGCATCATTGATTCAATTCCCCACAGTGCCCATTGAAGACAGCTGGCTGAGGCATTATTTTAAGGGGCATGCCCATGTTGGGCGGCATAAGGCGGCGCGCTGTTAATGTTACGCGGCAGAAGGCGGTGCACTGCTAATTTTGTGCGCCACAAGACGGCGCGCCGATGGCTACAAGGCTGTGCGCTGCTACTCAAGCACAGGAACAGAGCCACAGCACAATGGTTGTGACACTGACCAATGGTGCAGGGACCAGGGATTCAATCCCTCACAATGCCCATTGAAAAAGACTAGCAGAGGCAGTATGTTTTATGTTGTGGAGTGCTGTAGTAGGCCCACTAATTTTATTTTGTGATAACAACTAGAAAACGCATGCTCACAGCATGTTAACATAAGGCAGCCCATAAGGCACATGTGACAGTGCACCGTCCGCCAAGGCACCCTAGAATGTCCCCTATAGGGCAGCATGTATGTTGCGACACAGGATAATGTATAGTGCACCCTATATGGATGGCAACCATAAAATGCCGTATACGGCGCCCCATAAAGCACCCTCAGAGGGTGTTATTGCTGGCAGCAACATATGTACAGTAAATTAAAAAGATGCTGTGGACACCCCTATCACAGAACCCCACTGTGGGCTTGAACCCATGACCTCTGGCTGCACAGGGAGTGATGTAACCATTGGGCTACAACTCCATAGCTGTAAGCAAGCCCCTGGCTGGCTGCAGATAGCCTGCACGTCACCTCACAGACAGTCTGCCGGTGTAAACAGGATAGGGTTAGGCCACACGTACCCATGATGCACTGCACATGCAAATTAGCTGTCCACAGATGGACACAAGATGGGTAATGCACCCCCACAGCACCTCGGCCCTGTTGGGGGGAGTGACCGGGTGCACCCACACAGCACCTCGGCCTGGTAGGGGGCACTGACCGGGTGTTTTACTGGCACAGAGTAGCTACACACCGTTACATCGTGTGGGTTCTGTGCTCACCCTGAGTGTGCAATGAGGCGCCCAGGACCAGGTCCACAACACCTTCCATGGCTGATGGAGGCCAAGCGGGAGTTTCAAAGCAGTGTTAATATGTAAGTATAGCTTGTTTCTGCACAAACACCATGGATATCCCAGTCAGGCTCAGCACCCCCTGGGAACCCCCACCAGGGCTTCCCCCCCCCCCCCCAGCAGCAAACATGGTCCCCCATCAAGAGATCCACACTGTACCTCCCTGCAAAGGTGGCAGTAGAGGGCAACATCAACCCCAGTCCTGCTGAGGAATGAACACCACCCCCACCCCACAATAGCAGACAGACATAGGACCAGGATAAGGTAAGCTGCACCCCACCACCAGATATTCCCCTGCAGCAAGCCAACAGCCACTGCACTCTGCAAGCCATTCCAGCAAGACACATACCAGCTACAAACAGTCTGCTGGTTAGTCCATAGTGCATGTTCCCAATGGTGACACATGCACCCAGAACTGGTCTGCCAGCATACACAGCAAGCAGATAAATCAGTGACTGAGCCCCAAATAGAAACCCATATCTATCACATGAGAGAAATACTGTATAGCACTATGGGGGTGCCTAGCCATGCTGTGGTCACTGCACAGTCAGGGTGAGCGTGATCTCCCAGAAGGACATGCTTTGGCCACCCTGTCTGTGTAGGTGGTGGCCGGACACTACAATGTCCCTGCCAGTGCCCTATGCCCGGTGCAGATGCATCCTGGCCAGGCTACCCTGTCCTGGCTATACCCATGGTACCTTGCACCTCATTATGCACATTGGCAGGCCAATACTGGTAACAGTGCTGGCAGTGTGGGCTGTGGAAGGGGCTTGCAGCCAACACCCACTGTATAGCCAGACACACACTTCCACACCTATGCCATCATGGTGCTACTATTGAGGAAGTAATTAGCCTTGCCCACCAAACCGGTCCTGAGCACGGCAAGGCATGGATATGGTACGCAGTACAGCTGGGGGTCACTCCCCAGGGTGGTAAACACCGTCAGAGGCCAGGCCTGGAGCACGTACCGCAAACACCTAACATATTGTTCGGATGGGGTCAACTAGCAGTATGTGTGTAACGTATGGATATCTAGCTGCCTGTGCTCCTAGCAAACGTCTCAGAGCTGTGTACCATATACCTCAGGTGTAGGGTGACATTGGTAAGTTATGCAAGTGCTAGTTTTGGGAGATGCATGCAGGGTCCAATGGTCTGCCTCTCCAGGAGACATTGGCCAATGAGGCCTGTGGGTGTGGGTGTGTCTGCCCTTGATGGCTGCTGCTTTACGGCACAGATTCCCAACTCCAGTCCAGGTTTGCATCACACTGTTCTGGTTTTCCTGCTGTCCCTCATGGATATGCATGAGCTACATCTACATACCATGGGTGTGGTGCATAGATATATAGCACAGGCATTTGTATGAGTGGCATCACGGAACCTGACTGGTGTGTGCCCCACCAGGACTGCATTTGGGTGATTCTGCTCTGGGTACTGGCCCTGTTCATGGTGTCTTTGCTCAGTGGGGTAAAAGATAGACGTATTGCCATTGCATATGTCCAAGCCAGGAAAGGTGTGCCCTTACTATCACTGTTTACTTGGGGGAAAAATACGTGGACAAGATTGGCAGTTGCCCCAATTGGGCTTTGAACCTGTGACCTTCTGCTCTTGCATGCAGTGTCTGCGTGCACTGCACCACTGTGTAGCCACAGATTGGGTGTATTCCCTGGCATGTCCATGACTGTGGATCCGGCAGGGCCTGTCTGTTGCAGTCTGTTGCAGTGGATGGTGGCAGCCTGCACATGGCTAGCTAGGCCTCTGTCTTCTGTTGCTAGCAGCCACTGCCCCCTGCACCACATGTACTCGTCCGCCAACATGCTGGCATGAGCTCCTCCCATAAAAAGCAGGTGACCTGATTGGAATGTGGCAGTACGGGACTGCATTTGGGGTACTTGGCTGTGGGTAATGCCCATTGTTGTGGTGTGTGTGCGTTGTTGGGTAAAATATGGGTGTTTTCCCCATGCTTATGTCACCTGCAATACAGGGGTGTCTGCGCTATCTGTGTTTAGTGGTGGGTAAAATATAGGGACTGGGCTGGCAAGTGCCTCAGCTGGGCTTTGAACCTCTGACCCGCTGATCCTAGAGGTACTGACTTTGTCCGCTGCACCACACTATGGCCACAGAGACAGTGCAGCCCCTGGAGGTAGTAAGCCTGGCAGGATGGAGTCACAAACCCTGCTCTACGCAATTTTACTGTGGGCATATGCACCCTGTCTGGTGACAAACGTGCACATCAACCACGGAAATGACCACGGGAACTGGGGGAAACAATATCACCACGCTGGGCAACAGTGATATTAATGGGCAACCATAGCAAACACTCCCAGGACAGCTCCACAACAGGAAATGTTGTTTGGAAGAGTCTCCGCTCCGTAAACCCTTCCAAAATTCATTTCTTTTTTCTGGAGCTTTGTTGGGTGTGTTTTCTGTATTTGCCCATCACTATCACTGTTCCCCAGCTGAATTACTATTTTTAATAGTTCTGTTGTGGTCATTTCCTATTTTTATGTGCACTTTTGTGCTGTGCACATGTATCACACTGCTCACGTTTTGCTGGTTTCCCCGGTTTTCCTGTACATTGCTGACGGAAATGGTTTCTCTTCCCTTTAAATGCTTTCTACCGCGGTAGTTTTTACATGCAAATTCGGGCCCGATACTGTGCGGGGACCCTCTCCCCTCCCACTCTCCACCCATTGACCCCGTCCCTCCGCCCCTCCGGAGCCTTCCTCCGCCCTCCTTTAGCCGTTCCACGCCTCTATCGGACATTTGTGGGCCCACACTTGTACGGGGTCCGTTGGTGTGCCTCGTACCTGTGCGGGGGTGACACGCACGTGTGCGGGGCATTTAAACGCGTTTATGTGCGTTTCAGTGGCGCGTTGCCGTGCGCTATTTTGCGGCACGCAAATTTGCGGACTTTAGTAAACATGTCCCTATGTATCTAACTGCATGATCTGCCCATACTCCCCCCAAACTCCCCCATGTGAACTCCCCACAGTGAAAGTGCACACCATTTGCCTTATGAACATAGTTATAAATAGCCACCATTAAGAGTGGGTGGAAGAAGACCAATTAATTCACATGAATTGCTAAAAATCCATGATTTACAAACATTGACGGGGCATAACTATCCACTGCTAATTATAAATGTACCCCACTGTGCCCACAGGAATGTCTATGCTTGTTCCACATAAAAGTAGGCTCTATCATTCAGTGTTGCTTTTTAAAGTTACCTCCTGAATAAGAATTAAATTGGGATATCAACTAGCCCAAATATCCAGTGCATATATCCATTTTTAAGTGTGATGAACAGGGTGACCAACATTTTGGCAATGCAAATTATATATAAACATTTTTCAAGACTAATTATATTCTGAAAGAATTAATAACTCCATTTAAAAAATAGACAAAGTCAGTGGCTTTAAATAAATTTTAGAATGTGTATCTTATTTATTTATTTAGACAGTTTTGTATACTGCCTTATCCTTCAATCAAGGTGGTCACAGCACAATTGGGGGATACATTTAACATGTGAGGATATGAGACACATACACTAATACTTACAGGGAACGTGGGCAATGGAGGGTTAACTAGCTTGCCCAAGACCACAAGGGGCATCTGTGGGACTAGAAACCACAGTCCTTCCAGCCCAAGGTTGCTGTCCTCTAGTGGGATTTGAACCTCTGATCCTCTGGCCTGAGGTACCTTGCCCCAACCACTAGGCCACTCCTCCCTCTTGTCTAAAATGAACTAATGTAAGCTACAATTTTCATAGCACATGGATTGAAATATACTGGAAAGGAAACAATGGTTCTGGCAATTTTAATATAAGTCTAAAGGGAAGAGAAAGGGAATTGGATTTAGATCATGCCTATTCTCAGAAGTTCAAGGCAATTTGCATTCAGGTACAGCTGGCATTTTCCTGTCCCTGGAGGACTTGCAATCTAATTTTGTACCCAAAGCAATGAAGGGTGAAGTAATTTTCCTAAAATCATGGGCAGTCACAGTGGGATTTGAACCCTGGCCTTAGCCCACTGCTCTATCCGTGAAGCTACTACTCCATTCCCAATTGTGGAATTATTTAAAAAGATATTTACAACATTTCTCAAACAGCATGTAGTTTAACTAATCTCCAAGCGAAAGAGGAGCCAATGATTCATGCATTTCCAATTTCACAATTCTGTACTCTGCCTATCTGGAAGCTGTGTAAGTTCCTTTATGGCATAGAAAAGAAAATCAGCTATCAGGCTGCAGGTAAAGCCTTTCTATTAGTTGAGTTCAAAATAGTATCAGGCAAGCTTTTAAGAGATATACTTCCATCATAACGGCAATGACAACAGAGAACATAGTTTTGTTTTTGTTTTGTTTTTAAGCAAGAATCACAAGTTTCAGATTGCATAGATATGATTCTGTTTATTTTAAGAAATAAAGAAATGTCACCAGTGAGAAAACAAAACCCTTCTTGAATTCAGAAAGTTACAAATTGAAAGTAATGTTTCATGGAAAATGCTTCAACTTGGGTTGGGAACTTGAACATATAAGGTAGACAATAGACAAACACGAAGAGGGTAGTAAGAAAACAAACTCCATTTTCCTTCAAATTACAAATTATAAAGTACTCAAGACAATGGAATCCAGGAGATATCCAGGGGACAATTGACTATAGGGAGAACTTATAGTCTAGTCAAGGTTAAAATACAGGACAACTGGAAATCAGTTTATTAGGAAAATGCTTAAAACCTACCTGGCTGTGATTAAGAGAAATAGAAGAGCCCATCTCAAAAGATGGGGTTTTAAACTAGATTTAAATAAGGCCTGAGAAGGGTGTGGTAGAGGAAGTTGGAAAACAAAGAGTCATGAGTTGTTGATGGAAAATTGCAGAGAAAAGAGTGGCTTGTTTGATTTCCAAGAGAAGGAGTATGAGGAAAAGATGAGTGTAGAGGAGTTGAGGAGCTGCAAAATGGATGCATTTGTAGATGAGCCAGAGAAGCTTGAACTATGTAAGGAAATGGATAAAAAATCAATGCGGAGACTTAGGGGTATGTTTACCAAAGTGTGTAATGGCACAGCGTGTCGTTAGCAGGCGTTATCGGCCCCGGTTTGCAGTTAACAGTTGTTAGACTGGAACTGCAGGGAAGGGGGTGTTTGGTGGAGACAGGGTGTAATGTGGGTGTTGCGTGGGCAGAGACAAGTTTTCCCGTAATGCAGGGGTGGCCAACTCCAGTCCCGGAGAGCCACAAACCAGCCTGGGTTTCAGGATGCTCTAATGAATATTCATGAGATACATTTGCATACAATATGAGGCAGTGGGTGCAAATGAATCTCATGAATATTCATTAGGGACATCCTGAAAACCAGGTTGGATTGTGGCTCATGAATATTCATTAGGGACATCCTGAAAACCAGGACTGGAGATGGTAACCCCTGCCTCAAAGCGTGGGAAGCTTAACACCCATTAGATGGGATGGCCGTAGGAACCTTGGCAATTTCTCAAGAACAGGTGTTAAGGGCACCTAGGGAGGAAGAACACAAAACAAGCCCAGCCAGGTATGTGCAGTATGCTCCAGTATGCTCCACCCACACTCCTTCCCTGCAACACTATGGAAAGGCACATAGCTGTGGATGTGGTTCACATCCATTTTGGGGAAGTGAATGAGCAAATTGTGCCTCCAGAGGCAGCAGGTGATCAGGGGCAGTCCCACCCCCTCCACCCCAGGTGGTGGGTAAGAATGTGCAAAGGCAGCAGCTTGTAAAGCAGCAGCTCTTGCGTCCTGGGAGAAGGGAAGTCCAAGCAAGAAGGAAGCTTATCTTTTGCGATAGAGCCACCCTCCTTGGTCTTCCCGAGTACCATGTGGTCTCCCTCTATAGATTGAGTTCAGGGGCCATATAAGAGCTGTATGAAGATCTGAGGCTAGGCTTCGAACCTCAGACTGCCCGGTCACATGCCATACCAGGGCTGGTCAAGCTCCTGAGCACTCTACATTTATTTATACCACTTTATCATAGATTCAAAGCAGTTTACATTAAACTTGAACTGAGAATTGTACATTATAACAGGGACATAGAACTTGGATTATACATAAATAAAAGTACGAGCGCGGAGTCGAGAAGGACGACGGTAACCGGGCGGTCGCCCCGGTCCCGGTCCGTGCTTCCAGCTTCGGGGTAAGAGGAGGGAGGGGGAGCAAGCGAGAGGGAGTGGATAACGCCGGCAGTGTCATTTGAATTGATTGGCTCCGCAGGGTGCGTGGAGCAGAGCCAATTAGAGCTGCCGGCGTGGGAGCTGCCGTAAAAGTGGGGCCGCGGTCTTCGCCCCCCCTTTTTCCAGCGGCGGTATTGCGGTGGGAAGGCTTGTTGGGAGACTGCTCCGTTAGGCCTGCTGTGTTGGGAGCCGTGGCTTGGCGCTGCACGGTAAGCCCGTTTTTTGCTGCAAGTCTGATTTGGGGTGCAGGGTAGTAATTGAAGCTTAGCATTTTACCTGAAGGAGGCAGCTCCGTTAGGCCGGCTGCTTCGGAGAGCCGTGGCTTGGCGCTGCCCGGTAACCCCGCTTTTCTGAAGACTGATTGGGTGTGCAGGGCGAGAATTCTAGGTGTAGAATTCCCACGACGGCTGTGATCTGCGGGAGGGGATTTTGAGGCGTCTAGCTTTGTTCGGGTGAGGCGCAGGAGGGAATCCCGGGGGGGGGGGGAGATCCAAAGCCTTGTTTGGCATAATTTCCTGCCTTCACTATTGTTAGGGTCCTGTCTTTTCTGGGAGGATGGCTCGGGGAGGATCGAGGGCCGGGGCAGGGGGACATGACAGGAGTTTTACTGCACGGGGGGCTCAAGGTGCAAGTAGGGGCAGGACTAATGAAAGGGGGAGTAGGGGTGGGGGGCGGGGGCAGCGCGGAACTTCCAGCAGAGGTCTGCCCCGTGAAAAGGTGTCTCAGCGGGGGCGGGGGGGGTCCAAGGGTAAGGGGAAAGGGGGTATCAGGGCCCAGGGTGCGGGGGCAAATCAGGCGTGGCCAGCCTCAAGTAAGGGGTGGGGGGGGCTAATTCTGGGCCAGTGCCTGCGGTTCTTCCAGAGCACGGAACTTTGGGGGAAGGGGGGCTTTGGAAGGGGGTGGGATGGAGCAGGAGCAGGGGGCTGTAGCTCGAGAGGGGTGGGGCTCTGGGAATTTAGGGAGGGGCCCTATGGTGGCGCCTCCGAAAACACCTTACCTGCATCCTAGGATCATGGCGTCCTGGGATAGTGCGCCGTGGGGCCACGGTAACTACGGGGCGTGGAGTGGCCCTTCTCAATGGAGGCACTGGTTGGGGGGTGGTCAGGGCCCATCTCGAGCGGAATGGTTGGAAGCATGGCAGCCAGGGTGGCCCTCTGCTGTTCCCCCCCCCCTCTTGTTCCTATTTTGTCTTCACAGGTCCCAACGCCTATACCAGGAGGAGCTGACTTGGGACGCCTGCAAGCGGAGCACGGGGATACGAATTCTGTTAGGCATCGGGGGATGTCCAGTGGAGGTGCGGTGCGAGAAGAAGGAGGTCAGGGGCAGGACGGGGCATCCAGCATGGCGGATGTTAGCCCTGCGGAGGTGGTGGCGTCTGCGGCAAGTGTTTCGGGTGAGTTACCTGCAGAATCTGGTGAGAGGAGTAGGGAGGGGGAAAAAAGGAAAGGAAAAAGGTTACAGAAGAGGAAGCATTCCTGTCGGAGGCGTCGCAGTTCGAGCTCTTCGTCAGTATCGTCCTCGGTTTCGTCCTCCTCCTCGTCTTCAGCGGAAGATAGCATGGGTCGTCAGAGGAGGAGTGAGAAAGGGGGGTTGGGAAAGGGACAGGTGGGAGGTTTGCCTTCAGCAGTGGTTATTTTGGAGTTATGGGAGGGAGTTCCGAGGAAATTACGGCATAGAATTAAAAAGCGTCGTTATATTGATATTTTCCGTCTGCTAGAAGGCCGTAAGCGTTCGGGTGAAAGTAAGAAAAAACGTAAAGAGGATGAAAAGGCTGGGCGCGTTAAGAAAGTTTCGCGGAATGTGGTCAATTGGACCCGAGCTTTTCTGCGTTTGGCCAGTGTTTGGGGACAGCATTATCCGGGACAATACGAGATGCTTTTATCGTATGCTGATTCAATATTGGAAGCTTCACAGACGCACGAAGGGTGGTCATAGTTAAACTATGACGAGAAATTTAGGGACAAGATGGAAGAGAATAGACTTGTGTCGTGGGGTATGCAGGACATTAATTTGTGGTTGACACAGATGTCAGCCAGGGTGAGTGGGGGAGGAGGGGGAGGGGCAAAGGGTGCAGCTGGGATCTCGGCTGGGACGGGACGGTCCTTTTGCGGGGGAGGGAGTTTCGGGCAACAGCGTGCAGGGGGAAATGGGGCAGGCGATGTTTGCTGGAGGTTTAACAAGACCTCGTGCCCTTTTCCAGACTGCAAATTCAGGCACATCTGTTCCATTTGTGGGGGAGCCCATTCTGCAGTCAAATGTGTTAAAAAAGGGGTCTCTCAGCCCACTACCCCTGGCACAAAGTAATGAAAGGATATTTTGCCGCGCTCCCACGCCAGTTAGAGTGGAGGTACTGAACGTCTGGCTTGGCCAGTACCCTAGAAAAAAGGATAGGGAAGTTTTGTATTTTGGTTTTAATTTTGGTTTTGTAATCCCAGTGTCTGGGCGGGTGGGGAGGAAGGCGGTGAGGAATTCCGTGTCGGTTAGGCGCTTCACATCGGTAGTAAAAGAAAAGTTGGAAGGTGAATTGAGGCTGGGGAGAGTGGCGGGCCCATTTTCGATACAACCATTTGCAAGAATGATAATTTCTCCATTGGGGATAATACCAAAAAAGGAGTCGGGGAAATTCCGCTTGATACATAATTTGTCCAGTCCCTTAGGTGCATCGGTTAATGACTCTATCCCGCGGGAACTGTGCTCGGTGAGGTATGCATCGTTTGATAAGGCTGCGAGCCTTGTGCGGTCAGCCGGGCATGGGGCGCAAATGGCAAAGGTAGATGTTGAATCGGCTTTCCGTCTGCTTCCGGTGCACCCTTCCTCCTTCTGTTTATTGGGCTTTCGCTTTGAAGATGGAATTTATTTTGATAAATGCATGCCTATGGGCTGTTCAGTATCTTGTTCATACTTCGAAAAGTTCAGTACCTTTCTGCAGTGGGCGGTCGAGTGTAAGGTAGGTATAGCAAAGGTAGTGCACTACTTGGATGATTTTTTATTTGTCGGGTCGGCGCAATCGGATGAATGCCGTTTATTGCTTGAAGGTTTTGTAGAATTGTCGCTGGAATTGGGAGTGCCTCTGGCAAACGAAAAGACGGAAGGTCCGACCACGCGGATCACGTTTCTGGGAGTGGAGCTGGATTCAGAGTTAATGGTGGCACGTCTTCCTCAGGACAAAGTTGGCAGATTGCGTGTATTGGTGGCTAATGTGCTTGCATCTTCGACGTTAACGCTGCAGGAGATGCAAGCTTTGATAGGATTGTTAAACTTCGCCTGTCGCGTGATCCCAATTTGCAAGGTATTTTTGCATCGTTTGTCTGCAGCTACGGCTGGGGTGCTTAGGCCTCATCATCATTTGAGGGTCTCAAAGTCAATTAGGGCTGATTTGCGGATCTGGCAGGTCTTTTTGGAGGAGTTTAATGGGACCACAGTTTTAATGGAGCCGGAGCTCAGCAGTGCGGACTTGCAATTGTATACAGATGCGGCGGGAGGCATAGGCTTGGGTATTTACTTCGGTGGGGCATGGTGCGCTGAGCGTTGGCCGCAGTCCTGGCATGAGTCGCATATCACCAGTAACATAACGTTCTTAGAATTGTTTCCCATACTAGTAGCATTGGAGTTGTGGCCAGACAGGTTTCGTAACAAAAAGGTTCTTTGGTGGTGTGATAATGAGGCAGTGGTGAGTCTGGTGAACCATTATTCGCCGCGCTGTGTCGTGGTGGCTAATTTGATGAGGGAAGTAATTTTAGCATGTTTACGGTTGAACGTCTACCTTAGGGCCCGTCATATACCAGGGTATGCTAATGCGATCGCTGATTCTCTTTCCCGTTTCAAGTTGGATCACTTTCGACGACTGGCACCACAAGCGGAGGCAGAAGGTGCCGAGGTTCCTTGGAAGTTATGGAGTCTTGGCCACCCGGGATGAAGGATTTTCTGCAGAGTTCTGTAGCTGCTGGGACATGGGCGGCATATCTGCGAGGCTGTCAGGAAGTGGTGGCGTTTCTGGAAAGCTGTGGTTGGCAGTTTGGGCCGGTTTCTGCTCAGTTACTGGGACAATATGTAGTCTGGGTTAAAGAGAACGGAGTGACTCGCTCGTCAGTGCGTAGTCACTTGGCGGGTTTTGAATTTTTTGTGAAAGCTGTCAGCTGGGACTTCCCGTCAGGGGGTTCTTTAGCCCGCCGGCTCTTGCAAGGGTGGGGTCGAGCAACACCTGTGCATCCTGATGCTCGTCGGCCGATCACCCATCAGTTATTAGAGAGGTTATGCATGTCTTTACCGGAGGTGGCCTCGTCTCAGTACGAGGTTGTGCTCTTCCGGGCGTTTTTTAGTCTGGCATTTTTTGGTGCCTTTCGCATGGGGGAACTGGTCTCGAAATCAAGCAGGGCTGGAGCAGTGGGGATTCTACAGCGGCAACATGTTTGCTTTGAGAAGGGGCAGTTGAGAGTTTTGTTGGCAAAATCTAAGACGGATCCACAAGGCAAGGGTTTGTGGGTGCGCCTGAGCGTGATTCCGGGCTTTACCACGTGCCCGGTGGGTGCAATGCGGGAGTATTTACGGGTGCGCCCTGCGGGGGATGGGGGGTTGTTTCTGCATGCGGACGGGTGGCTGCTTACGCGTTTTCAGGTTGTGGCAGTACTGCGGTTGGCATTGCAATTAGTAGGTGAGTGCCCTGAGCATTATGCACCTCATTCCTTTCGCATCGGCGCGGCTACCAGCGCTGCAGCCGCAGGATTGTCACAGCAGGACATTCAGAGTATTGGGAAGTGGTGGTATCAGGCTTTTCAGGGTTATGTTCGTCTGTGATGGGTGGGGGGGGAGCCTATGGTAGGGATTGATTCTTATTTTCTTTTACAGTTGGAGACACGAAGGCTCAACGCTGTTGGATGATAGGGCACTCTTTCATGTTTTGGGCCGGTCGGCGAGCGGCTGTGCGACCAATTGGGCCTAACCTGGGGCTGGATCCTGCTCAGGTGTCGCTTCTATGGCTGGGTGAGAGAGGGTTGAGTTGGTCCCAACTCCTGCCCTTGCTTCGGCACCACGAGCGAGTGAAGGGCAAGCTGAGCCTGCTACTTTTACATCTAGGTGGCAACGACCTGGTAGCCTGGACTTGTAAGCAGCTTATCAAAAATGTCATAAAAGATGTAGCTTTGATATTGCATATGTTCCCAGGGGTTCTGTTAATTTGGTCAGACATAATTCCAAGGCCTGCTTGCGCAGCCCAGCGGCGCTGGTCGCGGGGTCTCACAAAAATAAATCGACAAATAGGGCGGTGGGTAACTGGACAGGGTGGGATTCAAGTTTTACACCCGTGGGTGGAGGTGGCTTGTACTGAGTTGTACAGGCTCGATGGAGTTCATTTGTCCCCTGTGGGTGTCGATTTACTTTTAAATGATTGGCAAGAGGCCTTGGAAGGTGTTCTCCAAAGGGGGTCTGACCGGTCGCAGCAGGGCAGTGGGGGGGCGGCACAGGGGCATTACTATGCCTGTGCCGGTGGCGGGATCCCGGAGGTTTCCGGGGTCCGGAGCCTTTAGGATATACTTGGGCGGGGGCGGGGTGCCCCTGACCCGGATAAGCCCTGCTGGCCTTTGCTAGTCACATGGCGAGGTCGGGGAAAGGGCGCTAGGAAATTGGCCGGTGGTCAGACACGGCCGGAGCGGATGCGACCCCACTTTGCTAATTATGGCTGGTGGGGCATCGCTCTGCTAGGGGTGAGATTGTTAGCAGAACTGTTTTTGGTATGTAAAGTTAATTGTTTAAATATAATAAAGCTGCGACCGGTTGGTACTTCCAATAAAGAAAATGGTTGTCTGTGAATTTTGTATGGTTGGGGCAAGGGAGGGGGGAGTGAGAAGGAGGGGGGGGTATGGAAAGGATGGGCATAGGGCACTGGATGCAGCCTGCCACGGTTAATAAAAGTACGAGCGTGGAGTCGAGAAGGACGACGGTAACCGGGCGGTCGCCCCGGTCCTGGTCCGTGCTTCCGGCTTCGGAGTAAGAGGAGGGAGGGGGAGCAAGCGAGAGGGAGTGGATAACGCCGGCAGCGTCATTTGAATTGATTGGCTCCGCAGGGTGCGTGGAGCGGAGCCAATTAGAGCTGCCGGCGTGGGAGCTGCCATAAAAGTGGGGCCGCGGTCTTCGCCCCCCCTTTTTCCAGCGGCGGTATTGCGGTGTGAAGGCTTCCCGCCCTCCCTCCCCTCAGCATGATATGGAGTTGGGGGTTGTTTTTCGGGGTGTCGCAGTTGGGGGGGGGGTGCAAAACGGGATCCCGGAGGTTTCCTGGGTCCGGAGCCTTTAGGATATACTTGGGCGGGGGCAGGGTTCCCCTGACCTGGATAAGCCCTGCTGGCCTTTGCTAGTCACATGGCGAGGTCGGGGAAAGGGTGCTAGGAAATTGGCCGGTGGTCGGACACAGCCGGAGCGGATGCGACCCCACTTTGCTAATTATGGCTGGTGGGGCATCGCTCCGCTAGGGGTGAGATTCTTAGCAGAACTGTTTTTGGTATGTAAAGTTAATTGTTTAAATATAATAAAGCTGCGACCGGTTGGTACTTCCAATAAAGAAAATGGTTGTCTGTGAATTTTGTATGGTTGGGGCAAGGGAGGGGGGAGTGAGAAGGAGGGGGGGGGGGGTATCGAAAGGATGGGCATAGGGCACCGGATGCGGCCTGCCACGGTTACTGGAAGTATTACAGCTACAGCCAACTCCTCATGAACATGTACATATTTCCATTCACTCATGTAAATAGTTCTAATGCAAATGTAATCACAGTTAATTGTTATTGTAAATAGTCCCAAAAGTTCTATGTATACAAAGTTATCTATGTTTCCTGTAAACCGCTTTGAGAAACTGAAAGCGGTAAATAAAACATGTTAAATAAATAAATACATAGAGTGAGTGAACATTAGCATAGGGAGGATTGTGCCATATTTTGCTGTGTCATGTGTTAGGTCCATAATGTTCTATAAAGAGGAATTGTTTTATTTTCTTTCTGAAGTCACAAATGTCTTTGATGGATCTTATACTTTCCAGGAGGGGATTCCATATTGACAATGCATATACGGAGAATGCTCTGCTTGGATTTTATTTTCTTGATTGGGATGATCAGCGAGTTTTTGTTATTAGTTCTTTTTATTCTGTTTTATGGGTCCTTTTGAATAAGTGATTGGAGGTGTCTGGGGATATTCAGTGTATGATTCTGAATATGGTAAGTAGCATTTTGAATTTGATGCATGCAAGTACTGGGAGCCAGTGTAGTTGTAGGGTGGGGATTATGTGGCTATGTCTTGTGCTTCCTGAAATTATGCATGTAGCTGTGTTTTGGGCCATCTGAAGGGGTATGTTGTGTGCTTTGGCAGGCCTTGGTAGATCACGTTGCAGCAATCCATAATTGGTGTTATTGTTACTTGACACACTGTTTGGAAGTCATTGTTGCTGAGAAGAGGTTTGAGTTTTTTTATTATTCTCATTATGTGATAAGCTGTTTTAGTTGTCCTGCTGATGACTGGAGGCTTAGATTTTGGTCCAGTATAACTCCCAAGTATTTTACCTCAGTTTTGACTGTTAGATCACTGAGTAGTATTGTATAGTAGTTGATGGGATGAACGTTGTGTTCCTAGTGATATGGAGGAATTTATCATCACCTCAAGGCATTTTGTTATTGATGCTATTGCTGACAAACATTGTTTCACCTTACACAAAAATATTTAACTATGTCCATTCCTGAACCCTAAAGATATGATGCAAGTTGTAAATAGTGCAAAGTTATGTTGCAAGTTGTAAATGGTACAAGTTATGTTGTAAGTTGCAAATAGTTTCAATGCTTATACTGTTTTTTGTAAATAGTTGCAATTTTGCAAAATGTTCTACGTATGTTTCCTTTGTTCCATGTAAACCGCCCCTGATCTTGGGAAGGGGCGGTATATAAAAGTTTCCAAATAAATAAATAAAATATATAATCTGGTTGTTCTGTGTTGAAGGGTGTATAAATCATAATATCATCTGCATAGATATGGTATAGGATGCTGTGATCCTCTATTTTAGCAAATAGTGGTTGTAGGTATATATTGAAGATGATGATACTGACGAGTCTTGTGGGATTCCTTGGGGTTGATCGAATGGTCTTGATTTTTGTGGTCTGCTTCTGACTTGCTGTTTTCTGTGTTTGATATGAAATGAAACATTTCAGGGTGGTGTAGCTGAGGTCTATTTCTTGGAGACTTTGTAAGAGTGTAAGGTGGTTTACTGTGTCGAAGGCTGCTGTGATGTCAATGAAGATTAAGATGAAGCCTTGCCTTATGTTGCCTATGCCTGTTATTAATCTGTCGAAAAACAATGTGAATTGTGTCTCCTATTCAGCCTCTGGTTGCTTCCAATTATCAGTGGCTGCAGCTGGAGAAATGAGCCAGTCCATCTTTTCCAGATGCCTCCACCAGTTAGGGCAAGCCATGACCAGCCATGTTAGGAATTAAATAGTGTATCCAGGGCCGGCCCGTCCATTGAGCAAGAATGTTTTTTGCACAGGGCCCCGCGTTTCAGGGGGCCCCGCGCAAGGAAAATTCTGCTTTTTAAAAAATTAATTAAAAAAAAAAAAAGCTGGCTGCTGCCTCTGCCGCCACGGCAACAGCAGAAAGGAGTGTCCCGCGGGGCCCCCTGTGCCCGACTGAGCTCTCCCGGCCCGGCTGAGCCCCTCTGCGCCGGCTTTCAGATACGCAAAGGGAGAGTGTCTCCCTCGCGTCTCTGTTAAGCCCGCAGGGGCAGATGGGAAATTTCCCATCAGCCCCTGCTTCCCATCAGCCCCTGCAGGCTTAACAGAGACGCAAGGGAGACATTCTCCCTTCGCGTATCTGAAAGCCGGTGCAGAGGGGCTCAGCCGGGCAGAGGGGGCCCCGCGGGACACTCCATTCTACCGCTGCCGTGGCGGCAGCAGCAGCAGCCAGCTTTTTTCTTTTTTTTTAAAATTTTCCATGAGCCAATGGGGGGGGGGGGGGTTAGGACTGGTAATGGGCTATGGAGGGGGTTAGGACTTGACTTTAGGTGGGCAGTGGGCTGTTGGGGGGGTTAGGACGGGTAATGGGCTCGGGGGGGGTTAAGACTGGTAATGGGCTGTGGGCTGATGGGGGCTGTCTGAAAATGGGGTGATGGTGGGTTAGGATTGGTAATGGGCTATGGAGGGGGTTGGACTTGACTTGAGGTGGGCTGTGGGCTGTTGGGGGGATTAGGACTGGTAATGGGCTATGGGGGGGTTTGACTGGTAATGGGCTGTGGGCTGATGGGGGGCTGTCTGGAAATGGGGTGATGGGGGATAGGACTGGTAATGGGCTATGGGGGGGGTTAAGACTGGTAATGGGCTGTCGGCTGATGGGGGCTGTCTGGAAATGGGGTGAGGGGGGGTTAGGACTGGTAATGGGCTATGGGGGGGTTAAGACTGGTCATGGGCTGTGGGCTGATGGGGGCTGTCTGGAAATGGGGTGATGGTGGGTTAGGACTGGTAATGGGCTATGGAGGGGGTTAGGACTTGACTTGAGGTGGGCTGTGGGCTGTTGAGGGGGTTAGGACTGGTAATGGGCTATGGGGGGTTTAAGACTGGTCTGTGGGCTGATGGGGGCTGTCTGGAAATGGGGTGATGGGGGTTAGGACTGGTAATGGGCTATGGGGGGTTAAGACTGGTAATGGGCTGTGGGCTGATGGGGGCTGTCTGGAAATGGGGTGATGGGGGTTAGGACTGGTAATGGGCTATGGTGGGGTTAGGACTGATAATTGGCTATGGGGGGGCTAGGACAGGAAATGGACTGATGGGGAGGGGTTAGGACTTGAGTTGGGCTGATAGGGTTAGGACTGGTAATGGGCTGTGGGCTGTTGGGGGGGTTAGGACTGGTAATGGGCTATGGTGGGGTTAGGACTGATAATGGGCTATGGGGGGGCTAGGACAGGAAATGGGCTGATGGGGAGGGGTTAGGACTTGAGGTGGGCTGATCTGGTTAGGACTGGTAATGGGCTGTGGGCTGATGGGGGGGTTTAAGACTGGCAATGGGCTATGGGGGGCTGACTGGAAATGGACAAGTGGCAATGTCAAATAGGAATTACATAAACAGAATATCTCAGCTCAGTTACACATGCAGAACATAGACCATCACCAAACAAGGAATCACAATTTAGAAACAGGAAGGCAATAATTAAACTGGGAACCCCAAAAGCCGAACTTGGAATGTACAACAACACTGTAGAAATAAAACTATACATTAATTTCCTCTTGTACCAAACAAAGCGCAGATGTTAATGATGCACATTTCCCAGAGCTTTCATATTCCAGTTAATAAATTCAAAATAAAGAGATATCTTTCTACCTTTTGTGCATTTTTTTTCAGTTGCAATTGGTCCAGCCACTTTCTTCTGGTTTCTTCATGTTTAATGCTAACTCTCCATCGTCTGCTGTCCATTTGTCCTTTCTTCTCTCTTCTAGTTTTTTTTCCATTCTCTCTCTCTACATCTGCTTTAACATACTAATCTTTCTCCTTTTGCTCTTTCCTCATTCCTATTTCATCCACACAAATTTTACCCCTCCATCCTCAATCCCCACTTACTATCCCAATACCGGGCCAATTGTAGATTTTTCATCCCTCCTACACAAAATATTTTTCCCCTCTCCATTTTACTCTCCCAGCCCCATCCCATTCTAATCCTCCCCCAACATCAGCTCCCTTCTAGTTCCAGTCTCACCCAGCATCCATTCCCTTCTAGTCCCTGCATCAGCCCATTTCCAGTCCTAGCCCCCCCATCAGCCCATTTCCAGTCCTAGCTCCCCCAACCATTTCCCGTCCAAGTCCCTTCATCAGCTCATTTCCAATCCTAGCCCCCCCCCCCTATCAGCCCATTTCTAGTCATTTCCTAGCCCCACCATCAGCCAATGTCAAATCATAGCTACCCTCCACTCAGCCCAATTCCAGTCCAAGCCCCCCCATGAGCCTACTTCCAGTTCTAGCCCCTCCATGAGTCCATTTCAATTCAAGCCCCCACCACAGACCATTTCCAATCTTAGCTCCCCCCAACAGCCCATTTCCAGTCCTATCCTAGCTGTTCCATCAGCCCATTTTCAGTCCTAGCTCCCTTCCCTCACAGCCCATTTCCATTCCAAGCCCCCTCCCCATCAGCTATTTGCAGTTCAAGCCTACCTTCCACTCAGCCCATTTCCAGTCCTAGCAACCCCCCAACCCATTACCAGTCCTAGCCCCCCGTCAATCAACTTCCAGTCCTAACCCCCATCACCCCATTTTCAGTTTAAGCCCCCCTATAACCCATTACCAGTCCTAACCCCCATCAGCCCATTTCCAGTCAGCCCCCCATAGCCCATTGCCAGTCCTAAACCCCCCCATCAGCCCACAGCCCATTACCAGTCCTGACCACATCAGCCCAACTCAAGTCGTAACCAGCCCATTTCCTGTCCTAGACCCCCATAGCCCATTATCAGTCCTAACCCCCCCATCAGCCCACTACCAGTCCTAACCCCCATCAGCCCACTACCTGTCTTAATCCCCCCCCATAGCCCATTACCAGTCCTAACCCCCAATCACCCCATTTCCAGACAGCCCCAATCAGCCCACAGCCCATTACCAGTCTTAACCCCCCGTAGCCCATTACCAGTCCTAACCCCCCCAATCAGCCCACTACCAGTCCTAACCCCCCATCACCCCATTTCCAGACAGCCCTCATCAGCCCACAGCCCATTGCCAGTCTTAAGCCCGCCATAGCCATTGCCAGCCCTCATCAGCCCACAGTCCATTGACAGTCTTAACCCCCCCATAGCCCACTGCCAGTCTTAACCCCCCCATAGCCCATTGCCAGTCTTAACCCCCCTCCCCAGCCCACTGCCAGGCTTAACCCCCCCAGCCCATTCCAAGTCTTAACCCCCCCTAGCCCATTGCCTTTCTTAACCCACCCCATGCCCATTGCCAGACTTAATCCCCCCATAGCCCATTGCCAGTCTTAACCCCCCTCCACAGCCCTCTGACAGTCTTAACCCCCCCAGCCCATTGCCAGTCTTAACCCCCAGTCTTAACCCCCCCAGCCCACTGCCAGTCTTAACCGCCCTCCTAGCCCATTGCCAGTCTTAACACCCCCCTAGCCCATTGCCAGTCTTAACCCCCCCATAGCCCATTGCCAGCCATCAGCCCACAGCCCATTGCCAGTCTTAACCCCCCATAGCCCACTGCCAGTCTTAACCCCCAGCCCACTGCCAGGCTTAACCCCCCCATAGCCCATTGCCAGTCTTAACCCTCCCCAGCCCACTGCCTGTCTTAACCCCCCCCATAGCCCACTGCCAGTCTTAACCCCCCAGCCCACTGCCAGTCTTAACCCCCCCATAGCCCATTGCCAGTCTTAACCCCCCCTCCCCAGCCCACTGCCAGTCTTAACTCCCCATAGCCCACTGCCAGTCTTAACCCCCCAGCCCACTGCCAGTCTTAACCCCCCCCATAGCCCATTGCCAGTCTTAACCCCCCTCCCCAGCCCATTCCCAGTCTTAATCCCCCCCCAGCCCATTGCCAGTCTTAAAACCGTCTTAACCCCCCTAGCCCATTGCCAGTCTTAACCCCCCCATAGCCCATTGCCAGTCTTAACCCCCCTCCCCAGCCCTCTGCCAGTCGTAACCCCCCCAGCCCATTGCCAGTCTTAACCCCCCCTCCTAGCCCACTGCCAGGCTTAACCCCCCCAGCCCACTGCCAGTCTTAACCCCCCCCCATAGCCCATTGCCAGTCTTAACCCCTCCCCAGCCCACTGCCAGTCTTAACCCCCCCATAGCTCACTGCCAGTCTTAACCCCCCAGCTCACTGCCAGTCTTAACCCCCCCAGCCCATTCCAAGTATTAACCCCCCCAGCCCATTGCCAGTCTTAAAACCCAGTCTTAACCCCCCTAGCCCATTGCCAGTCTTAACCCCCCCCCCATATCCCATTGCCAGTCTTAACCCCCCTCCACAGCCCCCTGCCAGTCTTAACCCCCCCAGCCCATTGCCAGTCTTAACCCCCAGTCTAAACCCCCCACCTAGCCCATTGCCAGTCTTAACCCCCCTCCCCAGCCCCCTGCAAGTCTTAACCCCCCCAGCCCATTGCCAGTCTTAACCCCCAGTCTTAACCCCCCCTCCTAGCCCATTGCCAGTCTTAACCCCCCCAGCCCATTGCCAGTCTTAACCCCCCCTCCCTCCCTAGCCCATTGCCAGTCTTAACCCCCCTCCCTCCCTAGCCCGTCTTAACCCCCCTCCCTCCCTCCCTCCCTAGCCCATTGCCAGTCTTAACCCCCCCTCCCAGCCCATTGCCAGTCTTAACCCCCCTCCCTAGCCCATTGCCAGTCTTAACCCCCCTCCTTCCCTCCCTCCCTCCTCCCTCCCTAGCCCATTGCCAGTCTTAACCCCCCCTCCCTCCCTAGCCCATTGCCATTCTTACCCCCCCCCCCCTCGCCCATGGCCAGTCCAAACCCCCCCCCCCCCGGCTCATGGCAATTTAAAAAAAAAAAAAAAAAAAAAAGCTGGCCGCTGCCGCAGCATGGAGTGTCCCTCGTGTCTCTGTTAAGCCCGCAGGGGCAGATGGGAAATTTCCCATCAGCCCCTGCTTCCCATCAGCCCCTGCGGGCTTAACAGAGACGTGAGGGAGACACTCTCCCTTCGCGTATCTGCAAACCGGCACAGAGGGGCTCAGCCGCACCGGAAGAGTTCCGCCGGGCAGAGGGAGCCCCGCGGGACACTCCATGCCGCCGCGGCGGCAGCGGCCAGCTTTTTTTTTTTTTTAATTTAATTAAGAAAAAAAAGCAGAATGTTCTTTGCGCAGGGCCCCCCGAAACACGGGGCCCTGTGCAAAAAACATTCTTGCTCAATGGACGGGCCGGCCCTGCAAACACTCATGTGCCTGCTGTACCTACCACAGCCATATGTGTTTAAGAATCACTCAGCTATTTGTGCCAGCTGTGAGATTACTGCCTCCTATCCCTACAGTGTGCTGTTTGCAGTTTCTGATCATACCCATTGGGATCCTGACTGTAGGTCCCATAATGCATCAGAAATCAATTGACATAAAGGCTGGACTAGCTCACAATCTTACTCCTGCAACTGGGTAACACGGAAACTCTGCAACTGCATTCTGAACATAGCATGGCAACTCAGTTCAAGGGGGTGGTGTGCACTCAGCAGCATTTATGAATGTTAACCTGCAAATACCTCAGTAGCCTTATGGGTGTGTTAGACATACTCCTTGGCTTCAAAGGAACACCAGCGTGAAAGAGTAATTGGGGAGGTGGAGGAAGGCTGCAGTAATCTCATAGCTGGTACAAATAAATGCTTCCCACTCCCATACAACTCTAGTGGGTGCAGAAAGTAACAAGTGTTTACTCCTTTGAGTGAGCAAAGTGAATTGACTGCGTGAGTGTGTTTGCTATTACACATGCTTATCATATCAGATTTTCTTCTGTATGGTATCTGTAGTCCCTGATTTCACCCATTTGAATCATTGCTGCAATTCCCATACTGCATCATAATGAGATTGTTAGATATCCAGGCCTGGCTGAAAATCTCACTCCTGGAACTGGGTCATTTG
This sequence comes from Ichthyophis bannanicus, assembly GCA_033557465.1. Lineage (NCBI taxonomy): Eukaryota > Metazoa > Chordata > Amphibia > Gymnophiona > Ichthyophiidae > Ichthyophis > Ichthyophis bannanicus. The sequence goes on from CM066032.1 coordinate 860,244,909, forward strand.
GCAACTATGCAGTTATTGTGCCTGTACTGTGTGAAAATAGATCTGTATCTTGCCATGAAAACCCAATGGATAGTCACAACTAAACAAATTGCACTATAGTGCTGGAAGATGAGAGCCCCAGGTTAGAAGGCACTCAACTAGCTACTGGGGAGGAGCTGAAGACTTTTCAGAGTAAAGCCAACATTTACGATGTGGTTGGATCTAAGCCCTCGGGACGTCTGACTGCTGATGTAGCTGCACTTGAAATGAGAGTCAGAAGCTGTAAAGATGCCTTGGAACGTACGAAGCATGAACCAAGGGAAGCTGGAGGTGGTCAAGAATGAAATGGAACATGTACAACTTGATCTGTTGGGTGTCAGTGAACTGAAATGGACTGGCATCGGGCACTTTGCATCAGATGATCACATGGTCTACTATGCTGGAAATGAAATACAAAGAAGAAATGGTGTTGAACTTATAATAAAGAAGAAACTTGCAAGAACTATAATAAAATACAATGTAGTCAGTGAATGCTTAATCTCTATTCGTCTATGAGGAATGCCTATCAACACAATTATAATTCAAGTATATGCCCCAACAACTGCTGCAGAAGAGAATGGAATTGATGAGTTCTATGAACAAGTACAAACTGAAATTGACAGAATATGCAAACAGGATATCCTGATAGTCATGGGTGACTGGAATGCAAAAGTTGGCAACAAAAAAGAAGGCAAAATGATTGGAGAATATGGCAACAGAAATGAAGCTAGTGAAAGACTGATAGAATTCTGCAAGACCAACAATCTATTCATCTCAAACACCTTCTTTCAGCAACACAAGCGGTGACTGCACACATGGACTTCACCCAATGGACTGTACAAAAACCAAATTGACTACATCTGTGGAAGTCAATGATGGAAAAGCTCTTTAACATCAACAAAGACAAAACCTGGAGCTGACTGTGGTACAGATCACCAACTACTAGTATGCAAAATGAAGCTAAAGGTGAAAAAAAGCAAGCCATTCATGAATGTAGCAAAATATAACCTTGAGAATATACCACTGGAATTTAAAGACTGCCTGAGAAATTGTTTTGCTGCTTTAGATACAAATGACAGAGCTCCAGAAGAGTTATGGAATGACATCAAGAAGATTGGGTTGGAAGAAAGTGAGAAGTCTCTACAAAAGGTGAAAAAGCAAAAACAGCCAAAATGGATGATGGAAGAAACTCTGACAATTGCCCAGAAATGCAGAGAATCTAAAGCCAGAGGAGAAAGAGAGGCAATTGCAGAACTCAGCAGAGCTTTCCAATGTGCAGCAAGACAGGACAAGGAAAAGTACAATGAAGCATGCAAGGAAATAGAAGCAGAAACTAAGAGGAAGAACAAGATTGGCTTTCCTAGAACTATGAGAGTTAAAGAAAAAATTCCAGCCTCGTATTGGAATGTTACAAAATGTTCAAGGATCTATGTTGAATGATGCTGAGAAGATCAAGAAAAGGTGGAAAGAATATACAGAGTTTTTATATGATAAAGATCAAGTAAACCAACAGCTATTTCAACCTGTACCTTATAATCAGGAACCGTTGGTGATGAAAGAAGAAGTAGAAGCAGCATTGAAAGCCTTATCAAAGAACAGGCACCAGACATTGATGGCATTCCCATAGAAGTATTACAGCAATCTGATGCAGCTGTTACCATACTTACAAGGTTCTGCCAGGAAATTTGGAAGACATCATCATGGTCAACTGACTAGAAAAGATATGTGTTTATACCAATACTAAAGAAAGGTGATCCAACTGACTGTGAAAATTATCACACAATCACTCTGATCCCACATGCCAGCAAGATTCTACTGAAGATTATTCAACAGAGACTACAACCATACTTGGAACAAGAACTACCTGAAGTGCAAGCAGGGTTCAGGAAAGGGCGAGGAACGAGAGACATCATCACGAATGTAAGATGGATACTTGAAAAGACTAAAGAATACCAAAAGGATATATATTTGTGCTTTATTGACTACAGCCTGGCTTTTGACATGAGAAACCCTGGGCCATATTAAGAAGCATGGATATACCAGAACACCTGAGTGTTCTCTTGCACAATCTGTATATTGATCAAGAAGCAACAGTTCGAACGGAACAAGAAGAAACAGAATGGTTTAAAATCAGTAAAGGTGTACCACAAGGCTGCATACTTTCCCTCTTCCTGTTTAATTTATATGCAGAACAAATCATCGGAGAAGCAGGACTGCATGAAGACAAAAGAGATTGGTGGACGACTCATCAACAACCTTCGCTATGCTGATGATACCACCACATTACTGGCTGAAAGTGAAGATGATCTGAAACATTTGCTTCTCACATAGTCTTAAAATGGGCCTGCATCTTAATGTAAAGAAGACAAAGATCATGACAACTGGCAAAATCAATAAGTTCATTGTTGATAGAGAAGAAATTGAAATCATGGACAACTTTAACCTACTTGGATCAACTATCAATAAAGAAGCAACAAACAGTCAAGAAATCCAACGACACATTGGCAGAATGACTATGAAGGACCTAGACAAGATTCTGAAAAGCAGAGATATCTCTCTCCATACAAAGATTTGACTCATTCAGGCCATGGTATTTTCAATAACATCATATGGATGTGAAAGTTGGACATTGAAAAAATAGACAGGAAGTAAATTGATGCCTTTGAATTATGGTGCTGGCAAAGAATACGGTGTATACCATGTACTGCCCAAAGAACAAACCAGGCAGTAATAGAGGAGATCAAACCTAAGCTTTCTTTAGAAGCTCAGATGACAATACTTTGACTTTCATATTTTGGACACATCTTGCGAAGAGAGAGAGAGATCATTAAAGAAAGACATCATGCTTGATAAGATAGAAGGTCAATGCAAAAGAGGAAGGCCAGCAATAAGATGGATCGATACAGTAACAGCAGCTACAGGTGCCAGTCTTTCAACAATGAGTTGCCTAATTGAAGACCGAACACAATTTAGGACAGCTTTTCAGAGGGTCACCATGAGTCAACACCGGCTCGATGGCACTTAACAATAACAACATGGTACCTGTAATTCCTGCCACACAGCAGCTGACAGCATCATTTGGAGGGTGGAAGGTGGAGAGTGAAGAGACACATGCTTATATCCTGAGGCCAGGTGAAAATAGTCATGCTAAAGCTCCATTACCATGCTGAGTTCATTAGAAGCAGAGTAGACAGACACTTTTGTGTTTGTGCACATTTTACAGTGTTGCCATACCTTGCAGCCTCTCAGATATATTATATATTATCAGGCTCTTGCAGAGATATGAGCCCCTGATGGGTCCCTTTCTACTTTCCCCTACCTGTGACTCTGAGTTTTGGGCTTTACCTCCAGCTTTGCCTGAACATGGGCCATGAACCATACCAAATGTGTGACATTGTCACAGATATGGTGGCTTGCCTATGGGAATATTTCTGATGGTCAGTTCTTAGTCTGTGATGGTATAGCATAGAGTAGGTATATTTCTATACCTGTAAGCATTCACATCTTGACTCATTCCTAACAGGTACAGTGAAGTGTTTCCATGTCGTCTGCATTCATGTAGTGTAAGGCCAGACTCTGAGAATAGGTATATATCATGATGGCACTGCTGCCATATACATATGCTCCAATAGCAGACCCCAGATGTGTGACTCAGCATACAACAGCTGTCATTGCTGCTTCCTACATATTCCTGTGAAACTTCAGATATCGATTGTAGCAATATAGCACTAGCCATTGGCCTTCACCCCTATGCTGGCAGCCCTGGCTTTCACTGATGTGCACTCTGTGGCTGAAATATATTGACGAAGACCTAAGGAACCAGCAACTGACCATCAACGAGGCCAGACATATCGCCACTGATCACCAAGGTTGAAAGCGTATTGTGAAAAAAATACAGAATCCAGTGACACCTACAACACTGTACTGGTTGAGAGGGTGACCTGCTCCACAAATGCCAGCTAAGGATTAAAGAAGAAGAAAAAGAACATGCATTAAACAATGTTCTCACTGGTCCTTTGGTGACCTAAAGCACAGAAGCAACATACAACCAAAAATTCTCTTCTGTGGCTGCCATGAGGCATCACACAAGCCATTATAGACAGTTGAACACATGAGCAGGAGGGAGGGGACACCAACATTTAAGTGTTGTCGCTGGTCTGGCTAAGAGTAATATATTGCTGACTCAGCCAACATCTTATATCCTGTGTCACACATGGCTCACCTCCAAACACCCCAGCACATTGTCTGGTGATTCTACACACAAACTGACCCAGAAACAGCACGTACAGGGAACAAGCCTGGGTGCACATCTGTGGTGACAATATCCATTCTGCCAGAGTTTGTTTTGATCCTCATGCATAGACATGGAACATTGTGCATACATGCTTTTTCATAGTGAGCAATATTAGCTGGCTGCCTGGCTGCTACATTTCATAGTCAACTGTGTAGTCAGACTGGAAAGCTGATATGTCAGGGGAGTCTTACTTGACAGACTATTGCCACATGGGAGCAATGATGTAGCCCCAAGCAAACTAATGACACAGATATAGTATTTGAGAGACATGACGGTAGATGAGATGTATGCAAGGCTGGCCCAAGGATTTCTGCTGCCCCCTGTGCACCAAACAATGCTGCCCTCCTCCCCTCCCCCTCGTACTGAGCTGCACCACTGCCCCCCATTGCCACTGATTCTGGTAGCAGGGTCGTGGGTGGCTCAGTGGCAGCAGAAGGCCATGTGAGCACACATGTCCTGCTGCTTCTGACCCCTCCAACACAACTTTGGGGGGGGGGGTCAGAAGCCACAGGTCATATGTGCTGAAGCACATGGCCTGCCGTGGTCCGCTGCTGCCGAGCCAAGCCAACCTTGTGGCCAGAACCAGTGGCAGCAGGGAGGAGTAGGGCGACGTGGGTCAGCTCAGCAAGGGTAGGGGTGGCAGGCCATGTGTGCCGTGCTGCCTACAGAGGTCTGCAGCTTTAGGAAGCTCCCTAGAATATGGACCAGTCCTGGATGTCTGAGGCTCATAGACCTATATGTGGAGAAAAAGGAGATGTTGACAGTGCTAACTTGAAGATCATTGCCTTTGTCCAGGAACACTTATTCTAGAGCAGTGGTTCTCAACCCAGTCCTCTAGGACCACCAGGCCAGTCAGGTTTTCAGGATATCCACAATAAATATGCATGAGATAGATCTGATTGCACTGTTTCCATTGTATGAGGATCTAGCTCATGTAGGGTTGCCAACTGGCTCCAGATGCGCCCGACAGGCTTGATCCAGTCCTGCGTTTACTCCATTGCATGCAGGGACATGTAGTTCTGATTTCCACATTGCACTACATAAGAAAAGCAGGACTACAAGTCCCTGCATGCAATGGGGTAAACACAGTACTGGATCAAGCCTGTCGGGCGCATCTGGAGCCAGTTGGCAACCCTAAGCTCATGCATATTCATTGCAGTTATCCTGAAAACCTGACTGGCCTGGCGGTCCCAGAGGACTGGGTTGAGAACCATTGTTCTAGAGCTAGGGAGCATGAGCCCTACATGCAGGTACTAGTCCATGTAGCAGAACCCTCTCTGACAATAATACCTCTATGAGGATCATCTTCACATGTTGTCAGGGAAACTACTCCTACATATTCTTTCATGCACAACAGGCATCACCAGCATGGGGAAATGAAAAAAGCAAGAATGGAATGCATAACACCAAGGATAGTACCAAAAGAATGAAGTTAGGGCATATCAGCAGAGAGGTTCCACTAATGACAAAAGTAGTCCAAATGCCCTTGAGTATGGAGCAGAGAGAACTTAAAGATTCCAAATTACCCCTGTCTACCGATAGACAGATTAATATAAATAAATTACAGTCTCTAAAATGCTTGTATGCAAATGCTAGAAGTCTAAAAAATAAGATGGGAGAATTAAAATATATAGCAATAAATGAGAGGTTAGATATGATTGGTATCTCAGAGACATGGCGGAAGGAGGACAACCAGTGGGACACTGTAATACCTGGGTACAAACTACATCATAATGATAGAGCTGATCAAATTGGTGGAGGGGTTGTGCTCTGTGTTAGAAAGGACATTGAGTCACAAAGGATTACTATCGACCGCCTGGCCAGAATGAACAAATGAATGATAAAATGTTCAAAGAAATCAGGCAAGCTAAGAAAAGTTACAGCACAGTAATAATAATGGGTGATTTCAATTACCCCGGTATTGACTGGGACAGTGTCATGGCAGGACATGCTAGGGAGATAAAGTTTCTAGATGAAATAAATGACTGCTTCTTGGAGCAGCTGGTTCATGAACCAACCAGAGGAGAAGCCATTTTGGACCTAGTCTTTAGTGGAACACTAGATCTGGTGCAAGAGATAAGGGTGTTGGGCCACTTGGCAATAGTGATCATAGCATGAACTCCTTTGATTTAATTAATGGAGGAGAGATAGTAAGGAAATCCACAGTACTACCTTTTAACTTTCAAATGGGAGACTATGATAAAATGAGGAAAATAGTTAAGAAAAAACTAAAAGGAGCAGTTGCAAAGGTTAAAGACTTACATCAAGCTTGGGTGTTGTTGAAAAATACTATCTTGGAAGCCCAGACCAGCTGTATTCCATGCTTTAAGAAAAGTGGAAGGAGGCCCAAAAAACTGCCAGCATTGTTTAAAGGTGAGGTTAGAGAGGTTGTTGTTGCCAAAAAAGCATCTTTCAGGAAATAGAAAAAAGAGCCAAATGACGAAAACTGGAAACAGCACAAGCACAGGAACGTTAAATGCAAGGCATTGACAAGGCAGGCAAAGAGAGAATTTGTGAAGAAGCTTGCTGTGGAATCAGAAACATAATACAGACGTTTTCAAGTACATTCATAGCAAAAATCCAGTGAGAGAGTCAGTTGGACCATTAGATGATAGAGGGGTAAAAGTACATTAAGAGGGGACAAGGCCATAGAGGAGAGAATGAATGAATTATTTGCTTCGGTCTTTACTGAGGAAGATGTAGGGATCTTAACCATGACTGAAGTGGTATTTAAATGTGATACTGTGGAAGAAGAAAGAAATATCAATGCACCAGGAAGATGTATGACAACTATGTGATAAACTGAAGAGTGGCAAATCACCAAGGTTGTTGAAAGAACTAAAATATGAGATTGCAGATGTGCTATTAGTAATCTATGAATTATCATTAAAATAATCTGTAATACCTGAAGATTGGAGGATGGTCAATGTAATGCCGATTTTTAAAAAGGGTTCCAGGGGTGATCCTTGGAAACTACAGACCGGTGATGTCAGTACCGGGAAAAATGGTGGAAACCATCATAAAGAAGAACATTACTGAATATGTAGATAGTCATGGCTTAATGGGAGACAGCCAACATGGCTTTAGACATGGAAAATCTTGTTTTACTGATCTGTTATGTTTTTTGAAGGTTTGAATAATCTGGTAGACAAAGGTGAGTCGGTTGATAAAGGGTATCTGGACTTTCAGAAAGCCTTTGATAAGGTCCCTCATCAGAGACTTTTGACAAAACTAAAAAGTCATGGGATAGGAGACAGTGTACTATTGTGGATCAGGAACTGGATAAAAGATAGAAAGCAGAGGGTAGGGCTACATGGCCAATTTTCCCAGTGGAGAAAGGTGAATAGTGGAGTATCCCAGGGATCTGTGCTGTGTCTGCTGCTTTTTGACATATTCATAAATGACCTTGAGATGGGAATAACGAGTGAAGTTATCAAATTTGCAGATGACTCAAAACTATTTAAAGTTGTTAAAACCATGAATATTGTGGAAAATTGCAAAAGGATCTTGATAAATTGGAAGACTGGGCATCCAAATGGTAGATGAAATTTAATGTGGACAAGTGTAAAGTTATGCACCTAGGAAAGAGCAACCCAAACTATGGTTACAGAATGCAAGGTTCCAGATTGAGAACCATCACTCAGGAAAAGGATTTAGGCGTCTCCATGGATAACATGTTAAAACACTCTGCCCATTGTGCCACGGCGGCCAAGAGAGCAAATAGAATGCTAGTCATCATAAGGAATGGAATGGAAAATAAAAGAAAGGATATTATAATGCCAATGTATCATTCCATTTTAAATTTTTAGATGTTTATTTAACCTATATGTGTACACCCTTGGTCATGAATTACATACAGTAACTCAGAATGGCTCCTGAATGATTCATGCTTGTAGTGCTTGATTTCGTCAAGTAACCTAAAATATTAGATGGATACAGCAGATCGAGTAGTTAATGAAAGGGAAGGGAGTTAGCTCTGGACAAAGCTTTATTGATCAGCATATATGGATCGGCTTTACTTAAAAGAGGATTGCATTTGAAAGATGATTTTAACTTTTATTTTTGTTCAGATTAATTGGGGCTTTTAGTCTGCAGTGCTTAGGAAAGAATGTTTTTTTTTAATTTTATGAAATGTATGCATGTGATATTTATCATTATTTTGTATAGCATCCCTTTGTTTTATATTGCATTGAACTATTTTACTCTATGACACATTCTTTGGGTTTTGTTTACTACTTAGACAGGGCTTCAAATGATTATTTGGTTGGTTAAAATCAGATGATGAATATATAATCTAAATGTTAATTAAATTAATAAGTTTAGTCAGTCCTACATAGTGATGACTACAGTGCTTCTTGGAAATACTATGGAGTATGTAATAATTTTCCTTGAAAAATGCATTGCTAGTCCTGAATATATTGAGACAATATCAGTGCCACAGGCTTCCTCCTGAGAGAACATAGCAATGCCTGGACAAAATTGAATACAATTTGCAGAGCAGCATTTTCCTGCATTCTCTATTAGTTTCATTCCTCCCTATCTCTGCCTCTCTATAATCTTAAATTAAGATTATAAATTAGTTACAGTAACTTGTTACACAAGTCAGTAACTTTCACTGAGGCATTGCAAAAAAAGCTTCATATTGCCCGATAGGACTGAAAGACGATTTTCTTTCTAGACAAATGTGATAATATTTTGTTTTACTGGTTGCAAGGATTACAATATCTGCACTGAATTTAGGTCACTCACTGATGAATTATACTGCATATGTAAATGCATTCTAGCCCCTTTTCAGGCCTATTTATTTAGTTCTACCCAATACATGAATCTTGAACAGTCACTGAGATACATTTTTAAAGTCTTTTTGTTGTGTCTGCAGTGCTATTATATATATCACAATCTCCATTGATTTACAGATAGTCATGTGGAGCCCAATTCCAGAATATGAATATCCATCTTGTGAGTATGTCCAAATTGAAAATGGGCTTGATTTAAATGTGATTCCACAGCCTCGGGGATAGACGCACCCATGATTTCGGAACTGGGAATATAGATGTTTTGACGTGGCATGAACAAACTACTATAGAGTATGACACATGGCTATACACAGCAAAGAGCTTTGTACGACCCGTGCTCACTGTTTTTTGAAAAGATGGATGTGTTCGATCCCGCCCTTCTCCAGAATATACCCGCAAACAGCCACGCCCCCCCTGTAAAACATGCATCTCCTAAGCTGCTCCACTCACTGACAGTGTTTGCTAATGCAAACTACACATGAATACTAGTGATACATAAATGTTGATGCAAGCTAGAGTATATATGCCAATCTGTTGCATGTCCAAAATACTGCAAAGCACTCTAAGGGCTATGTTTACTAAATCGCGTTAGTGCAGTTCGCGGTAGGAGCCGCGGTAGTGAAAGAAACCCCAAATAAGGACATGGGCGGTACATCGTTACCACTACCGCGCGTTAGCAAAATTAACGAGCGCTACCGGGCGCCGTGCCACGTTACTGCGCGTCAATCATAAGAAGACGTACAGACACAAAGCACTGAAACAGAGCTGTAGCACAATGGTTACGATACTGACCGCTGTTACAGGCAGCATGGGTTCGAGCCCCCAGTGTGCCTAACACAGAAGGCTATCTCAGGCATCACCCTGTACATTACAGAAGGAAAGAGGAGGCATGCTTTTCGTTACGCTGAGTATTGGTGTCAGAAAAACACCCTCGGAATGTGCCTAGCCACGTACGTTGGTACGTGCGTAGCGACGCGCGTACATTCGTGCGTGGGTACGTGTTTGCTTACGTGCGTGGGTACGTGTGTTTTTACCAGTGTGGGCATCTTATATTACAGACTTTGTAGGGCGTCCTGCACCTATGCAGTATGCTAACAGATGTACATGTGATGGCCTATGGCTTATCAGAGCCTGTGAGCAGGTGCTGGTGTTTCACAGGGTTGGATTGGGCCAGTCACACCCATGATGCACTGCACATGCAAAGCAGCTGTCCACAGATACACACCATGGGGAATGCAACCCCACAGCACCTCGGCCTGGTAGGGGGTACCGACTGTGTGTTGTACTGGCACAGAGCAGCTACACACCGTCACATTGTGCGGGTACTGTGCTCACCCTGAGGGTGCAGTGAGGCGCCCAGCACTAGGTCCACAGCACCGGCCATGGCGCAGGTCCAAAGCAGTGTTACTGTGTGAGATAGGTAGTTTCTGCAGGAACACCTTGGACATCTCTGTCTGTTTCAGTCAGGTACAGCCCCCATGCACCACCACCACACCCCTCCCCCAGGGCTGAGGGAGGCAAACAGGGTCTCCTATCAAAAGATCCACAGTCTACCGTGCTGCAACGGTGGCAGTAGAGGGGAACATGAACCCCAGTCCTGCTGGGGAACAGACACCCCACAGGGCAGTCAATGCAGCTCTGTACACAGCCATGACACAATAGCAGACAGACATTAGGCCTGGATATGGTATGCTGCACCCCACCACTATCTGATATTCCCCTGGTGCAAGCCATCAGCCACTGCACCCTGCAAGCCACTCCATCACAACACCTACCAGCTGCAAACAGTCTGCTAGTGCCCAGTGGAGATGCCTGCACCCAGAACTGGGATGTCAGCATACACAGCAGGCAAATACATCAGTGACTGGGCCCCAGAAGGAAACCCATATGTATCACATGAGAGAAATACTAGATAGCACTATGGGAGTGCCTAGCCATGCTGTGGTCACTGCACAGTCAGGGTGAGAGTGATCTCTCAGCAGGATCTACTGAGGTCACCCTGTCTGTGTAGTTGGTGGCCGGGCACTACAATGTGCCTGTCACTGCCCTATGCCCTGTGCAGATGCACCCTGGCCAGGCCACCCTGTCCGGCCTATACCCATGGTACCTTGCTCCGCATTATGCACATTGGCAGCCCAATACTGGCAACAGTGCTGGCAGTGTGGGCTGTTGAAGGTGTTTGCAGCCACCACACACTGGATAGACAGACAGCCACCCCCACACCTATGCCAGCATTGTGCTACTATAGAGGTGGTCAGCAGCCATACCACCACACCAGTCCTGGGCATAGAACAGGCATGGATATGGTACACAAGAGTGTTGGGGGGTCACTCCCCAGGGTTGTGAACACTGTCAGAGACCAGACCTGCAGCACACACCGCAGACATCAGAATGATTGTTATGGTGGAGCTCAATGAGCAAAATGTGCTTAACGTAGGAATTGATATCTGCCAGTTATCAGAGGAAACGTGTGATAGCTGTGTACCATATACCCAGGTGTAGGGTGGCATTGCTAAGGTATGCAACTGCTAGTATTGGGAGATACAGGCAGGGCCCAATGTCCTGCCTCTCCAGCTGGCATTGGCCAATGGGGCCTGTGGGTGGGTGTGTGGCCCTGTTGGCTGCTGCTTTACGGCAGAGCTCCCCAACTCCAGTCCTGGTGTTCCACACACTGTTCGGGTTTTCATGCTGTCTCTCATAGATATGCATGAGCTACATCTGCATACCATGGGGGTGGTGCATAGCTATGCAGCACAGGCATCTTTATTAGAGGCAGCATGACACCGGAATGTTGTGGGGCCCTCCAGGACTGCATTTGCGGGACTCTGCTATAGGTAATGTGCCTGTTTCTGGTGTCTGTGTTTGGTGTGGTAAAATATAGGCCATGCGTATGTTCTCTGCACTACAGGAGTGTCTTTACTATCACTGTTTAGTGGTGGGTAAACCTATGGGGACTGGGTTGGCAGGAGCCCCAACTGGGATTTGAACCTGTGACCCTCTGGTCTTACAGGCACTGGCTGTGTCTGTTGCACCACACTGTGGCCACAGAGCCTGTGCAGTCCCTGGAGTTAGTTAAACCGGCCTGACGAGTCAGAAACCCTGCTCTGCAACAGTTTTACTGTGGCCTCATTTACCTTGTATGCAGACAAAGGTGCACATAAACCGCAGAAATGACCTCACAAAAGGGGCACACACCCATAACCAAGCTGGGCAACAATGATATCATTGGGAAACATTACACCACACACCCAGGACAGCTCCTTTACAATGTAATGCTCTTTGCAAGGGTCTGCGGAGCGTAGACCCTTCCACACATCATTTCCTTTTAGTTTGGTGCTTTCCAGGGAGTGTTGTTCCTTGTTGCCCATTGCTATCACTGTTGCCCAGCTGAATTCTGCTTTTTAAAATGTTTCTTGTGGTCATTTGTAACGTTTTATGTGATATTTTGTTCTGTGCACATGTATCACACTGCTCACGTTTTGTGGGTTTCCCCGGTTTTCTGTACATTGCTGACGTAAATGGTTTCTCTTCCCTTTAAATGCCTTTAACGACAGGTTTTCATTTGCGTTGGAGGTGAGCTCTGACACTCGCGCGTTAGTATGAGGGGAGCCTCTCTCCGCCCACTCTCCGCCCATTGACCCCTTCTCTCTCCGCCCACTCTCCACCTTCTGCGCTGTTTTAACGCGCCGCGGAGCTTTACGATCGTTAACTACGGTTACCGCGCGTAGTATGACGTTAACGGTCGTTAGCGCGTCGGTACGCGCGTTATACGGCACTTACGGTCGTTAACGTCATACTACGCGCGTTATTCACGTTTAGTAAACATAGCCCTTACTAAACGTACGTGGCTAGGCACATTCCGAGGGTGTTTTTCTGACACCAATACTCAGCGTAACGAAAAGCATGCCTCCTCTTTCCTTCTGTAATGTACAGGGTGATGCCTGAGATAGCCTTCTGTGTTAGGCACACTGGGGGCTCGAACCCATGCTGCCTGTAACAGCGGTCAGTACCGTAACCATTGTGCTACAGCTCTGTTTCAGTGCTTTGTGTCTGTACGTCTTCTTATGATTGACGCGCAGTAACGTGGCACGGCGCCCGGTAGCGCTCGTTAATTTTGCTAACGCGCGGTAGTGGTAACGATGTACCGCCCATGTCCTTATTTGGGGTTTCTTTCACTACCGCGGCTCCTACCGCGAACTGCACTAACGCGATTTAGTAAACATAGCCCTTAGAGTGCTTTGCAGTATTTTGGACATGCAACAGATTGGCATATATACTCTAGCTTGCATCAACATTTATGTATCACTAGTATTCATGTGTAGTTTGCATTAGCAAACACTGTCAGTGAGTGGAGCAGCTTAGGAGATGCATGTTTTACAGGGGGGGCGTGGCTGTTTGCGGGTATATTCTGGAGAAGGGCGGGATCGAACACATCCATCTTTTCAAAAAACAGTGAGCACGGGTCGTACAAAGCTCTTTGCTGTGTATAGCCATGTGTCATACTCTATAGTAGTTTGTTCATGCCACGTCAAAACATCTATATTCCCAGTTCCGAAATCATGGGTGCGTCTATCCCCTAAGATAGCATAAAAGCATGTAGAAAGTAATATGTTTGTTGTGACTTACCTTGCATCACAACATACATGGCAGTAGAAGACATCCTTGGTTATGCTTGCATTGGTCATCTCAGTCTGTACAATGCTAAGTATGGACCAGACAAAATCAGAAGAGATTCTACATAGAGAAATGTCAAAACATATCCCTGTCACTTGGCAGAGGTATGTTATTTGTGATTGCAAGTGAGAGTGTGTGTGGTTTGAGTGTTACATGGGAGGATCTGATGTGTTCATCCACAAATCTGGGGGGACATGAATGCCTGGCCAGTACCTGGACCATAGGGACGACTGCAGTGTCACTGGATGCCTGTGTGATCAGGCAGAATAAATCAGAACAGGTTCTATGTAATTAAATTTAGGTGGGGTTTTCAGACTTATGGGTTCTTTAGAACAACGACACTATAGCAAAACTTCGAAGATAAATTCTCCCTAGTGTTTCCATGTGAAAATTCATGGCTAGGTGGTACCACAGGTACTTCAATACCTATGGATTTTGACCCAAAAATTTCATACAGTAGACAACAAGTGGAAATATCAGAATTAAATCCATGTTCATTTCCCAGTGCTTCCACCCTTCCCCTGCTCCCAGCACTGCCTTTAGTGGCACAGACAAAAATATCGGCACTTTTTCATAGAATGGATACAAGCTTTCAGTTTTAACTGGGTACTGCATAAATACCTTGATAAAATCTATAGAAAATTGTTTTTCCTGGGGGCGTCAGCAAACTATTCTATGATGGACACTGAGGCTTTTTCTATTAGATTCCTTTGTACCCCTCTATATTGGTTTTCTTCTCACTGGATTGTTTGTAGAGTGGTGAAACATTTGTGGAGTGGCAAAGCGTAAGCAAGGCTTGATTTTTCAGTTGATGCAGTGCAAGATGTGAAACGACCCAAGCAGGATCCTCCATCCCCCTGTTAACAGGATGAGCCTTGATTCTAAGCCCTCATATTGGGAATTCTCCAGGTGACAGATCTGTTATAAGTGAACCATGCTGTCTTAATTGAAATGAAGCACAATATTTCCAACTGAAAGGATCAACTTACTTCCACTACACAGCAGGTAGACTTTCTGGAGGTGAAGGTGGCTGCAAACAATGACATCTTAAGGATTATACCAAAGTTTTTGCGAACCTAAAAAAGGAGATGGAGGATTGCAACAGTAAGGTCCTTTGCAAAAATATCAGAGATTCCTGAAGGAGTGGAGAGGCCCATTTCAGTAGCTCTTTTAAAGCATCTGCTACTACTGCAGATCCTGAATTTGTCTTCAAATAACCCCATGAGATAAAAGGATGCACCTCACTCCATCTCATCAGCCACATGAAGCTCATTATCCTCTACCAATGATGATGCACATCTTGTTTTATCTGCAGACCCTGGAGATCTTGGAGAAGGTCGTGATGAGGCTGCCAGTTACATATGAGGAAAAGGAGAATCAATTGTTGCTTTTCCTGGATCTGAACAAAAAGACAGTGGCATGCTGAAAGACGTTTTGGGCACTTTGTGAGCAACTAAGATGGAAGCACAGTATGGGGTCCTGTTTCCAGCACAGATGAAGATCACATATAGGAATGAAATGTGCAATAACGTCACGTATCACGTGATAACATCTCTGGTGGCGTTAAGGTGCACAGAGGGTGGAGTAAGGATCAACAGAGGGCGGAGATAAGGGGTCAATGGGCGGAGAGTAGGTGGGGAGAGGCCCCAGGAACACTAACACTGTGAAATCAGGGTCTGAAAATTAATGCTAGTGAAAACCTTGCGTTAGAGGCACATTTGCAGGAGAGAGAAACCAGTTCAGTCAGCAATGTACAGCAAAGGCAGGGATAAGTGATAGTAGTGATACATGTGCAGTAACAAAACATGCACAAACCAGAGAGATAATGACCAGAACCAAAATAGAAATACAAAACACCGAGCTGGCCAATAGAAAAAACAATGATAAACGGTAATCAACACTACCCATAAAGAATAAAAAGGAAGATCTCACTTTTGAAAGAGTCATTTCTGATTCCCCCTACAAAGTGAATGGTCCAACATTGATAGTGCTGATGAGGGTTTGCTGTGGTGTATATTGGGCAACTTGCCTATGTGGCTTTCACATGTGCAGCAACAGCAGAGTGGCCACGTAGGAAAGGGCACTACGGTGATGGTGTACATGGAGTACGGTGGGTTGCAGGTGGCACATGCAGTGGGCCAGCTTGGGCACAGTGTGGACTAGGCAGATGCCTACCTGGCACTTAGGAATGCAGAAACTGAAAAGCAGCAAAACAGCAACTGACCAGGGTCCAACATGGCCACGAGTGTGCGTCCCACAGTGTCCCAGGGGACAGTACCCAGCAGGTACCACCAAGGGCACAGAACATTGGCAGGCAGTGCCAGGGGGAAGTGCTGATGTCCACTTCAGCACCCCTACCCCAGATCCCATGCCATAGGCAGCCACCTAGCGGCACACTGGATGGCATGGGACTGTGCATCACTGGCATAAGGGTATGTCAGCATGGTGGTGGAGGGGTGCCAGTGGTAAAGGGGGCAGTGGCAGCTGTCCACTGCAGAGCAAGGCCAAGCCCTGTTTAGGTGGGTGGCTTGCAGTGCAACAGATAAGGTCTGTCTGAGGAACAGTCATGGGATCCGCCTCTCTGGCAACAGTATGTTGCAGTACACACAGCCAGTGTGCACAAAGCCACAGGTTCAAGTCCCAGCTGGCGCTAATGCAGACCATGTCCCAATATCCCAATGAAAAGCGGGATATAAATACAGCTAAATAAATATTTTACCCTACAGAGCACATACACCATAAACATGTCCACTTCCTATAGCATAGGTTCCCAACGCCAGTCCTGGAGGGCCAAACACCATTCATGCTGTCCCTAATAAATATGCCTGTGATGCATTTGTATGCACTGCACCCATTGTATGCAAATGTATCCATGCATATTCATTAGGGACAGCATGAAAACCTGAACCGTGTTTGGCCCACCAGGACCGGAGATGGGAACCTCTGCCCTAGAGAGGTGGCCAACAGGGGCACAAACACCCACACCCACAGGCTCCACTATCCAAAGCCTCATGGAGAGTCAGGCTGTTGGGCCCTGCGCAGAGCAGCATCTGCCAAAACTAGCACCTGCCTACCTTAGCAATGCCATCTTAAACTTGGAAACACATTCAACATATATCACAAGGTTGCTATGATTAATGTTAGATAACAGATCCTAAGTTAAACACATTTGTTGACAGAGATTCATCATAGCAACCTTTCTGATATCTGTGGAGTGTGTTTCAGTTTTTGTTTCTGACAGTGTTTCCCACCCCAGGGAGTGACCCTAACACTATTGAGTACCATAGCAATGCCTGCACTGTGCCCAGGACTGGTGTGGCGGCCAGGGCTGCCAACCATCTCTATATTTTCACAATGCTGACATAGGTGTGGGAGTGTGTGTATGTCTATCCAGTGTTTTGTGGCTTCCTACACCTTACTGAGCCCACAATGCTTGCACTGTTTCCAGTGTTAGACTGCCAATGTGCATAATGAGGAGCAAGGTATTGTGGGTATTGCCCGGACAGGGCGGCCTGGGCAGGATGCATCTGAACAGGGCATAGGGCAATGGCTGGGACATTGTACTGTCCGACTACCACCTGCACAGACAGGGTGGCCACAGCATGTCATGCTGGGGGGGGGGGGGGGTCACTCTCACCCTGACTGAGCAGTGACCATGGCATGGCTAGGTTCCCCCATAGTGCTATATAGTGTTTCTCCCAAGTGATATTTTTGAGTTTCCTTTTCGGGGGGCCCAATCACTGACATACCTGTTTTGTGTGTGTGCTCACATCCCATTTTTGGGTGCACACAGTTTCTCCAGGATCATGTACTAGCTAGCAGATTGTCTGCAGTTAGCATGTATATGGCTGGAACAGCTTGCAGGGTGCGGTGGGTGGAGACTGACTGTGCCCTCTGCTGGTGAATGTCAGATAGTGGTGGGGGGGCAGCTGAGCTTTTTCCAGGCCTACTGCCTGTCTGCCAGTGCGCTATGTGATGTGCATATATCTGCATTGACTACCCTGTAGGGTGCCTATTCCCCAGCAGGACTGGGGTTGATGGTCCCCTCTACTGGCATCATTGCAGAGATGTAGAATGTGGATCTGTTGGTGGGAGATCCTGTCCCCCACCCTGACCCACAGAGTATGGTATGGGGCGGGGCGGGGCGGGGTGGGGTGGGCGGTGCTACATAATCCGCTTTTGGGTCGAAACACCACCCTTCACTTATAACATGTAACCATGGCAACCACACAGGACATACACTATTCTGGATACATCATAGTCCACAAGGGCTAGATGTGACTGGGAAATACAGATGTACACAGGTGTATCCCAGGTGTGTCTGCAAGGACTACCTATCATACACTGGCACTGATGGAGACCTGCAGCATAGTCTGTCTCAACCAAGCAAGGTGCTGGGCACCCCACCTGGTGCTGGGCACCCCACCTGGTGCTGGGCACCCCACCTCACCCTTAGGGTGAGCACAGGAACCACACAGTGTCATGTTCTATAGATACTCTGTGCCAGTAACACACACAGTCGGTTCCCTCTACCAGGCCGGGGTGCTATAGAGGCACATACCCCATCTTGTGATCAGATGTAAGCTGCTGATCTGCATGTGCAGTGCATCATGGGTACGGGTGGGTTTACCCTATCCTGGTGACCACAGCAGACAGTTTGTGTGGTGAACTGCGGTCTTTCTGTAGCCAGGCAGCAGTGTATTAGGTGCTATAGAGATGTAGCCCACTGGTTACTTCAATGACTATGAAGGCAGAGGTCATGGGTTTGATCCCACAGTGGTGTTATTTAATAAGGCCATCTGAGGCTTTTCCTTTTAATTTAGATCAGTGCTGCCAGCAGAAACACCCTCACAGTGCCATAACCTAAGGTGCCTCATAAGGCGCCCTGTAGGGCACATTATAGGGTGCCTTGGCAGACAGGGCACTTTATAATGTGCACTGTGGAGTGCCTTATAGGGCGCCTTATGCGGCACCTTAGGTTACGGCACTGTGAGGGTGTTTTTGCTGGCAGTACTGATTTAAATTAAAAGGAAATGCCTCAGACAGCCTTCTTACATAACACTAGTGTGGGATCAAACCCATGACTTCTGCTTCCACAGTCATCGCAGTAACCAGTGGGCTACCTCTTTATAGCTTCTTGCACTGGCATGAACTTAGGGTTAACACGCGTTAATGTGCCATGGCACCCACTATCGCGCGATACAGATTCTTGCTACCTTGCCACTGGAACGCCCACTCCCTTATATGACAGTCTTCACATTAACGCTGCAACTAGTGCCAGTAACATTAAGACGGTTTAGTAAACATATCCCAAAATCATTCAAAGTTGTTATAAAGCAAGAAGATTGTGAAAAATTGCATGAGGACCCTGATAAATTTGAACACTGGACATCTAAATGACAGATGAAATTTAAGGGGATGTTTACTAAACCGTCTTAATGTTACCTGCGCTAGTTGCAGCAATAATGTGAGGAATGCCATATAAGGTAGAGGGTGTTTCTCCGGTAAGGTAGCAAAGGCGGCTTATCGCGTGATAGAGGGCACCTTGCTGTTGTCGCGCTATAGAGGGTGCAGTGGCACGTTATCGCATGTTAACCTTAATTTTGCGCTGTGGCATACGATCAAAGAAATAGAGGTGTAGCACACTGGTTAATACAATGACTGCTGATACAGCAGTCATGAGTTTGATCCCTGAGTGGGCAAATTTCATTAGGTTGTCAGAGGCAATTAATTTTCCTTCCTGTAACGGTCAGACACATCTCAACAACCTGTACTGCCAGCCAAAAAAAACCTTACCCCAGTTCCGTAACACAATGCACCTTTTAGGGCACACCATAAGGCACATCATAGAGCACCACGTCATCCAAGGCGGGTCATAATGTGTCCCAGAGGGTGGCACGAAAGGGTGGCACCCCCCAAGTCAGCATATAATGTGCCACATAAGCTGGCCAAACCGAAGATGATGCTAAAGATGGCCCAAGGATGTTAAGGTGACCCAAGAAATGTTGGCTAAGGGCAGTAAGGTGGACCAATGTAACAAGCATGAAATGTACGGGCCGAACACAGATGTAACTGTAACACTGCACAGAGCAGCAAGGGAAGCCAATTAACAAGTGATGTAAAGAAGTAAATGTCAGAGGTGAAGGACCTGCCAAATCTGCATGAGGGCCATGTGGCAGCTGATAAAGTGGACAAATATAATGGGGGCAGCTGTACCGATGCACAGGGTGATGGTACTGTAAAGTGCAACAATGACAGTGTGTGGCAGAAGATGTGAATACATGTCCACCAGAGGAGGTAGAGGTGGCCGGATAAGTGAATTGACAGGAGGACAGAGGAGTAGCAGTGCCATGCAGAGTAGACACGGGAGATGCAAGCATGATGAGGTGCAATGCAGAAAAGGGTCACAGTGCAGGTCATGGGGTAGCAGCCTGCACATTAGGGCAGGATGCCACACAGCTGGCATACACATATAGACAGACAGAAGGATGGTTGGCATATTTGATGAGGGTATAATATGGCAACAGCACAGATCTGCACAGATATGACTGTCACAGGAATGAAACGTAGTTGTGTTCGACAGGCATAAAATTAAAAGAGAATAGAGAGGAATCAAACCCATGACCAGTAGCACAAATGTCAATGCACAGACCTGTAGGCTACACCACCATCATGAGCATCACAGCAAAGGCTGCATACAGGAACACTGCAGGGCACCACACAAGAAGCCTGCAGTCTGCCAAGATAGGGCAACCCCCAACAGTAACCATGATGCAATGCACATGCAGAACCGGTGTGTACAGCTCATATCACAGTCTGTAATTGTGACGAGAGCCACATATAAACATATGCACACACAATGACATGTTATGCAGTGGAAACAGCATGCAAAGGAACAAACACCCTAAACCCAAAGTGTGGCAGGGGATGCTCTGTGGAGCAGGGCAAAATGGGGAACAGAATGGAAATGGAGCGTATGAGAAGTGAACCTGCAAACAGACATGTGCTAGACTAGCTCAACAGCAGCAATGTCAATCCCCAAGTGCACTGCCCACATGGACAGTAAAAAGAAAGAGCCATATTTAACAGCCAATATGCGACAGATAGGCTGCATAGAGGGCACACAGTGGTTTACAGTGAAGAGATGGAAGGGTGTGTGGAGATATGACGAGGCTGCAGCAATTGGATGGGCAGTTTAGCAGAACACAGGAAAGAAAAAGGAAAGGAACATGTGGGAATCAACCTGGTAACCTATGGATTTCCAAATGATGTATGTGACCACTATCCCAAACAACCCCAACAGGCAAAATGCAAACAGGTGCCCACAAAGACTACACTGTGGTTCACAGTACAGAGATAGATGTCCCCACTGCTCCACTGTCAACTCCAGATATTGCTCCCCTCACCTAGCTGGACCATACGCCTGGATCACTATTTATGTTTATTTATGTTTATTTAGTTATTTACCTATATCTCTTATATACCGCTCTATTTAAAATCAGTGCAGTTTACAGTTAACAATTTGTTGTACAGAGTAGGAGGACCAATGTCCAGTGTGTTTGTGCCATGTACTTATGCAAACCATCAGCAAACCCAGGCTGAAAGCTCACCTACTCGCTGCTGCCTGTGGAACTGAACTCCCAAGATCTCCCTCCCCCACCTCTTTGTTCCACCCCAGCCTGCACATGCACTGTCATCTCAGAACTAGATTGTACACTGTGATGAGTACAGATTGCCTCCTACATGTGTGTGCAGCGATGCATATGAGGTGTTGTGCCATACAAATGCTCAGATGCAGTAGGTGTTGCAAAACATATTTATTGGCATATGTTTAAAGGCATTATACCTGTCACATATACAGTCTGTGAACATATTTTGCCCTGTGCACACCACACACCCATACAGCTCACACCCCCTGGTGCCCATCGTGTCCGGATGGCTGGGGAGCTGTGCTGCCCAGGACACCCTCACACAGCCTGTGGAGCTCCTCAGCTATCCAGACAATAGCATCTACCACCTGCCGCGGGGCGTGGGTCTGTGCCCGCTGTTCATGGGACACAGCACACATTGCGACAGACAGGTGGCGCAAACCCATGCCACCACACAGACACACCATACCCGCTGTCTGTGTGGTGGCATCGGAAGGCCGTCTGTCTGTGGCAATGTGCGCCAGGTCCCCATCCAGGAGGGCCACATCTCCGGCACTGTGTGGCAGGTGGCAGGGGCCCATAGTGGGATGTGACAGCCTGTGATGGACAGGACTGGCCACATCCCCCCCACTTCAGCCCCCCAACCCTGCACCACCACCTCACCACCACCCACCCCCTCCCCTGGCTCCCACAACCCCACCCCCACGTCACCTCCCACCTCAAACTCTCCATCCCCATGCTGCTACCCCAACACCCCCTCCAAGGGCAGCAAAACACCATCCACCCCCACCTCATCCTGTTCCCCCCCTCCACCCTTCCAGGCTGCAGACCTCCATCTCGTCCTCCACTGGCACAGCAATGGTCCTCAGAGGGACACACCCCATGCCACATGCCCCTGGGCCCTGGTGGCTGGGTCCACCCACAGGTGCCCCATTGGCTGTGGCCCCGCCAGCAGCAGCATTCACTGTGGAGGGAGAACAAAAACATTAGCACCATGGTCATGTGTTTTCCACATCTTGGAGACATGGTAGGTGGCACCACAGGATGCTGGTGTACATGAACATGCTTCTGTGTATCACACTGGCGGCCCACTCACTGTATCTATGGACTAGCGCCTCACGCTGCAGACACCACCGGAGGCCCAGCCAGCGCATCCACAGCCCCAATCAGCAAAGATCCTCCATCTGGGGGTAAAGCAATGGATACAGACAGCTAGGGGACAGACATCTGTGGCCAATAGCTGATGCACATCACACATGGCTGTGGGCAGCAGGGGGCTGCACCTGCTGTACACTGTTGGTCCAATGTGAGTTGTTGCTCATGCCACCTGCATGCATGCATGTGTGGCTCAGCATGTGTGGCTGAACTTCCGCATCTAACATAGCACAAGGGGCAAACACAGGCCTCTGTACTGATGCATGAGGCCAACTGGGGCTACTTCAGACCTGCGCACATCAACTGCCATACCTGCATTGGTGCCAGGGTGACCCACAGACCTGTCTCTAACCCATGTTGTACATGCCGTATATGTGTGACGATAGCTGGCCACTGTGTTGCACACACAGTTGTGTCTGGCCTGCCCCTATCCAACTACCTCACATGGTTGTTGCATGACCTGATTGAAGCGCCTGGTGAAGTGCACCCACAGCCCCCTGCCTCTGCTGAGGAGGTGCTGTATAGTGTGGCGCCACAGCAGCTCATGGAGTCTCGGACTTGACGATTCACCATCCATATTTGCTTTAGTGCAGGCCAGTAGCACATGATGTTTTAATAAAGCATCTGCTGAGTGTGCTGCATCCCTACGCGTGTCACACAGCCGTGGCTGAAGACATGACTTGTGAAGTCAAGATGGGCAAGAGAAACCGAGGAGATCAAACCGGTATATGGAAGAGCAAAAACACAGCTAACACACCACAAGACCAAACCTCTGAGCCAACTGGCCACACAGAAGGCCTGAGGAAGGGGACAATATGTAATGTCCACCATGCATCGGATAGGCTGCATGGAGGGGACAATGCACAGTGAAGAGAAGACGTGTATGCGAATAGATGACCGTGCTGGAGCCAGTGTATGGTGAGCTAAGCAGAACACAAGAAAGGAAAAACAAAGTCATGAAATGCAATGTGTGCAAATCAAACACACAACTTATGGTGGGACAACAAAAGTCAGTAACCACTGTACCAAACAACCATAGCAAGCACAGTGAACATATGTTCCAACAAAGTAGATGTGTGCATGGTAACCTTGAGCACCCCATGCCGCTGGATGTGGCAAATCTCATTGTCACAGATGCAAACATGTGTAATGTAGGTGGTAAAGGATGGGAATGCGAAACACATCAGCCATGGACTGTACACCACAAGCATAAATACCCGGTAATACAGGACACACAAAACTGTACATGCAGATCAAGAATGATGTCAGCAGGTGTACACAAATACAGGCTGGCCCAATAAAAATGGAATCATCGTGAAGCATAGAGACAATCAAAAACAACAACCTAATTAACAATATTTATTTTCAAGGTCGCTCATGCCAAGATCGCGAGCAAAACATGTGGAAGCAAAGACGTCATGTAGCTTCAAAAGCTTAATAATTAGACTATGTAAGCTTCCAATCTAATAGAACATGACACCTTTTTCTGTGCCACTCTATACATATGTAGCAGCTGTCCTATACTGCCCCATAATATCAACCAAAGCAATGTACAGGGCATAGGAAATCTGGTCATGTACACTAAGTGCAGCAATGATCAACTGGATCCTGTCACAGCAATGCAGGTTATGAGATGTGACAAACACCACAGTGGGAATCAAACCCAGGTCCCCTTGTTGACAGGCCAGCATGTGAACCATTATGCCAACACACCACAGCATGCCATGAATACCTATGCATTCGAACATGTGTAGACAAGGAGGCAGCCACATCTCCAATCCACCCCGCTGCCACTGTCAGCACCATTGGCAACAAACACCAATGCCAGCTAAAGGCACAATACACATCCCTGGAGGAGTTGGAGAGTCACTGGCATGAGCATGCAAGTTGCCAGGTTATAGAGATGCCCACCCATAGGAAGAAACAGTGGTCAAAAAGAACTGACATGCAATTGTCCAGGCAAATGGGAGCAGTGAATGTACACGGTTTGAATCAAACCCCCTTGTGGATGTAAGTTAAACCATCTGTGTACAGGGATGCATCAGCACAATGTCAGAGACACCACACACATCCTGTGTCTGACACAACACACATATAGGGCAATGATATCAAAGGTGGACTGTGGTTGTAGTGCTGTGAGTGATCCATATGGCATTGACGTACTTTGTCTGCATCATCACGGCCAGAGCAACAGTACACACAACTGACAGGGGGCACGGGCCAGGCAGGTACACAAAGCTGCATACACAACCACAAGGTGATAAGGTAGGAAGGGGGGATACTGAGGTGTAATGCCTTCATACCATGCAGTGATGTGGATCCGCAGTGCACAGGCAAATGAACATACATGGCAATGATGTCATGACCCAATGGGCCAGCAGTACCCCTCAGCTTTGTTGACCATACCATATGTGTGTGTATCAGTGGGTCCTACAGCAATGTAGATGTCCAGACAACAGTATGTGAGATGCACAGAAAGAACAGATGTCGGATACACACGTAAATAAACACCTTTAATCAGCAAATGGGATCAACAGCAACACATTCCAAAATAATGCCATGGTAACAGGTACGAAAGTCACATGTTGACAAAGAAGAAATACAGCACAATCCCACAGTCACACCAAGTTAGCACAATGCAGAAGGCCTGTGGCAATGGGTGCTGTGGAAAGAGGAGCATTATAGATATGACAATTAACATGGAATGCACAAATGCGGTCTGAAATGTGACCCACCCAGTACAAAGAAAGGTCCACAGTGGTGCACCAACCCACACACAACCCACACCGGCACATGTCCCAGTGTAATGACGGAACAAGGCAGATGCACATGCATCGTGTACATTGAAAATTCCACAGGGCTGGGCCGGATGAACTGTAACACCCCCTGCGAGTGTCAAACAGCAATCACACAAGTTGGCACTCATCACAGTGATCTGGTCGCAAACTGTGTGTCATGGCCAAGTATAAGGTAAGCAGTCAAATAATCATGACCCACACCATGTACCCCCTGTGCCACAAGTGTGGCTGCACGCACATGTTGAACACAACAGATGTGGAGACAGTGTGAGGCTCACCACACACATGGGGCACACACATCAATAAAACATCACAAAGATGTACAGCACACAGCGAGTATGTGAGTTTCTGCTGCACATGTATGGACCGGTACACAGTGTCCACAGTCCAAATTCTGCCTGCAACACCACATGACCTGTTACGGCAGCCACAGAATCCATGTCCGTGCAAAGTCACGCATGACATATCAATGTGCCACAGTAAAGCTAAGGTGCTGTGCAAAAAGCAATGTGCCACAGTAAAGCTAAGGTACAGTGCATTGATCAGGACACCCAGCCAAAGCAAACCAGCAACCATTTGTAGGTCAACCATGTCCTGCCAATGTATCACTACAACAAAAATGTCCTGCAGTGATGTGAGTCCACCCGCAGAGGTACATCAACCAATGGCACTATCTCCCAGCGAACGTTGAATGGAGTTGCGCTGTGCTCCAACAGGTTGCTGATGGTGACCAAGGATCCACTATAGGCGATGTGCTCTGTGTGCTGGCTGTGGCCTGTGGTTAACATAGGATAAAAAAAGGTCATGGTATGCTGCACACAACAGGTCACATTGCAGAGAGTAAAACCACAATACGTAGGTACGGAAACCTCGGACATGCAAGCATGGCCCGATCACTACACTGCGCACAGTGCATGTTGACGACATCATGAGATGGCACTGCAAACCAGGCTGCCAACTCAACATGGGCATGTCTTTGCACATTGCACAAAGGCATCCCAGAGGTCCACAGCATGTCCAGTAGTGCTGGTGCACAGAGATCCCACATAAAACCGCCATGAAACAAACACTACAACATGAACATGTAAAGGCTGATGTCCCTCATAAATGATCAAAGGTACAACCTACCATATGTGTGCAGCAGGCACCTGATAGGGATTGTCAGGGGCAGGCAAAGGGCACAAGAGGTCACAGGCAAAGGCAGAGAATGTCAGAAGCAATCCATTGAATCTCCATGTCTGCATGTTCATCCATCATTAACATCTGTCCAAGGTATAGCACCATGTGCGAAACGGAAACATAGATGAGTTGTGCTCTGTCAGCATAAAAGAAACAGGTCAGTCAACAGTGCCAGACACATGTGGAAAACTATGCGCACAACCTACACAAGTGAAACAACAGAGGGTTAGAGATAGAACACTGGTCACCACCACATGGGTGTCCAGACACATCGCAGGACCAGATAATGCAAAAGGACAACAGAATGTACCATTACATAGACACCTCAGTGACACATACAGACACACACAGTGAGCATGCCTCAAGTAGCATACGGGCTATATGTGTACAACATGAGCGCAGTATAGACATTTAGGATAGTGCATACTGAGTTACACTGATGTTGTATAATGTCACAATGCCAAGGAAGGTTGTAGGTGCCGTCCACCAACACCACCACACCCTCGCCAGGTAGACACCCACAGCTCGGTCACATGTGTCCCAAATACAGTGTTCGAAATATAGAACCTGTCACTAACAAATCACCATATATGATGCGCCACAAACAGGTAGGGTATGGGGGCGCAACACAAAGAGGTGTACAACAACATATGTGCAGTGCACAGAGAACAACAGACATGAACAATGCTGTAACAGCACCACTATACACTCACCAGTATGTCCACACACCCCAGTCACCAGAGGTGTGACTGACCTACATGCGGTTTCCATTGCACCACAGCACCAGACAGGCCCAGCGGTTCATCCTACGGAGTCCAATACACAAGGCAAACATATATATGTCATTACAGAGCATTGCATCACACACGGCAGCATATACATATATAATCATGGGCATATCTGCACATATGCAGTATGTACATGTGAACAGCTCCTCTATCAGACATTGCCTGATTGCCATCCCCTCATGTGTGTCAGCACGGGCATGTGCAGGAGGGCACACAGGATCCTCCTCAAGATCCTCATTAATTTTGACTGGGATATTGTGCCTTAGAGCAATGTTGTGCAGGATGAAACAGGCAAGAGTAATACATGCCACAGTCACGGGTCGGTATTGTAAGGCCACGCTGATCCTATCCAGATACCTGAAGCAACTCTTCAAAACTCCAAAGGTGTGCTCGATGACTGAGCGGCTGGAGGCATGGGCCTCATTGTACCCCTTCTCTACACATGTCCGTAGAAGATGCACAGGGGTCAGTAACGACGCGTGACACCCATATCTCTTATCACCTGCAGAAAGAAATGTGGAAAGGTCAATCAGGAAAGGCAGGGCACACAAATGCACCCAAGCATCTATGTGCATCCAGACAACAGATAAACTAGGACACGAACATTTGAATACACATGATGGCACTCAACAGCAATGCACTAGCGCCGGGATTGGTGAGACACAGACCAATGGGGATGGGCGATGAGGGGAACATACATCCACTGTACACAAACCAAAAACATGATCAACCACCTGTACCCAACAACGGTGACAACAAGGACGGTAGATATGTGTGATGCAACATGACAACACAAAGTAAACAATGTGATATGAACCAGACCGTCCAAGGTGAATGACCAGCCAGCACACAAGACAGTAGGAAGAATAGTCAGGGAGCAAACACACACCCCTGCCTCACCCAGGGTGTCACACACACAGATGCAATAGTGCGCCGCCTAGGGATCTATGGAAAACACAGACACATGCAAATCTGCGTATGTTTGGTGTCTGTCAATGAGCTGTTTCTGTCAGCCAATTGGTGTTGCAGGCTACTACATAAGGTACACAACGTATGCGCCTCCATCGACCCAGTCAAAAATGAGCTGTGCAACAGAGCAGAGGTCACAAGCATGAGTGTTACATGCATGTGTGTTGAGAACCCCAGATGAGCAAGGCCGCACAGCTGGTAGTCATAGCTAAGTGCACAAACACATAACGGAATGTGCACATGTCCCTGGTGACAGCGACATGGTATGACAGTGGGCACAGGCACATACAAGGTCTGCGTTCCACAACCACTATGCAAGGAAAGGCATGCAGAGCCAAAAATCACCAATACGACATCGTCAATGATACACTGGCTGTGCTGTGATATGGCACAGCCTGACGGACCTTTCCCAGAATGTTGGATGGGCGTAGGTCAGACCTGCAGCGACGCATGTCATGTGTGTCACAGGGGATATTCAATCACTTTCGCCAAAAATGAAACCACACATGACCATGTACCACCTTTGACAGATGATAAGACCTCCAGCACACAGGAACACCATCTGCATGTGGGAGATGAGAAATACAAATCCAGCAGGACACAGTCCTGATATTGTCCATCCTGAAACTGGTCAAACAGTGATGAGTGATTCAGGATATAGGAGTCATGGGCAGACCCTGGGAACCGAGGAACCACATTCAGAATATGCATATTTGCATCACAAAAAAACTGCAATTTCAGAGAATGGTAGTGTTTCCGGTTGCGGAACACCATCTCCCTGTCGTGGGGTGGGACCAGGGCTACATTTATGTAATCAATTGTTCCGATCACATATGGTATCCCCCCAAAACATTGAAATGCCTGGGCCAGGGCCTCCTACTGTTGCCTATTGTTAGGAATCACTATGTAATTCCTAACCCAGATGACCATTGCCCGCAGTACCTGGTGGAGATAACGTGAGAAGGTGGGCCTGCTCATCCCACCCATTGCAGCCACCGAGGATTGGAAACAGCCAGAGACAAAGAAATGTAGGAGAGCCAGGAACTTGGCCAATCCTGGTATGGCATGTGACCAGGCAGTCCGGGGCTCAAGGTCAGGTCTGAGATCCTGTGATAAGGAAGCTTATCAAAGCTCAGGAAGTAATGACAAAAGAGGAGAGTTTACTCTGATCAAGGGACCTGTGCTGGCAGGTTATAGAACTAAGACAGCTTGTTTCCCTAAAAGACTACATGATCCAGAATGCACTTGTATGCAGAAAGTCCCTAGGGGAGCTAGAGTGGAAAAGCATGTGTCTAATCAGAGAAAGCATTATGTCATCCCTAATCAAACAGCCCCTAGAAGAATACTTAATCCACAGCACCTGAAGAATGCAAGGGTGGAGTTGCAAACTAAGCCCTTTAAAGCTAGAGGGGAATCTTCAGGAAGACAGAAGGAGAAGGAGAATGAGAAGGGGAATCAGAAGGAGAATGAGAACAGAAGGAAGAACAACTGGAACCTGAAGGAACAAGGACAAGGAAGCAGACGGTCCAAGAGAGGAGCTCAGAAAAGTACCTATGCCTGGAGAGATACCTGGGGAAAAGGATCAGAGGACTGGAGAAAGCCAGAGGTCTGTAGATCCACAGCCGGGGACCCTCAATCAACACCTAGGAAGAGGTCTGTTGAATCTAAGGAGGAAAGAAGTCCAAATACCTCTTGGAGGATGTCTGGAGAAAAGATCCTGAGGTCCAGAGATACCAACTGGAGGACAGGACACAGAAGCTCTATTGCATACTGGCAAGAATACCAGAAGAAGCAGCCTGACGCTTGCCTGGATTAAGGTAGGAACTGTGAACGTTTCTCTAGCTTTGAGCAGTGCAACCAGCAGGGAAACAGTTTCTCTCCGTGTAGAGGTCAGTTCCTAAAGCCCTCTGAGTCAGACAGAGAAACAGAATCTATGCAATTTCAAGAGCAAGGTTCAATATCTGATACAGAGGATAATTATATGGACTGTTCTTTGAGTAAGTTGTTATTTTAGGAAAATCCTAAATATCAGAGCAAACATCAAAAGGAAACATTCTAAATATTAGCTTCCCATAAAGTTTTGTTGAAAAGAAAAAGCTTTTGGGAACGTTTTGCACGTGTGCTGAAATCAAGCTACTGATTGCAGTTAATTGTCACCTGCTGGTGGAGGAGAGCCCAGCACAAGCCGTGCACACGTAGGATTAAAAAGTTCTTTTCTGTATGGAGAAAGTGAGCTATGCTTTAGTATAAAGAAGTTTTCCTCTTTGATTTGTTTTTGTTTTTCCCCAGCACTGCTAAGGAGTTTATTAGCAGTGGCTGAAAGAAGCCTTTCTGTTCTATAAAGGACTTTGATTTTTATTTGCATAAGATATTTCAGTTGCCTTATTTTGTGTTGAATAAAACCCTGGAGTAGTTATCTGGAAGGTGTTACCAAGCATATCTGTGTGGGGGATAATCACCCCCCATAAACTCTAATTTTGTCTACACTCGACCAACTACAAGAGTTTTCATTATTCTAAAAAGGCAAGCTTTGTGTGAATGGACTTCAATAACCACAATCCTTTGCAAGACAGTTAATTTGCTAGAGCTCCACGATAGCTCCTGTGCGCAGACGGTAGAGGGAGATGACCTGGTTCTCGCACATGTCCTGGAGCATGGGCCTGGGCCTGTAGAGGCGGGCCAGGCGAGGTCGTGCCTCCGCATGCTTACAGCACCATGCTGGTACGATGGCGGCCTGCGGTGCCTCTACAGCTGCAGGTCTGAGTTGCAGCGGGACTGCACCCATGCCCAGGGCCACAGCCCCAGGGATACCATCTCCCTCACCATGCAACCGCATCTCATCTCCCATCTCCAATGCCAAAAACGCACATCCAGCATCCCGCAGGTGAGCCATGATGACATCAGTTAGAAGCTGGTCAGATGCTATATACAGAGTGGGGTATGGCAACTAATCAGATGAAACATAACACACCTGTGTCAGCAGTAGTATACACCAGCAGGATCCTGGCAAATCATGTCATATCCACGGAAGCATAAATGAGGAACGCACGTACGAGCGCACGTACATACATGCATCATGCACAATGAATGCATTGCACAGAATTGGACAGGAACAGGAACGCGGGGACGGGATGTCATTGCCAGCCCCACATATGCGTGAAGTAATGGTTGAAATAAATCAGACACAATATGGCAGGGGAGTCACATTCCATGAGAATAATCATCACATACCTTTGCTGGGAATGCTATACATCAGAGGTAGAGGGCAGACCGTTATGCACGTTCATCGACACACATTACGCAGACACAACACGTATGTTGGTCTGTATTGCAGACCCCAAGATGAGCTCACAACTACCCGAGACTGCTGGCACCTCTTCACCGTGGCCCGATGAGGAAGAACCGGGCACATCCAGCAATGCGCGGCACCATAAGGCCAAATGTAAGAGGCAACCTGTGACCGAGGAGGAGCAGAAGAGGGCTCAGAGATTCACACAGGAGGAGAATGACCTGCTCCTTGGTGCAGTCCTCAAGCACTACAATGTCCTCTTCGGCCAGTTCAGCAATGCAGGTGGCAGTGGCGCAGGCAGTGCAGGCAGCAGTGGCGCAGGCAGGTGGGCCACCCCGCAACATCGAGGCTATCAAGAAGAGGTACAATGATATCAAGAGGGGGATCCGTGCCCACCTGTCTGTGCAGAGTCGCCATGCCGCAGGCACTGGTGGTGGTGCACCTGCCCTGAATGCCCTCACACCCCTGGAGATGCAGCTTGCTGACCACCTGGGGTCCATGTACATACATGGACTCCCACCAGCGCTGGACACGGCCCACCCATGTGCAGGTAATATGCAGAAATGTGTTCCATGGAGAAGCCACAGCACAGCACATGCAGGTGTTTCGGCCCTAGGGTGTGGGGACCATGTCCCGACATGCATAGGGCCTCATGTCTCCACCCAGTCCCTCACCACATGTTGCACAACATATGGGTGAGACCAGGCCAGAATGGGGGAGCAGGGATGGGCAGACGGTGTAAAGTCACTGGGCATCCACCTCACAGCTGCCACAGGCAAGTGAGGTGTGTAGGGCCATGGTGACCCCATGGTAGCAAGAAGCAACAGGTGCAGGTGCATTGGGCAGGGAATAAGTCACACCCAGGAAAGGACAGGGTAGACCAACGGAGATAGGGTGACCATCAGCATGGCAGGCGTATGTGGATCAGTGTGCATACCACATGGCACATGGGGGAGGCAGCGTGGGTGGGGCGACTGTGGGATGTGGCTTGGCACCGATGTGTACCATGCTGGTCATATACTGTGTCTGACAGGGTGGCAGGGGCCCCAGGCCTGTCGGTGACATGTTGCGATGTGCTGACATGCAGGAGTAGTGTTGTCTGGGCCAGCAGGGGACGGTACAGCAGGGACAAAGGTGGGGCTCCCATGGCAGGTGGTGTGATGGATGTTCCACAGGCAGCTGGCCCTGTCACACAGGAGCTGAGGAAGGGGCATAGGACGTTAGTGAGGGGATGGGACGGATGGTAAATGGAGGTAGGTGGAGGAGAGTGCATGTACGAGGGAGGCCAGGGATGGGGTGCAACATGGTGATGCACAATGTGTTACCAACCTAATGTGCTTGATTCAGGGGTTCGGCAACAGCAGAGGAGTATGGATTGTGGTGTCTCCGCAATGTGCAGTGTGTGGGCCAAGGGATGTGTGGACACAATCCTTGGTTGACAGGATGCCCCGTGGAGGGTGGCCGGGGGGCAGGGGCAGGGCATCTCTGGATGGCAGGAGGATGGTGCCACAGTGTGCATGTAGATGCATTGGTGATGAACACAGCGGGGCCACCACATACCAATGCGGGACACACCCACACATGCACCAGCTCCGCACTGGCAACCATTGCACAGCACCGGTCACGGTGCCATGGCCCCCCAGGAGCCCAGGGCAGTCACCCATGCAAACAGATGTCTGGAACACACAGGGCACACATGTCCCATCCACCGACGGACCCATCCTTCCACAGCCCTTCAAATACAGGCATACCTGTGGGTGTTGCGCCTACGCCGATGTACACACATGAGGGCACCAGCGGGCCACCCCTGACATCCAGGGCACCCACATCTGATGGAGCAACAACCATCCCTGTACACGTACAGTCCCTACCCACATGCATGCCACCTGGCTGGTCCCACAGTGACATGGTTGTCCCATGGGCTAGAGAGTCCGTTGTGCTACGTAGTGTGAGGGATATGTAAGGGGATTGCCAGAAACCCCACATCCACACAGTGTACCCTGTTTCACCACAGGGGATATACAGGCACTGGAGACAGAGGAGAGGGATGGCCTCCCACAGCCAGCACCTAGGACTCCATTAGAGGAGCATTACTCTAGGACACCACTGCGTGAAGCCGCTGCGGGAGAGGTTGTAGAGGAAGAGACTGTTGAGGCACCTGAGGATGACAGCAGGACCACCACGGGGGTGCCCAAGGGTGGTCCTGATATGGCTGATGTCAGTCCTGTGTCGGCTGCCCCAGTACCCCCATGGCCCATCCCATGGACACATCCGCTAGTGACAGAGGAGGTGCTCATTGCCATGAGGGCAGGTTCAGTGGCGGTGCATGAGGATGCCATGGGTGAGAGACCAATTGTTCAGCCACTTGATGCATGTGTGAGGGTGGCATGTGCAATCCATGTCTTACGTGTCCCCCTCTGTCTCTCCCACAGGCATACAGCTGTCCTTGGACATAATGTTGAGGGAGCTGCAGAGGCAGCGGCATAGATTCCGCCACCAACTCAGAGAGT
Source organism: Ichthyophis bannanicus (assembly GCA_033557465.1). Classification (NCBI taxonomy): domain Eukaryota; kingdom Metazoa; phylum Chordata; class Amphibia; order Gymnophiona; family Ichthyophiidae; genus Ichthyophis; species Ichthyophis bannanicus. The sequence continues at coordinate 860,279,028 of CM066032.1, forward strand.
TGCATGCACTACGGCATGCCAATGACTCCATTGCCGCCAGCTCGGCCAGGATGGCGGATGCATTGGTGGCCATGGCGGTTCGGTGGCCACACCTGGCAACAGCTGTACCTGGAGCAGTGGCACCGCTGCCACGGGGTGGGAGGGGGAGGGCTAGGCATGGTAAGGGGAAGCAACGATGCCAGTAGTTGCCGTTGTTAGGGGGTATGATGTCATACCATTGTTAGGGGGTATGAACCTGCCCTGGAAAGTGGAATAACGAGTGAGGTTATCAAATTCGCAGATGACACAAAACTATTTAAAGTTGTTAAAACCCAAGAGGATTGTGGAAAATTGCAAGAGGATCTTGATAAATTGGAATACTGTGCATCAAAATGGCAGATGAAATTTAATGTGGACAAGTGCAAAGTTATGCACCTAGGGAAGAACAATCGAAACTATGGTTACACGATGCAAGGTTCCACATTAGGAACCACCACTCAAGAAAAAGATTTAGGCGTCATTGTGGATAACATGTTAAAACCCTCGGCCCAGTGTGCAGCGGCAGCCAAGAGAACAAATAGAATGCTAGGTATCATAAGGAAAGGAATGGAAAATAAAACAAAAGATATTATAATGCCTCTTTACCGTTCCATGGTGAGACCGCACCTTGAATATTGTGTGCGATTCTGGACGCTGTATCTTAAAAAGGATATAGCTTTATTAGAAAAGGTTCAGAGAAGAGCCACCAAAATGGTAAAGTGGATGGAAGGATACTCCTATGAAGAAAGGCTAAAAAGGTTAGGGCTCTTTAATCTGGAAAAGAGATGGCTGAGGGGAGATATGATAGAAGTCTATAAATTAATGAACGGAGTGAAATAGGTAAATGTAGATCGACTGTTTACGTTATCAGAATATAGAAAGACTAGGGGACATGCAATGAAGCTACAGGGTAAACTATTTAAGACTAATAAAAGAAAATATTTTTTCACTCAACGTGTAATCAAACTCTGGAATTTGTTACAGGAGGATGTAGTAACGGCTGTTAGTGTAGCTGGGTTTAAAAAAGGTTTGGACAAGTTCCTGGAGGAAAGGTCCATAAACCATTATTAAGAAGGGACCCAGGATATCAATGCTTGACCTAGTACAAGCATTGCAGAACCTGTGTCTTTTGGGGAAACTGCTAGGTACATATGACCTAGATTGGCCACTGTTGGAAACAGGATACTTGGCTTGATGGACTTTGTTCTGACCCAGTATGGCATATCTTATGTTCTTATGTTCATCAAAGAAACACTCTTGAGCTTATTCTTGGCTGTCATTCTGTGTCCCGTGTTTCATTCAGGAGCCCCATGTTCACCCTGTCCGTCATGTGGTGGCCCATTCACAATAACCTTGCCATTGGTTGGGGTCACATTTTCACACCATCCGCTATCCATGGTGCACAACCAAGGTGTCCTGGGGTAAGCCATGGTGCCATCACATGCATGTCTGTGCTACACTGCACCCATGCTGTGAACAGTGCTGGGTGTGCACTGCTCACATTTCCGTGTCACCATGCACCTGGCCTTATCTGTGCTGTACACACTGGAATAGTATGGCATGGTGACAGTTAGATGACATCTGCCCACTCCCATGCACATCCCCCTCCCCTGCCATGCAAATGATAACATGTATGGGACTGTTGTCATGCACCCAGACACACAGGAACATACCCACATGTGTCACAGGCACTGCACCGACATGTCAGAGAATGAGACACATGACCAGAATGATGCCGTAATAAAATATTTACATATATTTATTGTGTGGCAACACTTGCTGTAACATACACCTTTTTTCTGCTGTGGCCCAGCTGCCCCTATCCCTAGTGGTGGTTGCAGTCAAGGGGCACAGGATAGCACAGGGCAGGGGTGGCATGTGTCATCCTGGCACTCATACCCCCTGGGAGCTGCCATGGGCGTGTGGCTGATCAGATGCACCTGCCAATGAGTATATTGCACAGCCTGCACATCTGGTCAGCCATCATGCCCATGGCTGCAGCCTTCTGGGCCACAGTGTGGGTATTATCCCTCAGGATGGCACCCATGGCACGCATCTCCACTGCCATGCAGAGACTGAACATGCAACCACATGGACACACGTCACCCCTTGTCTGTGTGGATGCATGTGCAGACTGCATGGCAGGGGGGATGTGTGTTGGGCTAGCGCCCAGCAGGAGGACATTTACGGCACTGTGGGCTAGGTGGCAGGGGACCCCAGTGTCCTGTGATGGCCTGTGCCCCACCAGACGGGCCACACCTTCCCACCCACCAGGCTCCCCCACCCCCCACTACCTCCCTACACCCGCCACCTCCCCCACCTCCTCCCCCACCTCATCATCCCTCTCCTCACCCGCCTCCACCTCCCCATCCCCCTCCTAACCCCCTCCCATCTCCCTATCCCCCTCCTCACCTGCCCCCACCTCCCCCTCCCCCTCGCTATCCCTGGGCTCACAGGAGCCACCCTCCCCCTCTGTGCATCCGTCCAGACCCTATGGCCCCACCTCCATGCCATCTGACCCCTCCACCACTTCAGCAGGATCCTCACCCACCGCTGGCTACACGTGGCCAGATGGCCCTGCTGACCCATCTCCTGCATCAATGTCTGCTGTGGAGGGAAACCATACATTAGTACCGGGGTCATGCATCCTGAACTTCATGCATATATGTTGTTTAGCAACACAGCATGCTGTACCATGGAAACGTGTCATAGAACCACACACAGCCTGCATCACTCACTGGCGTCTTGTGCCTGCTGCTCCTCCAGAACCCACTGTACAAACACTGGGTGTCTGGCCCTCAGCTCGCATGCCTTCTTACAAAGGTCCTCCACCTGTAAGTACAGCAAGCTATGGGACCATTAGGGAACAGGATGCCATGTCCTTCTGCTGTAGCAAAACTCACGTGGCTGAGTGACGCATGATGCTACCTCTACTGTCTCCTGTCTCTGCACTGCTAGCTGTTACACCTTACACCCACGTGTATGCGGGTGGAACTGTGCATGTCGGGCCTGTCCTTTAGGTACCCTATGTGCCACCCTCCTGGCACCCCATAGAGCACCAACGGCCAATTGTGCCTGACAGTACAGCACCACTCCTTATGCACCCTTGCTATGCCCCTGGTCATGTGGAGGAGTGGAGTGGAGGAGTGGCCTAGTGGTTGGGGCAAGGTATTTCAGGCCGGAAGATAGGGGGTTCAAATCCCACTAGATGACAGCAACCTTGGGCCGGAAGGACTGGGGTTTCTAGTCCCACAGGTGCTCCTTGTGGTCTTGGGCAAGCCACTTAAACCTCCATAGCCCATGTTCCCTATAAAATAATTATCTCCGAGTTATAATGCCCTGTTCAATGTAATTTCAGTTTGTTCAATGTAAACCACACTGATGCAGAATAGCGCGGTATATAAGAGAATGAAAATAAATAAATAATAAATAATAAATAAATAAATAAAATGTGTGACATGACAGTGGTGTTGCATGGTGCTGTTATACATGCATGGAGTACCAGGGAGTGGAAGCGCATATGGCACATCCCACACATACGAGAGGGTACCCCAAAAAAACAGGAATAACATTGCCGTGGGCGGAGCTTGTGTAGTACGCACTTCTGCCGCTAGGCGTGTATAGTGCAACTCATTGTCAGTTCAGTGCCGCCTGTGTTGTCGACATGTTTTCAACTTTTTAGCCTTGGCTGATTTAACTTCCTCTCGAAGTTGGTCAAGTTGTTTAGACATATCCTCCCTTCGAGATTTGAAACTCACATCCGATTCTTTAAGCTTTAATTCATCCAACAAAACTTTAGCTTCTTTGGTAAGCTCCTCCAAGTTCACTTTGGCTGTATCAACAATCAAAACCATTAAGTCCAGAGAGCATTTGATAAGAATGGTTTTGATTGTTGATATAGCAATGTGATGTGAGTTTCAAATCTCGAAGGGAGGATATGTCTAAACAACTTGACCAACTTCGAGAGGAAGTTAAATCAGCCAAGGCTAAAAAGTTGAAACGGGACTATGAGGACTATACTAGTGGATATGTTTACCCCTGGATGAATCCCACTTGCAAGTTCCAAAGGAAACAGAGGAGGCGTATAGAATTTGATCAGTCTTTGGAAGACTCTTCATCCGGGGGATCAACAAAATCCGGTCAGAGTGCTTTTTTGGACAATGGTTCGGGTCAAGAGAAGAAAGGTGGAACCCGAGGCCGATCCAAAGGTCGGGGTGTGAATCGATAGCTGATTTTGGCTCTATTAATTTTTTGTCTGATTCAACCCCTTCTTTAGTGATTAATTTGTCTACAGTCATTTTGTCAGAGCACCAATTGAGTGTCCTCAATAAAGGTTTATCGTTCGTGCCAACAACGTTCTTTGACCCGTTCCAGTTTCGGATAGACCTAGAGGGTCTTATCCGAAAATTGCATCTAAAAGTGTATTTTTCTTCCCGACAAGAAACTAGGGGTGGGGATGTTCCCCCTCAGAAGCGGATACCTTTGCCCATAAAATCTACTTGGAGCCTGCCTGGTCAGTTGCCACCAGCTTTGTCTATTTTTAAGCAGTTGGTGTTGAAAGATGTACAGAATCTGGAGTGCACTGGTCGGCCAGTGTTTTCAGCCTTGACCAAGGCAGAGAAGAAAGCTATGAATGATTTGATTGCTAGACCAGATTTGGTGATTAGAAATGCAGACAAAGGGGGTGCAGTAGTGGTTTGGACCCGGGGTGATTATTTGCAGGAGGCTCAGCGTCAATTGACTGATCTAACTACTTATGAGGTTTTATCCCAGGATCCTACAGTACGATTGCAAGCTGTAATTAAAGATATTACCATGGGAGCTTTGTCAGCTAAATTGATTTCTAAAAAGGAGTTTTTGTTTTTAAATGTTCGCAGTCCATCTTTAGCTAGGTTCTATCTCTTGCCCAAGATCCATAAAAATTTGCAACACCCACCGGGGCACCTTATAGTGTCCACGCGTGGGACGGTTCTTGAACCTCTCTCCGTGTTTGTAGATTCTTTTTTACGGCCCTTATTACTGGAGACACCGGCTTATATTAGAGACACTATGCATTTCCTGAACATTTTGGAAGATCATTCATTTTTGGCAAATTCCTCAGAGATATTGTTGGCCACTTTAGATGTGGCTTTGTTGTATACGTCAATCCCGCAGGGGGCTGCAGTTGAGATTGTTGAAGAGTGTTTGCAATGTAGAGGTGATTTGACATCTGAGATGGTAGGTTTTGTAAAAAGTTTGGCCCATTTAGCCATTTCTGAAAATTATTTTGTGTTTGAGGAACTTTTTTATCATCAATTATCTGGGGTGGCCATGGGTGCTACCTGTGCCCCCTCGGTTGCCAACTTATATATGGCTAAGTATGAAGATAAATGGGTGTATGCTTCTCCTTTCTCTGTGCATTTGCGGTTATGGTGTCGATTTATTGACGATATGTTCGTCTTGTGGCAAGGTACGACCGCTGAATTTCTGGATTTTGTACATTGGCTGAATAGTCGTGAGAATAATATCCAGTTCACTAGTGTTTTCAGCCACGTTCAGATTGTGTTCCTGGATGTAGTTGTGCGTAGGAATGTGACTGGGTGGGTAACAAGTGTTCACAGGAAAATTACGGATAGGAACACTTTATTACACTATGGGAGTGCTCACCCGGTGGGTTTACACAATAGTTTACCTTATTCTCAATTCATCCATTTTCGTAGGAATTGCTCCAATATAGCCGATTTTAAACAGCAATCTAAATCTTTGGCTTGTGGGTTGATAACCAGGGGTTATCCACGTAGGGTGGTGCGAGATGCCTATCGGAGGGCGCTGTTTAATAATCGGTCCCTCTTGCTAGTACCTAAAAATAAGGAGGATTCTTTGGATGATGGCGAACACATAAATTTGATTTCAAAGTATTCTCCTTTTAGTTTCCCTATACAGCGGATCATGCAGAGACACACAGGGGTGCTTTTGGGAGTGCGGTGATCTTTTGTGATGAGAGCATGCACGGCGTTTTTTGGAAGCAATGTTGAAGTGCTGGTTTGGCTGCCGTCCAAAGTAAGTGGCATTCTCCTGTTTTAAATGGTTTAAGTGTGTTGGGGCTGGGTTTGTTTGTTTCTGGTTTCAAAATATAAGGTTAATTTTGAATGTTTGTTTTTTGTTTTGTAGTAATTTCCCATGATGCAGTGATATTTTTCGCAAAATGTATGTGAGCTCTATGGTGACGTCAGGGCAGCAGCCTGTGGTCAATTCCCATGATCTTTATAAGCTAAGTGTTTTTATTTTGGGTTTGGCTGCAGTCTGCTTTAGAAATTGTGAAAATGCAAGTGGTGGTGGTAGCAATTGGTCCTTGATGTTAATGGGCTTATGTTTGGCAGTAAGATCTTGACTTGTGTCTCAATCGCATTTGCCTTTGCCCGTGGTTGCTGAGACCTTGCCGACCACGTTCTACAGTTGCATATTTTTGTGAATAGAATAGAAACAATCATTTTGATGTTATAATTAGGAAACAAGTTGTGTTTCAGTGGAGTGAGTCTTTTTGATTGTGTAACATGTGTCCAACATGTGTCCGGACTGCCTGTCCCTGTGAAATGCTGCGCAATGGCATGCATGCTCCTCATGTGACAGAGCATCTTGCCATGGCTACAGAAGCAGACGCACCTGAGTGGGGCCAGGGGGTGTGGCACCACATGCACCCGTCCGTCCAGGGACCATGTAGGGATAGTGCTGACATGCACAATTGTACAGTTGTGATTACCATGTTACCAGCATGAATACTCTGACCTCTGTAAACAGGCCTTGGGCCTCCTGGGGATGAGGCTGACCTGCACACTGCAGCAGGTGCAGCCACCTTACTAACAGGACTGAATTGAGACCACTGTAAACAGGCCTTGGGCCTTCTGGGATAAGGCAGACATGCGCACTGCAGCTGGTGCAGCAACCTTACCACCGGGATGAGTGACTGACCTCTGTAAACAGGCCTTGGACCTCCTGGGGATGAGGCTGACCTTCACACTGCAGCAGGTGCAGCCACCTTATTAACAGGACTGAAATATGGCCAATGTAAACAGACCTTGGGCCTTCTGGGGATAAAGCTGACCTGCACACTGCAATTGGTACAACCTTACCACTGTGATGAGTGACATACCTCTATAAATTGGCTTGTGGCCTCCTGGGGATAGGGCAGAACAGCACACATCAGCAGATGTAACTACCATACCACCAGGATGACACACAGACCTTTGTTGTCAGGCCTGAAACCTCCTGCGAATAGGGCATACTTGCAGACATCAACACGGGGTCTACATTGATCCCATGTTGACCCGCACACATGTCCTTTCCCACAGTTCAGCGTTTCTGATATTACTGTTTGTTGCAGCCTATTCTGTTGCACTCCTGGGTTTGTGTGACCTGTCCCCATGCACTTACCTCTCGTAGGTTGTCTGCCTGCCTATTATAATGCCTGGTGATGCACACCCAGGCCCTGCACACCCTGTTCAGGTCCTGCCTGCGGGAGGAGCCTGGGAACAGGTGCTCCTGGCATCTGCAGATCATCTGTTCCAGGAGATGCAGGTCTGTGCTGGTAAATGCTGGCCGTCTTGATCTGACGTCCATTTTCTTTTGCTATTTGTGGTCCATGTGCTAGTGACGTACAAAAAAGGTGCATGTGCATTCTTTGAACTGTGAGGCCTGTTGGTTTACAGTTTTCTATTGACCTTTTATAGATTCTGAATGCACTACTCATATCTGCATGTCTATGATGTGCTATCTTCCCATCCAGGTAACATAGTGGTACCCTCTTCTGGGATTTGAACTCTTACTCCATTGTTGATGGGTACATTGCTTAACCACTGCACTACACACAGCAGTTTCTGTTGGCTTGATGGAACATGAGCTTGTGGCCATCGGTGCTTTACGTTCCCATGTACCAACAGGGGAGAGAAGGATGCCTTCTGCAGGAAAACAGTGGAGGAGAAGTGGAGGGCAAGGACCACAGCCCACACAGGGATGATTCACAAAAAAACTTTATTGGTGACCCAACTAAAATGTTTCGGCCAGAAGCCTTCCTCAGGGGTCTAAAATTTGGACATAAACAATAAGTTAAAATATAAAACCATAAAAAATACATAAATATACATAAGAAAATATTAATACATAAGAATATGTAAATATATAAAATACATTACCAAAAGAGCCAATAAGAGACATATAGAGAGATAGAACAGACCACTTCTTCTCAATCTATATAAATTTAAACAATTAAAAGATAAACAGCATAGCAGTACATGAAAAATAATAAATAATGTACAAAAAATACATTGTATAACAAACAGGGGTGGTATAGCATTAAAAGAAGATGTAATATAAAGGAAATGGTAAAACGTCATACAAATATAAAATACATTACCAGAAAAGAGACAATGGGGAGGTATAAAAGAGCAAGCCACTCTTCCCAATCTATAAAAGGTAGATACAATGTACAAATAAATATGTGTCAATACATAACATAATGGTAAGAAACAATCAAGAGCAAGATACTAAAAAGAAGCAAAGCATAACCACAGAAATTGTGGATGAGAAATATACAAAGTATATGAAACAATATATATATAAAAATATATGAAGAAGAATAATTGCACCATACGCACAATACATTATTACTAAAGTCATAAACGGTAAGTGTATAAATTACAGACAGACTGTGATTGGTAAAATAACATTTGTGATGGCTAGGAACTTGCACCGGAGCAGTCTATACCAAAAGTGCAGAAAAGAAAGAAATTGCACATGTAAAAACAGCATACAAAAAGCATATGGGATTGACTGTGTGCAGAGCAAACAGGAAAACCAAAAACAAACAAACAAACAAAAAAACGGGGGTAAGTAAAAGATAGCTTGAAATAAAGGGAGGTTTCATAAAAAGATTATGTAATTAAAAACATATAAATGGTAACCACGGGGGACAAAAATAAAAACCGGTATTGATGCAAACACCAACATCGTGAACAGTAGGTATAAATTATAAGCGAGGAGCGTACAAACACAAAACCAGATGATATGAAAAGATGAATGCAGCATGTAAACCAACAAGTAGGAAAAGCAGTATAAATCATAAGCAAATAACATAATTGCTCCAATCTAAAATCACAGAAAAAATAAATACGGGACGAACTACAGGGATTGATGCTAAAAGAGATGACATATAAAGGCTGATGACATTACATTAAAAACAGTCTTCACCATAAATGAAAAATATAAAAAATATGCAAGGCATGTGTGTAAAAGCAAACCAAATTGTATAGAAGGTTGTAAAAAGAGCTAAGGCTACATCTTTAAAAATGAACCACTGCACTTACCAACAACAATGTTGAGGCAGGAAAACACCACGCAGGTGCAGGAGAAGGAAAATAAAGGCACGGGGAATACCCTCCCATTGACACGTCATCAAGAGTGACATCTTTCACTAGAGCACTCCAGGGGAGCCAATTAAAACAAAGGACTAAATATATTAAAAAGCTATGAACCGAAGGAGTAAAAGAACAGAACAATATAATTACCAACAAAAAATAGAGGCGAAGATCGCCAAATACGTGCAAAGGATAAAAAAAGAATGAAAAAAATAAACAAAAATGCACAAATTGTCATATTGCTAGAGGAAAGCTACAAAATATGATATCAATAACTATATAATCATTTCAAAGATAACAAGGGGAAAAAGATGTTCAAAGCCACAGAAAAAAATGACGTAAAAGTTGGAACTGAGCCAACCAAGGGGTATAAACAACAGGTTGATGAATGAAACATAGGAAGGTGTCTAAACTTGTGTCGGCAAACAAAAATGTGGTAAAAGAAGCAAATGGTTGAAAAGCAACACTGAAAAACAAACCTGAACAACAATGCCGAAAAATAAGAAATAAAAAACAAAAACGTGGCCAAAAAACAAACTTTGCACTAATGTTAGATTATAAATAAATGTACAAACCTATAAACTATAGGAAAAGAAGGTAATGCCTACTGGGAAAGCAGGATCCAAATAAATTATTTAGATTTGGTAGCTTCCATAGCAGCCATCTAAAAAAGAATTTACCTATTTTACAGTTTCATTCTTTTTTTATCCTTTGCGCCTATTTGGCGATCTTTGCCTCTATTTTTTTCCAACCATGCACAGACTAGCTGCAGACAGTCCACTAGCCAATCCATAGTGCATGATCACAAAGAAACCATGTGCACCAAGCAGATAGCACTATGCTTTCCAAAAGCACTGGGAACACCCAGGTATGACACAAGATACATGATGTATAGCACTATGTGGGAACATAGACATCCCATGGTCACTGCTAGGTTAGGGTGAGAGTTACCTCACAGCATGACATGCTATGGCCTCACTGTCCATGCAGGTAGTGGTCGGCCTCTACAGTGTCCCAGCCATTGACCTACACCCTGTGCAGATGCATCCTGCTCAATCTGCCCGGTCCGTGCCATACCCACAATGCCTTGCTCCTCATTATGCGCATTTTCAGCCTAGTGCTGGTAACAGTGGGACAATGTGGGCCCTATGAGGTGTGGCCAGACTCAAAACAATGCCTGGACATACACATACCCACTCTCCTAATGCATCATTGTGCATAGATACGGGTGGTTGGCAAGGCTGCCAGGCACACTGGTCCTGATCACAGTGTTGACTTTGCTCAACTGTGCAGGAGGTAGTAGTTGTGCACTGTTGAAAACTGCAGCTCCGTGCTGTAGCCAACAGCATGAGCCGCCATGATGCTTTGGAGAGTGGAGGCTGTGTGAGTGGGTGTTGGTCGCCCTGTTTACCGCTGCTTTGGTGATTGCACATTCTGATGGTTTATCTGCATTGTAGGGTAAAACATGAGGGTGTGCTGTGCAAAAGCCACAGCTGGGATGCAAACCTGTGACCTTCTGTTCCAGGACACACTGTCTGTGTGTACTGCAATACCCTGCTGCCACAGAAGGGCTGTGGTCCCAGTGGCTACCTTTGCCTTTCAACTTCCAGACCTTGTCCATTGCACTGTCCATGATGCCCTGGAGAAGGGCATAGCCTTGGTCCCCTGAGGGCAGGTATCACTGCCCTATCACCACCAACACCCTCTCCCACACCATGCTGACATGCCCATATGCTGTTTATGATGGTGGTGCGCTGTCCCAGGCCATCCACTGTACAGGTAGGCAGGTGCCTAGCGTCTGGCTTCTGGGGTGGTGGGGCCTACCTGTACATCCCCACATCCCCCCCATCTCTGCCTGCCACTGTTATGTCCCTTCCACATGGGCTGATGCTGGCTTTGGGTGTCAGCTTGTTGATCCTGCAGCTATTGGCTAGGGTGGACCTGGTAGATAGCTGGTGTTATGCCAGCAGACTATGGTCTGGCTAGGGCATGCAATGCGGGTATGGTATACCCGGTTTGGACTACTGGGTGTATATCTGTTTCAGATGACGTGTGGTCACACTATGCACTGCCTTCCAGGAGCTGTAGTAACGGGTGTTTGTTTAGTTGGGTGTCTGGTCTATTTTGGATGTAGTCTATGGAAGGTGCAGGAACCCTTGTAGGCGTGATCCCCAGATGTGCATTGCTTGCCCCATTACAGGCATTGTGCTTCCTGTGTGACGTTTGGGGTACCTACTGGCCATGTGCCCCCTCAATGTGACACTGTAGAGCACAGACTGATGGGCATGTTTTGCCATGGTCATATGCTGTCTTGCTGCTGGTTTGTTTCTGTGTTCCTATGTGCCACATAGGCAGCTGCCTACTCCCCTCTGCACCCTGGCTGCACCCACTGCCTGTCCTGCATGCAGCCCCATATGCCCCATTTGCGGCATCACCATAGTGGCCTTTCATACCTGGCCACTAAGCTATTGCTGCACAAGTAGACTACTATCACCTTTCTTGGGCTCCCTGCCTATGCTATACATTGCTGACTGAAATGGTTTCTCTCTCCTGCAAATGTACCTCTAACACAAGGTTTTCACTCACGGTAATGTTCTGGCCTTAAGATCAATGTGTTAGTGTAGCAGGGGCCTCTCCTCGCCCACTCACCGCCCATTGACCCCTTCTCTCTGCCCTCTCTCCACCCCTCACCGGTCCTTAATACAGCCAGTAAGGTTTACGCACGTTATGTAAAGTTAACGCACGTTAGGTAACATTAACGTGCGTTAACGTTATGTTAACGTGCGTTAATGTTACTTAACGTGTGTTACCGTAGACGCTGTTACGTTACAGCAGTTTAGTAAACATACCCCTTAATGTGAACAAGTGCAAAGTTATGCACCTAGGAAAAAAACAACCCAAACTTTGATTGCACAGTGCATGGTACCAGCTTAGAAACCACCACCCAGGAAAAAGATTTAGGCATCATCATGGATAATACATTGAAACCTTCTGCCCATTGTGCAGTGGCAGCCAAGAAAGCAAATAGAATGCTAGGAATCATAAAGAAAGGAATGGAGAATAAAACAAAGGATATTATAATGCCTCTGTATCATTCCATGGTTCAGCTGCACCTTGAATATTGTGTGCAATTCTGATCGCCATATCTTAAAAATGATATAGCAGAATTAGAAAAGGTATAGGGAAGAGCAATAAAAATGGTAAAGGGGGTGGAAGGATACACCTATGAGGGGAACTTAATACGTGTGGAGTCCTATTCATAAAGGGGCACGTCCGGGCCGTCCAGATGGCCCCAAACAGGATGGGCCCATTAGCACACGATTCTGTAAAGCAGGAGCAAAATATTCCTGCTGCATACAGAATTGGACCCAAGGATAGCCCAGCATGCCCCTGCATACCTGCAGAGATGTCCTCCCCGCAGGCTCCCCGTCACATGCGGTGCCAACTCTCTTCTTCCCTGCCGCCCGACCTACAGATCGGGTAGCGGGGACCTACCTGTCCACGGTCCCAGGCCTGGGAGGAGGAGTGGGAATTCCGGCCCCAATCACCCGGTAGATGTTGCTTATTCCACCTCTGAGGTGGAATAAGCAGCACATACCTCATGACCACGCAGGACGAACAGGACCGTGACATGAATCGGCCCTGTAGGTCCTGCCGCATTGGTCCACCCCCTCCTGTCCCCTGCCAGCTCTCCCCCTACTGCTGCTCTAGCCATGCGGGGAGGGCCTGAGGGGGAATGGGGCAGGACAGCTTGTGGGGCTGCACTGCCCACTGTGATGTGCAGCCTCACAAGTCGCCTCTCTGATTCAAGCCCTAAGTCTCTTCAACTTTGAAAAGAGACTGCTGAGGGGATATAATAGAGGTCAATAAATTAATGAATGGAGTGGAACGGGTAAACAGATCGGTTGTTTATGCCAACAAAAAGCATAAAAACTAAAGGACATGTAATGAAGCTACAATGTAACCCATTTAAGACTAATAAGAGAAATTTTTTTTTTTACTCAACACATAATCAAACTCTGGAATTCGTTATCAGAGGATGTAGTAAAAGCTGTTAGTGTGTCTTGTTTCATTTGCCTTGCCTTGTCCGGCTTCGGTTACCTTGGAAAGCATTTGGGATGCAATTTCCAACCTTTCTACCATGGTAGCAACTCAATTTACAGTACTTTCTAATCGGGTTGCTACTAACGAAGTGGCTTGTCGTTCGATGCCATCTTTATTGGAGGATATTAATAATAAGCAAGCTACTTCTGATCGGCAGCTTGAAAGAATCGGGGACTTAACTGACTCTTTGGTTAAAGACAATACTGCCTTGCACGCCAAGATAGAGTCATTGGAGAATGCCGCTCGTGCCTCAAATGTTCGCCTGCTGAATTTCCCGATTGTACCTGGGACTGCGCCGCTAGATATGTTTAAAAAATATCTTCAAGAAGCCTTATTGGTCCCCCCGGATTTGATGCCTCCGGTTTCCAGGATTTATTACCTTCCCTTGGGGAAAAGGGAACGGAAAGCTTCAAGGGGGGGGGCCTAGAAATGGATTTCCTTAATGTCTCTGTGTTATTATCAACTCCCAAGGAAGAGGACTTAGCTGTATCAACTTTGCTCGTCACACTGGCTCTTTCTTCAGATAGAGACTGGTTATTGAAGTTATTTTATAAGAAACGTTCTGTCTTGTTCTATGGTAAAAAGGTTTTATTGTTCCCTGATGTGGCCCGGGAAACACAGAAGCGGAGAAGGGCTTTTCTTTTATTAAAACCTGGGGTGGTTTCTATAGGGGCCACGTTTACCCTTCATTTTCCTTGCAAATGTTTAATCACTCATAAAGCGCAGAAGTATGTGTTTTTTTCTCCTGTTGATCTTTCCACTTTTTTGAGTGCTCATTTGTTGGTTTCCTCTACCCCTGAAACTTGACTCCATCATAAGTTTAGTAGCCCTTGGTGCACTGCCCTCACTTAGTTTTTCCTAGTCTTATTTCTGGAAATAATTGTAAGTTTTGCTCTCCCTCATTTTGGGGACTACTTATGATCCTTGCATATTGTATTTTCTCATTTCCTTGTTTCCTTTTCTTGCAAGTGTCATTGTTCTGTACAAGTTTTTGCTTGGTTTTTTTGTAAAATGCATAAATAAATAATTTAAAAAAAAAAAGCTGTTAGTGTAACTGGGTCTTAAAAAGATTGGACAAGTTCCTGGAGGAAATGTCCATAAACCATTATTAAAGGGGACCCAGCAAATCCACTGCTTATCCCGGAAAGAGCATTGTGGAACCTGTGTGCCTTTTTGGGAACCTGCCAGATACTTGTGACCTGGATTGGCCACCGTGGAAACAGAATACTGGGCTTGATGGGCCTTGGTCTGACCCAGTATGAAATTTACTATGCTCTTATTTTTTTAGGAACTTTCTGATTCAGACACTGTGGATTTAATGGATATGGAACTATAGCAGGAGATGGTTTATGCTGAAACAACTTATTTTCTGGAAAAAACTAGGATCGGCAGAGGTAAGAGGGAGGATCTTTTTTTTTTTTTTTATCACAGGGGTTTTATGAGGCTTGTGGTGTCCATGTATTTTAAAAGGTGTAATAGAAGATGTAATTCATTTTCACATTGACACTTTTTTTTCTGTAGGAAAGTGATGGATCTTCACCCCCAAGAGCCAGAGGACACAATGTACATACCAGCAATCAATCTATCCTGCTTGTGCTTTTGCTGCTCATGTCAAAGAGAATCAATGGGGGTTAAAGGTAATCAAAAGGACAATAGAAAATCAAGACCTGAAGATGTGCGTGATGTTAGCTGGTGGACTGATAAAGGACTTTCCAAAACTACACCAGCACATTTAAGTCAGTTATATAGGCAACAGTTTACTTCATTATACAGAAATGCTTGCATGGGGAGTAATACTATGAAGAAGCCTGTGTAATAAGAGCACCAGACCAAACCCATCATGATTGTCTGAGGTGGTAGCAAAAGGATAGAGGAGCAGAAACCTAGGAAAATTTGTGCTAGGCTGTGTCTGGAACGTGTTATAAATGTGGCAACGATAGTAGGTTATAAAATGGAAACAATGATCCTATGTAATGAAAATTTTAATCTTTCACTCAATCTCATCAGAGATATTAATACATGTGGAAATCCAGGGCAGCTGCTCAATGGTTTGGTAAGTTCTGTGAGAGATAAAGACCATGAACAGCTCGTGAAAGGTTTAATCCGTGACAGAGATTACAGGTTGTTCTTCAAAAAAACATGAAGTGCCTTAAAAATGTCTTTCTTTCTTTCTTTCTTTTTATAAATGTGTTTACATTTTCAGAATCCATTAGCCGAATGTGAACATGCAGATGAAGATGAAAAAATAAAGGGGTATGTTTACTAAACTGCGCTAATGTGCGCTACTGTGCACTAATGTGCGCTGCGCACGTTAGCGTGCACTAAGGTACCTTAGCGCACGCTAATGTCACGTTATGGGGCACTATTGTGCACGCTCATGTGTGCGGCGCACTATTGTGCATGCTCATGTGCGCGGCACGCTAATGTGCGATGAAGGCGGGGAAAGGCTCCCGGAGGGCGGAGGAAGGCTCCCCAGGGGCGGAGAGAAGGGGTCAATGGGTGGAGAGTGGGAGGGGAGAGGCTCCCCGCACATTAGCGAGGTTTAAATCCGAGGCAAAAAATACCGTGAGTGAAAACCTCGCGTTAGAGCCGATTTAAAGGGAAGAGAAATCATTTCTGTCAGCAATGTACAGCAAAACCAGGGAAACCTACAAAATGTGATAAGTGTGATACATGTGCACAGTACAAAAGTACAAATAAACATTGAAAAGGACCACAACAAAATTTTAAAAAATTATAATCAAGCTGGGCAATAGTGATAGTAATGGGAAACATCAAAAAACACTCCCAAGAAAGCCCCAAAAAATAAATATGAATTTTGGAAGGGTCTACGCTCCGTCTCCATACAAGGTGAATGATCCCACAGTGAAATAGCACTAATCAGGGTTTCCCTCTCCATTGGACAGGTTTCCTATGGCATGCACATGTTCCACAACAGCTGGGCGGGCATGTCGGAATGGGCAACTGGACAGATGCTGGGAAAGGGGATACAGAGGGCTGCAGGCGGCACATGCTGTGGTGCAGCTGGGGCACGGTGCAGACTAGGCAGATGCCTAGATGGCACTTAGGAATGCTGAAACTGAACATCAGCCAGACAGCAACTGATGAGGGCCCAACATGGGCACGAGAGTGTTTATCACAGTGTCACAGGGGATAGTACCCAGCAGGTACCCCCAAGGTCACAGAACATTGGCAGGCGGTGTTGGGGGGAAGCGTGGATGCCAATGCAGGCACCCCTACCCCAGAACAAGCACCATAGGCAGCCGCCTACCTGCACACTGGATGGCTTGAGACTGCACACCACCAGCACCACCAGCAGAAGGGCATGTCAGCATGATGGCAGAGGGGTACTGGTGGTGGAGGGGGCAGTGGCAGCTGCCCAGAGCCGACCATGGCCTAGCCCTGTGTAGGTGGGTGCCATGCACTGCAACAGACAGGCTGTGTCTGACAAACAACCATGGTATCCCCAGGCACTGCACTGTCTCTGTGAGCACAGTGTGGTGTGGTGAGCACAGCCAGTGTGTTCATGAGCAGAAAGTCACAAGTTCAAGCCCCAGCTGGGGCTACTGTCAATCCAGTCCCCATATTTTACCCACTACCAAACCATGATAGTAAGGACAAACCTTTATTGCAGAGAACATATGCATGGTTCAAATGCCTATATTTTACTCCACCGAGCACAGACACCAGAAACATGCGCATTACCTGGAGCAGAGTCTCCCAAATTCAGTCCTGGAGGCCCACAAATCATTCAGGTTTTATGCTGTCTCCCATATAAGGCCATGTCAGCATGGTGGCGGAGGGGTACTGTTGGTGGAGGGGGCAGTGGCAGCTGCCCAGAGCAGACCATGGCCTAGCCCTGTGTAGGTGGGTGCCATGCACTGCAACAGACAGGCCCTGCCGGACAAACAGTCATGGTATCACCAGGGAATGCACTGTCTCTGTGGCAACACGGTGGTGCAGTGCACACAACCAGTGTGCATGGAGGCAGAAGGTCACAGGTTTAAGTCCCAGCTATGGTGCCTGCCAACCCAGTCCCCATATTTTACCCACTACTACAATGTGCTAATACAGACAGAACCTTTATTGCAGATGACGTAAACATGCCCAAAACACCTACATTTTACCCTACAGAGCAAAGACACCATAAACAGGCGCATTACCTAGAGCAGAGTCTCGCAAATGCAGTCCTGGAGGGCAAACACCATTCAGGTTCCATGCTGCCTCTAATAAAGATGCCTGTGCTGCATATCTATGCACCACCCCCATGGTATGCAGATGTATCTCATGCATATTCATGAAGGACAGCATGAAAACCCGAACAGTGTTTGGCATACCAGGATTGGAGTTGGGAACCTCTGCCGTAAAGCAGCAGCCAACAGGGGCAGACACACCCACACCCACACCCACAGGCTTCATTAGCCAATGCCTCCTGAAGAGGCAGGACATTGGGCCCTGCATGCATCTCCCAATACTAGCCCTTGCATACCTTAGCAATGCCACCCTACACCTGGGAATATGGTACACAGCTATCAAACGTTTGCTATGATTACTGGCAGATACCAATTCCTACGTTAAGCACAGTTTGCTGATTGAGCTCCATCATAGCAACCTTTCTGCTGTCTGTGGAGTGTGCTTCAGGTCTGGTCTCTGACAGTGTTTACCACCCTGGGGAGTGACCCCCAACAGTATTGCGTACCATATCCATGCCTGCACTGTGCCCAGGACTGGTGTGGTGGCCAGGGCTGCTAAACTCCTCTAGAGTGGCACAATGCTGGCATAGATGTGGGAGTGTGTGTCTGCCTATCCAGTGTGTGGTGGCTGCAAACACCCTCCACAGCCCACACTGCCAGCACTGTTTCCAGTATTGGCCTGCCAAGGTGCATAATGAGGAGCAAGGTACCATGGGTATAGCCCGGACAGGGTAGCCTGGCCAGGATGCTTCTGCCCAGGGCATAGGGCACTGGCTGGGACATTGTAGTGCCCATCCACCACCTGCACAGACAGGGTGGCCACAGCATGTCCTGCTGAGAGATCACTCTCTCCCTGACTGTGCAGTGACCACAGCATGGCTAGGCACCCCCATAGTGCTATATAGTATTTCTCTCATGTGATATTTATGGGGTTTTTTTGGGGGCCCAGTCACTGACTTATTTGCTTGGTGTGTATGCTGACATCCTAGTTCGGGGTGCATGCATTTCCACCAGGAACATGCACTATGGACTAGCTAGCAGACTGTCTGCAGCTGGTATGTGTACTGATGGAGCGCCTTGTAGGGTGCAGTGGCTGAAGACCTGCTGCAGGAGAATATCAGATAGTGGTGGTGTGCAGCTTAGCATATCCAGGCCTAATGTCTGTCTGCTATTGCGTTATGGATATGTACAGAGCTGCATTGACTGCCCTGTAGGGTGTCTGTTCCCCAGCAGGACTGGGGTTGATGATCCCCTCTACTGCCACCATTGCATGGAGGTAGAATGTGGATCTGTCGGTGGGAGACCCTGTTTACGACCCTTAGCCCTGGAGGAGGAGGAGGGTGGTGGTACATAATCCTCCTAGGGGTCCATAGGGGCTACACCTGACTGAGACATACAGATATATCCAAGGTGTGTCAGCAGAAACTACCTATCTCACAGATTAGCACTACTGGGGACCTGCAGCATGGCCTATCTCTGCTGTGGACCTGGTGCTGGGCGCCCCACCTCACCCTCAGGGTGAGTGCCGTACCTGCACAATGTGACGGTGTGTAGCTACTCTGTGCCAGTAAAACACACGGTCAGTTCCCCCTACCAGGCCGAGGTGCTGTGGGAGTGCATACCCCATCTTGTGATCATCTGTAGACTGCTGATTTGCCTGTGCAGTGCATCATGGGTATGGGTGGGTTAACCCTATCCTGGTGACCACAGCAGACTGTTTGTGTGGTGACTTGCAGTCCTTCTGCAGCCAGCCAGAGGTTTGCTAGCAGCTATAGAGCTGTAGCCCACTGGTTACTTCACTACCAGTGGAGCCAGAGGTCATGGGTTCAAACCCACAGTGGGGTTATTTGATAGGGCTGTCCAAAGCATTATCTATTTGTAAAGTACATTAGTGCTGCCAGCAATAATACCCTCAGCATACTGCACCCATAAGGTGCCTCAGTGGGTGCTTTATAGGGCACCTTATGGTTACCGTCCATATAAGGTGCACTATACAGTATGCTATGGAGCGACTGATAGGGTGCCAGTCCATATAAGGTGCCTTATAAGATGTCCTATGGAGCGCCTTATAGGGTGCCCTATAGGGGACATTATAGGGTGCCGTGGCAGACAGCGCACTTTATAATGTGCCCTATGGAGTGCCTTATAGGGTGCCTTATGCGGCACCTTAGGTTACGGCATGTGAGGGTGTGTTTGCTGGCAGCAATAATTAAAATACAAATATAATGCCTCAGGAAACAATACTTACATGTCAAAGCTGATGCCTCAGCCAGCCTTACCTATTGGGCACACTGGGGATAGAACTCATGACCCCTGTATCATCAGTCAGTGCCTTAACCATTGTGCTACACTGCTGTTCCTCCTTGTATTTCAGCGCACCTACTTATGCTTTCCATGCGTTTAAATGCACAGTGCTGCCATCAAAAACAGTGCTATGACCTTGCTGTGCCTCATAGGGCACCCTATATGGAGCCCTATATGCCACCCTTTATGCAACATGGTAGGGTGCCGTAACGGTCAGTGCACTTTAAAATGTGCCCTCTGGGGTACCTTATTGGGCGCCTTATGCAGCACCTTATGTTACAGTGCTTTCAGAGTGCGTTTGCTAGTAGCAGTAATTAAAATAAAATTAATATGCCTCAGACTTCAATATTACACAAAAAGGTAGTGCCTCAGCCAGCCTTATTCATTGGGCACAGTGGGGGTTTGAACCCATGATCCCTGCACCATTGGTCAGTGTCTTAACCATTGTACTGTGGCTCTGTTCCTGTGCTTTTACATCAGCGCGCCACTTATGCTTCCCGCGCGCGTTTCTCATGCGCTAATGTGCGCCACGCACATTAGCGCATGATTATTCCCGGTTTTCTTTTTTCAGACTGATACGCCCACTCCTTTTATGGCATCCCGCACACTAACGCGCCGCGCACCTAACGGGGTTTTAGTAAACATACCCCAAAATGTGTACTTTTATATATATATAAAAAAATCGAAACCTGTAACAGTCAACTGAATCAGTACATAAAATTAAAAAAATTTGAACTTACAAATTTGTGGGTTTTAGGAATTCCTAGTTAATAAATCATCACCTACAACTTATTGTCTGGGAAAAAGGGAGCCACCCCAAGCTTAAACGATAAATGATATGGTAAGATTGTGAGGAACAGAGCTCTAGCTGGCTAATTCACTTAAAGAATTTGAGATTAGATAACCCATCAAAGAACTTATGATGTCTAAAATAACTCACTGATAACAAAACATTGGGCAATGTGGATTAGTAGCTGGGGCCACATACACATTATTAAGCATCTCCTATAATGTACGGTCTAGGAAAACATGGTGCCACTCCAAGCAAAAACAATAGACGACACGATAAGACTATGGGGTATGTTTACTAAAGAGCGCTAGCATCGCAGCGGCAATGTTATCATGCGATAAGTGACATTATCGCACGATACCGTGTGATAACGTCACTTATCGTATGATAACATCTCTGGCGGCGTTAAGGCACACGGAGGGTGGAGTAAGTCATTCCAGAGGGCAGAGAGAAGGGGGTCAATGGGTGGAGAGTGGGCGGGGAGAGGCTCCAGGCACACTAACGCTGTGAAATCAGGGTCTGAAAATTAACGCCAGTGAAAACCTCGCGTTAGAGGCACATTTGCAGGAGAGAGAAACCATTTCAGTCGGCAATGTACAGCAAAGGCAGGGAAACCAAGAACAGTGATAGTTGTGATACATGCGCAGCAACAGCATAATGCCCACGTATGAAAGGGCACTACGGTGAGGCTGCAAATGGGGTACAGGGGGCTTCAGGCGGGACATGCAGTGTGGCAGCTGGGGTACAGGGTGGACTAGGCAGATGCCTAGGTGACACATAGGAATGTAGAAATGGAAAACCAGCAAGACAGCAACTGACCAAGGTCAAACATGTCCACGAGTGTGTGTCCCACAATGTCCCAGGGGACAGTATCCAGGGCAGTGTGGATGTCTATGAATGCACCCCTACCCCATATCATGCACCATAGGCAGCCGCCTACCAGCACACTGGATGGCCTGGGACTGCACACCACCAGCAGCACTGGCACAAAGGCATGTCAGCATGGTGGAAGAGGGGTGCTGGTGGTGGAGGGGGCAGTGGCATCTGCCCACAGCAGACCAAGGCCAAGCCCTGTTTAGGTGGGTGCCATGCACTGCAACAGACAAGGTCTGTCTGACGAACAGTTATGGTATCCCCATGGAATGATCTGCCTCTCTGACAACAGTTTGGTGCAGTACACAAAGCCAATATATTCAGGGGCCTTGGTCTGCAGTGGGCAGTAGTAAACCATGGAAATAAAGATGGAACCTTTATCGCAGATAAAATGAACACACCATAAAAGCCTATATTTCACCCTACAGAGCACATACACCATAAACATGTGCAATCCCTGTCTGAGGCATTTCCTTTCATTTAAATCAGTGCTGCCAGCAAAAACACCCTCACAGTGCCGTAGCATTATGAGGCTATGGCACCCTCACAGTGCCGTAGCCTCATAATGCACCCTATAGGGTGTCCTATAAGGCCTTATAAGGCACCCTATTAAGCGTCCTATAGGGCACATTATAAGGTGCCTTGGCAGCCAGGGCACTTTATAATGTGATTTTGCGGCACCTTAGATTATGGCACTGTGAGGGTGTTTTTGCTGGCAGCACTGATTTAAATTAAAAAAGGAAATGCCTTAGACAGCATTGATTTAAATTGAAAAAAGGGAACACCTCAGACAGCCTTCTTTTATAACACCACTGCAGGATCAAACCCATGACCTCTACTTCCACAGTCATTGCAGTAACCAGTGGGCTACATCTTTATAGCTTCTAGCACTGCGCTGGCATGAACTTAGGGTTAACGTGCGTTAACATGCCACAGCGCCCACTATCGCATGATATCGATTCCTTGCAACCTTCCCTCCGGACCACCCACAACCTTATATGGCATTCTTCACATTAATGCTGCAACTAGCACCGTTAAGATTAAGATGGTTTAGAAAACATACCCCTATGAGTAATAGATCTGAGAATCGATAACCCATCAAAAGAATTTAGGGGTATGTTTACTGAACCATCTTAATGTTACCGGAGCTAGTTGCAGCGTTAATGTGAAGAATGCCATATAAGGTAGTGGGCGGTCCAGCGGCAAGTAACAAAAATTTGTATCACGCAATAGAGGGCGCCTTGGCTCATTAACATGTGGTAACCTTAAGTCCATGACAGCGCTGTGCTAGAAGGCAGTGGTCATGAGTTCAATCCCACAGTGGTGTTATTTAATAAGGATGTCTGAGGGATTTCCTTTTAATTTGAATCCGTGCTGCCAGCAAAAACATCCTCACAGTGCCGTAACCTAAGTTGCCTCATAAGGCGCCCTATAAGGCGCCTCATAGGGCACATTATAAAGTGCCCTGTCCGCCAAGGCACCTTATAATGTGCCCTATAGGGCGCCTTATAGGTTAAGGTTTATAACCACCCTCACAGTGCCGTAACCTTAAGGCGCTTTATGGTTTTGCTGGCACAACCTGTGTCCATCTGTATTTCCAAGTTATGTTTAGCCCTTGTGGACTTTGATGCACCCAGAATAATGCACATTCTGTGTGTTTGCCATGGTCACATGTTATAAGAGAAGGGTGGTGTTTGAATCCAAAAGCGGATTATGTTAAACCACCCATCCCACCCTCTGTGGGTCAGGGTGGGGGACAGGATCTCCCACCAACAGATCCACAATCTACATCTCTACAATAGTGGCAGTAGAGAAGACCATCAACCCCAGTCCTGCTGGGGATAGGCACCCTACAGGGCTGTCAATGAAGATCTGTACCTATCACATAGGGCAGACAAGCAGTAGGCCTGGAAAAGCTCAGTTGCACCCCCTTCCCACCCCACCCCACCCTGCATTCACCAGCACTGGGCACAGTCAGTCTCCACCCGCTGCACCCTGCAAGGTGCTCCAGCCATACACATCCTAACTGCAGACAGTCTGCTAGCTAGTACATAGTGCATGTTCCTGGAGGAACTGTGTGCACCCAAAAAGGGGACATGAGCGCACACACCAAGCAGGTATTTCATTTATTGGGCTCCAGAAAAAAGAACGCATAGATATCACTTGAGAGGAATAGTGTATAGCACTATGGGGGAATCTAGCCATACCATGGTCACTGCTCAGTCAGGGTGAGAGTGCCCCCACCCCCCCATCATGACATGCTGTGGCCATCCTGTCCGTGCAGGTGGTCGGGCACTACAATGTCCCAGTCATTGCCCTATGCCCTGTGCAGATGCATCCTGCCCAGGCCACCCTGTCCGGGCCATAGCCACAATACTTTGCTCCTTATTATGCACATTGGCAGGCTAACAGTGGAAACAGTGCAAGCATTGTGGGCTCAGTAAGGTGTAGGCAGCCACAAAACACTGGATAGACATACACACACTCCCACACCTATTTCAGCATTGTGCAAATATAGAGGTGGCTGGCAGCCCTGGCCGCCACACCAGTCCGGGGCACAGTGCAGGCATTGCTATGGTACTCAATATTGTTAGGATCACTCCCCGGGGTGGCATACACTGTCAGAAACAAAAACTGAAACACACTCCACAGATACCAGAAAGGTTGCTATGATGAATCTCTGTCAACAAATTGTGTTTAACTTAGGATTTGTTATCTGACATTAATCATAGCAACCTTTTGATATATGTGGAATGTGTTTCCAAGTTTAAGACATCATTGCTAAGGTATGCAGGTGCTAGTATTGGTAGATGCTGCTCCGCACAGGGCCCAATAGCCTGACTCTCCATGAGCCGTTGGATAGTGGAGCCTGTGGGTGTGGATGTTCGTGCCCCTGTTGGCCGCTGCTCTAAGGCAGAGGTTCCCAACTCTGGTCCTGGTGGGCCAAACACAGTTCAGGTTTTCATGCTGTCCCTAATGAATATGCATGGTTACATTTGCATACAATGGCACAAATGCATCACAGGCATATTTATTAGGGCCAGCATGAAACCTGAATGGTGTTTGGCCCTCCAGGACTGCAGTTGGGAAACTCTGCTCTAGGGATTGCACATGTTTATGGTGTATGTGCTCTGTAGGGTAAAATATAGGCGTTTATGGTATGTTTATTTTATCTGCAATAAAGGTTACATGTTTATTACCAGGTAAAATATAGGGACATGGTCTGCAGGAGCCACAGCTGGGACTTGAACCTGTGACCTTCTGCCCATGAATATACTGGCTGTGTGTACTGCACCAAGCTGTTGTCAGAGAGGCAGATCATTCCCTGGGGATACCATGACTGTTCGTCAGACAGACCTTGTCTGTTGCAGTGCATGGCACCCACCTAAACAGGGCTTGGCCTTGGTCTGCTGTGGGCAGATGCTACTGCCCCCTCAACCACCAGCACCCCTCCGCCACCATGCTGACATGCCCTTGTGCTGGTGGTGCGCAGTCCCAGGCCATTCAGTGTGCCACTAGGTGTCTAACTATGGTGTGTGATATGGGGTAGGGATGCCTGCATAGACATCCAGGCTTCCCTCTGGCACCGCCTGCCAATGTTATGTGCCCTTTGGGGTACTTGCTGGGTACTCTTCCCAGGGACACTGTGGGACACACACTCATGGACATGTTTGCCCTTGGTCAGTTGCTGTCTTGCTGGTTTTCCGTTTCTACATTCCTATGTGTCACCTAGGCATCTGCCTAGTCCACCCTGTGCCCCAGCTGCCACACTGCATGTCCCACCTGCATCCCCCTGTACCCCATTTGCAGCCTCACCTTCGCGCCCTTTCATACTTGGGCACTATGCTTTTGCTGCTCATGTATCACTACTATCACTTCTTGCTTTCCCTGCCTTTGCTGTGCATTGCTGACTGAATTGGTTTCTCTCTTCTGCAAATGTGCCTCTAACGGGAGGTTTTCACTGGCGTTAATTTTCAGACCCTGATTTCACGGCGTTAGTGTGCCTGGAGCCTCTCCCCACCCACTCTCTGCCCTCTGGAATGACTTACTCCACCCTCTGTGTGCCTTAACGCCACTGGAGACGTTATTGCACGATAAGTGATGTTATCGTACGGTAATTTAACATTATCATGCAATAATGTTACTTATCACACGATAACATCGCCGCTGCGATGTTAGCGCTGTTTATTAAACATACCCCTTATTTGAGAGTTGGATGGGTGTAAAATACATAGTACAGTGCAGCAGAGTCAACCATGACAGAAAAATCACGCAGTCCCCAAAGATTGTAAGAAGGTTACATCGAGTCTCTTCAGCCATCAACTTGGTAAGTAGAAGTGGATCTTATTATTTTTTTAAAATATTGGTTATGTAATGTTTCTGTCTCTGATTTTATGAATGTGTTTTTAAAAACAGGCACAGGAGTCTGGTTTTATAAATAAATTCTCTCTTACCAGAAGACAACAACAGAGAAAGTAAAAAAGTTAGTAATGTTTTTTTTCCCATCAGGTATGCTTTAAAATGTGTCTCATAATTGCACATTATGGTGTCATCTGTTTTATGTGTGTGAACAATGCTGGTGTACAACAGAGATGTCCTAAATGCAAACTGTGTTGTCGTTCTAAAGAGTAGATAGACACACGCAGTTGATACTGAAAAAAGAAACAGAGTGTTTATCTATGACACTGTGCCAGAAATGTGAGTCTTGTGTGGACAAGAACCATAAATGTAAGGGCAGGCAGTGTAAGCTATGCTGTGAACCCTTAATCGGAGATAGCAACCACTTATGTTTTGTGGCATCTATTGGTAAACCTGAAACATCTGAAAAATATATTTTTTTATGATTGTGAATGTATGCAAGAAGCAGGCTGGCATGTCTCTAATTACATATATGTGACAGACTTAAACAATGAAAGAAACTGGAAATTCAAGGGCCTTGAATGCATTTCTGCCTTTATACAGATTTTTTGTGAAAAAAATTTAAAGGTTATGGGGGTCATTCAGAACAGTGAATAGTGGGGATGGATGTCCTGTTTGGACATTTATCACCTTATTCGCTCCCCTGCTGGCCCTGGCTAAAGCCTCCCCATACAAACAGTGCGTTTGTATGGGAAGGCCTAGATGGGGGTGGGAGGGGATGTTCTGGAGGCGGAACAAAGGTGGGGCAGGCCATGAACCCAGATGTACAGGGTGATTCAGAGGTTGGGCCTGTACATCCGGGGCTATGAACTTAGACAAGGGATTTATTCCACCGCTGAGGTGGAATAAGTTTCCCTGGATGTTGGGGATCATGCTACTGGGCTGGGAAAGAAAGGTAGGGGGTGCAGTAAGTTTCTTACAGTTGGACCTTGGCCATGTGAAGCTGGATTGAGGGTACGACTGTGGTGAAAGAAACTTTTTGGAGGAGGCTGGGGATCCTGGCTCCTGAACAGAATCATGGTGCCATGGTGACAGGCAGGACTGTACCTAGCCCTGTGTGAGTGCTGGGGCCACACAGGGCTCAAAGGCTTAAGGGGCATATTTCAGCGGCAGCAGGCAATGGCAGACAGATGAAATGTGCCCCTTAAGCCTTCTCTCAGCACGCTAAACAGATCTGTCCCTTCCTGCTCTGACACGGCATCAGAGCAGGGGGGACAGATCTGCTTAGCACGCCGGC
The DNA here is from genome assembly GCA_033557465.1 of Ichthyophis bannanicus. Taxonomy (NCBI): domain Eukaryota; kingdom Metazoa; phylum Chordata; class Amphibia; order Gymnophiona; family Ichthyophiidae; genus Ichthyophis; species Ichthyophis bannanicus. The sequence continues at coordinate 860,306,355 of CM066032.1, forward strand.
GACTTGTACATCAGGCACGCCTATTCTCTCCCACCGCGGGTGTGGGGGGGTGCGTGCCCAATGTGCAAGTCGCACAGGGTGTGATTCACACTCGGTATGGCCCTGGCGACAGGACTCCATGGCACCATGGCTCCATTCAGAAACCTGAATGAGCCAGACAGCCATGTGGCTGGGCATGCAGGCCGATCAGAATCAGGGCCCAACCTGCACATCCAGGCCGTAGACTTCATTCTGATCCCGTGGGCACATCTAGCCCCCGTGGGATCAGAATTGGGTCTAACTCTGAGCGTTCCGCTTCTGTTTGGCCACACAGGGGGCTGGATGACCAGGTTAGAATATGCATCCACACCTTCATAGCTCATAATTCCAAAAGTTATGATGGACATTTTGTTCTTAACCAACTATTAAGGGAAAAGATGTGTACAGGTTTGCTGGTTCAAGGTTGCAAACTTTTACAAATTACAATTGAACCTTTGGCTATTTGTTTTATAGACTTTCTAAATTTTATTTATTTATTTATTTACATTCTCTTATATACCGCGCTATTCTGCATCAGTGCGGTTTACATTGAACAAACTAAAATTACATTGAACAGGGCATTATAACTTGGAGATAACTATTTTACAGGGAACATGGGCATCCGTTCCCTGGGCATCTGTTCCATCCGCACTCACATGGAGCCACATTCTGGGAGGGGGACATCTGGGCCATCTGGATGTCCCCACTGAAGATGGGACCTTTATGAGCCGATTCTGGTCCACGGGAACAAAATGTTCCTGCGGGAGCCAGAATCAGGCCCGAGGACTACTCAGTATGCCCCCTCCACCTGCGAGAACATCCTCTTGCAGGTGCCCCTGGCAACTGCAACTCTGACCCCCCAAAAGCCCACCACCTGACCCAGAGCTAGCCTCCTGCAGCCTGGATCGAGCGACAGGGATCCCCCCACACCCAGCCCCAGCCCTGGGGGTGGCTCCCCTGCCCCGATTGGTCACAAAATGCTGCTTATACCACTTCTGAAGTGGTATAAGCAGCATGCCCCAGCAGGCCTGGCAGCATGTACAAGGCCATGACCTGAATCATCCCTGTACGTGCTGCCGGACAGCCTGTCCCCACTCGGCCCTTCTCTGATCCCTGCTGGCTCTCCCCATCCTGAAGCACAGGATGTATGGGGAGAGGCAGTGGGGGGAGTCTAGGTGGATTGCATGGCTGCACATTTCACTGGGACATGCAGCCCCGCAACCCGCTTTCGTGAATGAGGGCCATAGAGGGCTAACTAGTGTTCTCCAGGTAGATTTTGAGGACGTGTATTTACCATCAAACTCATGGGCTTCCTTGATATTTGTACATCAGCTAACCAGTCCCTGGGCAGCACATCTAAAAAGGATTCTGCAACACACCATACAAAAGATCTGTATGGTGTTCATTTTCTTGAATGGTCAAAAAGAACATTCTTTCTACTGTATGATTAATTTCTATCACATTATCAAAAAACACATAAACTATCATATTCACTGTCTGGGGTTAGCTCTGGAAAAATGTATTTCAGTCCACAGGTTACCGGATTTTCATCAGCGAGTAGTGGTCTGCTCTCTCCTGATCAGGCAAAAGGTCAAAAGCAACAAGGTACAGTCAAACCTCGGTTTTCATGATTAATCCGTTCGAAAAAGTCTGACTAAAACCGAAACGTATGAAAACTGAAGCAATATTTCCCATAAGAAATAATGCAAATCCAATTAATCCGTTCCAGACACCCAAAAATATTCACAAAAATACATTTTATAGAGAATAACTATATTTTTACATACAGAAAACAATGAGAAATAAATATAAATGACTAATGAAATGGATAAATGAACATTTAACATCACTGAAAGCAAGCTAAGCTCAGTACTGTACAGTACAGTATGTTAACATCTGGCCTTAGCCACCCCTGGCAAGCTGCTGTGCCCAGCTCTCTTCGGAATCACATTGGATTCAGCCCATTAAAATACCTTTACATTATCTGCTCAATGCTTCAGAATGGCAGAAAATCTTAATGATATAGCTTCAGACGTACCATGCAAGAGAAAGAACTGCCTCCCACATTCATGCAACATCTCCTGCTTACGTTGACAGCTTTTCTTCCCTGCTACCTCCGAGCCTGAGGGGGCGCTCCAGAGAACGGGCAGGCAGTGGACGAGATCGGGGCCTTCCTCTCTGCGCAATCCTTGCCTCTCTGACTCTGACCAGGCTCGAGGATGTGTTTCATTTACGTGCTCAGCTGGCTTTTGATTCTCATCACGCTGGCGATTGGTGAGTCCGGGGGGCAGTGCTGCCGGGACCGGGCAGGCGTTCTGGCAGTGTATACAGAATGGTGTGCAGCGCGAGGGTGTATGTATTTACAGTACTGTACTTTAAGAAAACCGAGGCGATGTACGAGAACCGGGACAAAATCTTAGTCAAAAGACGTTGAAAACCGAAGCGATGTATGAAAACCGGGACAAAATCTCAGTCAAAAAAGACGTTGAAAACCGAAGCGTATGAAAACCGGGGCAAATGAAAACCGAGGTTTGACTGTATAACCGTTGTAAAACTCCTGACGGCCAATCAGCAATGCATTATCTTTCAGAAGTTTGCCAGTTGATTGCACCAGTGCATATATTCTCTCACACAACTTACATTTTCAAAGTCAGGTTGAAGAGGTTTCTTGGGTACTTGTTCCCCATCCACATACAGAGAGGCAAAATTAATATCAAATGTTTAAAATTGAAGGGGTTTTTAGCATAATTATTGCCGAAAGCATCATTATCCACAAACCCCAGCATGATGAATCTTGTTAACTGTCCCAAAATGAGATTTTCCTGGTTAGTTACATGGGCTCTTGCCAATATGCTAAACACCTTCGGCCCCACACAGTCTATAGCATACTTGACGTTAGCTTTCAGCAGAGCTTCTGCATGTCCCAAGTGCACTCTGGAGGGAAACTTTAACTCTCTTTACAAAGAGGGCTGTGTTTAGGATAAGGAGTTTATAACTTCCGTCAGCATTGTTGCTTATTTAAAAAAATGACTCTCATTCTAGAACACGAATAAGGGCTATCCACGTGCAGAGTGGATGTGTAAGTAGCGAATATATCCCCCACTGTATTCTGCAACACCGCTAACATGCACAACCTGGGCGTTAGCACGGGGAGTTAAGAATGTGGGCAGGAGAGGGCAGTGCAATGGATGTTGGATGGTTTGCTGAAACTGAGACATTATGTGACCATTGCCTGATTTTTGCTCCTGTCTCTCTGTCTATCTCCTCTTGTATGGAGGTGGTGTGTGAGTGGAATGACAGGAGGATATGTGATTGAGTGTATGTTGGAAGTCGGGCAGATTGGATGTGTTGGATGGATGGCTGGCTATTAAGATTTGGAGCATGGGGTTAGTGCAGTTTTTCATGGTTTGGGTGATGTTGACTGTCGGGGGAGGGGTTTAGTGGGAGTGCTGTGTGGATGGGGGAATGGAGAGAGGCGGTGTTTAGGGAGAGGATTGTAGATTGTGGTAAGGGATTGTTTGATAGGTTATAGGGTTTGGGAGGGGAGGGGAGGGGAGGAAGAGGGGTGGGGAGATGACTTTCTGCAATACTGTTGGGAGGGTTATAGGAGAGATCCCCAGATCAACTTGAATTTGGTAATTGCAGGAGGGGACTGGGAATCTGCCCTGTGGGTCGAGGCAGGGCGGCTCGGTGGATTGGATTGGAGGTTTATCTGTGGGGTTCATCTTGTGGGAGAGAGTGATACCATTAAAATTTCAATTGATTACTTGGAATATAGGAGGCATTGGTTTGCCAGTTAAGTGGACCAAGATACTTAAGAGAAAAAGGGAACAGGTAGTGTTGCTCCAAGAATCCCATTTTTAACATCTTTGTTAGTGATATATCAGAAGGGCTGTCAGGTAAGGTTTGCCTTTTTGCGGATGATACCAAAATCTGCAATAGAGTAGACACCCAAGAAGGTGTAGATAACATGAGGAGGGATCTAGCTAAGCTTGAAGAATGGTCTAGAATTTTGCAGCTGGGATTTAATGTTCAAAAATGTAAGGTCATGCATTTGGGATGCAGCAACCCAAAGAAGCAATATAGTATAGGGGGTGAAGTACTTTTGTCCACTAAAAAGAGCAGGACCTAGGCTTGGTTGTGTCTGATGATCTTAAAGTAGCTAAACAGGTATAAAAGGTGACGGCAAAAGCTAGAAGGATGCTTGGGTGCATACGGAGAGGAATGGCTAGCAGAAAAAAGGAGGTGATAATGCCTCTGTATAAGTCTTTGGTGCAACCTCATTTGGAGTATAATGTGCAATTCTGGAGACTGCACCTTCAAAAGAATATAAACAAGATGGAGTCGGTGCAGAGGGTGGCTACTAAAATGGTTAGTGGTCTTCATTATAAAGCATATGAGGACAGATTTAAGGATCTTAATATGTACACCTTAGAGGAAAGGTGGGATAGAGGTGATATGATTGAGATGTTTAAATAACTCCATGGCATAAATGTTCAGGGGGAGAGCCTCTTTCAATTGAAAGCAAGTTCTGCTACAAGGGGACATGGGATGAGGGTGAAGGGGGATAGATTCAGGAGTGATATGCAGAAATATTTCTTTACGGAAAGAGTGGTGGATCTATGGAATAGTCTCCCAGTGGAGGTGGTGGAGATGAGGACAGTAACTGAATTCAAAAAAGCATGGGACCATCATAGAGGATCTCTAAAGGAAAAAAGGGGACTGTTGTAGTTGTTGATATGGAAGGACAGACTAGATAGGCCTTGTGGTCTTTTTCTGTCATCATATTTCTATGTTTCTATGAACAGGAGCATGCTAAATCAAAAAGGGATTGGGTTTCAACAGTGTTAAGTGTTTCATCTGGGTCACGGAAGGGTGGTGTGGCAGTATGGATGAAGAGGGGGTGCTTTTTGAGGACCTGGAGTGGGAGGCTGCCCTTAATGGGCATTTTGTTCTTGTGCAAGCTGAGATTTTTAATTAGGTTTTTTTCATTGACAATATTTAGAGGCCGATTCTGTACTGGCTGTCCAGACCTTGTATGGTTAATCAGAATTGGTTCTACAGTCTGGACGTGCAGGCCAGGCCACAATTCTGATCAGCCACATGCCCAGACACATTTCCGGCTAACTCAGCCTTGCTCCATAATGGAGCTGCAGTGCCATAGCATCTTATTTCCATGGCACCGTGGCTCCATTATGGAGCCGCGATCCCCAGCTGCCAACCCAAAATGACCTTTCCCTGCAGCCTGACCCTTAATCCAGCTTCCCATGGCCAGGGTTGGGCTTCAGGGAACCCCTTCAATCCTCACCTGTCTGTCCCCACCGTCCGCTGCCATCCACGGATGTCCAGGGGGACTTATTCCACCTCAGAGATGGAATAAGTTCCCCGTCTATCCAGCCTACCCCATACAGGGTCAATATTTGAATCATCCCTGTACGTCTGGGGTCTCGCACCATCCATGCACCACCCTCACCCTGCCTCCTGACTGCCCCCGCCTATAGATACAACACAGTTTTGCACCAGGGCGGCAGGGGGACGAATAGCGGGGATGTACATTCCGACAGATGTACATCTCTGCTATTCATGGCACAGAATGACCTCCTTAATGAATATGATCATTTTTTTCAGAGGATGCTCCATCGAGTATCTGTGGAAGCCCAGGTTATGGTGATTCTGGCAGGTGACTTTAATTGCCCACATAATCCAGAGCAGAATAGATCTGGAGGGGTCCCTAAGGGGGGCTGGAGAACTAAAGGAATGCCATACTTATGTAGAGTACATTGGTTGGTCAATGTCTGGTGTGCTTTTATCTTGGGATAAGAGACTATACACATCTGGCCAGGGCCCACGAGACGTAGGCCCAGTTGGATTATGTGCTCCAGACTGAGATCGAGCAGATTGCCATATCAAATCATGGGATGGTGTGGATGGACTGGGAGGGTAGAATGGTTATACAGAAGGTGTGAAGATTTCCAGCATATTTGATGTCTGATGAGGATTTTAAGGCCTATTTAAAGAAGCAATATGAGGAGTATGTGTACTTTTATGGTGCACATAAGGACACCCTGACTTTGTTCTAGGACACCGGCAAGGAGATCCTTCGGAGGGCTATAATTGCTTACATGGCCATGGAAAAGGCATCTAAATCAGAATATCTTGCAGATGGAAAAGACTTTGCAGAGGTTGAGACAGCAGTGAGAAACCCTCCCCCCACTCCCCTTCCTCCCCTCCCAAATCTTATAACCTATCAAGAAAGGCATTCCTCTCCAATTAGGCTGCGTTAAATACACTATTGAGGCAGCAGGCAATTACAAGTATTCAGTATCACAGTATTCAGTATTACAGACATCAGTTTTACAGATATGGTAATATGTCTGGGAAGCTACTGGCCTGGGTGGTGCATGAGTGGGCAGGGGTTAGACATGAATCCATCTTTAAGGATGATAGGGGGAAGGTGTGTAATAAGAGTAAGAGGATTGCAGAAGTGTTTCAGGAGCTTTATAAATGGTTGTAAACAGTTGAAGAGAGATGGCCAGAGGAGATGGGGAGCTTTTTTGAGGAGTGATTATTCCTATATTGTCAGTGGAAGATTGTGGCTCTGATTGATTTGATCTTGTGTCAGGAGGTCCAGTAGGACATTAAGGAAGCAATCTTGCATAAGAACCCTGGTCCTGATGGGGCCGAATTCTATAAAATCTTGGAGTTGTCGGTCTCTCTGACTATAACAAAGATATATGCAATTGTATAGGCTGAGGGGAGACTACCATGTGATTCCAAAAATGGGAAAGACCCTTTGGCTCCTGCCTCTTACAGGCCAGTTTCTTTACTTAATTATGATGTTAAGTTATTGGCCACAATTTTAGCAAATAAATTGAAGGGTAGGCTCTACAGATTGATTGGCACGTGGCAGGTAGGGTTTGTGCAAGGAAGAGGGGCAGCCCAGAACACTGTGACATTCATATTAACAATGGGGTTTTGTGTGTAAATAGTTTCCCCTTGGTCTTAGTGAGTTCTGACGCAGAAAAAGCATTTGACAGAGTCTTGTGGTTGTATATGCTATGGACTCTGCACCACTTTGGTTTTCAGGGGACTTCCTCTGGTGGGTGCAGGTGCTTTACATAATGATGTATGTCCCATTCACAATTCCTAATATTCCCACACTTCTTATAAATACCTGCCTCAATGAAATAACCAATTGGCTAACTGAAAACAACTTATACATAAATCACACTAAAACAGAAGCCCTAATAGTAACTAAAAATACAACATTCATCCCCCCAACACATATCACATTGCAAAATAACGATATCAAAATAAGTACTGAAATACGTTACCTAGGCGTAATACTAGACAAACACCTCAGTATGGACACGCATATAAGGAATATAACAAAAAAAGTTTACTTTAAACTTAAAGTATTAAAACAACTCCGCCCCCTACTGCACCTACAGGATTTTCAACGTATTATACAAGCGATAATAACCCCCCATTTTGACTTTGCAAACCTAATCCTCATAGGCGTAACAAAACAAAACCTAAAAAAACTCCAACTAGCACAAAACGCAGCAGCCAGGACTATAATGAATGCCCCACCATTCCATCATATAACACCCATATTAGAGTATTTACGCTGGCTCCCGATTCAATGCCGAATACAATATAAAACTCTCCTAACCACATACAAAGTCCTAAATAATACAGCACCCCCTACATTAAACATCCTTATCAATAAAGAACCCAATCATAATCCTCAAAGGAGAGACCAAATAAACAAACTAAAAACACCAAAGGAATTTATAAAGGCTAAAAAATCAACAAACATGAAAGCATTCTCCCATGCTGCCCCTATAATTTGGAACAACATTCCATCGGAACTCAGATCCTTACCTCAAATCATGGAGTTCAGGAAAAAAACTCAAAACATATTTATTCTCAACATACTACGGTTCTTTGACGAATTCACCTTTTCAACAAGAAAAAGGATAGTTTCACCAGCTAACCTTATCCATCTCTGAAACTGGAATAAATACCAAAACCCCATACCGATGTTTTTGAATCATACATACCTTGTACATAGTTTATAATCCTGTTCTTTGTACATAGTTACAACTGTTAATTGTAAGTTTGATCTGAATTTTTGTAGCTTCACATTGTTATATGTAAAACAGCATTGCCTTGTTTACTGTTGTTCAATGTAAACCGCAACTGATCATTGGAAGGTGCGGTACATAAAAACTTGTTAATTAAAATTAATTAAATTAAATTTTACAATCAGCCACAGACCTGTATTTCAGTAGGGAGCATGCTCTCAGAGCCATTTACTCTGGCTAGAGATAAGAGACAGTTCTGTCCTCTGACCCCCATGCTGTATGTATAATACTAGAGCCCTTGCTGCTGGCTTTGCATAGGGCACCAATGGGGGACGAGGAAGCTAAATTGAGTGGTTTTGCAGACAATATATTGATAACACTCTTCTGCTTCCTGTTTCCTTTCCCCTCAACCTTGGAGTCATCTTGAACTCCTCCCTCTCCTTCTCTACACATATCCAACAGATAGCAAAAACCTATTGTTTCTTTCTCTACAGAATTAACAAAATTTGCCCCTTACATTCTGAACACACTACAAAAACATGTATCCACTCTTTAGGCACTTAGAAACATAGAAACATGATGGCAGAAAAAGACCACATGGCCTATCTAGTCTGTCCTTCCATATCAACAACTACAACAGTCCACTTTTTACCTTTAGAGATCCTCTGTGTTGGTCCCATGCTTTTTTGAATTCAGTTACTGTCCTCATCTCTACCACCTCCACTGGGAGACTATTCCATGGATCCACTACTCTTTCCGTAAAGAAATATTTCCGCATATCACTCCTGAATCTATCTCCCTTCACCCTCATCCCATGTCCCCTTGTAGCAGAACTTGCTTTCAATTGCAAGAGGCTCTCTCCCTGAACATTTATGCCACGGAGGTATTTAAACATCTCAATCATATCACCTCTATCCCGCCTTTCCTCTAAGGTGTACATATTAAGATCCTTAAGTCTGTCCTCATATGCTTTATAATGAAGCCCACTAATCATTTTAGTAGCCACCCTCTGCACCGACTCCATCCTGTTCACATCCTTTTGAAGGTGCGGTCTCCAGAATTGCACACTATACTCCAAATGAGGTCGCACCAAAGACTTATACAGAGGCATTATCACCTTCTTTTTTCTGCTAGCCATTCCTCTCCGTATGCACCCAAGCATCCTTCTAGCTTTTGCTGTCGCCTTTTCTACCTGTTTAGCTACTTTAAGATCATCAGACACAACCACGCCTAGTTCCCGCTCTTCTTTAGTGGACAAAAGTACTTCATCTCCTATACTGTATTGCTCCCTTGGATTGCTGCCGCCCAAATGTATGACCTTACATTTTTTAACATTAAATCCCAGCTGCCAAATTCTAGACCAATCTTCAAGCTTAGCTAGATCCCTCCTCATGTTATCTACACCTTCCTGGGTGTCTACTCTATTGCAGATTTTGGTATCATCCGCAAAGAGGCAAACCTTACCCGACAGCCCTTCTGCTATATCACTAACAAAGATGTTAAAAAGAATCGGACCAAGGACAGATCCCTGGGGCACACCACTGGTAACATCCTTCTCCTCAGAGTGAGCTCCATTTACTTGTACTCTTTGTCGCCTCCCACCCAACCAATTTCTAACCCAAGCAGTAACTTTAGGGTCCATCCCTAGGGTGCTCAGTTTGTTTATAAGTTGCCTGTGAGGAACAGTGTCAAAGGCTTTACTGAAATCTAAATACACCACATCTAGAGCTCTCGCTCGGTCCAACTCCCTGGTCACCCAGTCAAAGAAATCAATCAGATTTGTCTGACAAGACCTGCCTCTGGTGAATCCATGCTGCCTCGGATCCTGTAATCTGCTGGACTCCAGAAATCTCACTATTTTCTCTTTCAGCAGCGTTTCCAATAATTTACTCACCACCGAAGTTAAACTAACCGGCCTGTAGTTTTAAACCACATCCTTACTTCCGCTTTTGTGTAAAGGCACCACATGAGCCTCTCTCCAGTCCTTTGGCACCACTCCCGACTCCAACGAGGCATTGAAAAGGTCAGTCAGTGGAGTTGCTAGAACGTCCCCAAGTTCCCTCAGTATTCTAGGGTGTAGCCCATCCAGTCCCATCGCTTTGTCTACTTTAAGTTGAGCTAGTTTCTCACGAACACAGTCTTCTGAAAATTGTTCAATATGTCCCTCGCTTCTGTTCCTATTTGTGGGTGTTTTCTGAGGTACATCTCCTGGTTCTTCATCTGTGAACACAGAACAAAAATATTTGTAAAGCAATTCCGCTTTATCCTTATCAGCTTCTACATATTCCCCCCCTGCACCCTTGAGTCTGACAATACCACTTTTGCCCTTCCTCTTCTCACTAATATATCTGAAAAATGTCTTATCCCCCCATTTTATTGCAATGGCTATTTCCTCCTCCTTTTGAATCTTTGCCTTCTTGACTACTTTGCTAGCTTCTCTAAGTTTTTCCAAATACAGATGCCTGTCTTCCTCTCTCTGTGATCTCTTGTATTTCATGAAGGCCTCCCTCTTTTTCTTCACTTTTTCAGCTACTTCCTTCGAAAACCATAGCAGTCTCCTTTTCCTTTTGCCTTTATTTACCATTTTAACAAAAAGGTTGGTTGCCCTTATAATATCCCCTTTCAGTTTTGCCCACTGTTTTTCTACATCCCCCAGCTGTTCCCATCCCACTAACGACTCCCTGAGGTATTGGCCCATCTTCGCAAAGTTAGTCTTCCTAAAGTCTAAGATCCTCACCTTGGAATGGATTCTAAGAGCCCTAGTCCTAATACTGAACCACTCCATCTGGTGATCACTGGATGCAAAATGATCTCCACTACAACATCAGAAACACTTTCACCATTGGTAAGCACCAAGTCCAGTATGGCCCCTTCACGTGTGGGGTCTGTTACCAATTGCCTGAATAGTTCTCCCTGTAGAGAATCCAGGATCTCCTTACTTCTAGATGATACTGCAGCAGGAATGTGCCAATCAACATCTAGCATATTGCAATCTATCAGTAGCACTTCCCCTTTCCTAGCAATGCTGCATATGTCTTCAATTAACTCTCTATTCACCTCTTCCTCTTGTGAGGGAGGTCTGTATATCACACCAATGCAAATAGATTTCTCTTTCCCTCTTTCTAGTTTAACCCACAATGCCTCCTCTTTCCCTTTTAAGCTCTGTAATTCCAAAGCTTTAATAGTAGTTTTTACATATAGTGCCACTCCTCCTCCCCTTCTTCCTACCCTGTCCTTTCTGAATAAAGTATAGCCAGGTATAGTTACATCCCAATCATGGTTTTCTGTGAACCATGTTTCTGTAACTGCCACTAAATCCAAGTCAGCCACTCCCACTAAAGCTTCAACATCAGGGATCTTATTTCCCACGCTACAGGCATTTATGCACTGCTTTCCATATGTTACCCCTGTTACCCATTTCCATAAAGGTATTTAATGTATCACCTACCTGGGGGCTTTCTTCACCCATCCCCAACGAATCTAGTTTAAAGCCCTCTTCAGTAGATTAGCCGGTCTACTACCGAAGATGCGTAGTAGACCTCGGCTATAGCAACCTCTCCCTTGCTGGTCTCCCTCTGATTCATCTTTTTCCCCTTCAATCTGTTCCAAATTCTGCTGTGTGGCTAATCTTCCACCAGCCTCATATAACCCCTCTCTCAAATCACTTCATTGACTTCCCTTTTGTTTTGATATCCAATACCAACTTCTCCTTCTGACCTATAAATGCATTCATTATATTGCTCCTCACTACCTTTCCTCTCTTCTCTCTCCCTACACCCCTCTTTATGAACTCTGCTCTTCCTCTGGCTTGCTTCTCTCTATGCCCTTCTCATCAACAGTCAATTCCATACTTCAGTCCTTTCACCTTGCTGCTCCTTATGCCTGGAACAAACTTTACATCAGGTTTCATCTCTCCTCCTTTTCTAATCCATGCTAAAGGTTCACCTCTTTCAGGCTGCTTTTGGATCTTAATCCTATTTTCTCCTACTTTATCCTTCCCTACTGTACCCTTGTTCTCATCTATTGTACTGCCTGTCTTCATTAGAATGTAAGCTCTGATGAGCAGGAACCATCATTCATGTGTGTCTTTACAGCACTGAATACACCTTGTAGCGTTATATAAATGATTAATAGTAGTAGTAGTAGTGCCTGCAGGATCCTGATGTTTCATTTCCATTAATGTGGGCAGCTGAGCAGATTCATTACTTGGGGATACAGTTACACAAAGACCCTCAAAAATATATGAATGTAATATTAAATCTTTATTAGCCTACAGAACTGATCATCTGTGCAATTGGGGGAGACTGCCTGTCTTGTTGAAAGACAGTCTTATTCAAAATGCTGCCTGTCTTATTCAAAGTGCTGCCTGTCTTATTCAAAGTGCTGGCATTGTCTCATTGGTTATATGTTTTACAACAGTTACCATTGTGGGTGAAAAGTGGGGATTTGAACCATCTCAAACATTTTGAAATTTCTATGGAAGGGGAAGAATCCATGAATACCCTTTAAAGTGTCATTAAAGCAAAAGGAAGAGGGGGGCCTGGGGCTTCTGAACTTGTGGGCCTATAACTTAGCTTGAATGGTGAGACATTTGAAGGACATTGTTGATGGGGCCAGTAAAATTGTGTGCCCCTTGCGCTTTTGAAGTGGTTGATAGCCCCATGGCACAGAGTGTATATTTTACATGCGGAAGCCCACCATCTCCCAGAGGCTTTGAGAAAGGGTTTCTTTCTAGGTGCTTTTTGAGAGTTTTGAAAGGGGCTCTGTAAATGTTGGGTGGGGGGGTTCCTGGAGAATCATCAGATTGCTGCCACTGGTGGGCAGTTTGGAGTTTCTTCTGAGGCTGCATTCCAGTGTATTGTGCCAATGGACTTCTAAAGATACAGAGTGCATGTGGGATCTGTGGATGGAAAGTAGGGAGGATTTGGATTCCTACTTAAATCTGCAAAGGCAGTTTTTTTCTGGGAAAGAAGGCAACGGGCAATCTATGATTTATTGGAGATGGAGAGGATGACAGCTAAGGACAAAGGGAAGGTAGCTCATGAACATTTTCTGTCCATTTGGACACCTTTTGACTTTCCACCTGCAACCAGAAGTGTGCTTTTTAATGTATGATGCGGGCCCTGCAGAATAATTGAGGGAAGTCAGTCTTTAGAAGATAATATGCATGTTTGTGGGGCAGTGTTACATCGGGCGTTGAGGAATGCATGTTCTGGGCTGAGAGTTGCGGAATGTATGTTAAGAAATGAGTGAGGAGTTGCTGTGGGGATACAGGCAGGAGAAGATGCATGCAGTCCACCTGTTGAGGGGTGGCTTGACCCGAAAACAGTTCTTTGGGAAGGTTGCCGGCAGAGAGGGGTGGATAGGTGAGGTGCTTATTTTGCAGCTTTGGTCTGGGGGATGGTCCTGATGCTGTTGTAATTTGAAATGGTTGTTTGTTTACTGGGGTGGAGGTGGAAGAGAAGGGGTCTTTTGCATTGTTAAATTAGTTATTGTTTGCATAGGGTATATGTAAGAAACCTCATATGCCCTATTGAGTGTGTATTCAGTTGTGCTGTTGTTTAATAAAAACAATTGAAACTAAAAAGGGAAAAAGTTATTTTGAAGCTGGTACTACATTATTACAAGGGGCATATCAGAATAATGCAGAACACGTGAAATTGAAATGGGAGGACCCAATATACAACAGTGGTGATGGCCATGTTAATTTATATGCCAGCACCAGTTTCAAAACATATATTCAGTATCACTATATGTATAACTGGCAGCACTGCATATATGTACGTATCTTATTCTAGCTGCCTTCACCACTATGAGGATAATTTTTTTAACTTCCATGCTGTTAAGACACTTTGCCACAGGTATATTTAAGGCCTATTTTATAAAATGAAGTATCTGCATACTTTTGTTGTTGTTGTTAAGTGCCATCGAGTCGGAGTCGACTCATGGCGACCCTCTGTATAGCTATCCTAAATTGTGTTTGGTCTTCAGTCAGGCGGCTTATTGTTGACAGACTGGTACCCGTAGCTGCTGTTATTGTATCGATCCATCTCATTGCTGGCCTTCCTCTTTTGCGTTGACCTTCTATCTTGCCAAGCAGGATGTCTTTCTCTAATGATCTCTCTCTCCGCATGATGTGTCCAAAGTATGAAAGTCAAAGTCTTGTCATCTGAGCTTCTAAAGAAAGCTTAGGTTTGATCTCCTCTAGTACAGACTGGTTTGTTCTTCGGGCAGTCCATGGTATACACAGTATTCGCCGCCAGCACCATAATTCAAAGGCATCAATTTTCTTCCTGTCTGTCTTTTTCACTGTCCAGCTTTCACATCCATATGATGTTATTGAAAATACCATGGCTTGAACAAGTCGAATCTTTGTATGGAGAGAGACATCTTTGCTCTTGAGAATCTTATCTAGGTCTTTCATAGCCATTCTGCCAAGAGCAATGCGTCGTCTGATTTCTTGACTGCTTGTTGCTTCTTTATTGATAGTTGATCCAAGTAGGTTAAAGTTATTCACGATTTCAATTTCTTCTCCTTCGACGATGAACCTGTTGATTATGCCAGTTGTCATGATCTTTGTCTTCTTTACATTAAGGTGCAGGCCCATTTTGAGACTATGTTCTTTGATTGTGAGAAGCAAATGTTTCAGATCATCTTCACTTTCCGCCAGTTATGTGGTATCATCAGCACAGCGAAGGTTGTTGATGAGTCTTCCACCAATCTTCACACCTCTGTTGTCTTCATACAATCCTGCTTCTCTGATGATTTGTTCTGCATATAAATTAAACAGGTAGGGGGAAAGTATGCAGCCTTGTCTTACACCTTTGCTTATTTTAAACCATCCTGTTTCTCCTTGTTCTGTTCGAACTGTTGCTTCTTGATCAATGTACAGATTGTGCAAGAGAACGATCAGGTGTTCTGGTATACCCATGCTTCTTAATGTGGCACAGAGTTTCTCATGGTTTACACAGTCAAAAGCTTTGCTATAGTCGATAAAGCACAAATAGATATCCTTTTGGTATTCTTTAGTCTTTTCAAGGATCCATCTCACATCCGCAATGATGTCTCTCGTTCCTCGCCCTTTTCTGAACCCTGCTTGCACTTCAGGTAGTTCTTGTTCCAGGTATGATTGTAGTCTCTTTTGAATAATCTTCAGTAGAATCTTGCTGGCATGTGGGATCAGAGCGATTGTGCGATAATTTCCACAGTCAGTTGGATCACCTTTCTTTAGTATTGGTATAAACACAGATCTTTTCCAGTCAGTTGGCCATGATGCTGTCTTCCATATTTCTTGGCAGAGCCTTGTAAGTATGGTAACAGCTGCATCAGATTGCTGTAATACTTCTATGGGAATGCAATCAATGCCTGGTGCTTTGTTCTTTGATAAGGCTTTCAATGCTGCTTCAACTTTTTCTTTCATCACCAATGGTTCCAGATCATAAAGTACAAGTTGAAACGGCTGTTGGTCCACTTGATCTTTATCATATAAAAACTCTGTATATTCCTTCCATCTTTTCTTGATCTTCTCAGCATCATTCAACATAGAAACTTGAGCATCTTGTAACATTCCAATTCGAGGCTGGAACTTTTTCTTTAACTCTCGTAGCTTTAGGAAAGCTGATCTTGTTCTTCCTCTAATAGTTTCTGCTTCTATTTCCTTGCATGCGTCATTGTAGTACTTTTCCTTGTCCTGTCTTGCTGCACGTTGGAAATCTCTGTTGAGTTCTGTGATTGTCTTTCTTTCTCCTCTGGCTTTAGCTTCTCTGCATTTCTGGGTAATTTTCAGAGTTTCTTCCGTCATCCATTTTGGCCGTTTTTTCTTTTTTACCTTTTGTAGAGACTTCTCGCTTTCTTCCAACACAACCTTCTTGATGCCATTCCATAACTCTTCTGGAACTCTATCATTTGTATCTAAAGCAGCAAATCGATTTTGCAGGCAGTCTTTAAATTCCAGTGGTATATTCTTAAGGTCATATTTTGCTGCATTCATGAGTGGTTTGCTCTTTTTCAGCTTTAGCTTGAGTTTGCATACTAGTAGTTGATGATCTGTACCACAGATGTTATAGAGCTTTTCCATCGTTGACTTCCACAGATGTAGTCAATTTGATTTTTATACAATCCATTGGGTGAAGTCCATGTGTACAGTCGCCGCTTGTGTTGCTGGAAGAAGGTGTTTGAGATGAATAGATCGTTGGTCTTGCAGAATTCTATCAGTCTTTCTCCAGCTTCATTTCTGTTGCCAAGTCCATATTTTCCAACTACTTTGTCTTCTTCTTTGTTGCCAACCTTTGCGTTCCAATCACCCATGACTATCAGGATATCCTGTTTGCATGTTCTGTCAATTTCAGCTTGTATTTGTTCATAGAACTCTTCAATTTCATTCTCTTCTGCAGCTGTTGTTGGGGCATATACTTGAATTATAGTTGTGTTGATAGGCATTCCTCGTAGACGAATAGAGTTTAAGCGTTCGCTGACTGCATTGTATTTCATTACAGTTCTTGCAAGTTTCTTCTTTATTATAAATGCAAGACCATTTCTTCTTTGTCTTTCATTTCCAGCATAGTAGACCATGTGATCATCTGATGCAAAGTGCCCGATGCCAGTCCATTTCAGTTCGCTGACACCCAACAGATCAAGTTGTACACGTTCCATTTCATTCTTGACCACCTCCAACTTCCCTTGGTTCATGCTTCGTACATTCCATGTTCCAATGTGTAAGACATCTTTACAGCTTCTGACTCTCATTTCATGCGCAGCTACTGTCGCCATGCCGCGGCACCAGCACCCCCTGGTGGCGGCGTAGTTCTTCCACCGAAGGGCTGAGCCCGGGGCCACTAAGATATTTGTGATTGGGACTGGCCAGGTGCGAGGGTCAAGGGCCAGTGCCTTGTGCCAGCCTCGTTGCCAACTCCCAAAGAGAATACAGTCTTGCACAAAAGTGGAGGGAAAAGAAAAAGGCTTTATTTTCCCTTTTTGCACTAAGGGTTCAGAACATAGGATAAACACATTGGTAGACGTAGCAAAACAAGAGCTTACAGCAGCTTTTGCAAGCACAAGGTAAAAAAAACAAAAACTGTTAACTTCACAGTATAAAAGCCACCAAAACAATATTGCTTCATTTTACTCAAAAGAGCTCTGGAATGACTCTATATCACTCACGGCACAATATGCACATTCCATAGGGCTATCAAGATCTTCATGTACAGATTCCACCTGCATGGCCTCTTCTGACTGCTCTGAAGAGTCAAGATAGGTGTCCCTTATGTGAGTTGGGCTCACCGCTCCCCAGGACTTCGCAGTTTGTTTGGGCCTACGGTTCTGGGTGGTGGAATACCATACTGGCATCTCTTCCTCTAGAGGTTTAAAAACATTTTCTTTATAATGCTTTCCTCTAAAAGTTCTGTTCTTGTTCAAACTGTCTTTTAACTTTGGCTTTGGCTTGTGCTTTAGGTAAGGAGACTCTCCCTTCCAGGGTTCTTCTCTTTACTTGGCTTTAGGCAAACAATAGCAAAGATTAAAAGCTTTACCTTTGGATTTTCTTTTGGTTCTCTGGGGCGAGACAGGAGGCCTACTTTGGCTGCTGCCTTCCATATCAGTGCTTTCAGGTATTCTTCTTCTGCTCTCCCAGTCTTTCCTCCTCAGGCCTTTGAGGCCTGCCCTCTTGTGGGCTTCAGGGCCCGGTCTGATTTGGCTTTGGCCTTCTCGGCCTATCCTTTGGCTTACAGGACTGGTGCTCCTCTCCCAGCCTGTCTTTTTACTCAGGTTTGCTTTTGGACTAAATCCCAATCTTGCTCTCGTACCTTCATAGCATGTCCTCAATCCCTCTCTGGAACAGGCTCTCACTTGTTCTCTCCCAGCTGAGGAGAGTAATCCTTCCACTGCTTCCCGAGTAGAGGACCTCCAGGCAGATGAGATTCTAGCAGCTGAGCTTTTTGCAGGTAAGCTCCCGGCATATGAGCTTCCTCTTGACTCTTGCTTACCTCCTCTTAAATGTGAGCTTTTGGAACCTGAGTCCTGCCTACAGAGGTGTGGTTCTGTGGTCTCTGTCCCGACTCTCCTGCTCCCTCTAGGTGGATCCCCTGGATATTGCAGGCAATTTCTTTTTCTTTCAGAATCCAAAACTGTTTTTCTCTCCAAAAGAGGGTCCGCTGCATCACACTACATCAGCAGTCAGACGTCCCGAGGGATTTGATCCAACCACATCATAAATGCTGACTTTACTCTGAAAAGTCTTGAGCTCTTCCCCAGTAGCTAGTTGAGTGCCTTCCAACCTGGGGATCTCATCTTCCAGCACTACAGCACAATTTGTTTTGTTGTAACTATCCATTGGGTTTTCATGGCAAGATACAAAAGTAGATTGCCGGGCCTTTCTACCGCGCAGTTTAAGTTTGGTGTTGTTGCCGTTGTCACAGAAATGTGATCCTCCGCCATCAACACTATCCCATTCTGCTGCTGCCCAGATGGGTGGTTTGTCTTGGTCTGGCATCTCAGCTGAGACCTGTCCATCTTGGGAGACCCTGCCAGTAGTTAAACTACCGATAGTTTAGCTCTCAGCCTCACTGATGCACACAAGCCCTCACAGCACGACAAGCTGCAAAACTAGTGAGGGCTGCATACTTTACATTATTAAACATGGGTATAAAGATGTGCCTCAATCTTGTTGCATCTGCTCTTGAGCAGGTATAAATACCCACAGGCAGGGCCGGCCCGTCCATTGAGCAAGAATGTTTTTTGCACAGGGCCCCGCGTTTCAGGGGGCCCCGCGCAAAAAACATTCTTCAGCATCCCAAGTTTAAAAAAAAAAAACCAAACCGGCTGCTTCTGCCGCGGCAGCAGCAAGAGCTCTGCCGCGGCAGCATCAAGAGCTCTGCCGCGGGGCCCCCCCTGCCCGGCAGAGCCTCCGTGCATCCTCAGCAGCTTTCTTCATGTCCAAAACGCGGGCTTCTTTCAGAGCCGCGAGAGTTTCCTTTCTCGCGGCTCTGTTAATCCCGCCGAGGGTGATGGGATTTCCCATCAGCCCCGCGGGATTAAGAGAGCCGCGAGAAAAGAAACTCTCGCGGCTCTGAAAGAAGCCCGCGTTTTGGACATGAAGAAAGCTGCTGAGGATGCACGGAGGCTCTGCCGGGCAGGGGGGGGCCCCGCGGCAGAGCTCTTGATGCTGCCGCGGCAGAGCTCTTGATGCTGCCGCGGCAGAAGCAGCCAGTTTGGTTTTTTTTTTTATTTTAATTTTGAATGATAGGGGGGGGGGGTGGTGAGGACTGGTAATGGGCGATGGGTGGGGAGGCTAAACTGGAAGTGGGCTGATGGGGGGGGGTTGTGAGGACTGGTAATGGGCCGGGGGGGCTGGTTAGGACTGGTAATGGGCCAGGGGGGGGGTGGTGGTTAGGACTGGTAATGGGCCATGGGGGGAGGCTAAGACTGGAAGTGGGCTGATGGGGGGGGGTAGGACTGGTAATGGGCTATGGGGGGGGGCAAAGTGGGCTGATGGGGGGGGTTAGGACTGGTAATGGGCCATGGGGGGTGGAGGCTAGGACTGGTAATGGGCCATGGGGGGGGCTAAGGGGGCTGGGGGGGGTTAGGACTGGTAATGGGCCATGGGGGGGAGGCGAGGTCTGGTAATGGGCTGATGGGGGGGGTGGTTAGGACTGGTAATGGGCTATGGGGGGGCTAAGTGGGCTGATGGGGGGGTTAGGACTGGTAATGGGCTATGGGGAGGGGGCTAAGGCTGGAAGTGGGGGGGGTAGGACTGGACATGGGCTGATGGGGGGGGTTAGGACTGGTAATGGGCTATGGGTGGGCTAAGACTGGAAGTGGGCTGATGGGGGGGGGGGGTGGTTAGGAATGGTAATGGGCTGATGGGGGGGGGGGTGGTTAGGACTGGTAATGGGCCATGGGGGGGGGTAGGAATGGAAATGGGCTGATGGGGGGGGGTTATGAGTGGTAATGGGCTATGGGGGGCTAAGACTGGAATTGGGCTGATGGGGGGGGGTGGTTAGGACTGGTAATGGGCCATGGGGGGGGTTAGGACTGGTAATGGGCTGGGGGGGGGGGTTAGGACTGGTAATGGGCTGATGGGGGGGAGGGTTAAGACTGGTAATGGGCCATGGGGGGGGGGTTAGGACTGGTAATGGGCCATGGGGGGGGGAGGCTAAGACTGGAAGTGGGCTGATGGGGGGGGTAGGACTGGTAATTGGCTATGGGGGGGGCTAAGACTGGAAATAGGCTGATGGGGGGGCTAGGACTGGAAATAGGGTGATGGGGGGGTTAGGACTGGTAATGGGCTATGGGGGGCTAAGACTGGAAATGGGCTGATGGGGGGGTAGGACTGGTAATTGGCTATGGGAGGGGGGCTAAGACTGGAAATAGGCTGATGGGGGCTAGGACTGGCAATCGGGTGATGGGGGGTTAGGACTAGTAATGGGCTATGAGGAGGCTAGGACTGGAAATGGGCTGAGTGGAAGGAGGGCTTGAACTGCAAATAGCTGATGGGGATGGGGGCTTGGAATGGAAATGGGCTGTGAGGGGAGGCAGCTAGGACTGGAAATGGGTGAGGGGGGGGCTAGGACAGGAAATGGGCTGATGGAGGGGCTAGAATAGGACTGGAAATTGGCTGTTGGGGGGTGCTAAGATTGGAAATGGGCTGTGGTGGGGGTTTGGATTGAAATGGACTCATGAAGGGGCTAGAACTGGAAGTAGGCTCATGGGGGGCTTGGATTGGAAATGGGCTGAGTGGAGGGGAGCTAGGATTTGACATGGGCTGATGGTGGGGCTAGGAAAGGACTAGAAATGGGCTCATGGGGGGCTGGGATTGGAAATGAGCTGATGGAGGGACTTGGATGGGACTGCAAATAGATGGGGGAGCTAGGACTGGAAATGGGCTTATGGGGGGCTAGGACTGGAAATGGGCTGATGCGGGGACTAGAAGGGAGCGGATGCTGGGTGGGACTGGAACTAGAATGGAGCTGATGTTGGGGGAGGATTAGAATGGGATGGAGCTGGGAGAGTGAAATGGAGAGGGAAAAAATATTTTGTGTGGGAGGTAAGACAAATCTACAATTGTCCGGATATTGGGAGAGTAAGTGGGGATTGAGGATGGAGGGGTAAAATTTGAGTGGATGAAATAGGAATGAGGAAAGAGGAAAAGGAGAAAGATTAGTATGTTAAAGCAGATGTAGAGAGAGAATGGAAAAAAACTAGAAGAGAGAAGAAAAGACAAATGGACAGCAGACAATGAAGAATTAGCGGAAGACACGAAGAAACCAGAAGAAAGTGGCTGGAGCAATTGCAGCTGAAAAAAATGCACAAAAGGTAGAAAAATATCTCTTTATTTTGAATTTATTAATTGGAATATGTCAGCTCTGGGAAATGTGCATCATTAACGTCTGCGCTTTGTTTAGTACAAGAGCAAATTAATGTATAGTTTTATTTCTACAGTGTTGTACATTCCAAGTTTGGCTTTTGGGATTCCCAGTTTAATTATTGTCTTCCTGTTTCTAAATTGTGATTCCTTGTTTGGTGATGGTTTATGTTCTGTTCATGTGTAACTGAGCTGAGGTATTCTGTTTATGTAATTCCTATTTGACATTGCCACTTGTTCTCTTTCCCCAGTAGGTCATGTATTGTTGTTCTCTGAAATGTATTGGTTTAATATTTGCAGCGTTTCCTTTTGATAGTTAGGGTATGGTGCTTTATGAGTCCTGGTAGTGCTGTTAGGATACGGCGGGTTTGCTATGGGTTCTAAATGGGCAGTGTTTGTAGTAGTTCCTAATGTGTCTGGCGGTTGGCACTGGATTATAGTAATGTAGAAGTCTTTTAGTCTTTCTTTATTCATACACTCATTAAGAGGCATGTTTACTAAAAGTTCGTGTATGGTAACATTATGCAAATATTTATGCAAATGAGGACCCTTATGCAAATGAGGCCCCGCACCGAGTCTCCGCACATGGCCCCGCACCCCCCTTGGGCCGCCCCTGCCCACAGGTATATTCTTCAGAAGCATGCATACGTTTTAGTTTACTAGTTATCCAAATAAGTTTAAGCTCTGCCTATGCTCTACTCAAACTGTGCCCCTGTGCATACCCAAAATGAAAGTAAGTGTGATAGGACTTATGTGCACACTTACAGAAGAGTGATTGTCTAAGGCATATATATAAGAGCCCATTCAGCATGTGAGTTCTTTTAAATAGGGACTTATGTGCATAATTAGCACATACCTTTCTGATAATACCTGAATATTGCTGCTATACAGATAATTTTTAAGATGTGGTGACCAGAATTGCATACAATATTCAAGGTGCAGTCACACCATGGAACAATACAGAGGCATTATAATATCCTTAGTTTTATTCTCCATTCCTTTCCTTATGATTCCTAGCATTCTCTTTGCCATTTTGGCTGCCACTGCACACTAGGAGGAGGGATTCAATGTGTTATCCATGATGACACCTAAATTTGTTTGCTGGGTGGTGGTTCCTAATGTGGAACCCTGCATTGTGCAACCATAGTTTGGGTTGTTCTTTCCTAGGTGCATAACTTTGCACTTGTCCACACTAAATTTCATCTGTCATTTGAACGTCCAGTCTTCCAATTTATCAAGGTCTTCTTGCAATTTTTCACAATCCTCTTGGGTTGTAACAACTTTGAATATTTTTGTGTCATCTCTAAATTTGATCACCTCACTCGTTATTCCCATTTCCGGGTCATTTACAAATATGTTAAAAAGCAGCGGATGTAGCACAGATCTCTGGGGTACTCCACTAGTCACCTTTCTCCATAGGGAAAATTGGCCATTTAGCCCTACCCTCTACTTTCTGTCTTTTAACCAGTTCCTGATCCACAGTAGTACACTGACTCTTATCCTATGACTTTTTAATTTTATCAAGAGTCTGTTATGAGGGACATCAAAGGCTTTCTGAAAATCCAGGTACACTACAGTATATCGACTGTCTTACCTTTATCTACCTGTTTATTCACACCATCAAAAAAATATAACAGATTAGTAAGACAAGACCTTGCTTGACTGAAGCCATGTTGTTTTTTTTCCGTTAAACCATGACTATCTACATCTTCAGTAATTTTGTTCTTTATAATGGTTTCTACCATTTTGTCTGGTAGTGACGTCAGGCTCAACGGTCTAGCTTCCCGTATCACCCCGTAACATTTTTTAAAAATTGGCGCTTGATTGGCAATTTGGCAATCTTCAGGTATCACAGATGATTTTAATAATATTTCACAGAATACTAATGGTAGGTCTGCAATCTCATATTTTGGTTCTCTTAACAACCTCAGATGTATGCCATCCAGTCCAGGTGATTTGCTACTCTTTAGTTTCTGAAATAGTTGTAATACATCTTCCCAGTTTATCAATATTTCTTTCATTTCTTCCAATGCATCACCTTTAAATAACATTTCAGTCATAGGTAACTTCCCTACATCTTCTTCAGTAAAGACCAAAGCAAAGAATTCATTCAGTCTCTCCGCTATGGCCTTGTTCTCCCTTAGTACCCATTTACCCCTCTATCATCTAATGGTCCAAATGATTCTCTCACAGGTTTTTTGCTATGAATGCACTTGAAAAAAGGTTTTATTATATATTTTTGCTTCCTCAGCAAGCTTTTTTTTTAAATTATCTCTGTGCTTGCCTT
Source organism: Ichthyophis bannanicus (assembly GCA_033557465.1). Classification (NCBI taxonomy): domain Eukaryota; kingdom Metazoa; phylum Chordata; class Amphibia; order Gymnophiona; family Ichthyophiidae; genus Ichthyophis; species Ichthyophis bannanicus. Next base: position 860,330,107 of record CM066032.1, read on the forward strand.
ATCAATGACTTGTATTTAACATGCCAGTGTTTATGTTGTTCACAGTTTTCATCATTTTGCTCCCTTTTCCATTTTCTGAAAGATGCTTTTTTGGCTGCAACAGCCTCTCTGACCTCACCTTTAAACCATGCTGGCAGGTTTTTGGCCTTCCTTCCACTTTTCTTAAAGCATGGGATGCAGCTGGTCTGGGCTTCCAAGATAATATTTTTAAACAACACCCATGCTTGATGTAAATCTTTAATCTTTGCAGCTGCTCATTTTAGTTTTTTCTTAACGATTGCCCTCATTTTATCATAGTTTCCCTTTGCCATGCTTCCTTCATTTATTAAATCAAATGTGATCATGCTATGATCACTATTGCCAAGTGGTCTCAATACCCTTATCTCTTGCACTAGATCTTGTGTTCCACTAAGGACTAGGTCCAAAATGTCATCCCCTATTGTTGGTTCATGAACCAACCAGTAATTTCATCTATAAACTTTATCTCCCTAACATGTTCTGCCATGACACTGACCAGGTCGATACCAGGGTAATTTAAATCACCCATTATTATGACTGTGTTATAACTTTTGTTAGCTTCCCTGATTTCTTTGAGCATTTCATCCATTTGTTCATTCTGACCAGGCAGTCGGTAGTATACCCCCACTGCCATCAACTTCCACTTTTGACATGGAATTTAAATCCATAGAGATTCTACAGTCTATTTTGTTTTCTGTAAAACTTTAATCCTGTGTGACTCAATGCTCTCTCTAACATAGAGTGCATCCCCTCCACCAATTTGATCTACTCTATCATTGCGATATAATTTGTTCCCCGGTATCACAGTGTCCCATTGTTTGTCATCCTTCCACCAGGTCTCTGAGATACCAATCATATCTAACCTCATTTACTGCTATATATTCTAACTCTCTCATTTTAATTTTTAGACTTTTAGCATTTTCATACAAGCATTTTAGAGGTTGTATTTTATTAATAATAATCTGGTTATCAGAAGTCAAGGGTAATTTGGCATCTTTAAGCTCTGTCTGCTCTGTGCTTAAGGGCATTTGGGTTACTTTTGTCTTTATTGGAACCTGTCTGTTGATATGGCCTAACTTCAATCTTTTGCTAGTATCCTTCAAGGATACATCGTTCCAAACTATGCACTCTTGGGTAGCTGTTGGCTTTCTCCTATTATCTAGTTTAAAAGCTGCTCTATCTCCTTTTTATAGTTTATTGTCAACAGCCTGGTTCCATCCTGGTTAAGGTAGAACCCATCCCTTCGAAAAATCCCCTCCTTTTCCCAGAACGTTGCCCAGTTCCTAACAAATCCAACACATCTCTTCCTTGCACCATCATCTCATCAACGCATTGAGACTCTGGAGCTAACATAAGAACATAAGAACATAAAACATGCCATACTGGGTCAGACCGAGGTCCATCAAGCCCAGTATCCTGTTTCCAACAGTGGCCAATCTAGGTCATACGTACCTAGCAATATCCCCAAAAGACACAGGTTCCACAATGCTTGTACTGGGTCAAGCATTGATATCCTGGGTCACTTTTTAATAGTGGTTTATGGACCTTTCCTCCAGGAACTTGCCCAAACCTTTTTTAAACCCAGCTATACTAACAGCCCTTACTACATCCTCCGGTAACAGATTCCAGAGTTTGATTACACGCTGAGTGAAAAAATATTTTCTCTTATTTGTCTTAAATAGTTTACCCTGTAGCTTCATTACATGTCCCCTAGTCTTTCTATACTCTGATAGCGTAAACAAATGATCCACGTTTATCCATTCCACTCCATTCATTAATTTATAGACCTCTATCATATCTTCCCTCAGTCATCTCTTCTCCAGGCTAAAGAGCCCTAACCTTCTTAGCCTCTCTTCATAGGAGTAGCCTTCCATCCCCTTCACCAATTTGGTGGCTCTTCTCTGTACTTTATCTAATAACGCTATGTCCTTTTTAAGATACGGTGACCAGAATTGCACACAATATTCAAGGTGCGGTCGTACCATGGAGCGATACAGAGGCATTATAACATCCTTTGTTTTATTCTCCATCCCTTTCCTTATGATACCTAGCATTCTATTTGCTTTCTTGGCCGCCGCTGCACACTGGGCGGAGGGTTTTAACATGTTATCCACGATGACTCCTAAATCTTTTTCCTGGGTGGTGGTTTCTAATGTGGAGCCATGCATCGTGTAACTATAGTGTGGGTTGTTCTTTCCTAGGTGCATAACTTTGCACTTGTCCACATTAAATTTCATCTGCCATTTGGATGCCCAGTCTTCCAATTTATCCAGTCCTCCTGCAGTTTTCCACAATCCTCTTGGGTTTTAACAACTTTAAACAGTTTTGTGTCATCTGCAATTTGATAACCTCACTAGTTATTCCCTTTTCCAGGTCATTTATGAATATGTCAAAAAGCAGCGGACCCAGTACAGATCCCTGGGGTACTCCACTATTCACCTTTTTCCATTGGGAATATTGGCCATTTAGCCCTACCCTCTGCTTTCTATCTTTTAACCAGTTCCCGATCCACAATAGTACACTGCCTCCTATCCCATGACTTTTTAGCTTCGCCAAAAGTCTCTGATGGGGGACTTTGTCAAAAGCTTTCTGAAAGTCCAGATACACTATATCAACCGACTCACTTTTGTCTACCTGTTTATGCACACCTTCAAAAAAACATATCAGATTAGTAAGACAAGATCTTCCTTGTCTAAAGCCATGTTGGCTGTCTCCCATTTGGCCATGACTATTGTGATAAGGACGCTTATCATAGCTCAGGAAGGAGCTATAGAAAAGGTGAAGTGACTCTGAACAAGCAACCTGTCAGTTCTGGTAGAAATAAGAAAACAGAATTTTCCCATAAAAGTCTACCAGTCCCAGAATGCACCAGGTTTCCAGCATCCATTAGAGGAGCTGAAGTGGGGAAACGTGTGTTCAATCAGGAGGGCTATGAGGTAATCCCTAAGCACTCATCTCAAAGGGCAGGGCCTGATTCAGCACAGCTGCGCTGTATTAGGGAGGAACACTCATCTGGGCAGAATAAAGGTAGAGTTTATTCTACAGAGAATTATCCTTATCCTGAGAATCAGCTTGAGCTTGATCATCTTCATCATCAGGATGATCATCAGAAGCAGAAGCCAAACCAGACGGACAGAGAGGGCAAGAAACCCTTTGGAAGAAGGAAGAGAAAAGCCTTTGAGAGGTCTAGAAGAGTCCAGAACAGTACGTATACTGGGAGGCATTCCAAGGGCCAGCATACACCATTGGACTTGGGAAAGCCAGAGGAATGGTACTGCAGAGCTAGGAATCTCCAGACGGTACCTGTGAGAGAGACGGCTACACGTGGAAGGGACCCTGAGACCCGTGCCAGAAGGTATGTGAAGAGAGATCCTGTGTCCAGGGATCTGGATTGGAAGGCTGGACGTAAGAACTGGACTACATACTGGCCAGGCTATATAGAGAGGAACTCTAACAGCAATGGAAGCTCAGGTATGAACACTGATCTATGCCCTAGCTATAACCTTGAAAGACAGCAGGGAAACAAGTATTCTCCTGAAAGTGCTCCATTGAGAGATTCATCTGTGCCAATCCATGATATTGAACCCATGCTTGTTGAAGAAGGGGGAATGATAGCAGATGAAGATTCTGTTTACATGGACTGCTCTCTGTCTAAACTCCTTTGGTAACTTTTTGTTACAAAGTACAGCAACCATCACAAAGAAATACAAACTTGTTCTTTAATCTACTCAGAAAAGCTCCTGAAGCAGGATTTGACCCACGCAGCAGAAAGCAAGCCAGCTAAGGGGTTTCAGCTGGATAACTGCTAGCAATTGAGCCTTACCTAATTGCTTGTGAGCTAGGAGAGAATCACTTCTGAATCTATGTGGGAAGATATAAGAAGTTAACCTGAAAAGAACAGTTTTTTTCTTTCTTTGTAGCTTTTGGTTTGTTGTTTGATACATGCTAAGAAAATATTAGCTAAGCCTACAGAAAAGACCAGTTTGTTATCAACCAGGTCTTATTTCTTTTGCTTTGATTGCCTGATAAGTTAAAATGTTGTTTTCCTTATTTTGTTTTTCCAAGTTTAACACTGAAAGCAAGTAACCTGATTTATGTGCTACCAAGCATATCTGTGTTGGGAGAAATAACCCCATAAATAAATATCTTATTAGCTTTACCCAAAAGCACAACTAATTATTGTGAGCAGCTGTGTCTGGTGTGAATGAACTGCATTGCCCACAATCCCTTGCAAATCATATAGATATATGCACTTGCCAAGACTGTGAAGATTCTCACCCAGGCAGCCGTCTGACTCTATCTACATGCTGTGTAATTTTGTTCTTTATGATGGTTTCTACCATTTTCCCTGGTACTGATGTCAGGCTCACTGGTCTGTAATTTCCAGGGTCACCCCTGGAACCCTTTTTAAAAATTGGTGTTACGTTGGTGACCCTCCAATCTTCAGGTATTACAGATGATTTTAATGAAAGTTCACAGATTACCAATAGCAGGTCTGCAATCTCATATTTCAGTTCTTTCAACACTCTGGGATGTATACCATCCAGTCCAGGTGATTTGCTACTATTCAGTTTATCAAATAGTTGTAATATATCTTCCCGGTGTAGCGATATTTCTCTCAATTCCTCTGCAGTATCACCTTTAAATACCACTTCAGTCTTGGGTAACATCCCTACATCTTCCTCAGTAAAGACCGAAGCAAAGAATTCATTCAGTCTCTCTGCTATAGCCTTGTTTCCTCTTACTGCCCCTTTTACCCCTCTATCATCTAATGGTCCAATTGACTCTCTCACAGGCCTTTTGCTACGAATGTACTTGAAAAAGTATTTATTTCATGTTTTTGCTTCCGTAGCAAGTTTCTTCTCAAATTCCCGCTTTGCCTGCCTTATCAATGCTTTGCATTTAACTTGCCAGTGCTTGTGCTGTTTCCAGTTTTCATCATTTGGCTCTTTTTTCCATTTCTTGAAGGTTGTTTTTTTGGCAGCAACAGCCTCTCTGACCTCACCTTTAAACCATGCTGGCAGTTTTTTGGACTTTCTTCCACTTTTCCTAATGCGTGGAATACAGCTGGTCTGGGCTTCGAGGATAGTATTTTTAAATAACACCCAAGCTTGCTGTAAGTTTTTAACCTTTGGAACTGCTCCTTTTAGTTTTTTCCTAACTATATTCCTCATTCTATCATAGTCTCCCTTTTGAAAGTTAAAAGGTAGTACTGTGGATGCCTTTACTATCTGTCCTCCACTAATTAAATCAAACATGATCATACTATGATCACTATTGCCAAGTGGTCCCAACACCCTTATTTCTTGCACCAGATCTGGCGTTCCACTAAGGACTAGGTCCAGTATGGCTTCCCCTCTGGTCGGTTCATGAACCAGCTGCTCCAAGAAGCAGTCATTTATTCCATCTAGAAACTTTATCTCTTTAGCTTGTCCTGCTGTGACACTGACCCAGTCGATACCGGGGTAATTGAAATCACCCATTATTACTACTCTGTTGTGACTTTTGTTAGCTTCCTTGATTTCTTTGAGCATTTCATCATCCATTTGTTCATTCTGGCCAGGCGGTCGATAGTATACTCCAACTGCCATCACCTTCCCCTTCATAAATGGAATTTCAATCCATTGAGATTCTACAGCAAATTTTGTTCCCTGCAAAACTTTAATCCTTTCTGACTCAATGCCCTCTCTAACATAGAGCGCAACCCCTCCACCAATTTGATCAGCTCTATCATTGCGATATAGTGTGTATCCAGGTATCACAGTGTTCCACTGGTTATCCTCCTTCCACCATGTCTCTGAGAGTGCAATCATATCTAACCCCTCATTTAGTGCTATATATTCTAACTCTCCCATCTTATTATTTAGACTTCTAGCATTGGCATACAAGCATTTTAGAGACTGTATTTTATTCATATTAATCTGGCTATTGGTAGGCAGGGGTAATTTGGAATCTTTATGCTCTGTCTGCTCCTTACTCAAGGGCATTTGGGCTACTATACTCCCTTTTGGAACCTCACTGCTTTTGGTAGTATCCTTCAAGGATACCTTTGTCCGAACCATGCACTCCTGGGTGACTGTCGGCTTACCCTAATTTCTAGTTTAAAAGCTTCTCTATCTCTTTTTTAAAGGTTAATGCCAGCAGTCTGGTCCCATCCTGATTAAGGTGAAGCCCATCCCTTCGGAAGAGCCCCCCCTTTCCCCAGAATGTTCCCCAGTTCCTAACAAATCCAAAACCCTCATCCTTGCACCATTGTCTCATCCACACATTGAGACTCCGGAGCTCTGCCTGTCTTTTGGGTCCTGCACGTGGAACAGGAAGCATTTCGGAGAACGCTATTCTGGAAGTTCTGGATTTCAACTTCCTACCTAAAAGCTTAAATTTAGCCTCCAGAACTTCCCTACCACATTTTCCTATGTCATTGGTACCAACATGTACCAAGACAGCAGACTCCTCCCCAGCACTATCTATGATCCCATCTAGGCGGTGCGTGAGGTCCGCTACCTTCGCACCCGGCAGGCATGTTACCAGGCGATCCTCACGTCCACCAGCCACCCAGCTATCTACATTCCTAATGATTGAATCACCAACTATAACAGCTGTCCTGATCCTCCCCTCATGGGGACATGGCCCTGGAGAAACGTCCTCGGTGCGAGAGGGTTTTACATCACCTGGAGGACAGGTCCTAGTTACAGGATCACTTCCTGCCACACCAGGGTGATGCTCTCCTGTCACGTGACCTCTCTCCTCCATGGCAACAGGGATGCTGCCAGACTGGAGGTGGGACTTCAGGACTATATCCCTGTAGGTCTCGTCCATGTACTTCTCTGTCTTTCTTATATCTTCCAGGTCTGCTACTCTAGCCTCTAGAGAACGGACTCGTTCCCTGAGAGCAAAGAGTTCTTTCTACCTTTTGAGTCTTGCATGTAGAATGGGAAGTATTTCTGAGAATGCTACGCTGGAAGTTCTGGATTTCAACTTTCTACCTAAAAGCCTAAATTTGGCCTCCAGAACCTCCCTACCACACTTTCCTATGGCATTGGTACCGACATGTACTAAGACAGCAGACTCCTCCCCAGTGCTATCTAAAACATTATCTAGGTGGTGTGTGAAGTCACTACCTTCACACCAGGCAGGCATGTTACCAGACGATTCTCATGTCCACCAGCCACCCAACTATCTACATGCCTAATGATCAAATCGCCAACTATAGCGACTGTCTTAACCCTTCTCTCATGGGCACATAGCCTTGGATAAACCTCCTCAGTGCAAGAGGGTTTTGCATCACTTGGAGGACAAGTCCTAACTACAGGATCATTTCCTGCCACTCCAGGGTGATGGTCTCCTGTCATGTGACCTCTCTCCTCCATGGCAACAGGTGGGACTGCAGTACTATGTTCCTGTAGGTCTTGTCTATATTTCTCTCTGTCTGCCTTATGTCCTACAAGCCTACTACTCTAGTTGAGAGCAAAGAGCTCCTTGCACCTAGTGTACATGTAAGACACCTCACCGAGAGAAAATCATACATGTGACACTCAATGCAAAAGCCCCCATCTTGCTGCTGGACTGCTGTCTGCATCTTAGTTTCAAGGTATATTTAAGTTGTTCACTTACTTAGGTTTGCTGGGGATATTTATACTAAAACAACTATATCTAATGAGGCACATTCCAATCTGTCCATCCAGCCCCTTTTGCGGCCAACTAGAAGGAGGACGCCCGGAGTTAGACCCGATCCTGATCCCATGGGGGCTAGATGTGCCCGCAGGATCAGAATCAGGTCTATGGCCTGGACATGCAGGCCTGGTCCCAATTCTGATCGGCCTGCATGCCCAGCCACATGCCTAACTACTTCAGTCAGGCTCCTTTCAGGAGCCGCAAATGCCGGCCGCCACCAAAATTCTTCTTTCCTTTCAGCCGGACCCTCGATCCGGCTTCCCATGACCAGGATCCAGCTGCAAGGAACTTCCTGCATACCCCTACCTCTCTTTCCAGGCCCAGCAGCATGATCCCCCGACATCCAGGGGGACTTATTCTACCTCTGCGGTGGAATAAGTCCCTTGTCTAAGTTCACGGCCCTGGATGTACAGGGCCGACCTCTGAATTGGCCCCATACATCTGGGATCACGGCCTGCCTATGCCCCGCCCTCGCTCTGCCTCCAGAACACTCCCTTCAGTCCCCATCTAGGCCTCCCTGTACAAACATATGGGGTGTCTTTAGCCGGGGACGCCAGGGGAGTGAATAGTGGGGATGGATCCCCAATTCATTTAATGGACTTTGTTCACCTCAAGATTAATTAATCTCAGCTCCTTAATTAATGTATTCCTGATAAGGATAACCAGCTGCACCTGAATGTGAATATAGGCACCCCCTTTCCTTTAATAGGTTTAAGAGCCTATAAATCTAAGATTAGTCTTCTTCAACCCCAGTGACTAAGAGCCATTACCTGTTCTTCGGAGCTGGTCGCTCATCCAGCAGTACGGGGCTAGGCATTTAGTTGCTGGAGCAGCATCATGCAGCTAAGGTTGTTGTAGTTTTGGAGTCTTCTTGTCCTGTCGGTCAAGAACTGACAGCTGTTTCCCAGTGTGGTGAGCTGTTGGCTCTCAGAGGGTTATCTTCAGTGCACCTGGGAAGGACTTGGGAAGAACTTCCAAGTCAGGGCTCCTATGGACCCAGGAATAACAGTGCTGCTGCAGGATTGTTGAACTCAGTGGTGCAGAGGAACAGTGAGCATAAGAGCTTATTCTTGGTGCGGTGGGAGGTTTTCTTGCTTTTTCTCTTCAACATCCTACTGTATTTACTTTGGAAACAATTTGGTCTGCCATTAAAACAACTTTGGGAGATGCTTGTTTTGCAGTTGCAATTCTTGACAGCCCAAGTACAGACTAATGTGAATGTTATTCAACAGCATGCTGGAGATTTGGCTAGCTTACAGGATTCCAGTTCCTCAACCCAAGAAAATGTTGGCGAGTTGGAGGATTCAGTCAATGCCTTTTGTAAGACGCTGGCTGTGAAAACTTATCTAGAGAATTTCTCCAGATACCAGAATCTGAGGCTTACTAATTTTCCTAAGTCTGTGCATGTAAACGCAAAGGGGATGTTCAAACGATATTTAATTGAGGTATTGGGGGTTCCTAGTGAGTCCCATCCTCCTGTTTCCAAATTATATTATATTCTAGTGGGACAGTGGTATATGGGTTCTGGAGATATCATGAGAGTCCATAAGGCAGATTCCTTGGACGTCACAATGATTTTAGAAGTTGCCAATGATGATGCCTGTATACTAGCTACTCTCTTGGTTATCTTTACACTTTCGTTTGATAAGGACTGGTTCCTGAAGATGTTTTTTCAGAAGAGAACAATTTTGTTTAGAGATCTGTGCTTGAGTTTTTCCTGACTTATGTTGTGAAACACAGAAAAGAAGACATGAATTCTGCCTTCTGTGTCCAGGAGTCCAAGAGCTGGGGGGGGGGGGGGGGGTGTCGATTCTATTTGAAATTTCTCTGTTAGTGCATTGTTAAGGTGTAGTCTTTTGCCTATATATATATATATTTTTTTTTACTGGACCAGTTGTCAGCGTTTCTGAGTGCTCAGAGGACCACTGTTATTGTTGATACTGTTGCTGCAGAAAGATAGATGTAAGCAAGACTGTGGGCACAATATTTGAAAGACATTTACACAGTTTACAGCCCAGTAAACCATGTAAATGCCTTTAATCAGGATATTCAATGGCACTCATATGGTTAGTGCCATTGAATATCCCCTTCTAACCCTGCTACAGGCTCCGATGCTATGCAGTTAGCATCGGGCATGTCATGGGCATTTCAGGGCAGAGTCGAGGTGGAGGTTGTCGTTAACCAGGTAGGGGCGATATTGCACTGCTACCCTGTTAGCGACCTGTAGGTAAAACTAGGCCAGTGTTTGCTTCGCCTAGTTTTACACGTGGGAACTAACTGGGTAGTAGTGCAATATTGCTGCTACCTGGTTAGCCTCTGCGGTGGTTTCCTGTGTGGAAAACCCAGATATTCAATGCCATCTCCGCGGCATTGAATATCCGGGGTTAGGGGTCTATGGGCATGCTATGCGCCATAGTGGCACATAGCCTGCCCAACTGAATATCGGGCCCTGTATGTCTAATGGATCATTTTCCTTTAAATTGGTATAATGGTATTTATTTTTTTCAAGGTATTCCTCTCTCAGTTGTGAGCTTGTGTAAGGGGTTGTTTAAAAATGTATTGCCTTGTTTGGATCTGCATGCTGACAGATCTTTTCTTATGTATATTTTTTTGTACACCTTCTCTTTTCCTTATAAATATATTATGCATGCTCGGTTGTTATTGTAAAATGTCTAAAGTATAAAATAAAATAAAAAAGAGATGCTGAAGGAAGAGAGTTCATAGTGTTGAGGGAAATCTAAGAGGAACCGTGAATTTGTGCAATCATTGGTTCTACATGACTAATGTGCACAAGCTAGAGACAGGAAATCTTTACTGGCTTGTAATGGAAAGAGATTTCAATTATGTGGTGTATCCAGCTGCTTATCTGAAGGCTCAGGAGGTTATTGTTAAAATTAAAATAATCAAAAATGTTGCCTATTTGTGCTAGAAACTCATACGTCTGGATACCTGGAGACTTCTGCATCCAGGTGAGCTAAAATTCACTCATCTCTCCAAAACTCAGGCAATGCAAAGAAGACTTGATTCTCTCTTACTGACAGAGAAGCTGTTTAGTAAAATAACGGGACTAGAAATTGATCAATTCAGTATTTCAGATCATGCACCAGTGCTGATGGAATTTCATTATAGAAGAATGGAAGCAGGCAGGGCTTGGCCGATGCCTTAGGAGGTACTGGCAGATGTGGGTCTTAAAACATTTCTGCTAGCCAAGTAGGAGGAGTACTTATACACTAATGAGGTTCATGAGGACATATTTGAGAACATTATTGCTGCCCTTAACACATCCACTGCACAAACTGACCCTTGCCCAGCCTTTTGGATAAGGGAGCTACGAAGTGATCTTAGCCCTCTCATCATTAGAATGATGAATTTATCCTTTACATCTGGGTCTTTCCCATCAGCCCTCAAGAGAACATCCATTAGACCCCTCTTGAAGAATCCCAAACTCGACTCACAGAAAGTCGAATCTTATAGACCCATAGCTAGTATTCCCTTTCTAGCGAAAGTAATTGAAAAGGTAGCTCAAAGTCAAATACAGGATCACATTGACACTGCTTCCCCTCTAGACCAATGCCAGCATGGCTTCAGGGAGTTCCACGATGTGGAAACCCTCCTCACTACCCTATTCAACAACATCATCACAGGCATTGACAACATCCATCAAGGCTTTGTGCTTATTTTCCTGGACATTGCCGCTGCTTTCGACTCTGTACATCACGATCTGTTACTAGGGCGGCTAAGAGAAAAGGGCATCAATGACACTGCCCTGGCATGGTGCAAATCATACCTGGATCAGAGATGGCAGTATGTAACTTCAGGAACAGCAACATCCACACCTTTCTATCAAAAACAGGGTGTGCCACAAGGGTCATCCCTATCATCGCTCTTATTTAACATATACATACAGCCAGTCTGCAACATTATCAAATCCTTCAAGGTCGGCTGTCTAATATACGCAGACGACATTCTTCTCTACATGCCTTTTTCCACACTCAACATGGATCTTTCACCGATAACCAAATGCTTTGATGCAGTGTCTGAATGGCTTCAATCCCAAAACCTCCGAATTCAGCACAGGAAAACGGAGGTTCTCTTCATCACCAGAGACCCATTGTTCACCCCCCCCCCTTCCCAGTTAAAAGTGAAAGAAGCCGAGCTCCAAACAAAGCCTTCAATCCGATACCTGGGGGTCACCTTGGACCAGCATCTGGATATGAAATTACATATATCCAACATAGAGCGATTTATCTCAAAATCCGGACACTCCGCCACCTTCGCTCCCTGCTTGATCCTGAAGACTTCCGGACTATATTCCAAGCGCTAACCCTACCGCACCTTGACTACGCTAATGCCGTTTTTCAAGGCCTCCCACACTCCACCTTAAACCCCTTGCAACTTGCCATGAACACTGCGGCCAGAGTTCTCTACGGAGCATCAAGAAGGGACCATGTAACACCTATTCTAAAGCAGCTCCACTGGCTCCCCATACACGGGAGACTGTTGTTCAAAACATTATTACTCACTTTCAAGGCTATCAAAGGCATCACCTCCTCCTCTCTAATAAACCTCATTCAGACCGTTCCACCTAACAGATCCAGGAGAACTATATCTACAAACTCGCTAATAATCCCTAAGGCAGCAACTAAATGCTCACGAGCGACATCTAACAGGGCGTTCAGTTTCTATGCCCCTAAGTGCTGGAACACTTTACCACCTGAAATTCGGGCTATCCCTGATCTAACCTCATTCAGAAAGGCAATCAAATCCCATTTATTCCCCCACTACTACCAGAACACCCAATCACCTTCCTGACCTCCAACCCCCACTGAACACCCAACCTGATCTAAGAATAATACTGTTGTATGTACATGTAAATACTTTGTAAATTGTTTCAGTTAAAAAATTTCCCCAGGTATTATCCAAGTTCGTTTTCCTGTTCAATGTAAAACCAAACAGCTTGTTGTTCTGGTCTTTTTGTTGTACTGTAAATCGCGCTGATCCCAAATAGTGCAGTATATAAGAGCTTGTAATAAATAAATAATAAATAAATAAATATTCAAACCTTTTGGGGAAACCACCACAGTGTTCCTGAGAGGGCCTATAATAACCTATTTGGTGAATAAGAGAGCAAATGGATTAAGTCTTCTCTTACTAAGTGAGCAACTTAAGGCAGTACGTTTAATATTAGCTAGAGAGAATTCACTCAAAAACAGAGAGCATGTTTGCTTTACATGCCACCATTAACACAATGGTCCACAAGTGGATGATAAGGGGGTGATTTTATAATGTCATTTCCCATTGTACACAGCCATATACACGTGTGCATGGCCTCTTATGAAATATGGACTGGTGTAAAAGCATGCTTTCTGGTATGAACATCTGCATCTTGCCTGTAAATGTAGCTGGGGGCATAGTCTTGGCAGAGCATAGGCAGAGTTCACTTCTGATTATGAAACATCTTAATCTAGTCACATGCTTACTTTACTTGCATTCATTTCACCCGCTCTAGAGAAGCGGCAAGTGTCTGTGTCTGAACTAAGTTGCAATCTCTCTTATGCTTGTATTTTATAAAAACTCATAGGCACCTATGTGTGTTTATAAAATAGCACCTAAGTGCCTAATTGTCCTCTTAATCTAGGTGCCCCCTTATGAAATTTACCCTCTAAATATGCTGCTATACCAAAAGGATAGAATCTTTAGATGTGACAACAAAGAAGGTGCTTTGCTAGACTAGCGCAAACTGAAACAGGCTCATGATTCATTTCCATTACAGGAGATAAAACAAGAATAGCAAGTAACTTCAGTCAGCAAATTAATGCAGCATTTCAGCAATATATGTCACCTCTGCAAACCTGTTTAGATGTCACCTGCCACTAGTTTCAGGAACATTGCCATGTCTCTAAATTTAAATTCATTTGTTTCTCTCACTGAGTCTCCACCACATTCTCTCCATACCCCTACTTTCTGCCTTCCCTCTACCCTATCAGAATTCTGAAAAACTTTTGTGCTTTATTCTTGACACTTCCCTGTCCTTTAAGGATCAAATTAATGAGGCTTTCAGTTCTAGTTTCTTTGTCTTGCTCTGTATTTGCACTGCATGTCTGCCTTCACCATTTCCTAACTCTAACTTCTTATTATCTCCCTGGAGACTTCCAGATTTGATTATTGTAATGCCCTGTACAATGGCCTCCCTTTCTGCGCAAACTCCTTCAACTAGTGCAGTCTATAGCTGCTAAACTCATCTTTGACTCACTAGATTGACCACACTCTTCCCCTTTTAATCTCATTTCACTGTTTGATAATCTCTGCCCATCTCAAATTCAAAATTCTTACTCTTGTTCACTGAGCCTACCAAACAGCTTCCCCATCATACCTTGCCACCCTTATTTCCCCTTATGGCTTTCTGTACTCTCTTTTCCTCTCTCTTCGCCTTCCCTCCCCCCTCTGCCCTACATCAAATCGTCTCCAGATACTCTTCCTTTGTGTAACTTCGCCCTTATCTCTTGGTCTCCCTTACTATCTCTCTCAGGTAGGTGCCATTGTTTCTTAGGTTGTTTGGAGGTTCATGCAGGGGAACTCAGCTACTGCTATACCCCTGATTGAACAGCGGCATTTTCTCTATCAGGAGGTTATTAGCCTGGAGTGTTGATGGAGGAAGAGATATCTGCCTAGCTAGCCTGATAGCCGAATCAACCATAGCTATCATGGGGAGACAGATTGTCCTCACATCCATCATCCTCTATTAACTCAATTTATCTACTGCTAATCTTCTGCCACAAGTATTAATCTTTCATTAGAGAGGCTTCCAGCCTACCTTGCGGCTGCATTCATCTTCCTCAGCTCTTCTGCAGACCCACTCCATGGTGCATCTTCTGATTATTATTTTAAATACTTCAGCATTTCATCTAAGTTCTAGTCTTGAAAGACTAGAAAAGGGGACTGTTACTTCTGGAGAGAGATCTGCAACTGTGAGTATATACTTCTGGGAATTTTCTGAAAGGAATTCTTCTTTATTAAAGCTAATTAATCTGTGAACCAACTATTTTTTGTTAAATTAGTCAGGGCCTAGTAGCAGCAGTTTAAGTTTACATTTAAAACACAGAAGAGAGCTTTCTGGTTAAATTTCATACCCAGCAGAGAGCTTGTAGTTTAAATTTAATAGTCATTCAGGGCCTAGCATCAGCAAAGTACTTTTAGTTTAAATTTAAAACACAGAAGAGAGCTTTCTGGTTAAATTTAGAACCCAGCAGAGAGCTTGTAGTTTAAATTTAATAGTCACTCAGGGCCTAGCATCAGCAAAGTACTTTTAGTTTAAATTTAAAACACAGAAGAGAGCTTTCTGGTTAAATTTAGAACCCAGCAGAGAGCTTGTAGTTTAAATTTAATAGTCACTCAGGGCCTAGCATCAGCAAAGTACTTTTAGTTTAAATTTAAAACACAGAAGAGAGCTTTCTGGGTAATTTAGAACCCAGCAGAGAGCTTGTAGTTTAAATTTAATAGTCACTCAGGGCCTAGCATCAGCAAAGTACTTTTAGTTTAAATTTAAAACACAGAAGAGAGCTTTCTGGTTAAATTTAGAACCCAGCAGAGAGCTTGTAGTTTAAATTTCATAATAAGTTAGAGCCTAGCAGCAGCAAAGAGCTATAATTTAAATCAAATAAGAATATAGCTTACCTCAGCAGCACAGGACAGGGTACTGTGCAGCAGCCCTCTTTTAATGTGTTATTTCCCTCCCTCCCTCCCCACACCCACCCACACCTGGGATAATCGTAGCTTTATAGGTACTTATACATTTTAACAGACAGGAGGTGCTCTCAGGTGAAGCTCGTTACCCAAATCAGTCATACATTAAGGAACTGAGATTAATTAAGCTTCAGGTGAACAAGGTATATTAAATGTATTAGGTACAGTTTTATTGGCAACCCTTAGTAAGTAAAGAACTTAAAGATCTAAACAAAAACTTAAAACTAAGATGCAGACAGCAGTCCAGCAGTGAGATGGGGGCTTTCCAGTCTTTTGCATTGAGTGTCACATGTATGATTTTGTCCCAGTTGGTGAGAGGTCTTACGTGTGCACTAGGTGCAAGGAGCTCTTTGCTCTCAGGGAATGAGTCCATTCTCTAGAGGCTAGAGTAGCAGACATGGAAAACATAAGACAGACAGAGAGGTACATAGACGAGACTTACAGGGATATAGTCCTGAAGTCCCACCTCCAGTCTGGCAGCATCCCTGTTGCCACGGAGGACAGAGGTCACGTGACAGGAGAGCATCACCCTGGTGTGGCAGGAAGTGATCCTGTAACTAGGACCTGTCCTCCAGGTGATGTAAAACCCTCTCGCACCGAGGAAGTTTCTCCAGGGTCATGTGCCCATGAGGGAAGGGTTAGGACAGCCGTTATAGTTGGTGATTCGATCATTAGGCATGTAGATAGCTGGGTGGCTGGTGGACGTGAGGATCACCTGGTAACATGCCTGCCTGGTGCGAAGGTAGCGGACCTCACGCACCTCCTAGATAAGGTCTTAGATAGTGCTGGGGAGGACTCTGCTGTCTTGGTACATGTCGGTACCAATGACATAGGAAAATGTGGTAGGGAGGTTCTGGAGGCTAAATTTAGGCTTTTAGGTAGGAAGTTGAAATCCAGAACTTCCAGGGTAGCATTCTCCAAAATGTTTTCCATTCCACGTGCAGGACCCAAAAGGCAGGCAGAGCTCCGGAGTCTCAATGCGTAGATGAGACAATGGTGCAGAGATGAGGGTTTTGGATTTGTTAGGAACTGGGGAACATTCTGGGGAAAGGAGGGGCTCTTCCGAAGGGATGGGCTTCACCTTAACTGGGATGGAACCAGGCTGCTGCATTAACCTTTAAAAAGGAGATAGAGCAGCTTTTAAACTAGATAATAGGGGAAAGCCGACAGTCGCCCAAGAGCGGATGGTTCGGAAGAATGTATCCTTGAAGGATACTACCAAAAGGAGTAAAGTAGCCCAAATGCCCTCAAGTATGGAGCAGACAATGCTTAAAGATCCCAATTACCCATGTCTACCAATAGCCAAATTAATATGAATAAAATACAGTCTCTAAAATGCTTGTATGCAAATGCTAGAAGTCTAAAAAATAAGATGGGAGAGTTAGAATATATAGCACTAAATGAGAGGTTAGATATGATTGGAATATCAGAGACATGGTGGAAAGAGGACAACCAGTGAGACACTGTGATACCTGGTACAAACTATATCATAATGAAAGAGCTGATCAAATTGATGGAGGGGTTGCGCTCTATGTTAGAGAGGGCATTGAGTAAGAAAGGATAAAAGTTTTGCAGGAAAAAATAATTTGCTGTAGAATCTCTGGATTGAAATTCCATGTAAAAAGGGGAAGGCGATGGCAGTGGGGGTGTACAATCGACTACCGGGCCAGAATGAACAAATGGATGATGAAATGCTCAAAGAAATCAAGGAAGCTAACAAAAGTTACAGTGCAGTAATAATAATGGGTGATTTCAATTACCCCGGTATCGACTGGGTCAGTGTCACAGCAGTACATTCTAGGGAGATAAAGTTTCTAGATGACATAAATGACTGCTTCTTGGAGCAGCTGGTTCATGAACCGACCAGAGGGGAAGCCATATTAGACCTAGTCCTTAGTGGAACACCAGATCTAGTGCAAGAGATAAGGGTGTTGGGGCCACTTGGCAATAGTGATCATAGCATGATCGCCTTTGATTTAATTAGTGGAGGAGAAATCTACAGTACTACCTTTTAACTTTCGAAAGGGAGACTATGATAAAATGAGGAAAATAGTTAAGAAAAAACTAAAAGGAGCAGTTGCAAATGTTAAAGACTTACATCAAGCTTGGGTGTTGTTGAAAAATACTATTTTGGCAGCCCAGACCAGCTGTATTCCATGCTTTAAGAAAAGTGGAAGGAAGTCCAAAAAACTGCCAGCATGGTTTAAAGGTGAGGTCAGAGAGGCTGTTGTTGCCAAAAAAGCATCTTTCAGGAAATGGAAAAAAGTGCCAAACGACGAAACCTGGAAACAGCACAAGCACTGTCAAATCAAATGCAAGGCATTGATAAAGCAGGCAAAGGGAAAATTTGAGAAGAAGCTTGCTATGGAAGCAAAAATGTGAAATAAAGATTTTTTTCAAGTACATTCGCAGCAAAAAACCTGTGAGAGAGTCAGTTGGTCCATTAGATGATAGAGGAGTTATAGGGGCACTAAGAGGCGACAAGGCGATAGCGGAGAGACTGAATGAATTCTTTGCTTCGGTCTTTACTGAGGAAGATGTAGGGATATTACCGATGACTGAAGTGGTATTTAAAGGTGTGGAAGAATTGAAGGAAATATCTATACATCGGGAAGATGTATTACAGCTATTAGATAAACTGAAGAGTAGCATATCACCTGGGCCGGATGGTATACATCCAAGGGTGTTGAAAGAACTGAAATATGAGATTGCAGACCTGCTATTAGTAATCTGTGAACTATCATTAAAATCATCTCTAATACCTGAAGATTGGAGGATCGCCAATGTAACACCAATTTTTAAAAAGGGTTCCAGGGGTGATCCGGGAAACTACAGACCGGTGAGCCTCACGTCAGTACCGGTAGAAATGGTAGAAACCATCATAAAGAATACAATTGCTCAGCATGTAGACAGTCATGGCCTAATGGGAGACAGCCAACATGGCTTTAGACAAGGAAGATCTTGTCTTACTAATCTGTTATGTTTTTTTGAAAGTGTGAATAAACAGGTGGACAAAGGTGAGTCGGTTGATATAGTTTATCTGGACTTTCAGAAAGCCTTTGACAAGGTCCCTCATCAGAGACTTTTGGCAAAACTAAAGAGTCATGGGATTGGAAGCAGTCTACTACTGTGGATCAAGAACTGGTTAAAAGATAGAAAGCAGAGGGTTGAGCTAAATGGCCAATTTTCCCAATGGAGAAAGGTGAACAGTGGTGTACCCCAGGGATCTGTGCTGGGTCTGCTGCTTTTTGACATATTCATAAATGACCTGGAAAGTGGAATAACGAGTGAGGTTATCAAATTTGCAGATGACACAAAACTATTTAAAGTTGTTAAAACCCAAGAGGATTGTGGAAAATTGCAAGAGGATCTTGATAAATTAGAAGACTGGGCATCAAAATAGCAGATGAAATTTAATGTGGACAAGTGCAAAGATCTCCAGGAACTAGGAGGAATGAGTCTTCACATATGGGTATGTCGGTACCGACGGAGTCTGCGCGGGAACGCTTCCCAGCGTCCAATCAAAAAGCTTTTGGAAGCATCCCACCACGCCTGCGTGCTGCCTTCCCGCCTTTCCCAACTGCCTCTCCTCAGTTTTCGTTTTCCATGGAGCCGGCAGGACGTCCTCCTGTCACCGCAGAAAATTCTTCTTTTATTTCTTTAGTTTTCTTGTGGTCGCGGCTGTCTTCCCGACGCCACCGGTACCGCCGGTGTTTTCTTTTTCTTTTCTTGTGAAATTTTCCTTTACAGGGAATATTTTTTCTTCATAGTGTCTCACGGTTTCTCAGGCCTTTTAGGCCTCTTCTTTTTCCTCATGGAACCGCCAGCCACTTTCTCCAAGAAATGTTCATACTGTGGCGGTACAACTTTATTTTTAGACCCTCAAAGTCGGTGTCTAACCTGTTTGGGTCCTGACCTTTTTCCTCTGCCCTTGGGCAACAGTATTGTGAGAGAAGGTTTTCAACATCGAGTTTCCCTCGATACCCAGTTCCCTTCCAACTTCAGGGCACCGACCATTCCTTCTTCTACACAGGATCAGGTAACCCACAAACAGTCTGTTAAGACTAGCCAGTCCTCGAGCGGCAGATCTCATGCACAGCATAGAGATGCCTATGGCCTTGCCCTCGAGAATCCACTGGCTCCAGAACCCCGGCGGGAGGCTTCGGCCTCCAAAGCGTATGAGGGGTTTCAGGTTGTTCCTGGGGTTCACCCCCCACAGAACATACCTGAGCCGTGCCCGGTGGCGGCATCCGCTTCGAGCGGTACCGATACCCCGGCATTGGCACTGGTGTTGGATGAAACACTCCTCACCAGGGATCGTCGTCTGGCGTCCTCGGTACCTACGGGTCCAACGGATACGTCCCAGACTGACTTTCCAGTATCGGTACCGTCACCGATACTACCTCCGACGTCAGTACCCTCCAGACGTGCATCGATAGACTCGCTTCCTTCGATGCCGAGTCTGGAATCGATCTCCAGTCTGGAGGACTGGGTACCGACTCGCCTTGGTACCGGCTCCCGTCGGTACCGAAGGCTCGGTTCCGATGGTTTGGATCCACAACTCTCGGTTCCTCCGATGTTGCTTGAGTTGCCATCGGCTGGGTTTCATCCATCGGTATCAGACACGGTACCGAAGTCAGTACCGAGGTCTACATTACCCTTGAGGTCGGTTTCTTCCATGCTTCGCTCGTCAGGTTCGCTACCCTCAATGCCGAGTTTGGAATCGATCTCTAGTCTGGGAGACTGGGTACTGACACGCCTTGGTACCGCTACCTGTCGATACCGGAGGCTCGGTGCCGAGGGTGACTGCCTAAAGTTTTCGGTTACCTCGGCACCGAGTGAGCTGTCACCGATGGCTGTTCCGATGTCTGTGTCGGGTTCGGTTCCAACATCGGTACCGGTATCGGCATCGGTACTGGTATCCTCTGTAGCATCGTGGCCAGCTCCTTCCATGCTTCTTTCAACAGGATCACTCCCATCTAAACCAAGTTTGGAGTCGATACCTGGCATGGACGATGTGGTACTAACTGTCACTAGTCCTGACCTCCAGTACTGGTGGCCATCCTTTAAGGATTCCTCACTGCACCGTGCAGGATCTTCTATGCCTATATACTTGGATAGATCCTTCGGTGCCCAGGCTAGTTCTGCAAGTCTAACCTGTCTAAGGGAGGTTCCCTTTGGGGATCCCTCTTTTCAGAGTTTCCTCCTGAATATGGCAAGATCACTTGCCATTCCCATTCCTACCGAAGCAAGGAACAACATAATGCTTCCTTTGCATCATTCCTTGCAGGATCTCCTTCTAGGAATGTGGGAAGCACCTTTAAGGGTACCCCCACCTTCCAGAGCAACTGATCTCCTATATCAGGTGCCCCCTTCTCCAGGGTTTCAAAAGACTCAACTTCCCCATCATTCCATTGTAGTGGAATCAGCACTGAGGCGGGTGAAGAGTAAGAAAAAGCACTCTTCTTGTCCGCCAGGTCGTGAGTCTAAAACACTAGATGCCTTTGGACGTCAAACCTTCCAGACATCTATGCTTTCAGCAAGAATTCTCTCATATATTTTTTATATGAGTTTATCTCTTGAGGAGGTCACAAAGGAATTGCATCTTTTGACTCCTTCCATTCCAGAACCCAAGAGTGCAGACTATTCCTCACTGCTTAGTCATATTCAAAATAGCTCTTGGTTTCTTACTTGTGCTTCCCTAGACTCCTTTGAGTCTGTTAGCAGGACTTCTGCTATGGCTATAGGGGCACGACGTAGGGCCTGGCTCCAAGCTTCAGGTTTGGAAAAATGGGCACAGCACAGACTGGGAAATACTCCTCGCACTGGAGAATATCTCTTCAACAAGGAGTCTTTATGTCAGGTTGCTCAGTTATCCACTGATTTACCTGTTTCTAGGGGCTGTTCTACACCTTCTTCTTTCCCAGTAGGTAGGAAGTATCCTACCAAACTTTCTTCCCATAGGGGGAGAAGGTTTTATTCATCACCTGCCCATCATACAAATGTTCCCAAGCAGGGGAAACATCGTCCTGGTCTGAAGAATCCAAATTCTAACCAGGCTCAGCAAACCCAGCAACCACAGGGTTTCTGATTAATCATCATCATATTTTTGTGACTCTTGGGGTTTAGAACCTGCAGTTGGCTTCTTCTCAGTAGAAGCCTTCCACTGCTTCCATTCTAAACTCTAGGCATGGATCTCTTTTCACAAGACATCCATTTTTTCTCTGTATACGAGCTCTTAGGATATTCATGCCTATAGGTCACAGGTTTCTCCTCTTCTTCCTGCTAGAGAAAGAGGTTTAACAACTATCAAATGATAGTTTTCTGTACCAGCATGAATGTTTTCCTTTCTACAGACTTACCACATTGTAAGTCTCCATTCAGCTCCATCTTCTCTACCCTCTTACCAAGCTTTTCCTCTGTAAGAGTGGTACTATTACACTGGAGGGCTTCTTCTTCAGCCCCTCTAGTTTTTGTCACTATTCCAGTGTGGAGTTTTCCTCTCTGAGTTAACTCCCTTCTTCATTTTTGCTTTGGGGCAGCTTATCAGACATGTCCAGAGTTTTCTGACTCTTGTTCTGTCTGTTCTTTCTGTTTTTAAACAGAAAGATTCTTTCTGCTGTCTTGCTAGCAGCTGCCTATGCATGAGCCCTAATGATCGGACCACTGTTTTTTTTCCACAAGTAACCAGAGTTGTCCACCACTCGCATTCTTCTGGCCTTAGTAGTGCCTCCAAGACAGTGGATTCATCTTTCTTGGGCTTATCACTACAGGCTTCTTAGATGATCTTCTATTCTTGCCATCTCCAATTCTCTTGGGTTTGGCAGCATAGTTGACGTAGGTACTGGCTTTTCCAGCAGCCAGTTCTATCTCTTACTTCTCCTGCATCTTGCTCTCTGCAATTTTACAGAGAAGCTCTGCACTATGGGCCCTTGCTAGAGAGCAATAGGATTTTCTCCAACAGCTATCCTAGATGGTTGGAAAAGGCTCCCTCAGTCATGCCCTTCATGACTGGAAGGGCTCTTCCTACCTTACTATCTCCTTTTTAAAGTAAAGGACATGGGCCTTTTCTTACGTGAAAGCTTGAAGAGTTGACAATTCCCTGGTTTGGTCCACAAGATTTCCCACAGGGAATTTGCTCTTTTTCACTGCAGCTCGTCCTCATGGTATTTCTAATCCTTCATGGACAGTGCATATTCAGCTAAAGAACGCATGATACCCTTTTGCACCTCAAGTAGGTCAACATGGTATCTCATTCCTATGCGTCTTCTGTCCACTTACCATGCTAGAGTTCTGGAAGACTCGGGACTTTTTGCCTGCAGACGCATATTATCCTCTGCTTTTCACGTAACCATCCTGGTTATTTTCACTGGCTAGCATTCTTGCAGCAGTCTAGTCTGTTTCTTGTCAGGGAGAGTATTCCGCTGACTCCCTCCTTCATAACCAGGGAGAATAGATTCTCTATATATCTTCCCAAGTAGGTTCCACCTTCTTGTTGTTAGATGAATCTCTCCACATCTCCTATATGCCTATACTCATATAGACATATATCTGTCTGCTTAATTGCAGACACCCATATATAGGCCTATATATTCCTATATATATATATTTATTTATTTATTTTATTTATTTATTTAGTTTACACTTATATACCGCTACTTCCAGCGATCAGCAGCGGTTTGATTACCAATTTGGGAGATGTCAAATCAGGACAGGAAAATTGGGTCATATATGCATAGATTTAGGGTTAGGCACAGCATGCAGGGTTAGACACTTCAAAAGTTAGGTTTACAATATTTACATATTTACAGTTCTCTAATAATTACATTTACACAGGTCGGCATCATGGTGTCACTTTTTTACATCAGGTTATAGTGACATTTAAAAAGATGGGTTTTTATTTTCCTTCTGAAGTCATTTATGTCTTTTATAGCTCGCAGTTCATGTGGTAGATGATTCCAGGTTATCGGGGCTGAGAATGAGAATGCTTTGTTGCTGGTGCTTGTTTTTACTGATCTGATATTATTAGGAACTTGTAGTGTGTCAGAGTTGATAGTTCTCCTGTCTCTGTTGGTTGGTTGCTTGTTGACCAGTATTGAGAGGAATGAGGGTGCTATGTCATGTATGAGCTTGAATGTGGTTACCAAAGTTTTGTATTGTATTCTGGCCGCAACTGGTAGCCAATGTAGTTCGATCAGTACAGGTGTGATGCGTTGAGTGATTCTTGTTCGTGTGATGATCCTTGCCGCCACATTTTGGGCCAATTGTAAAATATTTAGCGTTTTCTTTGGCAGACCCTGTAGTATGGCGTTACAGTAGTCTAGGTGCGGCATAATGAGTGCTTGTGCCACTGTCCGAAAATCACAGGGTTCGATTAAGTTCCTCAGTGGCTGTAGGACTCTGAGTTTGTGGAAGATGGCTTTGTTAGTTTTTCGCAGGTGTTTTTCCAATTGCAGTTTGCCTTCAAGTGTGACACCCAGGTATTTGATCTTGTTTTTTGTGTTATATGTGTTGTTGCAGAGGGTGACCGTCGGAGGGGGTTCAAAGTTCGGTTTACTTGATATGTACATTACTTCGGTTTTCTTATGGTTAATTGCCATGTTGTTTTGTTGGAGCCATGCTAACATCTCGTACAGGCAGGATTCAAGCTGGGTGTACTTTGGGTCATTTGTGTCTAATTGAGTGTATAACATAATATCGTCTGCATAGATATGGTAGTTGATGTTATGTTTTTTGAAAATGTCACAGAGGGGCTGCATGTAGATGTTGAAAAGTAGAGCCGAGAGGGCTGATCCCTGGGGTATGCCTTGCGTTTGAGTGAACCCTTCCGCTTTTTCTCCATTGAATTGTACCTGTGGACTTCGGTTCGTTATATAGGAGGAGAACCATTTAAGGGTGGTTCCCGAGATTCCTATTGATTCCAGTTTTTTTAGTAGGATACCATGATGTACAGTATCAAAGGCGGCGGAGATGTCAATGAAGATGAGTAAGAAAGTTTTCTTCCTGTCTTCCAAGCCTTTGTGGGGGTTATTGAGTAGTGCTATTAAAAGCGTTTCAACCCCATGGTTTCGTCTGAACCCGTATTGTTGCATGTCTAGTATATTGTGGTCATCTAGATGCTCTTGAAGTTGTATGAGGGCTGCTTTTTCTATGATTTTTGCTAAGAAGGATATGCTGGAGATGGGGCGATAAGATGTTGGGTCTGTTTTGTTAAGTTTATTGTTCTTTAGTACTGGTCTTATTATAGATTTCTTGAGTTGGTCAGGCATAATTCCTTGATGCAGTGATAGGTTCACAATGTGTGAGACTTGGTGGACTATATCTTTTTTCGCTGCCTTGACCCAAGCAGTGGGGCAGGGGTCAAGTGGGGAGGTGGTGATATTGATGCTAGTTATTATGTTGCTTGTTTGTTGCTCATCGATCTTGTGGAAATTTCTCCATGTCAGTTCTTGCTCAACAGTAGTTTCCCGGTGTACCTCCCCCCTGCAGGGGTCGGGCAGGGTTGCAGTCAGCTTGCTCGCGTAGTGGTTTGCCAGTGTTTGTGGGTTGATATAGGTATCCTGTTGGTCTGGTTGGGATGCTTTTGTTAAGGACTTCACCAGCTCAAATAGTTCCCTGGGTTTGTTGATCACTTTGTTCAATAGGTTCGTGTGGTGCATCCTTTTCGCAGCGTTCACCTCTTCTTTGTATTTCGAGAGGAGGGTGAGGTACTCCATCCTATGTTCCATAGATTTCGTACGTCTCCATTTTCTTTCATGCTTTTTGAGTTCTCTCTTCCTGTTGTTTAGTACTTCGGTGTACCAGGGTTCCGAATGTTGCTTAGCTAGGTTCGGGGTGGTGCTCCATTTGGGGTTTGCTGCGGCCTGTATTCCAGCTTTCTGTTAGCGCATCGAGATCCGTGCTTTTAAGGTCTATGTGGGTCTGAATGTTATTTATCAGACATTCCAGGTTTAGTTTGTTGAATCTCCTTTGTTGGTGCATTACTCTTCGTGCTTTTGTGTCCTTTGGTATAGACGGTAGTTTCATCCGAATATCGATTTGGTGGTGGTCTGACCACGGTTTAGGGTTGATCTTTATTAATGGCTTCTCTGTAATGCACTGGTCCCCCATGGGAGTGAAGACCATGTCGAGTGTGTGGCCCTTGTCATGAGTGGGCTCGTTTATTAGTTGTTGAAATCCTAGTTGTGACATGGCTTCTAGGAAATTATCTGCGTGTGCGGCAGCCGTTGATGATAGGTTTATAGATCTGTATACATAGATATATAGATCTGTATACATCTCTATAGATCTATACCTATGTTCTTTGTGTGTATCTTATACCCTTCTATATCTCACTATAGATATATTTTTATATGTCTGTCTATCTATCTATCTATCTATCTATCTATCTATAAATATATATATATATATATATATATATATATCGTTGAGATATTTTATTCTAGGTAGATATGTATCTTCATACTTATCTATCTGACTGTCTATGCTCATATAGCTATATATATCTCTATATGATTCTGACAGTTGGGCTCTACCCATACCCATGCTGTTCCAGCATGTTTAGGGCTCTACACACATCACCACTTCCTGTGGTAGTTAGCAACCTTTTTACCATAACCTTCAGGTTTAGGTACCTCTGAAGCTCTCCATGTTCCAGTATCTTTCCTACCTGACATCAGTTAGGAAAGACATGGCAGATCTTCAGTTATTCTGAGGCTAATGCCTCGGGTATCTGTCCTTTCTTTTGGGATATAAGGGTTTTCCATACCCCTTCTTCTCACAAGGACTAGGCCTGTTTGTCCAAATCAGTCAGCCTTTTCCTCTTTTTGCTCCTAAGAGTGAGCCACTCTGTAGCCAAAGGAGTTTGGCCTTTTTTCATAAGGCCTTCGCTGACGGTTTACAGTTTTTGTACTACCCCAGTTTATCCCTGGGGTTACCTCTTACCTTTCAGAATTTCTGACCTCCATTGTTTTTTTCCTACAGGTTTATTACCTCTACTTTACAGTGAGGTCCTCCTTGAGATTCCTCTACTGGGTCCCCAGTAGATCCCATGAACCTCCATACTTTTGTACAATCCTGTTAGGGGAGGTCCATATTGCAATTTTCATTTTCAATATATTTGATGATAATTGTCATCCACACAAGGACTCCTCCTCTGCAGTCCTATGTTAGGTTAGCTGTCTCTTACAGCACCTTTCTGTTTTCAACTCCTGCCCTCCATCTTCAGGATGCCTGGCGATATGAGGTGTAGCATGTCCCAGTCTCTAACATGCTGGGACTCCAGGCATCTTAGCTTGGGAGTCCCCATATGTGAAGACTCATTCCTGCTTGTTCCTGGAGATAGCACAGTTACTTACCTGTAACAGGTGATCTCTGGGAACAGCAGGAATAAGTCTTCACAACCCCCCCCCCCCACCTCCCCTAGGAGTTGTATCTCTATATCTCTATCTTTCCCTTCTCTGTCTCTCTCTCTCTTTGTCTCAGCTTTAAAACTTAACTGAGGAGAGGCAGTTGGGAAAGGCGGGAAGGCAGCACGCAGGCGTGGTGGGATGCTTCCAAAAGCTTTTTGATTGGACGCTGGAAAGCGTTCCCGCGCAGACTCCGTCGGTACCGACGTACCATATGTGAAGACTTATTCCTGCTGTTCCCATAGATCACCTGTTACAGGTAAGTAACTGTGCTTTATGCACCTAGGGAAGAACAACCCAAACTATGGTTACACAATGCAAGACTCCACATTAGGAACCACCACCCAGGAAAAAGATTTAGGCGTCATTATGGATAACATGTTAAAACCCTCGGCCCAGTGTGCAGCGGCAGCCAAGAGAGCAAATAGAATGCTAGGTATCATAAGGAAAGGAATGGAAAATAAAACAAAAGATATTATAATGCCTCTATATCATTCCATGGTGAGACCGCACCTTGAATATTGTGTGCAATTCTGGTCGCCTTATCTTAAAAAGGATATAGAGTTATTAGAAAAGGTTCAGAGAAGAGCCACCAAAATGGTAAAGGAGATGGAAGGATACTCCTATGAAGAAAGGCTAAAAAGGTTAGGGCTCTTTAACCTGGAAAAGAGACGGCTGAGGGGAGATATGATAGAAGTCTATAAATTAATGAATGGAGTGGAACGGGTAAACGTAGATCGATTGTTTACGTTATCAGAATATAGAAAGACTAGGGGACATGCAATGAAGCTACAGGGTAAACTATTTAAAACTAATAAAAGAAAATATTTCTTCACTCAACGTGTAATCAAACTCTGGAATTTGTTACCGGAGGATGTAGTAAAGGTTGTTAGTGTAGCTGGGTTTAAAAAAGGTTTGGACAAGTTCCTGAAGGGACTCAGGATATCAATGCTTGACCCAGTACAAGCATTGCGGAACCTGTGTCTTTTTTGGAAACTGCTAGTTACGTATGACCTAGATTGGCCACTGTTGGAAACAGGATACTGGGCTTGATGGACCTTGGTCTGACCCAGTATGGCATATCTTATGTTCTTATGTTCTTATGTCTATAAAAACCTCTTCCACCCTGGGGGGAATTTCCTCTGGACTTAAATTCCTAGGACTCTGACTTATGCTCGCACAACCTAGTTGAAATCACCCAACTTCTGTGGAAAAGGCCTCTTGCCACCTCTTCTGCTGTTGTGTTAGCTTTCCTAGAAACATAGAAACATGAGGGTAGATAAATCCATACGGCCTATTCAGTCTGCCTTCCATACCAACTACTACAGTGAGTTCTACAGTCCCTTTTTTATCCTTAGAGATCTTCTGTGTTTGTCCTATGCTTTCCTGAATTCAGATACAGTCTTTGTCTCCACTCTTTCCGTAAAAAAATATTTCAGCAGATTACTCCTGAGTCTGTCTCCTTTCACCTTTGACCTATGCCCTCTAATTACAAAATTTTCTTTCAATTGAAAGATGCTCTCTTCCTGTGAATTTATGCCACAAAGGTATTTAAATGTCTCTATCACATCTCGCTTCTCCTGTCTTTCTTCTAAAGTACAGTATACATATTGAAATCTTTACATCGGTCCCCATATACCATATGATAAAGCCCACTGACTATTTTGGTAGCTACCCTCTGCATCAACTCCAAGCTGTTTATATCCTTTTGAAGGTATGGTCTCCAGAAGTGCATACAATATTCCAAAGACTTATACAGAGGCACTATCACCTCCTTCTTCCTGCTGGCCATTCCTCTCTCCAGTGCTGCACCTAGCCCTGTGCGAGCAGTGCAGCCACACAGGACACAAAAAAATAGGGGTGCATTTAGGGTTGCCAGCCTTGGCTCCTCCCCACACTGCCTCTGTTTGCCCCGGCACTGCCGTTTTTCATGTTCCTGCGGTGGCAGCTGCGGACAGCCAATTGAAAAAACAAAAGTGTGTCTTTCTGACTCTGTGCTTATATGTTGGCCTGATCCCTCCTCCTCTGGTGTATGCTCGTGCCAGAGGAGGTAGGGACCAGAATAACCATTCGAGCGTGGAGTTACAAAGACCTTCATTTGAATGGCTGGTCTGGTCCCTCCCCCCTCTGACATGAGCTTACATCAGAGGAGGGAGGGATCAGACCTGCATGCAAGCATTGAGTCCGGAAGACCCATGCGTTTTTATTCTTAGGTTTTTTTAAAGCCTTTATTGAGTTTTCAAAACAGTTATACAGGCAGAAACATAAACGAGTAACATACAAAAGAACCATCAGTCCCCTCCCCCCCCCCAGCTCCAGGTGTATACATACCACCCTATAGCATTAAAAAGATAGTAAATCTGCTATTGGTTAGGTAGCTGATTGTATATGGGAGAGATAGTTATCAAGGGCATTCCATTTCAGATGACCTCCAGTCGAATGAGTCTGAGTAGAAAAATAAGCCACTTCATATCTACAAAATAGGCACACCTGATTCCTAAGTAGAAGATTGAAGAGTGGCCAGTTCCCCCTATCTAGGGAGGCTATGCCTTCCAGGGATTTATAAATTACAATACGATAAGTAAGTGGTTCTTTGAGATTAAAAAGTTTTGATATTTCCACCCAGATTCGTTTCCAGTAAACCTGTATGTTAGGACAAGGAAACAGCAAATGGGACAGGGTACCAACATCTGTTGCACAGGACTAACACTTATTCCCCTGTTGTGGGGCCTACTTTGCTAGGGTCACCAGCATTACTATATATACTCTGTGTGCTAAAAAGAATAGTGTTTGCTTGAGAGAGGCTGAAAAATAAACTCTAATGTGAGGGCCCCCAAATTGATTCCATGGCTGGTGGGTCAACAGTTCACTAGCGTCTACCTCCCACACGTTTTCAGTACCACACTGCAGAAAAAAAGTCTCATCCGAAGGTAAGCATAGAGTCTCAAAGAGGCCCTGCCTATGCTGGCTATGTCCCAGAGTCTTAATGCTGGGAC
Source organism: Ichthyophis bannanicus (assembly GCA_033557465.1). NCBI lineage: Eukaryota > Metazoa > Chordata > Amphibia > Gymnophiona > Ichthyophiidae > Ichthyophis > Ichthyophis bannanicus. The sequence continues at coordinate 860,359,946 of CM066032.1, forward strand.
CCATTCATCTGGAACCTGACTTGGGATAACTCCTGCCTGCTGCATACAATGTTTAAGTTGCATGTATTGGAAGCAGCAGTAAGATGGTAAATTGAATTCATGTTGGCGAGCACTAAAGGTCTTAAATTCTGTGGGGGTCAGCAGTTAACCCATAGTTCATATGTTTTGGATCTGCCAATGTGGCCATTGGAAATGCTGTTTATTAATCTTCAAAAGTGGGTGTAACCAGAGTGGAGAGTATCAGAAAGTGGTCTCCTTACAAAGACTCACAAATAAATGAAACGCTGCTTGGATGGTGACAACTGGGGACATGAATATGAGTCTCACGTAAGCCATTCTGCTGAGAAGTTGTAGAGGGGTGGGAGATACCATCTGTTCCTCTAATTCTACCCAAGCTGGATGTTCCACAGTAGCATCACACCATTGCACTCCCTGTTGGAGGAAGAGGAAAGAAAGATGATAGGGTCCGATATTCAAAAGGCATTTACATGGTTAACAACCAGTTAACCATGTAAATGCCTGCTAACCGGATATTCGATGGCACATACATGGGTAGTGCCATTGAATATCCCTAGCTAAGTTTCCTACATGCCCTGATGCTAGCTGGCTAGAATTGGGGCATGCCAGGGGCGTTCCAGGTTGGAGCAGAGGCAGGGACCAGCGCTAACCATGCAGCACTGATATTGGAAGTTACACAGTTAGCGCTTGATGAATATAAGATTGACGAGAAAAACATTGCCTATCTTATAGGTGTCAGGGCTAACCAATAGTATTAGCAGTATCCAATATTGATGCTACATGGTTAGCCTCAGCGGCTTCCAGGTAGCATGGCCAGACCCAGATAGTCACCTCCGTTGCCAGGGCAGGGCTAAGCGGCTACGGCGCTTAGCCCTGCCCAGTTGAATATCGGGCCTATAGTGTTTAAAGTTGGGAAAATGAACACCTCCTCTCTCTTAGGAAGCTTAAGCTTCCAAGTAGCAATACATGGGGATTTATGTCTCCATAGAAATCCCAGCAATATGCTCTCAAAGTTTTGGTAAAAGGAGTTCTGGCAGCATACCAAGAATATAATTTATTTTGGGGACCAACATAATTTTAATGGCCTTTAAGTGCCCCCACCAAGAAATGTAGAGTGGGAACCATCCTACAGTAAGAGTACGAAGAAAGTCCATACATTCATTTATGTTACAATGCAAGTAGATGCTAGGGAGTGACAAAACGTAATTCCCAGGTATCAAAATCTGCCCATCTAAAAGGAAAGGCTAAGAGATCTGTTAGGGAGACTCTGGCATTAAAGGGGATTGCCACAGACTAGCTCCAATTTATTTTACATCTGGACAACTGAGAATAACCATCAGTGATACCTAGAACTGTCGGGATAGAAGAGAGCTCAATAAAATGCATCAAGTTACCAGCATTTGTTGACAATTTCACCTGATGAGTTCAAATACAAAAAACAACGATGTCTGGGGACTTGTGTATAAGCATGGCTAAAGGTTCTAAGGCCAGATTGAATAAGAGAGGGGACAGGGGTCATCCCTGATGAATGTTCCATTCCAAGATGAAGGCATCCAACAGACTGAAGTTAGCATGAATCCATCCCACTGGGTGTGCGTACATTGTGAGGATCATATTGAGAAATTGAGGGCTCATTCAAAATCACTCCAATGCTTAGAAAAGGAAAAAAACATTCAATCTGTTGAATGCCTTCTCACCATCAAAAGATAGGCTGACTATGGGAGTGGAAAACTTCTCTACAAGGGCAAGCAAATGGCAAGCCAGTCGACCATTATCAACTGTGGATCATCCTGCCACAAATTCACACTGGTCCCACATATTTTATAGTCTGAATTTAGCAAATAAAAAGGATAGTAATTCTCAACCCTCTGTGGGTCCCTGCCTGGCTTGTTATTGACAACTATAATGGCCTCGGAGTAGGCGTCGATCTTGGGGGCCTGAGGCGAAAGCATCTGAAAATAGGTAACTAAATGAAGGACCAGTTTGACTTGAAAGAATCTATAAAAATTTAGAGGCAAACCATCTGGTCCAATGGCCTTCCCCATTGCCATCTGTTGTAGAGCAGTAAACACTTCTATTTGGGCATCGTGTTCCAACAGTTTCATTTGGCCTAGTTCCAGAGAAGGACAGGGTACAGAGGTGAAAAGTTATTGCAAGCCTGCCCTATTTTCTTGCATACCATATTGATATAGGGTGTTGTATAAGCAATAGAATTAACTCAATATGTCAGACTCACTAACTAAAAGAGCCCCATGATCATCACAAAGGCAAGCAATGTGCCCCATTTCCTCTTCAGCTTCAGGGAATTGGCAAGCATATGTCCAGCTTTAATAGTTTCCTTAAAGAATCAACTAGCTTGCTGGGTGAGTGCTTGATTAGCCTCAGCACTCAACAAAGAACTATACTGATAGCATAGCTTCTGTAGGGTCAATAAACTGAAAGCGACAAATCCAGCTATCAGACGACCATCTTCGGCTTTTATCCATGCTTTCAGATCTCTGAGTTCCTGCTTTCACTGTTTGGAAGCACCAATAGAGTAGCTAGTAATTTCTGCTCTTATATAGGCCTTAAATGCTTCCCACCAGGCCCATCTTATAGTATCTTCTGGGTAGTTGCAGGCAAAATAAGTAGCAATATGTTGTTGCATTGCAGTGACAATTGCTCACCACTAAGAAGGATCTTGTTAAGTGTCCACACTGAACTACTCTTCCCTGGTTGTTTAGACTCCAAGGAGAGGCTAATCACTGCATGGTCAGAGATCATAATGGGACTTATGTCTGATGCTATTATAGTAACATTGTAACATAGTATATAACGGCAGATAAAGACCAGTATGGTCCATCTAGTCTGACCAGCAAGGCGGCAAGAGTAGGTGCACTTGCCGCTCCGTGCAGGTCACCCCTCCCCATGCCTTTGTTTAGGGGTGTACCCACCGCTCTGTGTAGATCACCCCTATTTGTTCATTTATAAGAGATAGTTATGCTATTTTGATTTTATCCTGTTGCTATAAAGGGATCCACTGTGTCTGTCCCATGCCATTTTGAATTCTGTCACAATATTCCAAGTGAGGCCTTTTCCTTTCTGCTGGTAATTCCTCTCTGTTTGCAACCCAGCATCCTTCTGGCTTTTACCACCACCATGTCACACTGTTTTGCCACCTTGAGATCATCAGAAACAATCACTCCGAGGTCCTTCTCCTGGTCTGTGCACACCAATCTCTTGCCCTCTATCACATACAATTCCCTTGGATTTCTGCTTCCCAAGTCCATGACACTGCACCTCTTCACATTAAATCGTAACTGCCAAGCATTAGACCATTCTTACGGCTTTTGTAGATCTTTCCTCATGTCTCCACACTCTCCAGGGAGTCCACTCGGTTGCATATTTTGGTGTCATCTGCAAAAAGACAGACTTTTCCATTCAGCGCTTCGGCAATATCACTCACAAATATATTGAACAGTACTGGTCCCAGGACCAAACTCTGGGGCACACCGCTAATCACCTTCCTTTCAACTGAGTGAGTTCCATTTACCGTCACCTTCTGTCATCTGTCAGTCAACCAATTTCTGATTCTGTTCACCATTTTGGGACCCATCCCCATGCTGTTGAGTTTATTGATAAGCCTCCTATGAGGAACATTTCAAAGGCTTTGCTGAAATCTAGGTACTAGATCACATCCATTGCATACCCTTGATCTAGTTCTCTGGTCACCCAGTCAAAGAACTCAATCAGATTTGTTTGGCAAGATCGTCCTTTGGTAAAACCATGTTGCCTCGGCTCATGCAACCTGTTGATTTTGAAGAAGTTCACTACTTTCACTTTCAGGAGCGCCTCCATTACTTTTCCTCCCACCAAGGAAAGTCTTACTGGCCTGTAGTTTGACAACTCCTCTCTATTACCACTTTTGTGGAGAGGTACCACATCAGCTTTTTGCCAGTCCTCTATTTTCATTTGTATATATGTCAGTCACAGGTGGCCCTTCTCCAGGATTTTCTCTAGTGAAAATAGAGCAGAAGTATTTGTTTAGCATTTTCGCTTTTTCATTGTCACTTTCCACAAATCCATTCACAGCACTTTTGAGTCCTGCAATTCAACCTCTGATTTTCCTCCTCTCCCGAATACACCTGAAAAAGGTTTTGTCGCAACACTTCACATCTTTAGCCATCTTTTCTTCTGCCTTTGATTTTGCTATCCTTATTTCTCTTTTTGTCTCTTTTAGTTTGATCTTATATTCTTTTCTGTGTTCCTCTGCGAGCTTCTGAATTTTGTGAAAGCTGTGTTTTTTGCCTTTATTTGCGCAGCCACTTCTTTGGAGAACCAAATAGCTTCCTTTTCCTCTTGTTTTTATTTACTTTCCTTACATATGTAGCTGTTACATATTTTATTGCCTCCTTTAGTTTAGCCCATTGCAATTCCACTTCCCTTATCCTCTCCCATCCTACCAACTCCTCCTTCAGATACTTGGCCATTTTACTGAAGTCAGCGTTTTTGAAGTCTAGGACTTTGAGCTTGCTGTGATTGGATTCCACCTTGGCTTTTATCTCAAACCTCACTGTGTGATGATCACTGCTGCTCACATGGGCAACCACCTGGATATTCTACACACTATCTCCATTGGTGAGCACTAAATCCAGCACGGAGCTCTCCTTGGTCGGTTCAATCACCATTTGTTTAAGTAACACATCTTGGAAGGCATCCATATTTTTTTACTTTTTTCCAGATTTGCAGAAGGAACACTCCAATCCACATTGGGTAGATTAAAGTCACCCAATATGATCACTTTCCCCTTCATGACTATCTTTGCGATATCAACAATCAATTCGCTATCCATTTCTTCGGTTTGAGTTGAAGGCCTGTAGACCACACCAGTATGGATGACAGTGCCATCTCCTCTTTCCAACACAATCAAGAGCACTTCTTCTTTTCTCCATGTCCCCTGCATTTCAGCAGCTTTAACATTGCTTTTGACATACAGGGCTACTCCTCCTCCTTTTCTACCCTCTCTATATCTTTTAAATATATTATAGCCAGCTATGGCTATATCCCATTCATGTGACTCGTTAAACCATGTTTCTGTAATGACCACAATGTCCAAGTCCATTTCCACCATTAGGGCTTCTAGATCAGGAACTTTGTTGGCTAGGCTTTGAGCATATGTACTCATTGCTTTCCAGCTTTTGTTGAATGGCTTGCCTACCTTTTGCATGGATTTTGTTCTGCACGCCCCTTCCCTCTTGCCATTGATGTGTTGTTCAAAAGTGTGACTGTTTCCAATGATGTTTTGCTTTTGCTGGGAGTGACATCCTGAACTTGTCCTTCTCCATCCATCACCTCCTTTCCCTAGTTTAAATGCCTGTCCACATACTGTCTGAATTTTTCATTTTAGATCCTTTTCCCTGCGGCAGAGAGATGTAGTCCATCAGTACAGTATAGTCTATTATTGATCTGCATGTTTCCCCAATCACCTATATTTCTAAATGTTTCTTGTTTGTACCAGCTTTGGAGCCATGTATGGAAGTTGTTTATGTGGTGCAGCCTTTCTGCCCCCTTACAGTGAACAGACAGAACTTCTGAGAATGCTATAGTTTTAGCAATGGGCTCTAGTTTCTCTCCCAGAGTCTGGAAGTCACTTTGAACTGCAGAGGCACTGCTTCTAGCCAGATCATTTGTACCCAAGTGGATGACAATATCAGTTTTGGAATGCTCACTTTCTGCACTAACTATACCAACAATTTGTTTAGTATTCCTGCTGGCTGAAGAGCCTAGGAGGCATTTGACCATTCTCTCTCCTTTGAATTCTGTTCCCAAGTTGGTGCCTCTGATGATGGTATCTCCAAGGAGTAGTAGTTTTCTGTTTTGTGATTTTTTTCTTCCTATTTGGTACATTATCAATAGATTTGGCATTAAGTCTATCATTTAAGGGCTCTTCAGTTTCCATGCATAGAATACAGGATTAACAAAACAAAATTACTATGATATTAGATTCGGGAGGAGTGATTTTGAGGTAAAATAGAAATCTGTGGGTGAGTATGATTTATGTGGCAGAGAGTAGAAGGTAAAGTCTTTGGTTGTGGGGTGTTGTATCTCCCAGGGTTCCACCAGGTGTGAGTCGAGATAAACCCAACTTTCCAAAAACTAATCAACTTGCAGCTTGCGGTTAAACCTGCATATTTGTACCAAGAATGGGGCCCAAGGTCCACTAAGAAGTCCCATATACCCCTCCCTCCCCCCCCCCATATGTCCTTGTCCTATCCCCTCACTATCAGCTGCATGCATTCATACATGATAGTATATAGGATTAACAAAATAAAATTACTATGATATCCCCGAAAAGAGTCTCAGGTGCCAAGTTCTCTTATTCTGGTATCGCAGACTGTTCTCCATCTAATCTAACATCTGTTTGCAATCCATAGATTACTAGGTAATTGAGTGCAGACCTGTACCACTGCAGTCCATCTTCACTGAACGATAGAAACTGGAAATAGTGTTTGGAAAATTGAAGCCATTGCAGCTAGTGTTCACTACAAATCTACAATGAAGAGGCCCTAGTGAGTACCAACAAATTAACATCAGAAACGGTACTGAAGAATAAAGATATCCCTCCATAGAGACCCACCATACAATGATCCTTGTACAATATCCTTATTTTAGGACTCCATGTTGTCATAATCCACTAGAAATGTTTTAAGGTCCTTCGGGTCTTCAAATATATGTGTTGTGTTGTGAAGTATAATCCAAAAATGGACTGGATAACACATTCTGTAGTAGGCCTGCAAACGAAGAAGCTGTGGCCGAAAGGCCAAAATCTGCTTCCTTTGATCCATGGTGCTTTTACTTAGGTCTGGGAAGAATACAAGTTTAATGCCATCCAGTTGTATTGGGGCCTTGATCTCCACTGTCTGGAGAATTTTTAAAGCATGAGGATAGCTCAGCAATTTCATTACAATAGGGCGTGGATGTTTTTACATTGGAGCTCGATGCAATGGAGTCTGATGTCCCATTCAATCTCTAGCGGCAGTGGGAGTTCCAGCTGGAGAAGCTTCAGAAGATGATGTTCCATATAAGAAACCATGTCCGGTCCTTCTTATGTCCGGTCCGGTCGATTCTTATGTTATTTCTCTGTGATCTATTGTTCATGTCCTCCAGCTGCCACTCAAGTAAGATAAGGCACTTGTCTTGAGACTGGACTTGTTGAGATCATGGCACTGTAGAGCCCATAGTTTTGATTTGCAGGGTTAGCGAGGTTAATTGGGAGTGTTCAGTGTCTTGCTATTTGATGCCACCATTGTTTTTATACTGCAAATTTCCTGCAGAATCTCTTTTAGGCCCTTGTTGGCCTCTTTCCCGATCGCCATCTTAGCTAGGGATGGAGAGTCTTGTTTCAAGTGCTTAACTCCCTGAGAAGTAGCTACTGCATAATCCAGGGTAACAGGTTTAATTATGGACATCTTCGGATGGGTCCCAAGAAGGTAGGAGGAGTCTTGGTGGGGGAAGAAAAGTTAGAGAGTGGTATTCAAAGGAAAGGACTGTTAGAGTGAGAGCTTCAGACATTCATCTTAGTGAGCTGCAGACTTCACCCCCATGCTTTTTTTTCAATTGGATGTCTGCTCCGCTGCTGCTGCCGGTACATGAAAAGCGGCGGTGGCTGAGCATGGGCAAGCAGTGCAGCGGGAGCCAGCTGGACAGGAGATAAGATGAAAGGATGCTGGGCATGGGGCAAATGATAAACCTGTGATGGGGAAGGGGGGGGGGGGATACCAGATGTGCAAGTCACACAGGGCGCATTTATGGCTTGGTATGACCCTGTCTCTCCCTATGCACCCAAAACGTGTGGATCAATGGATGTCCTTTTGAGCACTGAGCTAGAACTTTAAGGATCAATTAGCTCTCAGAGCAGTGCTGTCTTCATTTTGGGGCATCATTCTGGCATTGAATGGAGGGTTTTTATGCAATAAGAAACAATGCTTCAGGAACAAACAGTTGGATATTGATTGCTGGTCGGACAAGGAATTGCTGGCATAACTGTTGGGAGTTCAAAAGAACTAAACTGCACATTTTTTGCTTATCTAAGTTGTACATATGTGTTTTAAAGTGTTTTCACAGATGTTTGTCTTGGAGCACATTAGAGGTGTCTAGTACACCAGATAACAAATATTAAAAAGGAGAGTTTGTCACGAGAGGTTTCGTGGCCTCATGATAAACATAAGAATATTTTTCAATGGTGAGCTATTTTTTCTAGATAGATTCACTTTGTGTTATTGATATTAATTGGTGAACTTTTAGGTTGGAGTTTTTTGGAGTGAGGACATGATTATTGGCACCCTTATAAGCAATTCAAATCAGTTTGAACAGAAGAATCACATTCCCATTGCTGTAAAATTAGATACACCTTAGCTCAACTGTCAGTACTTACGTGACTTGAATCAGCCAATGTATGATGGCTCTAATGTTTAAAATGGCAACATTCACTCCCTGTTATATTTTTACAATGGTGAAGACAAACGAGCTGCCTTAGACCATCAGAAATGCCATTATCACCAAACATCAAATTTCAAAAGAGTACAAAGCCCTCTCCAAAGACCTCTTGATTCCTGTGTCTACTATTTGCAATGTTATTAAGTTTTATGCAAATGGAACTGTCAAGAACCTCCCAGGACATGGTGGGAAGAGGAAAATTAATCCAAGAAGTCTTCAAAAGCTAATGCAAAATGTTGCAAAAATACCACATACAATATGCAAAGAGCTTAAGGCTGTTCTGGAGCAATTTGGAATGATGGTTTCAACCTGCACCATACACTACACATTAAACATTGATCCCCTGGTTCTCTCCTCTACCATTTGTCCTTCTCTCTCCTCTGTTTTGTCCTCCAAGTCTGTTGATATGGCAGTGATGTCCTATAATGCTGTGCTCTTCTCAGCTCTGGATGTTCTCGCTCCTCTCATCCCTCATCCTGTAAGGCGTTCCTTACCTCAGCCCTGGCTCTCTCCCACTATTCGCTATCTTCGCTCCTGTGCCTGCTCTGCTGAGCATACCTGGCTCAAATCCAGCTCCCCTTAAGATTTCCTTCATTTCAAATTCATGCTCTGCTCTTTCAAATCTGCTTTAGCTCTTGCCAAACAAGATTACTTTGTTTGCCTGACTAATTCTCATGCCTCTGATCCTTGCCATCTCTTCATTGCTCTCAATTCTCTCCTCAAAGTGCCTCCGCCTGTGATCCCTCCTTCCCTTTCTGTCCAGGCTCTGGCTGATTACTTCCATGATAAAATCCATAAAATCACTCTTCAGTTTCCCTCTAAATCCCCAATTTCCCTTTCCTGCTTACATTCTCTCCCCCTTTCTCATCCTACCCTGTCTTCCTTCCCCACAATTTCTATTGATGAAACTGCTCTTCTTCTCTCCTTCTCCAAGCTCACCACTTGCTCCTCTGATCCTATCTCCTCCCATCTCCTCTCCTCTATTTCCTCTACCGTCATCCCCTCCATTTCTCATATTCTCAACCTTTCATTCTCCACTGCTACTGTCCTGGCTGACTTTAAACATGTTGTGGTCACGCCTCTCCCTAAGAAACCTTCACTTGATCCCGCTCGTCCTTCTAATTATCGCCCCATCTCTCTCCTTCCTTTCATTTCTAAACTGCTCGAACGTGTGGTTTACCGCCATTGTCTTGACTTCCTCTCTTCCCATGCTCTTCTCGATCCCTTACAATCCGGTTTTCGTCCTTTGCACTCTACCGAAACTGCTCTTGTCAAAGTCTCCAGTGACTATTTCCTTGCTAAATCTAAAGGTCTTTACTCTGTCCTTATCCTCCTTGACCTTTCTGCTGCCTTTGACACTGTTGACCATGATCTTCTCCTTGACACTTTGTCCTCACTTGGCTTTAGGGACTCTCTTCTCTCCTGATTCTCCTCATATCTCTCCCATCGCTTCTTTAGTGTATGTTCTGGTGGCTCCTCCTCCTCTGTTACCCCGCTCTCAGTTGGTGTCCCCCAGGGTTCTGTCTTGGGTCCCCTTCTTTTTTCTCTCTATACCCAATCCCTTGGTGCGCTTATTTACTCTCATGGTTTTCAGTACCATCTCTATGCTGATGACTCCCAAATCTATCTCTCTACTTCTGATCTTTCTTCTGCCTTCTAGTCCCGGATCTCTTGCTGTCTCTCTGCCATTGCTGCCTGGATGTTCCATCGTCGCCTGAAATTGAACATGGCCAAGACTGAACTTCTCATTTTTTCTCCTAAGATTTCCCTTTCTCCTTCTTCTTTTTCAGTCTCTGTTGATAGCTCTGTTCTCCAACCTGTTTCATCTGCTTGCAATTCTGGTGTTATTTTTGATTCTTCGCTCTCTTTCTTCTCTCATATCCAACTCATCGCTAAGACCTGTCACTTCTTTCTCTTCAACATTTGCAAAATCCACCCCTTTCTCTCTGAGCTCACTATTAAAACCCTCATCCATTCCCTAATCACCTCCCGCCTTGATTATTGTAACCTCCTTCTTGCTGGTCTCCCTCAGTCTCATCTCTTCCCTCTTCAGTCTATTCAGCACTCTGCTGCCCATTTGATTTTCCATCAGCCTCGTTTTTCCCACATCACTCCTCTCCTCAGATCTCTTCACTGGCTCCCTATCCGTTTCCGTATTCACTTTAAGCTTCTCCTTCTGACCTATAAGTGCATTCACTCTGTGACTCTTCAGTACCTTTCTTCTCTCATTTCTCCCTATTTCCCCCCTCGTGTACTCCGTTCTTCTTCCCAGTTGCTTCTTGCTATGCCTGTCTCCTCTATTGCTAACTCCAGATTCCACTCTTTTCACCTTGCTGCTCCCTACGCGTGGAATAAACTTCCTTTGTCTATACATCAGGCATCTTCTTTGCCCCTCTTCAAACTCAAGTTAAAAGCTCATCTTTTTGCCTCTGCCTTTTGCTCTTGATTTTGCTGTTCTCCTTCCTTCCCCTCTTTTATTTCACCTTTCTTTCTTCCTCTTACACTTGTTCTTACCTCTTTCCTTTGTCCTGTCTCTCCTGCTCTTGTTTCTTTGCCCTTGTTCTTATCTTTTTTTCTACTCCTTTTCTACCTTTGTCTTTTTAGATTGTAAGCTATTTTGAGCAGGGACTGTCTTTTTGTGTTTTCATTGTACAGCGCTGCGTGCGCCTGGTAGCGCTTTATAAATGCTTAGTAGTAGTAGTAAACAAAGAAGGACTTCATGGGCAGAGCCCAAGGAGAACTCCACTGCTCAAAGACAGGCATAAAATGACAAATCCCTACCCTCTGCCCCCATCAAGATCCAAGAACATCCATGGACAGCAACAAAAAAAACCACCAAAAGTTTTTACCCTATGCTGTACATATGTTCACTTTTATGTAAATAACAAGCAATGTTAAGAAGCATTTATTTAACTGTACATAAGTTTAATTTGTTTCCTGTATATAACTATAATTAGTTGAATCTAATCTCTCATCAGCTGTTCAATGTAAACCACCTTGACCATGGTGAAAGGCGGCATATAAACCTTGCTAAATAAATAAATAAAATATGCATGCCTGATCTTTGCTCAAACCCATCTTGAGCAGCTACAGTCCTTCTGGGGAAATGTTCTGTGGACAGATGAAACCAAAGTTGAGCTCTTGGGCAATGCAGACTGAGATGGATCCATGAAAAGAGGAAAGGATATCCATATGTGTTTTATTGTTTACAGCAAGGCTTTTGATTGTGTAGACCATGAGAAACTCTGGGCCACATTAAGAAGCATGGGTATACCAGAACACCTGATCTTTCTCTTGCACAACATTTACATTGATCAAGAAATAACAGTTTAAACAGAACTAGGTGAAACAGAATGGTTTAAAATTAGCAAAGGTATATGACAAGGCTGCATACTTTCCCCCTACCTCTTTAATTTTTATGCAGAACAAATCATCAGAGAAGCAGGACTGTATGAAGACAACCAAGGTGTGAAGATTGGTGGAAGACTTATCAACAACTTTCTCTATGCTGATGATACCACATTACTTGCTAGGCTGATGATACCACATTACTGGCTGAAAGTGAAGACAATCTGAAACATTTGCTTCCCAAGATCAAGGAATATAGTCTTTAAATGGGTCTGCACCTTAATGTTAAGAAGACACATATCCTGACAACTGGCAAAATCATTAAGTTCATCATTGATGGAGAAGAAATTGAAATAGTTGACAACTTTAACTTATTGTATCAACAATCAATAAAGAAAGGACTAGCAGTCAAGAAATCCGACAACGTATTGCTCCTGGTAGAATGGCTACGAAGGACCTAGACAAGATTCTCAAGAGCAGAGATGTCTTTCTCCATACAAAGATTCAAATTGCCCAGGCCATGGTATTTTCTATAACATAGTAACATAGTAAATGATGGCAGATAAAAACCAGCATGGTCCATCTAGTCTGCCCAGACTAGATGGCCACCCCTCCCATAACATCATATGGATGCAAAAGTTTGACAGTGAAAAATATAGACAGGAAGAAAATTGATGCCTTTTTATTACAGTGCTGGTGATGAATATTGTGTATATCATGGACTGCCCAAAGAACAAAACAGTCAGTACTAGAAGAGATAAAACCTATGCTTTCCTTAAAAGCTCAGATGACAAGACTTTGACTTTCCTACTATTTTTGACACATCATGCAAAGAGAGATATCATTGGAGAAAGACATAATGCTTGGCAAGGTAGAAGGTCACCATAAAAGAAGAAGGCTAGCAATGAGATTGATCAATACAATAACAGCAGCTATGGATACCACTTTATCAACAATGAGCCACTTGGCAGAAGACAAAACAAAGTTTAGGTCAACTATCCAGAGGGTCGCTAAGAGTTGACACCAACTCAACAGCACTTAACAACAAAGGAAAAAAACACACTTCCTACAGTTAAATATGGTGGAGGTTCCATAATGCTGTAGGACTGTTTTGCTGCCTCAGGAGCTGAAGGCCTGAAATGTATTAAAGGAATCATTAAGTCATAGGACTACCAAGGTATTTTGGAGTGAAACATGCTACCTAGTGTCAGAAAGCTAGTCTGGGTTGAAAGTCATAGTTACCCCAGCAGGACAATGACTCAAAACATATATCCAAAAGTACAAAGTAATGGTTTAAAAGGAAAAAATGGACTGTTTTAAACTGGCCAGTAATGAGTCCTGATCTCAATCTAATTGAGATCTTTTGGGAAGAGCTGAAATCTGCCATTGGTAAAAGGAATCCTGGAAACATTCATGAGCTGAAACAAATCACATTTGAAGAGTGGGAGAAACTACCAGCAGACAGATGTACAAAACCTATAGATAACTACAAAAAATGTTTGGAGGTTGTCCAGATCATATAGTATTTTGATTTTTTCTCAGAAATTACTACATCTAAGTTGCACAGACTCCTTTTTTAGTTGTATACCATTGAACATACTATTAAAATATTATGATGACATACAGTTGTAATATTTCCAGTTTTTCAAGAAATGGTACACAATATACCTAAAATGCAAGGGTATCAATAATATTGACCACAATTGTAACTCCTCTTTGTGATCATCTTTGCAACTATATTTTGATCTCTCCTCATCTTATCTACATCCTCCTGGATGTCTACTCTATTGCAGATTTTGGTATCATTCGAAAAGGGGCAAATTTTATCTGATAGCCCTTCTGCAATATCATAAAAAAATCAGACCAAGGATAGATCCCTGAGGCACCTCACTGGTAACATCCTTCTCCTCAGAGTGAGGTCCATTTACTTATACTCTTTGTTGCTTCCCACTCAACCAATTTCTAAACCAGTCAGTCATGTTACGGCACATCGCTAGGCACTCAGTTAATTTATAAGTTGCCTGTGCAGAACAGTGTCAAAGGTTTTACTGAAATTTAAGTTCACCACGTCTAGAGCTCTCCCTTGGTCCAACTCACTGGTCACCCAGTCAAAGACCTGCATCTAGTAAAGTCATGCTGCTTTGGATCCTACAATCACATGTATTCCAGAAATCTCACTATCTGCTGTTTTAGCAACATTTTTAATAGTTTACACACCATAGAGGTCAGTCTAAACAGCCTGTAGTTCCCTTTTACATCCAAAAAATTGATTTTACAATTATTCTCATAGAGGATAATTTTATGAAGACTTTTGTGTCAATGTATACCAGTATATGAATACATGTGGTGAGAAGATCATGCTTACTTGTATGTGACTCTGTAGTAGGCATGATCAGGGGTGGGTTTTTGGTGAGATGCAGGTGGAGGTGTGAAGTACATGTATATTTTGGGGATTATTCAGTACAGCAAATAACAGGGATGGAAGCCGATTGGATGTCCATTCCTGCCATTTTTCCCCTACTGGCCCTGGCTAATGTCTCCCCATATGAACAGTTTGTTTGTATGGGGAAGCTGAGATGGGAACAGGAGGGGGCAGTACTGAGGCAGAGCGAGGGCGGGACATGGGCTGCGACCCCGAATTTACAGGGCTGATTCTGAGGTTGATGCTGTACGTTCTGGTCCGTGAACATGGATGGGGAACTTATTCCACCACAGAGGTGGAATAAGTCTCCCTAGACATTGGGGGATCCTGAAGCCGGGCCAGGACAAAAAGTTAGGGGGATGCAGGAGGATCTATGCAGCCAGACCCTCGCCATGGGAGGCTGAATTGAGGGTCCAGTTGTGGTGAAAGAAAAATATATGCAGCAGCTGGCCATGGCATTGCAGCTCCATTCAGAAGGCTGACTGAGATAGCCAGGGATCTGCTAGACATGTAGGCCGACCAGAAATGGGGTCTGGCCTGCACTTTCAGGCCATAGACCCAAATCTGATCTGACGGGCACATCTAGCTCCTGCAGGATCAAAATCGGGTCTACCTTTGGGTGTCCCGCTTCTAGTCGGCTGCACAAGGGGCTGGACAGCCAGGTCAGAATGTGCCTCTTTATGTATAAACATTCACACCTGCTCCATTTATGCAGATTCTCTGGGTAAGTTTATAAAAACATATAGGTGCCTATATATAAACATACAGGGCATGTTTACTAAACCATGTTAAAGGGGCTTACTGCAAGCTAAGAGCACTATTGTGACAGTTAGCATGGGGCAGCAAGCAAAAGTCCCAGGGGTAGGGATTTGGTAGATTAGGGTCAGAATGTAGGTGGCGATGACATGTCATTAGAATGCACTGACTACAAATGTTGCCATTTATGCATCAAAATTTCATGTAAAAAGGGGAAGGAATGTTAGTGGGAGTGTACTATTGCTCGCCTGGCCAGAATAAACAGACAGATGATGTAATACTAAAAGAAATTAGAGAAGCTTGCAAAGCTTACAACACAGTAATAATGGGAGATGTCAATTTCCCCAATATTGACTAGGTCAATGTTACAACAGGCCATGTTATGGAGATAAAGTTTCTAGATGAAATAAATGAATCCAAGAAGCTAATTCAGTAACTGATTTGAGGGGAAACTATTTTAAATCTAGTTCTTAGTGGAAAGCAGCATCTAGTGTGTGAGAGGTAATGGTGTTGATGTTTTGCAATAGCAATCAGAACATGATCACATTTGATTTAATAAATGGTGGGAGGATAACAAGGAAAATCCATTGTACTAGCATTTAACTTTCAAAAAGGAGACTATGATAAAATGAGGAAAATGTTTAAGAAAAAAACTAAAAGGAACAATTGCAAAGGTTAAGAGTTTATATCAAGCCTGGGCATTATTTAAATATACTGTCTTGGAAGCTCAGACCAAATGTATTCCAGGCTCTAAGAAAGGTGGAAGAAAGGTCAAATGACAACCAGAATGACAATAGTGAGGTCAAAGAGGCCATTATAGCTAAGAGAAAATCCTTTAGAAAATAGAAAAAAAGAGTCAAATGATGAAAACAGGAAACAACATAAGTACTGACAAGTTAAATGCAAGACATTGATAAGGCAGGCAAAAAGAGAAGCTTGCCGTAGAAGCAAAAGCGCATAATAAAATCTTTTTCAATTACATTCATAGTAAACTACCTGTGAGAGAGCTAGTCGGATCATCAGATGATAGAGGGGTAAAGGGGGCACTAAGAGAGGACAAGGCTATAGTGGAGAGACCGAATGAATTATTTGCTTCAGTCTTTATTGAAGAAGATGTAGGAAACTTACCCATGCCTGAAATGTCAAAGGTGATGTATCAGAGGAACCGAAACAAATCTTAATAAATCAGGAAGATGAAATACAGCTATTTGATAAACTAAAGAGCAACAAATCACCTGGATTGGATGGCATATATTCCAGGGTGTTGAAAGAACTGAAATATGAGATTGCAAACCTACTTTTAGTCATCTTTGAACTATCCTTAAAATCACCTGTATTACCTGAGGATTGGAGAGTGGTCATTGTAACGCCAATTCTTAAAAAGGGTTCCAGGGGTGATCCAGGAAACTACAGACCAATGACCTTGGCATCTGTACCTGGCAAAATGGTGGAAATCATTATAAAGAACAAAATTACCAAACATGTGGCTAGTCATGGCTTAATGACAGGAAGCCAACATAGATTTAGCCAAGGAAAGTTTTGTCTCACTAATCTTATATTTTTTCAAAGGTGTTAATAAATAGATCATTAAAGGTAAGCCAGTTGATATAGTGTAACTGGATTTTCAGAAAATCTTTGACAACGTCCCTCATGAGAGACTCTTACAGAAATTAATAAGTCATGGGATAAGAAGCAGTGTACTATTGTGGATTAGGAACTGGTTAAAATCTCATTTCTTTTCTGACTTTCTTCACTTCAAATTCATGCTTATTTATTTAACATTTCTTATATACTGCCTTTCATGATATCAAGGTGGTTTACATTGAACAAACTGAACTTGCATTGAACAGGGCATTATAACTTGGAGATAACTATTTTATAGGGAACATGGGCTATGGAGGGTTATGTGGCTTGCCCAAGACCACAAGGAGCACCTGTGGGACTAGAAACCCCAGTCCTTCCAGCCCAAGGTTGTTGTCCTCTAGTGGGATTTGAACCCCTTACCTTCCAGCCTGAAGTACCTTGCCCCAACCACTAGGCCACTCCTCCACTCTGGCTTGCTTCCTGCAAGTCTGCCATTGCTCTCACCAAATAAAACTATTTTATCCATTTGACTAGTTCTCTTGCCTCTGATCCCCACCATCTCTTTTCTACTCTCAACTCTCTGTTTAAGGTGCCTCTGCCTCCAATCCCTCCTTCTCTTTCTGCCCAAACCCTAGCCGACTATTTCCATAATAAAATCCATAAGATAATACTCCAATTCCCCACTAAATCTTCACTCCCTCTTCCCCCTCTTCAATACAAACTTTTCCCCTTAACCTCTTTCATCCTTTTATAAGATCTCCGATGAGGAAACCTCTTTTCTTCGTCCCCCCCTCTAAATTCATTACCTGCTCCTCTGATTTTATCTCCATCCGTCTCCATAACTCCAAACCAGACATCCATCCCCACTAAATGCAACTTGGAATGACCCCCTTAGGGAAGAATATCCCAAACTATGGTTACGCAATGCAAGGTTCCACATTAGGAACCACCACCCAGAAAAAATATTTGGTTGCACAACCCTTGGCTGTGATGACAGCCTCCAAACATTTCTTGTAGTCATCTATAAGTTTTGTACATCTATCTGTTGGTAGTTTCTCCTAGTCTTCAACTGCAGTTTGTTCCAGCTCATGAATGTTTCCAGGATTCCTTTTACCAATGGCAGATTTCAGATTTGTTCCTTTTTAAGCATTTTTTTGTACTTTTGGATGCATGTTTTGGGTCATTGTCCTGCTGGAGAACCATGACCTTTTACTCAGACCTAGCTTTCTGACACTAGGTAGCACATTTCATTACAGGATACTTTGGTATTCCTATGACTTCATGATTTCGTTAATAGGCTCCAGGCCTCCAGTTCCTGAGGCAGCAAAACAACCCCACAACATTATGGAAGCTCTACTATATTTAACTGTAGGAAGGGTGATTTTTTCCTTATAAGCTTCATATCTTTACCTGTAAATGTATCACTGGTCTGTATTGCCAAAAAGCTCAAGTTTATTTTCATCTGTCCACAGAACATTTCCCCAGAAGGATTGTAGTTTCTCAAGTTGGGCTTGGGCAAACATCAGGCGTGCCTTTTTATGTCTGTCTTTGAGCAGTGGGGTTCTCCTTGGCCTCCGCCCATGAAGTCCTTTGTTTAGTGTGCGATGCATGGTGCGGGTTGAAACCATCACTCCAGATTTCACCAGGTCAGGCATAAGCTCTTTGGATGTTTACATGGTGTTTTTCTAACAGTTTGCACCAACATTTGAAGGCTTCTTGGATGATTTTTCCTCTTTCCACCACATCCTGAGAGGTTCTTGACAGTTTCATGAGCAGAAAACTTCTTAATAACATTGTGAACTGTAGGAACAGGAATCCCAAGATTTTTGGAGATGACCTTGTACCCCTTAGAAGTTTGATGTTTGGTGATAATGGCTTTTCTGATGGTCTCAGGCAACTCTCTTGTCTTCACCACTGTGAAAATGGAACAAGGAGTGAATGTGGCCATTTTAAACATTAGAGCCATCATTCATTGGTTGATTCAAGGTATATGGCATATGAGTACTGACAATTGATCACAGGTGCATCTAATTTTACTGCAATGAGAATGTAGTTCGTCTGTTCAAATTTTGAATTGTTTATAGGGTGCCAATAATCATGTCCTTAAGTTAGCAGTTAAGTGAACTTCATAGCAGAATAGCTAATAAACTAATGATGGCACCTTTGGTAGCTCATTTTGTGGAATGTGGGCATGCGGCAGTTCAGTTTCAATGGAGAATACTTGACTGTGTGTCAATGGATTGGGGTGGGGTGATTATCAAGGCTGTTTGAATTACCTCAAACAGAAATGGATTTTTCATTTGAACTCATTGGGGCCAATGGGTTTGAACAATCAGATTGAATGGGCCTCTTTAATTCATGGTTAAAGTCAGGTGCATTCTGATTTAGATAATGAGGTCTGGGCTTTATGTTGAAGCATGGACTGGGTGTTGAGGCACTAGCCAGTGAGCTAGCTTTTTGTTTGCAGTTATCTTTGTTCTAAATGTTTCCCTGAAGCAAGCCATGTTTGTCTGAAACATGATATCATGTCGGATGATTAAAATTTGAGTATTGTTAAATCTTAGATTGATGGTTTGCATTGTTAAAATGTGCATGTCCAGATGAGACCTGTGAATAATACGGCTGGGATTCTTTGGTAAACAGATATTTCTGTTGGTGAGTTCACAGCGTTCTGATGGTTTCTCTGGCACATGCTTATGATAACTGCATGATTTAATTTTGTTGTTGGTTGTCCATGCCTTTTGAAGTATTTTGTCTGGAGTTTGTGAGATATATTTGTATTGTGACCTACTCTTGATTGTGAAGGTTTTTGTATTGTTAATAATCATGCTCTGGCGATGTCCCAGTTTTTATGCCATTTCCTTCTATTTCCTTTTTTAATTGGTCTTGTTTTATTTTATTCTTTTATGTTTCAAGCAGGTGTGCATATATCGCCCAAAGCCATTTCAATGGCTACATGTTTTAGGAAATATTGGACATTAACACTAGAAGCCCCAAAAAGGCATTTTACCTAGAAATCCCAAAGTGCGTCAATTGACACATTATCACGACAACTGCGTTGAGCATGAAATGCAGATGTGAATTAATTTGAAGTTACTTATCTGTTTACTACGTGCAGTATGTGACATCATTACATAACTGACATGGTTCTAGCAGTAGCGCTGGGATAAACTTTGGGGCTTCTAGTGTTAAGAGATTGAACTGCAAGGGTGCCAATAATGTTGATTACAACTGTACAGTTAAAGTAAAACCAATAAAAGAAACCATATTGTTATAATAAATGAAAACATTTTCAGCACATTCAATAAAGAAGAAAATGAATTTATTTTTCAGTATTTAAACAAGAACAATTTAGAACTTACAAGTAACACTGTGTATACTAAGGAAGGTTAATTTAAATGATGACTGCTTTAGAAAGGACTTTGCCCAGGAAGATGGAGACAGTAAGTCTAGGACAATGTTCTTTCCTTCCCCTTCTTCTTCTTGTCATTCTTCTTTTGTATTCCAATCAATCCAGCTCTCCATTATTTATCCAATTAACACCTAGTTAATGCTGGGCATGTGTTTTTTAGAAGCAGTGCATTGCATTAACAAGGTGTTAATGGGCTTTAAATTGAGTTAGGTTATTGGTCATCCATATAAAGTATCAAAATAGAAATGCACAGAATGTGTATTCCCGTTTCTGCTCTGCATTTTAAGATAATGTATTTGATGAGCATATTAAATGTTTCTGTGGTTGGCTATAGGAGAAAAAAAGTCAGGAACCTCCACAAAATTCAGGATCCAAATTCTCTGGCAGATTCTATTAAGTGTACAATAAACACAAGCAAAATGGTTTAGTGAAAGCACAACAGTCTAAACAGTGCACAGAAAAATTACTTTTGATCAGCAAATAGAGAAAGTAACAAATCAAATGGGCTTGTGTACAAATGGTAATACCCAGGACTTTGCAGTTTATTTGGTTTTAGAGAGAGAAGTTATATAGGACAGGTCTAGAGTAACAGACCTCTAGACCAGTGGTTCCAAACCTGTGGTCCAAGGATTCTTGAGGTCCCTGAGACCATTACAGGGGGTTCTTAGGACAGAGAAAAAAGAAAAAAGAGGCTGGTGGGAAATAGTTGAGGAGAAGAGAGAGCGTGAAGAGAACCACACTGGGGAAAGGAGAAAGATAGACTGGTTGGGATTGGTTGGAGGGAGAAGAGAGAAGGATAGTGGAGACAGAGAAACATAGAAACATGATGACAGAAAAAGACCACATGGCCTATCTAGTCTGTCCTTCCATATCAACAACTACAACAGTCCACTTTTTACCTTTAGAGATCCTCTGTGTTGGTCCCATGCTTTTTTGAATTCAGTTACTGTCCTCATCTCTACCACCTCCACTGGGAGACTATTCCATGGATCCACTACTCTTTCCGTAAAGAAATATTTCCGCATATCACTCCTGAATCTATCTCCCTTCACCCTCATCCCATGTCCCCTCATAGCAGAACTTGCTTTCAATTGAAAGAGGCTCTCCCCCTGAACATTTATGCCACAGAGGTATTTAAACATCTCAATCATATCACCTCTATCCCGCCTTTCCTCTAAGGTGTACATATTAAGATCCTTAAGTCTGTCCTCATATGCTTTATAATGAAGCCCACTAATCATTTTAGTAGCCACCCTCTTCACCGACTCCATCCTGTTCACATCCTTTTGAAGGTGCGGTCTCCAGAATTGCACACTATACTCCAAATGAGGTCGCACCAAAGACTTATACAGAGGCATTATCACCTCCTTTTTTTTGCTAGCCATTCCTCTCCATATGCACCCAAGCATCCTTCTAGCTTTTGCCGTCGCCTTTTCTACCTGTTTAGCTACTTTAAGATCATCAGACACAACCACGCCTAGGTCCCGCTCTTCTTTAGTGGACAAAAGTACTTCACCTCCTATACTGTATTGCTCCCTTGGATTGCTGCAGCCCAAATGCATGACCTTACATTTTTTAACATTAAATCCCAGCTGCCAAATTCTAGACCATTCTTCAAGCTTAGCTAGATCCCTCCTCATCTTATCTACACCTTCTTGGGTGTCTACTCTATTGCAGATTTTGGTATCATCCGCAAAGAGGCAAACCTTACCCGACAGCACTTCTGCTATATCACTAACAAAGATGTTAAAAAGAATCGGACCAAGGACAGTTCCCTGGGGCACACCACTGGTAACATCCTTCTCCTCAGAGTGAACTCCATTTACTTGTACTCTTTGTCGCCTCCCACCAAACCAATTACTAACCCAAGCAGTAACTTTAGGGTTCATCCCTAGGGTGCTCAGTTTGTTTATAAGTCGCCTGTGAGGAACAGTTTCAATGGCTTTACTGAAATCTAAATACACCACATCTAGAGCTCTCCCTCGGTCCAACTCCCTGGTCACCCATTCAAAGAAATCAATTAGATTTGTATGACAAGACCTGCCTCTGGTGAATCCATGCTGCCTCGGATCCTGTAATCCACTGGACTCCAGAAACCTCACTATTTTCTCTTTCAGCAGCGTTTCCAATAATTTACTCACCACCGAAGTTAAACTAACCGGCCTGTAGTTTTCAACCACATCCTTACTTGCACTTTTGTGTAAAGGCCCCACATGAGCCTCTCTCCAGTCCTTTGGCACCACTCCTGACTCCAACAAGGCATTGAAAAGGTCAGTCAGTGGAGCTGCTAGAACGTCCCCAAGTTCCTTCAGTATTCTAGGGTGTATCCCATCCGGTCCCATTTCTTTGTCTACTTTAAGTTGAGCTAGTTTCTCACGAACACAGTCTTCTGAAAATTGTTCAAGATGTCCCTCACTTCTGTTCCTATTTGTGGGTGTTTTCAAGATGTCCCTCGCTTCTGTTCCTATTTGTGGGAGGTCCTGCTCCTGGTTCTTCATCTGTGAACACAGAACAAAAATATTTGTTAAGCAATTCCGCTTTATCCTTATCAGCTTCTACATATTCCCCCCCTGCACCCTTGAGTCTGGCAATACCACTCTTGCCCTTCCTCTTCTCACTAATATATCTGAAAAATGTCTTATCCCCCCATTTCATTGCATTGGCTATTTCCTCCTCCTTTTGAATCTTTGCCTTCTTGACTACGTTGCTTGCTTCTCTAAGTTTTTCCAAATACAGATGCCTGTCTTCCTCTCTCTGTGATCTCTTGTATTTCCCTCTTTTTCTTCACTTTTTCAGCTACTTCCTTAGAAAACCATAGCGGTCTCCTTTTCCTTTTGCCTTTATTTACCATTTTAACAAAAAGGTTGGTTGCCCTTAATATATCCCCTTTCAGTTTTGCCCACTGTTTTTCTACATCCCCCAGCTGTTCCCATTCCACTAACGACTCCCTGAGGTATTGGCCCATCTTCGCAAAGTTAGTCTTCCTAATGTCTAAGATCCTCACCTTGGAATGGATTCTAACAGCCCTAGTCCTAATACTGAACCACACCATCTGGTGATCACTGGATGCAAAATGATCTCCCACTACAACATCAGAAACACTTTATCCATTGGTAAGCACCAAGTCCAGTATGGTCCCTTCACATGTGGGGTCTGTTACCAATTGCCTGAATAGTTCTCGCTGTAGAGAATCCAGGATCTCCTTACTTCTAGATGATACTGCAGCAGGAATGTGCCAATCAACATCTGGCATATTGAAATCTCCTATCAGTAGCACTTCCCCTTTCCTAGCAATGCTGCTTATGTCTTCAATTAACTCTCTGTCCACCTCTTCCTCTTATGAGGGAGGTCTGTATATCACACCAATGCAAATAGATTTCTCTTTCCATCTTTCTAGTTTAACCCACAATGCCTCCTCTCTCCCTTTTAAGCTCTGTAATTCCAAAGCTTTAATAGTAGTTTTTACATATAGTGCCACTCCTCCTCCCCTTCTTCCTGCCCTGTCCTTTCTGAATAAAGTATAGCCAGGTATAGTTACATCCCAGTCATGGTTTTCTGTGAACCATGTTTCTGTAACTGCCACTAAATCCAAGTCAGCCACTCCCACCAAAGCTTCAACATCAGGGATCTTATTTCCCATGCTACGGGCATTTATACACACTGCTTTCCATATGTTACCCCTGTTACCCATTTCCATAAAGGTAATTAATGTACCACCTACCTGGGGGCTTTCACTTACCTGGGGGCTTTCTTCACCTATCCCCAACGAATCTAGTTTAAAGCCCTCTTCAGTAGATTAGCCAGTCTACTACCGAAGATGCATTGACCTTTCTTGGTCAGATGGATGCCATCTCTGCTCAGCAATGGACCTACCACAATTCATTAACACCTCCACGCACGCTAAAGGCAATACCCTGGACCTAAATTTCTGCAGTAACCATTCAACTCACATGGGCCCCCCCCCCCCCTCAATCTATTCAAGCTTACCCAGTCTCATGGTCAGATCATTAACTAATATGTTTCTCCATGGACCAGCAGGATTGCATCAGCCACACTTGGTGACGTCCTACGGGCGGAGCCATGCATACGGAAGTGCTCTCTAGAGCTCAGAAAGGAGGGCCTTTCTGAGCCCACCTAGGTAGCCCATCCCACCCGTCCGCCCTCTAGTCCGGTCAGTTTTTGTTCTTCCGCCTTGCCAGCAAGACGGACCCTGCTCTCTCTCTTCATTTTTTTTTAAATTTCTTTGTTTTGCGTTTTTACAACTATGCCCAAGCATCTTTCAAAGAAATGCCCCTATTGTGGCAACAAGAACAAGACTTCACATGGATGCACTTACTGTGGGGCAATGAAGAAAGGATACCAAGTGATGTGCCCAGCCTCCGGCTCTGGCTCTCCACTGCCTGATCCTCTGCCGGCCCCGGATGTGCCTGTACAGGCCACCATCCCTAGCCGAGCCTCTGTTGCTGCAGAGAGTGCCCTTTCCCGGTGGGACGTGCTGCATGGAGCCTCCGTCCCCAGCCCGGTGCACCCGACTGACCTGCTTGCTGCTCCGGGACCCAACACCGTCACCCACGGAGGCGTGGAGGTAAGCCCTGCCCCTACTGCTGCAGTCTCTCCTGTTTTCATCCTCCTGGACTCCTCTCAGCTCGCTCTGCAGTCAGCTTCCAGGATCGGGTCCCCCACAGCACTCGTCCATGCTTCCCAAGATGGCGACGTGCTGCGGTCCTCCCAGCCTCTGCTGCAGTCCTCCAACTCCGCCCACCTTGGGGGCGGGACCTCTATGCCCGCAAATTCTACCAGCATCAAAGGGAAGCCTGCACGCAGCTGCGCTTCGCACGGCAGTGACTCGCGCAGCAGCATGTCGCACAGCAGCGCCTCGCGCAGCAATGCGTCGCACAACAGCACGCCGCACAACAGTGTGCCCAACGAAGCCAGCGCACTGTTGCGCAATGACAGCTCAGTGTTGCGCAACTCCAGTAGCCGCAGCAGCAGCAGCAGTTCCAAGAGCAGAACGCACGGTAAACGGACCAGTGTCAACCGACGCAGCAGCAGCAGCAGCAGCGACTCTAGCCACAGGGACCTCTCTCCCAAACGACGCAGGCACTCCGAGCGCCACCGCCACCGCTCCCAGCACCACCGGCGGGAGGATCCTCAAAAGGACAACCATAGCAGGAGCCCTTCAAACCGCAGTAGGGCTAGCAGATCCAGCCATAGTAATTCCTCAGCTATCATCAGCTTATTAACACAGCTCGTGAAGCAATCTGCTTCAACAGTACCCGCGGCACGCTTGTCAACCCCGCATAGCGCGGATCCAGCGCACAAAGCTCCGGAGGCAGCCCTTACCTCTACCCCAGAGAAGAGAACCAGAGAAGACCCATGCGGACCCTCTGACGATCCGGACCCAGAAAATCCGTCCCCCGACAGCACTGCCGACGACCACGACATCGAAGCTGCAATGGTGGGATCGGCATCCACAGAGCTCGCCAACTCAGAGAAGACAGCTGAGATAGAAGACCCTCCCCTGGCGGAGGATCTCACCTACCCCAAGTTCTTAACAAAACTATCCTCTGCCCTCTCTTTGAACGCCGCTGATGTGCCTGGAGAGGTTGTTCCAGAGGTTCTAAAATACTTCGCCACTCCGAAGCCTGCTTTCGCACTCCCAGTGCATCAGAGACTGCTGGAAAATCACTCGAAACTGTGGCAGACACCAGCGTCTGGTCATCCGTTTCCGAGGCGGCTGGACTTTAAGTATCAAGTGAGGCCTGTGCCTGGCTTTTCTCAGACCCAGCTACCACACAACTCCATCGTCGTCTCTTCAGCGCTCAAACGCACCAAGTCCTCACGTACCCACACCAATAGCCCCCCGGGTCGAGACAACAAACTCTTGGATGACATCGGGAAGAAGGTCTTCCAAGGTGCTATGCTTAGTGCTAAGATTGCAGCACACCAATTTCAGCAAGTTCTCTTCCTGGACACCTGCATGGCAACCTTGAAGTTGACCACTGCATCCCTCCCCAAGGAGTCTCAGAATCAGCTCGCCAGCGCACTTGCCGATATGTCGGAGTGCAGCAAACACCTGGCCAGCGCAACCTTTGACTCTTTCGACACAGCCTCTCGTACTGCCGGTACGGCTATCTCTGCGAGACGATGGGCGTGGTTGAGAGCCTCCGGCCTTCGAGATGACACCCATGACAGCATTGCTAACACCCCCTGCACGGGGGAATCACTCTTTGGGGACAAGGTTAAAGACACTGTCAATGACATGAAAGAACACTGCACTACCTTACAAACCCTGGTGGAGGACGGCTACGAGCGCCGCAGCGGAGTCCATAAGAACAGTTTCCAGAGGAAATCTTACTACTCCTCCAACAAAAAGTACCCCTTCAGCAGGAAATGACAGTATAACAAATACAGGAACAACTCCTACAGTGGTCCCCCTCACCAGCGTAACTCTCAGCGTGACCGCAAGCAGAAGAAGAACAATCCACCCCCTGCGAAGAGTGGACCGTCCTTTTGACGCCTACTCTCCGGCGCCCACCCCGACCGGGGGTCACCTGACCTACTTTTTAAACAAGTGGAAAGACATCTCCTCCGACTCCTGGGTTCTCGAGATCATCCGAGAGGGTTACCAAATGCGTTTCAGCTCAACCCCTCGCCAAAACACACAACCCATCAGCAAAACCCCACCTCACCTGTGCCGAGCCATGGCCGAGGAGCTGATACACCTGCTGTCCTCCGATGCTATAGAGCAAGTACCATCGGACGAGATAAACTCTGGCTTCTACTCCAGGTACTTCCTCGTTCCCAAAAGGACAGAAGGAGTCCGCCCCATCCTCGACCTCCGCAAACTCAACAAGTTCATCATCAAAGAGAAGTTCAGGATGTACTCTCTCAACTGCATCCTGCCCTTGATTCAACCCGGCGACTGGATGGCGTCCCTGGACCTGCAGGATGCCTACACCCACATCCGCATCCACAAGTCACACGGACAGTATCTTCATTTTCATGTATTGGGCCAGCACTTTCAGTACAAAGTCCTCCCTTTCGGCCTATCGCCGGCCCCACGGGTGTTCACGAAATGCGTGGCAGTTCCCGCATCGCATCTACGCAAACGGAACGTTTCCATTTTTCCCTACCTCGACGACTGGCTCCTCACAGCCCCCTCAGCAATGGAACTTCAGGAAGCTCTAAGGACTACCGAGTCCCTGATCTCCTCCCTGGGGTTCGTCATCAATTACAACAAGTCCCAGCGCACCCCCTCTCAGAGGCTGGAATTCATTGGAGCCGAGATCGACACCACACTCTCGAAGGCATACCTTCCCAAACGCAGGTTGCTTGCCCTGACCTCGCTCATGACCAGATTGGCCTCGGCAGAATCCTCTTCAGCGAGATCCATCCTACGCCTTCTAGGCCACATGTCCGCTACCACGTCCATGGTCCACATCGCCAGGTTACAGATGCGGCCGCTGCAGTGGCATCTACGTACGCACTGGAACCAGCACTCGCAGCCTCTCTCCACCTGCATCCCTATGACCTCCAAGATCAAGACTCATCTACTCTGGTGGACTGCTCCATAGAACCTTTCGGGGGGGGGAAGGACATGCACCCACCTGAGCACCAAGTCACCCTGACCACGGACGCCTCCAACTTGGGCTGGGGTGCCCACATTCTGAAGTTCAGCACACAAGGGGCCTGGTCACCACAGGAGCGACTCCTGCACATCAACCTCCTAGAGCTAAGGGCCATCAAGTATGCTCTCAATGCCTTCCTAACGCATGTGCAGAAGAAAACCGTACTCATCCAGACGGACAATCAAGTGGCCATGTTCTACATCAACAAGCAAGGGGGCACGGCATCTCGGCCCCTCTGCAAGGAAGCCCTGCAGATCTGGTCCCTTGCCATGACTCACGGGTGCAACATCCGAGCCTCCTATCTGCCGGGCGACCAGAACACCTTAGCCGACAAGCTCAGCAGGCAACTGCAACCTTACGAATGGACACTGCTCCCGGAGGTCACCGACAGCCTCTTCTGTCAGTGGGGGCACCCGAACATCGACCTGTTCGCCACGGAACAGAACGCAAAATGCCCCCTGTTTTGCTCCAGGCACCCTTCCAACAAGAGACTGGCGGCGGATGCATTCGACGTGTGCTGGGGGGAGTGGTCTCTCGTGTACGCCTTTCCCATGACCCCCCTCATCCCGGCGACACTCCAGCGGTTGGTCCGCGACAAGGCTCGCGCCATCCTAGTGGTTCCCTTTTGGCCCCGACAGATGTGGTTCGCATTGCTCCAACGCCTTGCGCAAGGGAAACCGAAGCGCCTGCCACTCCGGCCGGACCTACTCACGCAGGACAGAGGCAAAACGAGGCACCCCGACCTCAAAGCCCTGGCTCTCACTGCCTGGAGGTTGAGCGGATGAGCCTTTCTACACTCCAGCTATCATCTGAGGTGCAAGACGTGGTCCTAGCAGCCAGGCGCCCCTCTACCAGGAAATCTTATGGCCTCAAATGGAAGAGATTCAGCATCTGGTGCACTGCACAAGGGCTGGAGCCCACCACGTGTCCTCTTCCCAGTGTCCTGAAGTACCTTTCTTCTCTGTCTAACCTTGGCCTTAAGACTCAGTCCATCAGAGTGCACCTTTCGGCAATTGCAGCATTTCACGCCCAGCCTGAAGGGGCAACTTCCATTGCAGCACTACCTTTGACAAACCGCTTCATGAAGGGACTGGCTAATTTGAAACCCCCAATCAGGTAACCCGTTCCATCATGGGACCTCAACACTGTCCTCTGCCGCCTGACCGAGGACCCCTTCGAGCCACTACAGTCGGCGGAGATGAAGTTCGTCTCCTTGAAAACCCTGTTTCTGGTTGCCATAACGTCCACCAGGAGAATCAGTGAGCTGCAGGCACTAGTGTCCCATCCCCCTTATACACAGCTACACCAGGATAGAGCATCCTTACGAACCAACCCGAAGTTCATGCCCAAGGTGGCATCTGCCTTCCACGTCAATCAGTCCATAGATTATGATATCAGAACCCCATGCCTCCGAAGAAGAAAGTCGCCTACACACGCTGGACTGTCTCCGGGCCCTTCGGATCTATCTGCTGCAAACTCAACCCATTCGCAAAGGCGAACAGCTATTCGTATCCTTCGACCCTAGCCGGCCGGGCAGGCCGGTCAACAAGAGAACCCTCTCTCACTGGGTCGCCTCCTGCGTCTCACACTGCCTAGACCCCACAGGCACTCAGAATTTTCCAAGAGTGGGCCCTCACAAGCTAAGAGCACTGGCAACCACAATTGTCAACCTTCGTTCTGTTCCTCTGACGGACGTCTGCAGAGCGGCCACCTGGTCCTCCCCGCACACGTTCCAGAAGCACTACTGCCTTGACCTCAGGGCCCATGAAGACTGCGCCCTTGGGACTGCCGTCCTTTCCACTGCAACGGATGGCAGACAGGCATTGGCCCAGTAGCCGGGCCATCCATACCTGCTCCTCCTGTAGCATGTCAGCACTGTTAATTGCACTGTTGCACAGTCACTGTTGTTAGTCAGCACTGTTAGTTGCACTGTTACTCAGCCACTGTTGTTCGTACGCTGTTAGCACTAGTTGCCCGTTGCACAACTGCTGTTTGCACAACTGCACGATTTTGTATGCACCTTCACCTATTACGGCAATAAAGATGTTCATCCTATTGCGGCTCAGAGCCTCATTTAGTAACTAAGCTCCTCCTCAACCTCAGCGTTCTCCACAGCTGGGGAGGCACCAAGTGTGGCTGACGCAATCCTGCTGGTCCATGGAGAAAATGAGGTTACTTACCTGTAACAGGAGTTCTCCGTGGACAGCAGGATAAGTCAGCCACACAATCCCACCCGCCTCCCCTGGAGGAGGTCAGCCTGCCGTATCTGCTCCCTGTACGGGAACTAGCTAGCTAGGAACACACTGACCGGACTAGGGGGCGGACCGGTGGGATGGGCTACCTAGGTGGGCTCAGAAAGGCCCTCCTTTCTGAGCTCTAGAGAGCACTTCTGTATGCATGGCTCCACCCGGAGGACGTCACCAAGTGTGGCTGACTTATCCTGCTGTCCACGGAGAACTCCTGTTACAGGTAAGTAACCTCGTTTTCTCCCTCCTGCAAACCTCATCAAGAAAAATGACAACCTGCAACCACCAACAAGAAGAATTAAATTTTTTGGCAAAGACAACTTTATCAACGACACCTTCGCACAACTGATTGAAAACTCCACCAATCCTAATATCTTCATTGAAAGCTGGAACAATAGTACCAGACTAGCAGCCACATCCCCACTATGCCCATTCATGCAAAGCAACCTAAAACTGAGTGGTACACCTCAGCTCTCCGCAACCAAAAGC
This sequence comes from Ichthyophis bannanicus, assembly GCA_033557465.1. Lineage (NCBI taxonomy): Eukaryota > Metazoa > Chordata > Amphibia > Gymnophiona > Ichthyophiidae > Ichthyophis > Ichthyophis bannanicus. Next base: position 860,390,327 of record CM066032.1, read on the forward strand.
GACAACTCCGCAAGCATGAAAGAAAACAGCGCAAAACTAAACAAAATGAAGACAGAAAACATTATCTACAACTTTTGAATAAATACTACACAGCAGCAGACAAAACCAGATGAACACCACACAAAAATACTCAGCTCTGCAATCAACTGACCAAGGGAGCTATTTAACATAGTAAAACATTTGACAAAAAATTCCAACCTCTGAAAATTGAAAAATTAAGCTCACCCCTGAACAACTAGCTCAACACTACAAACAACTACATCCTCAACCAGATACCCCTCACCTACCATTTGTTGAAGACAAAGAACACTCAGTCCCCTGGAACTCCTTCTTAGGTGTCACAAAAAGACAAATCTAAAACATCATAACACCTCTAAACACAACAGCCTCTCCTCTCGACCCCTGTCCTGTCTCATGGATTAAGGAGACCAAAAAGGAACTCAGCGGAACACTCACCAAAATCACACAGCCAATACTGCAACAAAGCTTCATGCCCACATCCCTGAAGACCTCCTCCATACGTCCAATGCTAAAAAAATCCTACCCTAGACACCTCAGACCCTTTATCATACAGACCCATTGCCAGTCTACCATTCACAGCCAAGATCGTTGAGAAAGCCTTACAATACCAACTTCAAGACCCATAGACAATAACAATTTACTGGACCCTCAGCACATGGATTCTGCCCTCACCACAGCATGGAAACACTGCTAACCACCCCGATAAATACTCTAATCTAAGGAATGCAGTAAATCAACCAAGGCTTCCTGCTAATCTTCCTAGACATCTCCTCTGCCTTTGATACTGTAAACCACCAAATCCTCCTACAATGTCTGTGCACCAATGGAATTCAAGGCAAGTACTCAAATGATTCACATCCTACCTCACAGACAAACACCAGCAAATAAAGATCAGACAAATTACCTCCACCTCCTTCAAACAGACACAAGAGACCCTCAAGGATCCACCCTCTCCACCATCCTCTTCAACCTCTACCTCCAACCACTCTGCCCAAATCATCAGATCACATGACCTCAATATCCACATCTATGCTGACGATATCATGATCTATGGACCAATTGACATAAACCAACCCAAACCATCTGCTCACCAAGAATTTTTCACCAAAGTAACCAACTGGTTAAAAGGCAGCAATCTACAGATCAATTACAATAAAACAGAAACCCTCTACATAACAGAAGATGCCACCTTCCTCCCGCCCCCTACAATATCATTGAATAACATAACAATTAAAACCCAAACTGAAGTCAAGAACCTTGGAATAACCCTTGATTAACACCTCACATTCAAATCCCACATAAACAAGATCACCAAGACAATCTTTTACAAAACAAAGACACTCTGGCCCCTACATTCACTTCTTGAACTACATGGCTTCTGTACTGTCCTGCAAGCCTTCATAATACCCCACCTGGACTATTGAAATGCTATCTACCTTACCTCTCCAAACAGCACTATGCTCAACAGCAAGGACCTTACAAGTTGCAACAAGACACGACCACATCACACCAATACTCAAATAGCTCCACTGGCTCCCACTAAAGGGGAAATATAAAATTCAAAACTATCATCCTAACCCACAAAGCACTACACTGAGACTCCCACACAGACCTCTCAACCCCATAGATCTAGACATACCTCCATGATGAATATTCTCACAAACCCCCATATCAGAACTAAATCCAATCAGCCAGTATACAAAAGAGCTTTCCAACTGTATGCTCCTTACACATGAAAAATCTACCAGACCAGCTCATGGATATAACAGACCTTAAGACCTTCAGAAAACATCTGAAAACACACTTATTCTCAGAACATTTCAGTCCTATCACCTAATCTGCCCCCCAATGGGAGCAAAGCTGAAATGATTAATTTCTCACCGTTGTATGTACTTTCAAATTGTATATAGTTGTGAACCCCTGATACTGTTGCATGGTTGTAGATAGTTATCATGTTGCTATTTTATTATACTACCACACTTGTTCTATGTAAACCATCTTGACCTGGCAAAAAGCGGTATATAAATACAGCTAAATAAATAAATGGTAAAGGGGATGGAGGATACCCCTCTGAAGAAAGGCTTAAAAAGTTAGGGCTCTCCAACTTGGAAAGGAAACTGCTGAGGGGAAATATCACAGAGCTCTATAAAATAATGAATGGTGGAGAGTGTATTGTGTTTCCTGTTACTGTGCGTATGGATCCTCAGTTCCTATGGAGCAGCACGTTGAGGGCTCACATAATCAGCAGGAGCTTTAAATCCAGTCCCCACCATGGGCATGTGCTCTAAAGCCCCTTTGGAGCACATAGGCATACAAGAGAAAGTGTGGTGGGGTTTCAGTAGGGAAGTGGAAGAAGAAATCTACAGTTATTTATTTATTTTATTTAGTATACATTTGTATACTGCTACTTCCAGTGATCAGCAGTGGTTTGATTACAGATTGGAAATTGTCAAATCATGACAGGAAATTTTTGAGGTATAAACACATTGATTAGACAGGAAAGCACAGCACACAGAGAACTATTTTACAGGGAATATGGGCTATGGAGGGTTAAGTGGCTTGCCCAAGACCACAAGGAGCACCTGTGGGACTAGAAACCTCAGTCCTTCCAGCCCAAGATTGCTGTCCTCTAGTGGGATTTGAACCCCTGACCTTCCGGCCCAAAGTACCTTGCCCCAACCACTAGGCCACTCCTCCACTTATGTCATCTACCAAGTTGGCAAAAGTTGTGGGACTAATGGATGAGCATTTGCTATCTTTGGAGTTGCTTACTGTGGTTTGTAAATCTGTGGGTTCAAACAGGACTGTGTCTCCCATAAGTACTTTGTCACCTTCTCTGTCTCCCATTGTTCAGGGTTTTATATCCCCTCCCATTCCTGGAAGTGATTTGATAAAGAATGCTCTCCCCCTGGTTAAGGGGGGTAAGGAGCTTTCTTTTTTGACCCCCCTGCAGGATACTTTTCTTTGACTGGATGACTCTGTGAAATGTGTTTCTTCTTTGCCTACACCTTTTGAATTTTCATCAACTCAGGAATGTATTCAATCTCCTAAAGAGGTTATCTTGCAAGATATATGGCAATTTGTTACTAGGGCAGAACTTTCACTACAATCATTTTTAACAATCATGTTGATTTTCTCTAAAGAGGTGGTGACTACTTTGACAGAGCATGATATTAATAAGTGTTCGACTATGCGTGGATCTCAGATCTCTGCTCTGCAGGTGGCCCTCACCTCTTTTGTTCAGGATTCACTCCTCCATCATCAGAATGAGCATTTAGAAAATTCATTGTGGGCAAAGAATTTTTGCTTTCTGAATTTTCCCCATACTCATTATCTTTCTCCATCCATTCTTTTTAGGAAATATATTAAAGATGTTTTATTGCTTTCTGACCCAGAGTCTATTAAATTTTCAAATATATATTATATTCCTAAGTGGGTCATCGTTACAAAGACAGATAATGGAAAGGAGGAATAAGAGTATAATCAGCTATCATTGCCTTGCTTAGATCTCTCAGCTTTCTTGGAAACCTCTACAAAGGAAATTTCTACCTGAGCAACGCTCCATGCCACTTTCTTAGGAGAGATCAATAAGGATCAGATCCTATGGTTACATTTTTCAAAAATAGCACAATACATTTTTTGATCGATCAATTCAGGTGTTTCCAGATGTTTCCTGGGTTATTCAGAGGAGGCAAAAGGCCCTTTTAGAGCTTAGATCTATGGTCTTGGCTCTGGGGGCCTCCTTCTTCTTGAAATACCCCTGCAAATGTATTATTTTGTACCAAGATTTGTTTTTTTTTATGTTGTGCAATTAGAAGGTTTTCTACAGGGGAAGGGTTGACTATCTATTTTGATTTTGTCTTACAATTGTTTATGTATTCCTTGGGTTATGTAAAAGGGGTAAGAATTTAATTTTAGTGAGGATCCCTTTTCCTTTTTGTTGTTCCCATTACTTGCGCTCTCCTTGGTGTGAGCTTGTGCTTTGTCATGGGTAGATGCATAATTGTATCTGGTCATTTTCACAATGTATAATGGAAATGGCAAAAATAAAAGAATGGTGTGGAACAGGTAAATGTAGATTGGTCACTCCTTTAAAAAGTAGAAAGACTAGGGGACATGCACTGAAGCTACAATACAGCACATTTAAGACTAATTATAGAAAATACTTTTCACTCAACATGTGAGCAAACTCTGGAATTTGTTACCAGAGAATGTAGTGAAAGAATTTTGGACGAGTTCCTGGAGGAAAAACATAAACCATTATTAAAGAGGACTGGGGAAATCCACTGCTTACCCATAGAACAAGCAGCATGGAATCTGCCTACCTTTCCGGAACCTGACAGCTACTTGTGATATGGATTGGTCACTGTTGGAAACAGGATACTGGGCTTAATGGACCCTTGGTCTGACCCAATATGGCATATCTTATGTTCTTATCACAGCCAGAACAATTAAAGGTAGCAGGTGAGATACCTGTGAAAGATAAGAATATAGAACGGAGACAGAATAATATAGGGCAGAACAGGGAGCCTAATGAAAAAGATAGTTCAGACAAATCAGTTAATGATGAAGGGAATAATACAGGAGGATGAGAATACCGTAATGTCAGACAGACTAGGAAGCAGAGGGAGGAGGAAATGTAGCTGAAAGATCAGGAGATTCAGGTGCTGGTAGTCTATTTCCTGACTTAGATATAGAAATAGATATGTTTCTTTTGGTTCAGGAAAAGCAGAAGACTATGTAAGGTAAACCCAAGTAATGTTGATAAAGCCATAATCTGCATTAAAAAAAAACCTTTATTGATATTTCAAAAATAAATAATGTTGTTGTTAAGTATTGTCGAGTTGGTATCAACTCCTGGTGACCCTCTGGATAGTTGACCTAAACTTGGAAATAATACTGCACTGCAAAAATTATTACTGAGAAAAATTATCAACAAGGGCACAAGGCCAAAAGAAAAGAAGGAAGATAATCACACCTCCTTGAAAAAGAAAACACTAGGTTTATGCATTCATTAGTGTGCATTCAGTTTGTTAACTTCCTTAAACATTTTAGTGCATGTAAAATCAATTTAATGAGCATTAGCCTATAAATTAACATGTGCATAATCAATTTGCACTCATAAGAAAGCTGTAATGCACCTTGAAAATATTATTAAAAACAATTATGTGTAGCAAAACAACAACAAAAAAAACCATACAAAAATTAGGAAAAAATCAAACAAACCAAAACCAAAATAAAAATGTTTAACCTCTTCACAATCATAGCATGAAAAGATGCCCTTAAAGGATCTAATATGGTCAAAGTAATGAGAGAGATTCTGTGTTAAGAAATAAGATCCTACTTTCATATTCTCCAATAATAAATTGAAAGTAATCATGGAAGCTGTGATTGGGGTGAGATAGGGAAGGGGGGGGGGGTGCCTGCCAGGGGGGTTCAGATCAGTGTGTATGGATACTGCGGGATGCCATTTGTGAAGGGTATGGGTATCAGGGGGCCCATTAGAGGGGATATGGATGTTAGGCCAAGTGTCAGGATTGATCAGAGACAGTGATAGATGTTAGGGTGGGAGTTAGGGGTAAGGGACATCAGGAGTAATCAGAGGCTGGCATTGCATGTAGGAGGTATCAGGGAGATATTGACATTGGTATTTCCACCTGCCACTTTAAGATGGTACTTATGCCTGTTTTGGAGCAAATTTAAAAGCCAACATTTAGAATTTTTGCTATCTACAGTACATGTAGTTCCTTTCTAAAATGAGGAAAGTACGTCAGTATTTTAGGCTTGCCCAAACCACTTGCTATCTACTACTACTACTACTATTACTACTGAACATTTGTATAGCACTACAAGACATATGCAGCACTGCACAGATACACGTAAAAAATGGTCTCTGCTAATCAGAGCTTACAATCTAGTCAAGACAGACAATACAGTAACTGTGGACATGGGATACAGCTAGGGGGAAAGGTAAGGAAGCACAAAGAAGATCAGGTGAGTCAAGATCCAAAAGCGACAGCGACTACTACTACAACTACCGGTACTACCTAAGAGCTTGTCCTATATGCCTCAAGTTATCTACTATGCATAAAAAATTAACCCTACTAAGGGAAGAATTAGCTGCAATTAAAAACACTTCCTCTAGGGTACAAAGTGAAAAAATTCCACCACCGCTCTCACAAAGAATCAAACAGCCCAGGAACAAATGGATCACAGTGAGCTATGGTAAGTTGTGACCTGTAATGCAGAGACACCCAATACATCAAGAGATATCCCTGCATAATACTTCTCTACCTTGGATAATGAGGGTGCCCAATTCATGGAACATGAAGTGCCCCTAAATGAAAGACTCAATTCCAAATCTACTGATCATGCATTAAATAGGAAAAAAAAATCACAAAACAGAAAACTACTACTACTTGGAGATTCCATCATCAGAGGCACCAACTTGGGAACACAGTTCAAAGGAGAGAAGATGGTCAAATACCTCTTCAGCCAGCAGGAATACAAACCAAATTGTTGGTATAGTTAGTGCAGAAAGTGAGCACTCCAGAACTGATATTGTCATCCACTTGGGTACAAATGGCCTGGCTAGAAACAGTGCCTCTGCAGTTCAAAGGAACTTCCAGACTTTGGGAGGGAAACTCAAGACCACTGTTAACACTATAGCATTCTCAGAATTTCTACCTATTCATGGTAAAGGGGCAAAAAGGCTGCATCACATAAACAACTTTACTACATGGCTCCAAACCTGGTGCAAACAAGAAGGATTTAGATATATAGGCAACTGGGGAAACAGATGGATCAACAAGAGACTATACCGTGCTGATGGACTACATCTCTCCATCACAGGGAAACAGATCCTAAGTAAAATGTTCAGGCAGTATGTGGGCAGAGATTTAAACTAGGGAAAGGGGGTGATGGATGAAGAAGGACAAGTTCAGGATGTCATGCCCAGCAAAAGCAATATGGCATTGGAAACAACCACACTTTTAAATCACACATCAATGGCAAGTGGGAAGGGGCATGTCAAACAAAATCCATTCAAAACACAGGCAAGTCAGTCAACAAATCCTAGAAAGCAATGACCACAAATGCTCAAAGCCTAGCCAACAAAGTTCCTGACCTGGAAGCCCTAATGGTGGAAATGGACTTGGACATTGTGGCCATTACAGAAACATGGTTTAACGAATCACATGATTGGGATATAGCCATAGCTGGCTATAAACTATTTAGAAGAGATAGAGAGGGTAGAAAAGGAGGAGGAGTAGCCCCATATTTCAAAAGCAATACTAAAGCTGCTGACATGTAGGAGAAGAGGGGAAAATAAGAAGCGCTGTGGACTGTGTTGGAAAGAGGAGATAGCACTGTCAACCATATTGGTGTAGTCTATAGGTCTCTAACTCAAACTGAAGAAATGGATAGCGAATAGATTGCTGATATCGCAAAGATAGCCATGAAGGGGGAAGTGATCATATTGAATGACTTTAATCTACCCGATGTGGATTGAGGTATTCCTTTCTCCAAATCTGCAAAGAAGTAAAAAAAATTGTGGATGCCTTCCAAGATGCATTACTTTGACAAATGGTGATGGAACCAACCAGGGAGAGCTGAGTGCTAGATTTAGGACTCACCAACAGAGATAGCATGTCAAATATCCAGATGGGTGCCCCTGTGAGCAGCAGCGATCATCACAAGGTGTGGTTTGAGATAAAAGCCAAGGTAGAATTCAATCACAGCAAACTCAAAGTCCTAGCCTTTAAAAACACTGACCAGTAAAATGGCCAATTACCTAAAGGAGGAGTTGGCAGAGTGGGAGGGGATAAGGGAAGTGGAATTGCAATGGGCTAAACTAAAGGAGGCAATAAAAGGGGCAACAGATACGTATGTAAGGGAAGTAAATAAAACAAGAGGAAAAGGAAACATATTTGGTTCTCCAAAGAAGTGGCTGCACAAATAAAGGCAAAAAATACAGCTTTCACAAAATTCTAAAGTTCAAAAACAGAGGAACACAGAAAAGAATACAGGATCAAACTAAAATAGACAAAAAGAGAAACAAGGATAGTAAAATCAAAGGCAGAAGAAAAGATAGCTAAAGATGTGAAGTGTGGTGACAATTTTTTTTTCAGGTATATTCGGAAGAGGAGGAAAATCAGAGGTGGAATTACAGGACTCAAAAGTGCTAGGAACGGAATTGTGGAAAGTGACATTGAAAAAGCGAAAATGCTAAACAAATACTTCTGCTCTGTTTTTACTAAAGAAAATCCTGTAGAAGGACCACCCATGATTGACAAATATACAAATAGGAATTGAATAGATACCACACCATTCACAGAAGATGATGTGTTAGAGCAGCTTGCAAAACTGAAAATCGCCAAGGCCATGGGACCAGATGGGATAAAGCTCAGGATACTGAAAGAGCTCAGAGAGGTTCTTGCAGGGCCATTAAAGGATATTTTTAATAGATCCTTGGAGATAGAAGAAGTTCCACAGGACTGGAGAAGGGCTGATATACTACCTCTTCACTAAAGTGGCAGTAGGAAAGAAGTGACAAACTACAGGCCAGTAAGCCTTACCTCGGTGGCAGAAAAAGTAATGGAGGTGCTCCTGAAAGAAAAAATAGTGGACTTCCTCGAAACCAACAGGTTGCATGATCTGAGGCAACATGGTTTTACCAAAGGGCAATCTTGCCAAGCAAATGTGATTGAGTTCTTTGATTGGGTGACCAGAGAACTAGATCAAGGGCATGTGATGGATGTGATCTACCTAGATTTCAGCAAAGTCTTTGATACTGTTCCTCATAGGAGGCTTATTAAGAAACTCAACATTTGGGGATGGGTCCCAAGGTGGAGAACTGGATCAGAAATTGGTTGACTGACAGACTATAGAAGGTGATGGCAAACGGAACTCACTTGGATGAAAAGAAGGTGATTAGCAGGGTGACCCAGGGTTCAGTCCTGGGACCAGTACTGTTCAATGTATTTGCGAGTGATATTGCTGAAGGACTGAATAGGAAAGTCTGTCTAGTTGCAGATGACATGAAAATTTGCAACAGAGTGGACTCCCCTGAGGGTGTGGATAACATGAGGAAAGATCTACAAAAGCTGGAAGAATGGGCTAATGCTTGTCAGTTAAGATTTAATGTGAAGGAGTGCAGTTCCATGCACTTGGGAAGCAGAAATCCAAGGAAATTGTATGCAATAAGGGGTGAGAGGTTGGTGTGCATGGACCAGGAGAAGGACCTCAGAGTAATTGTTTCTGAGGATTTCAAGGTGGTGAAACAGTGTGACAAGGCAGTGGCAAAAGCCAGAATGATCCTGGGTTGCATACAGAGAGGAATTACCAGCAGAAAGGAAGAGGTACTAATGCCACTGTACAAGTTGCTGGTGAGGCCTCACTTGGAATATTGTGTTCGGTTTTGGAGACCATATCTCACAAAGGACAAAAAAAGGCTGGAAACAGTTCAGAGGAAGGTGACCAAAATGATTTGGAGCCTGCATCAGAAGACATATGAGAAGTGATTTGAAGACCTAAATATGTACACTCTGGAGAAGAGGAGGGACAGGGGAGATATGTTTCGGACCTCTTTATATTTAAAGAGTATTAATGAACAAACAAACCACTTCCAAAGACGGGAAGCTCTAAAACTAGAGGGCATAACATGAAGCTGCAAGGGAGTAAACTAAAAGGCAATGCCAGGAAATACTTTTTCACTGAAAGGGTGGTGGATGCTTGGAATGCCCTCCCGATGGAAGTGGTGGGGGAAAATACAGTGACAGAATTCAAAATGGCATGGGGCAGACACAATGGATCCCTTTCTAGCAACAGGATAAAATCAAAATAAACATATTATCTCTTATATTTCAGCAAATAGGGGTGACCTACACAAAGCAGTGGATACACCCCTAAACAAAGGCATGGGGAGGGGTGACCTGCATGGACTAGCAGGTTCACCTACACTTGCCATTAGATGGACCATACTGGTCTTTATCTGCCATTGTATATTATGTTACTACTAATACTACTACTGAACATTTGTATAGCACTACAAGACATATGCAGCGCTGCACAGACACATGTAAAAGACGGTCTCTGCTCATCAGAGCTTACAATCTAGTCAAGACAGACAAAACAGTAGCTGTGGACAAAGGTCAGGTGAGTCAAGATCTGAAAGCAGCAGTGAAGCTGTGAGTTTTCAGCCTGGCTTTTCAAAGGTTCAGGGATAGCGCCTGATGCACAGACTCAGGTAGTTTGTTCCAGGCATAAGGAGCAGCAAGGTGAAAGAAGCGGTCTAAAGTTAGCGATATAAGAGAAGGGCACAGATAGAAGCAATTTAGGCATTTTCTTTTAATTTAAATCAGTGCTGCCAGCAAAAACACCCTCATAGTGCCGTAACCTAAGGTGCCTCATAAGGCGCCCTATAAGATGCCTCATAGGTCACATTATAAAGTGCCCTGTCCGCCAAGGCACCCTATAATGTGCCCTATAGGGCGCTGTATAGGGTGCCTTACTGGGCACCTTATAGGGCGCCTATGAGGCACCTTAGGCTACAGCACTGTGAGGGTGTTTCTGCTGGCAGGACTGATTGAAATGAAAAGGAAAAGCCTCAGACAGAATTCTTGAATAACACCACTGTGGGATCAAACCCATGACCTCTGCCTCTACAGTCATTGATGTAACCAGTGGGCTACATCTCTATAGCACCTAACACACTGCTGGCTGGCTACAGAAAGACTGCAGGTCACCACACAAACTGTCTGCTGTGGTTACCAGGATAGGGTAAACCCACCCGTACCCATGATGCACTGCACATCAGCAGCCTACATCTGATCACCAGATGGGGTATGCGCCTCTAAAGCACCCTGGCCTGGTAGGGGGAACTGACCGTGTGTGTTACTGGCACAGAGTAGCTACAGATCGTGACATCATGTGGTTCCTGTGCTCACCCTGAGGGTGAAGTGGGGGCCCAGCACCAGGTCCGCAGCACATGGCATGGTTAAGATAGGCTGCACATCAGGTCCCCATCAGTGCCAGTGTGTGATGGGTAGTCCCTGCAGACACACCTAGGATACACTTGTGTCCATCTGTATTTCCCAGTCATGTCTAGGCCTTGTGGACTATGATGCACCCAGAATAGTGCATGTCCTGTGTGGGTGCCATGATTGTATGTTATAAGTGAAGGGTGGTGTTTAGACCCCAAAGAGGATTATGTAGCACCACCCAACCTGCCCCTGTGGTTCAGGGTGGGGGACAGGATCTCCCATCAACAGATCCACATTCTACATCTCTGCAATGGTGGCAGTAGAGGGGAATGGGCACCCTACAGTGGGGACAATGCAGATCTGTATTCATCACGTAGGGCAGTAGGCCTGGAAAAGCTCAGCTGCCCCCCACCCCCAAATTGTGTTCAACTTAGGATTTGTTATCTGACATTATTCATAGCAACCTTTTGACATATGTGGAACATGTACATGTTTACATGTTTAAGACGGCATTGCTAAGGTATGCAGATGCTAGTATTGGTAGATGCTGCTGTGTGCAGGGCCCAACAGCCTGACTCTCCATGAGCCGCTGCATAGTGGGGCCTGTGGGTGTGGATGTTTGTGCCCCTGTCGGCTACTGCTCTAGGGCAGAGGTTCCCAACTCCGGTCCTGGTGGGCCAAACACGGTTCAGGTTTTCATGCTGTCCCTAATGAATATGCATGGTACATTTGCATACAATGGGGCGGTGCATGTAAATATATCTCATGCATATTTATTAGGGGCATCCTGACAACCTGAATGGTGTTTGGCCCTCCAGGACTGGAGATGGGAAACTCTGCTCTAGGGATTGTACATGTTTATGGTGTATGTGCTCTGTAGGGTACAATATAGGCATTTATGGTGTGTTACTTTTATCTGCAATAAAGATTCCGTCTTTATTAACACGGTTTAGTAAGGGTAAAATGAGGGGAGATGGTCTGCAGGAGACACAGCTGGGACTTGAACCTGTCACCTTCTGTCTCTGAATATTCTGGCTGTGTGTACTGCACCAAACTGTTGCCACAGAGGCAAGTTATTCCCTGGGATAACATTACTGTTCATCAGACAGACCTTGTCTGTTGCTCTGCATGCCACCCATCTGAACAGGGCTTGGCCTTGGTGTGCTGTGGGCAGATGCCACTGCCCCCTCCACCATCAGTACCCCTCCGCCACCATGCTTACATGCCCTTATGCCAGTGGTGCTGGTGGTGCGCAGTTCCAGGCCATCCAGTGTGCCAGTAGGCAGCTGCCTATGGTGTGGGGTCTGGGGTACGGGTGCCTACATTGACATCCGTGCTTCCCCCGGCACTGCCTGTCAATGTTATGTGCCCTTTGGGGTACCTTCTGGGTGATGTCCGCTGGGACACTGTGGGTCACACACTCGTGGGCATGTTTGCCCTTGGTCAGTTGCTGGCTTGCGGTTTTTCTGTTTCTGTGTTCCTATGTGCCACCTAGGCATCTGCCTGGTCCACCCTATGCCCCAGCTTCCCCACTGCATATCCCACCTTCTGCCCCCTGTGCCCCATTTGCAGCCTCACCGTCGTGCCCTCTCGTACTTGGCCACTATGCTGCTGCTGCACATGTATCACTACTATCACCTTTCTTGGTTTCCCTGCCTTTGCTGTACATTGCTGACTTAAATGGTTTCTCTCTCCTACAAATGTGCCTCTAGGGCGAGGTTTTCACTGGCGCTAATTTTCAGACCTTCATTTCACGGCGTTAATGTGCATGGAGCCTCTCCCCGCCCACTCTCCGCCCATTGACCCCTTCTCCCTGCCCCTGGGGAGCCTTACTCCACCCTCTGTGCACCTTAATGCCGCTGGCCACATTATCGCATGATGCGTGATGTTCTCGCACGGTGGCAGCTGCGCCGTTACCGCAGTTTAGTAAACATACCCCTAAGTGTGCTCCTTATTTGGCAGCTTGACTCCTACTGTAGTGGTAAATGCACAAGTACAGTGGGGATTAGAAAATATTACTCCAGGAACCTGATGTGGTTCCTGGACACATGAATGGTTAAGGAGAGGTAAACCCAAACATAAAGATGAAAGATTGCTAGCTGCTGCCCTGGATATTGCATTATGGACTAGATGATTCTCAGAAAGCACAGTAAAAGCTGTCTGAAAAGTTACAATGGAAGAAAAGTATGATATAGAATGACCTGATAAAGGTGGCACAGGAAACTACTGTATATGAAAACGATAACATCACTATACCAGGAAAACACTGAAATCATGACCCTAGGAGAATTATAGACAATGAAGGGACTGTGATTACCTGCGATAATCCCATTCCAACTGATAAGAAATTCGATACAAGAAAACTGATAGTTTGATAGTTATAAAGGAGAAAAACAAGCGTACTACATTGATAATAGAAGTATCACTGCCAAGTGATTATTCTCTATATTGCGTGGAGAGAGAGATATTCAAGTACCAAGAAATGTAACCAGAGACCAAGAAAATGTGGCAGTGAAAATGCAGAATATTTCCCCATTGTGCAGCATGCCACAGGTCTGATTAAAAGCAATTTCCAATCACATCTTGATAAGCTGCCTATAAATATTACATCCCGTGTGCTATTGAAGGAAGCTTTCTTTAGCAGCATGCAAGTATTAAGCTAGCTGAGCACTGGCAGTAAATTTGAGAGAGTGAGATTATACTCTGCATCCCCTAGCATCATTTTACTGGAAAGGTAATAGTTTCTTCCTGGATTGGAAGGCATCGATTTGAGCACTGGATGGGAACTATGAGGTGGTCGTCATGCACAGCTGGCTTTTGATTGTTGACATGGATTGAAGCAGCTATATATCATACATTTACGTGGGACCCTAGACCTGTTTTGTCTCATTTTCAAAGTGCCATATCTTGATGTGATGCTTTTTAAATGATTTCAGTCCATCCTTACTCTGTCAATGATACACAAGCAAAGCATTGCAAACTGTTCTCTGATGCATCCTCTCTATTTTGTCCTGTGGGGAAGGCATTATATTTAATACCGTCACTTATAGATTTGCTGAGAATCAGCTTTTTAAAAAAAGTATCATACCACAGAAATATCAAACAGAAGAAAAAAAAGTAAACCAACCTCTAAGACCTTTGTAGCTATCAGTTGATTCTAACATAGAAGACACATTTTCACAGTTTTTTTAAGGTCCAGAGTCTATTGTGTATATTAACTTTGTATGTGTCAATCTTAAACATGATGGGCCTGATATGCAAACATTTTTAGGCTCCTAACTTTGAGAGTTATGCTTCTAAATTTGAAAATTTGCTAGGGCTGAGTGCCTAAATTTTTTCTTAAAATTTTACTAAACCCCTAAATTTAGGAGCATAAAAAGTGAGTAGCAACAGGGATAGATTTACATCAAGGAAAAACATTAAGCACTGATTTTCAGCACTAGGCTCAGAAATCAAGGCAAATTAATGGTAGGTCTAAATTTAGGAGCATACATTTTAAGCACCTAAATGAGGATACATTTTCAATTGAAAACATAGGACCCCTTTTACCAACACTTAGCACATGCTATCTCAGGAATAAAATGGGCCATGCAGCAGATAGCATGTGCTGTTTAGTAAAAGGAGCCCTTAGACTCCCAAATGTGTCCGAATATAGAGCACAAATTTAGGAGTTTAAAGTAGAAGCCTAAATTTAGGAGCTCAGCTTTTTTTGAACATCAAGACCAATATCACCAATTAGTTATCATTCTACTACTAATAATAATCATTTGTATAGCGCTACAAGGTATACAGAGACATGTAAGAGATGGTCCCTGTTCTTCAGAGCTTACAATTTAGTCAAGACAGACAACATAACAGCTGGGGACTAGGATACGTTAAGGAAATCATAAGGAAACACATAGTTGGAGAGCAGTATCCAAAAACAGCCTAAAAGAGGTGAGTTTTTAGCATGGATTTGTAAAGGGCCACAGATGGAGCATGATGTACTGACTCAGGGAGTTTGTTCCAGGCATAAGGAGCAGCAAGGCAGAAAGATCGTTCTGGAGTTGGCAGTGGAAGAGAAGGGCACAAATAGAAGGGATCTTCTAGAAGAGCAGCGTTCCCAAGGAGGGTTGTAGAAAGAGAAAAGAGAGGAGAGGTAGTGAGGAGCAACTGAATGAATGCACTTATAGAACAGTAGGAGAAGTTTGAACTGGGTATGGAAATGGATAGGGAGACAATGATGTAACTTGAGAAGAGGGGCTACATGAGCAAAGCGAGACTGACAGAAGATTAGCTGTGCAACTGAATTTTGAACAGATTGAAGGGGAGAGGGATGATTCAGAGGGAGACTAGCCAGGAGGAGGTTGCAATAGTCTAGAGGAGAGATGACTAAAGAGTGGATATGGGTCTTAGTAGTGTGTTCAGAAAGGAAAGGTCAAATTTTGCTGATATTATAGAGAAAGAAACCACAGGTTTTAGCTATCAGCTGGATGTGTGTGGAGGAAAGGAGTCAAAGATGATCACAAGGTTGCGAGATGAGAAAAAAGGGAGGAGTAGAGTGTTTTCCACAGAAATAGAGAAAGGAGGAAGGGGGAACTGGTTTTAGGGGGAAAGATAAGAAGCTCAGTTTTGGCCATGTTACATTTCAAATGGTGGTGAGACATTCAGGCAACAATGTTAGATAAGTAGGCAGAGATACGGGTCTGGATTTCTGGAGAGATTTCAGGTGTTGGGAGATAGATCTGAGAGTCATCAGTGTAAAGATGGTACTGAAAGCCATGGGAGGAGATGAGGTCACCAAGGCGAGGTCCCAAGACAGAGTCTTGGGATACACCAACTGAGAGTGAGATAGCAGTAGAAGAGGATCCACCTAAACATACACTAAACGTGCGGTGGGAGAGATGCTCTGTTCTGGTCAGAATGATGCTTTATGAAAAGTCATTGCAAGAAAGTGTTGGTTATTATAATGTATTACATGCCATTAGGTATTTGTACATGTAATTGTATTGAAAGTAACTTGATAAGAGCAACAAGTAAGAAAAACATGCAAAAGCATTGCTTTGGGAATACTTTCCAACATAAATTTGTAGAAGGGATTTGAGGTGTGGAAGTGGGGTTGATACTGGAGGTGTGATTGATGTGTGTGAATGTTTATATTGAAGGGTATGTGAGGTATATGGAGAAGAGTTACAGTATGTGTGGAAGTGCTTGAATTATGTCCTTAGATGTATGTGGGTGGGCGAGTGGGTGGGTGGGTGAGGTAGTTGTAACTAGGTGTGTGTGTGTAGCTGCGTGTTAACTGTTAGTTTATAGAAGGGGGTATGTATTTTGGAGTGTGTGTGAATTGTGGGTTGTGTGTGGATGTATGAGTGTATGTAAGTGTGGTGGGTTAAGGAAACTAATAGCATCCTCTACACTTTTCTATCTTAAAAAAAGAAAAAAAAAAGGGTATATAATCAAATTAAGGGTTCGCGTAATACTATTGTTCCTTTCCCATTTGTGATTGAATGTGAAGTTGTTTTTTAGGCAAGAAACTAGATGTAGAATGACACAACAAAAGTTCTCAGTGATCTTGATTTTTTATCATAATGGGAATCACAATCCAAAGTCTAAATCATAAAACATTTTTGTTCATACAATTACAGTGATGCTTTGATATCATTTCTGCATCTACATTTGCAATGTGGGGATGCTTTTAAAATAAGGGCTTTAATTTTTAGGTTAATTTTTAGGTTGATGTATGTTAAATTGATTTATTGTGCATTAAACTGCTGCTTCGGGAGCGCACCCGGGGATGAGATCACGCAGATGGCAGTGGAGGGAGTGAGCAGAAGCTCCTCCTTACCTCCAGGCACCACCAATCATCTTTGCCCAGCAATGGCATTAAACCACCACTTCGGGAGCGAGCCCGCGCCTTGCAGGCCCGCGCCTGAGGGCCCTTTGGTGTGGCCCTTAGGCGTAGGACCGTGCGGGATCAAGTAACAGCTGCTTTATGGTTGATTCTGTTTTAAATATAGTTTAAATGTAATGTATTGTATGTAATGTTTTTCCCTGTGTTATGTACTTCCATTTCCCACTACTTTGATGTAATGGTAAAGTGGTGTATGTTTCCCTTCCCTCTGTATAACCTAGTATTGTACTGACCGCTTTGATTGAAGGAAAAAGCGGGATACAAAACTTGTTAAATAAATAAATATGAGGCCTGTTTATTTATGTGTCCTAAGCAGTTAGGGAGAGATTTTATAAGGGCACTGTGGAAATATCCATGCCTCCCATGCTTGCAAGTGTATATTTTCCAGGACTTAAGCAAAATTCCATAAGTGCACACAGAAATGCCCAGCACACAATCTTTTGTAAGGACATGCACGAGCGTGGCATGGGTGGAGAGTAGGCATGGCCTTGAAGGATGCATGCGCATTTATAGAATGCTATAACATGCATGTGCCCCTGCACCAATCTAGATGCCACCAGCTACGGTGTATCACTGCCACGCATATCAACAAAATATTTTTTATGATTTAGGATTTTGCCTGTGATTCCCCTTATGATAAAGATTGTTTCAACTCAATGTGATAATATAGACAAGGAATTGTGTGTCAAATAGTATTCAGGTCAATATTTACCAAGCTGCTGAGTAGTGAGTCACATAACGTTTTACAGAGAAATAAAAGAGAGCAGAAGTTATATAAAGATATATGTAGGAAAAACGAGCAGAATCAGCTGGCAGCTTTTACAAAGAAGTGCGCGCACCATTACATGGAAAGGCTGATTTGTAAATCCCAGGTGTAAGTGCTTGTACTTATATGCATAGTTGTACAATTTAACACAAATATTAAGCACGTGCATTTCATTCTTGTTTGGGCTCCTAAAAATTAGAAGAAGTATTATGTAGCTGCTCAGTGCTGGTAGGCCTCTAGCACATCTTGCCATGGCCAGGGTGAGGGGCCATCTGCCCACAGGAACATGGCTCCTGGCAACAATTAGGTCCTCTGGGTGCATGCATTTACTGCAACATGCCTCCCCATGCAGGGGAGGCAGGGGTCAGATGACTGTTTGGCTGCCACACTGTCATGTTGCTAGTAAGTGCATCACTGAATTTGCATGCCCCTTCCATACTGTTCTTGCTGGCTCAACTCTGGCTAAGAGGCCAGCACTGACTGTAGCACAGAACACAGGCCCTATCACCTGACAACTCCATAGTACACAAGACCAAGAGACCTCTGACATCTATTTCTTGGGTTTAAAAAAACTGTTATTAAAGAGGGCCCGGAAAATCCACTGCTTACCCTGGACAAGCATTGTGGAACCAATGTACCTTTTTGGCAACCTGTCAGGTACTTGTGACCTGGATTGGCCACTGTTGGAATCAGGATACTGGGCTTGGTGGACTTTGGTGTGACCCAGTATAGCATTTCTTATGTTCTTATATCAAGAAGTGAACAACAGTCCGTCAGGACAGTTGTTGATTTGTCTGTGGATGTTTGTCCACAGTCCCAGCAGAGTCACCCCTGACTATCAGGCCCTAGTTTTGTGGCTATAAGACTATTGTAGTCCACTGTCATGTCAACTACACCATGCTGCCCCTCCTAACCTGTGTCCTAGGTAGGTGCTTTGTTGTTCCATTCATACCTCCTTCTGCCCCATCCCCTTGTGATGCATTTGCCCTGTTTCTGCCCTTCATATTTCCTAACACTCATGTCCATATTACACAGCCAGAGCATATGAGCATGGCCAGTGCAGCTAGTGCCTGATCAGAGGCTGGCGTTAACTGCTCTTACATTAGTGGTGTGTTTATGCAGCTAGTGCACAACTACCACACCAGTCTCTCTGTGTGCCCTGACTGCGCCCTCTCTGCACCCCATCTCTGCCTGAACCTAGCCTAATCGCATGCTGCCCAGCTAGCATGGGAGTTTTAGTGTGGTCGGCTCTGGGACACGCATTCCTTGCTACCGTACAGTCTAAATGCGCACCAAAGATGTGCTACCAGCTAATGTACTTTAGTAAACATTCCCCATAGGCATTCCCAGGAAGTGGGGCAGAATTGCATTATACATTTGTACTTTGTAAAATAAGTGCATGCATGCATAATAAGTCATTTTAGAAGTATATCCTCATGCAAATAGCGGCTTTAACATATGTAGCTTGCATACATGTGTAAATGGTGATTTAAGAGAGCTGCTATTTATAAGTGAAAATCCACGTGTGCTCCTCCACATCCTTATATGCATTTTAGAAAAGGCTCCACATTTGGCAGGTTCGCGTAAAATACTGGTGGAATTGAGCATGTCCCAACCCAGACATGTCAATTCCATTGTCAATAAGCTATCTAAAATGGGCTTTATTAGGTGTATGCACATATTTGCACCAGTCTCGAAGCAGGTGTAAATTTGCTGTAAGACTATTTGGGGGAAACGTTTACTAAGCCCCACACCGGTAATGTACTTGTGGACTTGTTACTGGTATGGGGCTTATAATTAAATGCAGAGGGTGTGTATATCCATTTCCTTGCAGTCAGCGCAGGCAAGCCACACAGCACCACAAAGACCAGGTCACTGGTGCCACTCATTGAGATGGTTAGTTGCACCTATACTACCAGCATCAAGCATGATGACCATGCTAGCTGCGACATGCCAGGGATGCCTGATGCACATTACTAGGATAGTGCAGGGGTTTTTGCATGGCTAGAGCCATGTGCTAACTCCATACTATCCTAGTAGTCCTTTTGTGCAATACTGGTGATAGTTTTAGGAACCTATTTTATAAAGATATATAGATGCCTATGCTGCATATATAAAATACCAGTGAACTATCATACTCATGATCCACTCAGCAAAGAAAGGTGAGCAAAACAATCAAAAATAATAAACTCTATTCCCTTTCAAAATGATGGAGCATCAAAATTGGGAGCACAGTTCTCTAGGACTTTGTATTATCACCAATATCTTCATCATAGGTCCCTTTTAGAAATATATATTATATACATTTTCTTTACTTAAGTAATTCTACATTTCATTCCTTTTCTAAATTTCTTCTTTGTGAGATGAACCCAACATTCATACTTAATAAATATCTCACTTATCTTAAGCTGCACCCCATTGGCTGCTGCTGCTTCTGCTGTGCACCTCCCCTGCTATCGCTTTGCCACGTGGGCTGCTGCAGTCCTCTCCAGTGCAGGTGTCTTGGGCACCCTAAGGGTGCTTTCTGCCTTATTCCCCCCCTCCCCAGAACAGAAGTACAACAAGTGACAAAGCTGACAGCGTATGGGGTGATCAAATCTTAGCCTTGTAGTTAATTTGTGGCCACTCTCCCTGCAGGGCTGTATAAGAGCTGCAGGGCTTTTTTGGGTTGCCTTGGCTGTCAGGCTCTAGTGTGCGCTCCTTTGAAGGAAAACTCCCTATGCCACCGCCTGTTTCTACCCAAAATGGTTGCTGATGCATGGGATTTGTTGGGGAGGTTCCAGGGCATTGTTTTGTGTGGGCGGCACACCCATACCATGCGTTGGCAACACACTGGTACAGAAGATGCAGCTACCACCTGGTAGGAGGTTAGCGGTAAATGGCTTTTTTTTTTTTGCCAGGAGACACCACCAGCACAGCTGCACTAGCCATGTGTTGCTGCAACTGCCCATTCTCCACCCTAACTCTGCCCAAACTACGGCTATTTGCAGGCTGCTCGGGTTCCATAGTGGTTTTAGTTCAGGAGACTTATGGCTGCACTCTTCTGGCTAACGTGCAGCCCAAATGTGCATTAGCACCAAGCTAAACCCTGCAGTACCAGCTACTGTGCATTGGTAAACATGTCCCAGATGAGTTTTCACCAGAGACATATACAGAGATGCTATCACCTCCTTTTTCCCTTTGGCCATTACTCTCCCTTTGCTCCCAAGCATAATTCTGGTATTTGCTTTTGGTGTGCCTTGAAATGTCTCTTCAAAGTTCTTTTCAAATTTCCTTGACCATACTTGTTGAATTTGTTTCACTCCTAAAATATTGGTTTTCCTAGTTTTTAAAGCTGCCTTAACAATGTATACCTGACTTTTTCAATAAGTGAAGTCCTTAGTACTTGAAATGTTCCTGCTCATGTGCTAGGTCCTTCTAGCTTATATAGGTGTCGGGTTGGCACTTTACAGGTGTTGCTCTGCCAATGCTTTGGAGTCTTCCTGCCAATGTTTTGCCGCTTTACTCCTCTCAAAGTTCCTTGGTGTTCTCTTGCCAATTTTGGTGCTGCGTTTCCCTCTTCCTCTATCCTGAGACATTCATTCTTCTTTTTGTGATGTTTTGCCCTTCTTATGCTGGCTTGTAATCTTCTTGCTAGTTAGAACAGCTGTTTTACCATTGATGTGCTAAAGTAATATGGTTATGTGGATGTGTGAGCAATCCA
Source organism: Ichthyophis bannanicus (assembly GCA_033557465.1). NCBI lineage: Eukaryota > Metazoa > Chordata > Amphibia > Gymnophiona > Ichthyophiidae > Ichthyophis > Ichthyophis bannanicus. Next base: position 860,411,692 of record CM066032.1, read on the forward strand.
CATAAGAGTGGAAACTATGCAGATACCTGCTGAATGGCCATCAGCTCTGCCCATGGACAACCGCGGCACTATTTGGCTATTTCAAGGCAGGTCTGTGGCACCATCTGGATAATGCCACTGAATATCTCTCTGCTCATAATGGTGGCAATCGCAATATTGAAAAGCAGGGGTGCCAGCCAAGGATTAAAGAAGAAGAAGAAGATCTCTCTGAGCATCCTCTATTGCTGTCCAGATAAGGTCACCTAAATATCAGGCTCTATTGTTCAAAATCAATTGAATGTATTAATGAAAGAATTAGCACATATACAATTTCGTGCACGTTAAAAATTTCTAAAGAAAATATAAGTAATGCACCAAAAATCACCCTAAAATTGGGAAAATTCTGAGAAACCTGAAAATGAACTGAAAATTATTTAGCCTGTGCATATCATTAATGGCTATTTCCTGGGTAGTGGAGTCTAGGATATAAATCAGGACAGTTAGGGTTTAAATTTCCCTGTGGCAGGAAGCAGAACGTAAGATAGGCCATACTGGATCAAAACAAAGGTCTGTCTAGCCCAGTATCCTTTCTCCAGCAGCAGTCAATCAAGGTCACATGTCCTCAGTGAGATCCCAATAAGTAGATCCATTCCTTGTTGCTTATGTGGAAGCTTTCCCAATCCGCATGGCCAACAGGTTTATGGATTTGGTCTCCAGGAGCTTGTCTGACCCCCTTTCAAGCCCAGCTATGCTAACTGCCTTAACCACATCCTCTGACTTGTAAACTATGCAAATACTCCTAAGTGGGATTTTCAGTGGCACTAACATGGTTAGTGGCGATATTCAACCACTGTCCAGTTATCCCTCGGTGGCAAAAGTAAGACGCAGCAAAGGCTGGCCTAGCTTTTGCCGCTGAGGCTCAATATTGCTGCTGCCCAGTTAGCTTCCTGCTTCCACAGCTGACCCGGATATTCAATACCAGTGGCCACATATGGCCCCAGCTTTGAATATCCAGGTTTAGTGTTCATCGGTGACGGCTAGCTGCTGTAATCGTGCTAGCCACTGCCGCTGAATATCGGGTCCTTCATACTTAATTGTGTGCTGATAAAATGAAGAGATACTTTTAAATGAGATCCTGATTAAAATTGGCTGCATCTTAGTTTCATGGAATTTCTCCTAGCATTAGCATTATTTGAAAGGGTCAATAACCGTTTCTCATTTATTTACCCCTCCCAGGCAAGAATTTAAAGACCTCTATCCTATCTCCTCTCAGCTGTCTCTTCTCCAAGCTGACAAACTATTACCTATTCATTATTTCTTCATGGTAGAGCCTTTCCATAGCATTTATCATTGTGCTTGTCCTTTTCTGTACCTTTTCTGGTTCTGCCATATTTTATATGAGACACAATAACCAGAACAACACATAGTACCAAGGGTGGACTCGCACTATTGGTAGATGCAGAGGCATTATAATATTCACAGATTTATTTTTCATTTCTTTTAAATTTCTAACATTCTGTTCTTCTGAAAATCCATATAACCTGGGAAGTAAGTTTTTTGTATTTTTGACAGATCACATGGAAAATAATAGTTTTCAAAGAAATGCACATTCCTTCCAGAAATATAACAACTTATTCATACTTGAAAAAAATCTTCAAGATTGATAAAGTAAGACTTCACTTTTCTAAATCCATGTAGACTCTACCCGCTGTCTCACCTCTGCCGTTATGGAACATCTGAATTTTTTTGTCTGAGTGATATGGGAAGATGTCTTTGTCAGATCAGATTATGTTCTGAAATTTCTCTTAAGGAGGTTATTCATGCCTTGGCACAAGAAATATGAGTGGGGATTTCCAGCGATAGAAAATGAGCTCCATGCTTTCATTCAGAGCTGAGGTAATCAAAACATCAAGAAAGCCAGTTAGAGAGGGAATTTAAAAAGAGGGTATCTGAGGAAAATTTCTGGAGGTGTGAGCAATACATGAGGCTGTATGGACAAGCTACTTACTACACAGGTAAAATGCAAATTCATATCCCAACATTTTAGGTCAGTCAGTTCAACATTTTTCTGTGTCCCCAGAGGTAGTGGCTTCTGATATACTGTCAAAACAGGATTTAGCTCTCTTTATCAAGGAAAAGTTGGAACTGATCATGACATTCTTGTCAGGGAAGGTTCAGGTTTAGGGCTCTTTCAAGTCCATAGAAGGTTTAAATAACCTGGGAAGTCAATTTTTGTATTTTTGACAGATCACAAGGAAAGAAGTACAGAACACATTGATAGATTTTAAGCCATCTTTTTGCAAATTTGATTATATATTATTTTAACAGATTTAAAGGTAAGGGGATATAGAAACCCTATTTTTACTCTTGCTGGTGAATTCTTTGATTCAGGGATTTGTTCATGAGTCTCTCAAGCAGACTGTGGGGGGAAAAAAGCTTCCGAAAAAGCCAGGCCTGGAAGTAGATAAGGATCAAATCTGTTGCCAGTATCACCACTGTCTTTAGTAACTGCAAAATATCTGCATAAACTGTGGGGAGCACACCCAGCCTCTTCCCATACAGTTGAAACAGAGGCAATTCACTTAACATGTGTTTACTGCATTGCATTGTAGACAACATGGATGGATGTAATGCCAACTATTGAGGTGCTGTTAAATGTTCCACGTTATCAATTGTGTTATCAATCGGTAACACATGGTACCATATGCACATTAAGAAGACAATTTTATTCCAATGCGTAGGACCATTAATAAGGCATGCATTGTCATGATCGTCAATCATGCCTATTTATAAAGTCAAATACTTTATAAAATAGTAGTGGGAAATGCATGCTCAGTTTAGGCTTGCTCCCTTATACCAGCCGAATAGCTGGTATAAATGACAGCGCAAATCTTACGTGCACACATAAATGCTTATGCTCTGCCCAAGCTCAGCTGATGTGAACACCCACAGTACATGTACTGTATGCACCATCTCCTAATATGAATATTTACAGAATAGCGATGAGCTAAAGCGCAGGGATAAAGGGTCATTCATGCACTTAAGTCACTGAAAATAGGTAAGAGGGTAATCCTAGAAGGACCTGTGCATATTTGTGTGCCGTTGGCAGGTGTAAACCATGGTATTTTGGTCAGTCACACACAGTAAATACAGGCAGACCATTACCAAATACAAAACAAGGGATCACAGTTTAGAAATATGAAGACAATAATCGGGAATCCCCAAGAAGCCGAACTTGGAATGCACTACAGCACTGGAGAACTGCATTTCCTCTTGTGCTGAACAAAACACAAAAGTGTCAGTGATACACATATCCCAGTTAATAAATTCAAAAAATAAAATACTTTTTTCTACTTTTGTTGTATGAGTGTTTCATTTTTCCATCGCGATGATCCCAGACTCTCTTTTCTGATTTCATCTGTCTTCTGCTAGCTCTCTTTCCAGTGTCTGCTCTCCATTTGTCCTTTCATCTCTTGTCTCCTGTCTTTTACCATTTCCTTCCTACAGCTGTTTGACATATTGGTTTGCCTTTTGCTCTTTTCACCATTTCTTTCTTTACTGCCTCTCTATCCACTCAAATTTCACCATTCTCACCCTTTTGACTTTTTATCTGCCTATCAACTTCCATCTCCTCCTCTCACCTCCAGACCAGCCCATCTCCCGAGCTCTTCCATTTTCCTGGTCTCACTGCTTCCGTCTTTCACCCTGTATCCACTACAATATTTATAATCATTCTCACTCATCTTCTTTCCAACCCCGCCATGGCTCTCTTACATAGTTCTACCATACCCAGCTTCTCCCCACACCTCAGTTCAGCATCTCCCAATCTCCTCATTAGTCCCCATAAGCCTCATGGTCCAGCATCTCCCCTCTTTCTCTTCCCTACCCCTTTTCTTCCTTCTATCCATACCCCAGCAACTTTCTATCCCCTCCCCACACCAGTGGTCTGGCATCTCCCTTCCCTCCTACTCATCTTCTCCCTCTCCCTCGTTTAATTCTGTATATCCCTTTTCTCTCTCTCATAACCTACAATCCCTCTTCTTGAGCTCTTTCTGCTATCCCCCCCCCCCCTAAGTGGCACCATCCCCAGCTTAATCTCTCCTTCTCCAGGTCGACAGCAGTAGTCGATGTTGCACATAGCTTTCACTTCCAGTGCACGATTTAATGGTCCTACGCATTGGAAGTGAACGCTATAAACAGCACTGGCTTCTGCTGCTGACTCGGAGAAGGAAAAATGAAGCCATTGATGGTGCAATGAGATCTCTCTGTCATCAGAGTTTCATGGAAAAGCCATGCTCAACAACACTGTAAGCTAGTGGCTCTCAGACTTTCTTCCATCAGGACACACTGAAAGACAACACTTGTATATATCACACACTGCACATGTGACTGTCAAGGACTTACATGCAAACATGCAGTATACTTTGCATCCATAGAAATCCTCTCCCCCCCCAACAAAAAAAAGGTAGTGAGGAGATGCAGAATGAATGTGATTACAAGTCAGTAGGAAAAGTTTGAAGGGGATGTAAAAACAGATAGGGATCCAGTGAAGTGACTTGAGAAGAGGGGTTATGTGAGCATAGTGACACCAATGGAAGATTTGCCCTGCAGCTGCATTTTGAACAGATTGAAGGGGAGAGAGATGACTGAAAGGGAAACCAGCGAGGAGCAGATTTAAGGTTTAATCATTTGATAAAAACCGCCTTTCTATATCAATCAAGGCGGTGTACAATAATAAAATACATACAATTTTGGCCAAAGCCGGTAAAAGAAAGGAAATGTACAAAATTATAAAGGACAGAAGATAAGAGTACAATAGAGTATAATACAGACAGGACAAGATACAAGAGGCAAATAAAAATATACAAAAGGGTGAACTCATACAAAAGAAGAAGGGACGTTAAATGCTAGGGAGAACAGATGGGTTTTGAGGTTTTGTTTAAAAGTGGCATATTGTGATTCCAGACGGAGAGAGGAGGGGAGAAAATTCCAATGAGCAGGGCTAGCGAAATAAAATGCAGAAAGACGGGTGAGCTGCAGACGGGCACGGGAAGGGGAAGGAAGGGCAAGATGGTTAAGGTGGAAAGAGCGGGGTGTATGTCGAGGGGAATGAAAGGAAAGGAGATCAATCAGATACGGCGGAGTGCTGGTGTGATAGACTTTGTGTAACAGGGTCAATAGCTTAAATAGAAAACGAAACGAAACTGGCAACCAATGAAAATGGAAGAGTAAAGGAGTGACATGATCCCGAAGAGTGGAGTGTGTGACAAGACGCGCAGCAGTATTCTGTATTCTTTGGAGCCTAACTACCTGATTTTTGGGAAGACCAAGGAACAGTGAGTTGGAGAAATCTACCCGTGACATGACTAAAGATAACAGGTTGCAATAGCTAAGATGGAAGGTGATGAGAGAGTGGATAAATATACTTGAAGTGTATTCAGAAAGGAAGGGACTAACCTTAGAAAATCTTTTTTTTTTTTTTTAAATTCTTTATTTTCGTTTTATAACAACAAAGGAAAAGGAAGACATACAGCTAAAAGACAGATACATAAAGTGTAATACATACACCAAAGTAAACCCCTGCCACCCCCCTCCCCCCTGCTTCTTCTCTAGAAAACTAAATCATTCCCGAAACGGGCGTGTACTTACATTATTGTGTTACAAAACCTAACGGTGATCTGAAACATGATGAGTGCACATTATACAGGCATGTTGGAGCAATAAGCAGATTGTACATAATCATTAAGCATCTGCCATTTAGACAAGCGAGAGTGAAGTTGGGCATGAGGAATAGCTCTCCGAGGTATCTGCTCATATTTACTATATAAGCAGACGAGGTTCCACCATTCATTGACAGTCAGTCGAGAGCTATCCTTCCAATTCCTCGTGATTAAGCATATGGCTATACCCAGCATGAAATCAAGGAGAAAGCGACCCTTCTTAGGAAGAGAGGGGACCTCCGCCACAGAGCGGAGTCCCACAATCTTCCAAGAGAGAGGCTCGTGAAGGTGTAAGATAAATTGAATACGACCCCAGACCCGCCCCCAATAAGCCTGTAGTTGAGGACATTCATAAATAACATGAGCGAAGGTTCCCACAGCAGTATGGCAAGACCAACACTGGTCTCTAGCATTCGTGTTCCATTTAGCTATTTTTTCTGGGGTGTAAAAGCATCTGTGTGCAAAAAAGAAGAGAGTTTGGGTAACAGAGGCAGACCGGGAAACCCGCACTACTTTGCTCCAGAAAACGCTCCATTGCACAGGGGTTAAAGTGGTTTGCAGTTCGCGCTCCCAGGCTTGTTGGGCTCTAAAAGTGGCCGTGTCTGTACCCTGACATAATATTTTATAAAAGTTAGAGGCTACCCCATGTGTACTACTAATAGAGTGAACTATCTCTAATAGCCCGTCCTCAGTAGGGGCAGAGGGCGGCATGATTCGGGCACTTTTGAGGCAGTGTTGAAGCTGCATCAATTGAAAGTAGTGTTTCGCTGGTAACGCAAATTCCTTTTGTAAATCAGAGAAGGTTTTCCAACGAGCTGCTGAGAAAAGCTGTTGGGGTGTCCAGATCCCCCTTGAGTACCAGGGTTTCCATGCTATCGTTCTATTTAGGACTTGAAGTCTGGGGTTATTCCATAGCGGGAGTCCGTCCTGAGGACATACGTTCGGGCCCAGTGATAGAATAAGAGTGTTAAAGGCCGCGAGAGTATCGACAATCATTGGTGGATGGCGGGTGTCTACTTGATAGGACATACCGGGGAGATGGGTCAACGGAATTGGGCTACTAAGCTCCTCTTCTATGTCAAGCCAAACTGGTCTGCTGTCTGTTGAGGCATCTAGCCATCGGGCACCTTGCTTAAGTAGGAAGACTTGATGATATCTAAGAAAATCAGGAAATCTGGTACCCCCTCTTTCCTTTGCAGACTGTAGTTTTTGTTTAGCTATCCTTGGTGGCTTGCCCTGCCAGAGATAACGGACGAGAAGGCCCTCAATATCTTTATAAGTATGTAGCGGGAGTAAACATGGCAGCATTTCTAAAATGTAGTTCACTTTGGGGACTATCATCATTTTCACAGTTTCTAAGCGGCCCCACCATGTAAGAGATAAGGTAGACCAACGATTCGTGAGCTCACGGACTTTGGAGACGACCTCTTTGGCATTAAAACTGATAGTGTCTTCTAAAGGAGAACAATAATGGACCCCGAGATACTTCACCATGCGGGATTGCCAAAGGAAGGGAAAGGCCTGCATGTCAGCCTCATGTACCCAGCGGTTCAGTGGGAATGCTACAGATTTGGTCCAGTTAATTTTATAGCCCGATAATTGTGAGTATCCATCAATCAGATCCAAGACAGCTGGAACCGAATCGAGGGATACGAAAAGCATAAGGTCATCTGCATATGCAGAGAGTTTAATCTCCCTATGACTGAAGGGGACACCTCGAATACGTGCGGACTGTCTAATAAGGAGGGCTAGGGGTTCAAGAGCTAGATCAAAGAGCATTGGTGATAGGGGGCAACCTTGACGCGTGCCTCTTTGGAGATTAAATGGCTGAGACTTAATGGCATTTACACAAATACTGGCGACGGGTTGAGTATACATGACTTGGAGATATCGGAGGAAGCCCTCCCCAAAGCCATACCATCGAAGAACTGCAAATAAGAAGGGCCATTCTAGGCGGTCAAAGGCTTTTTCGGCATCCAGGGAGAGACCCACCCATGGATGATCTAGATTGGCAGCACTGGATAGCACATGGCACAAGGTCCGAGCATTGTCAGCAGTTGATCTGCCGGGTATAAAACCGCATTGGTCGGGGTGAATTAGGGTGGCCATCCTGTCAGATAGCCGGGTGGCCAAGATCGTTGCGAAGATCTTATAATCGGCATTAAGTAGGGAGATTGGACGGTAGTTGGCGGTTAGTAGCGGATCTCTGCCTTCTTTCTCAAATACTACCACATTAGCTGCAGAAAAGGATCCCAAAGAGGATGTATCTACCGCAAGGGCAGTAAAATAGAGTTTTAAATATGGAACTAAGTCTGCACTGAACGTTCTGTAGAATTCGGTCGGGAGACCATCGGGCCCTGCGGCACGGCCCGAGGCTGTTCGTTTTAGGGCAGATTGTATCTCTGAAGAAGAGAAGGGTTCATCCATCGCATCCCTATCATCTTCAGAGAGGGTCGGCCGCTGAATGCCAGAAAGCAATCGCTCAAATGTCTCTGACAAGAACTCACATTCAGATTGATATAGGCGGGTATAGAAATCCCGAAAGAGCTCTACAATGTCGGAGTCTGTGGTCACTATGCCCCCTCCCTGTGGAGCTCGAATGGCCGCTACGCGTTTGGCTTCTTTTTGACCTTTCAAGGCGTTGGCTAAGAGTCGACCGGCTCGGTTATTTTCACGATAATAGGTCCCTCGCTGAAGCTCAATACTCTTAGAAGCTGCAGTTGAGAGGATTGAATTATATTGAAAACGGAGACGTTGTAATCGAATTAATACACATGGATCAGTATGTGAAGTTAGAACTCGTTCGCCTGCTTTTATTTGTTGGTCTAGTATGAGTAGCTGCTGTTTGCGTTGTTTTCGCAGGCGGATTTGATAGCTAGTGATCGTTGCTCGAATGGCCGCTTTGAAGCCCTCCCACCAAGCCCAATTCGCAGTATCCTGGGGTAGATTAAAATGGAAGTAATCCTGTATGGCTGCTCGAATTGCTAACTGGAACTCTGGCTGAGTTAACAGGGCTCTATCAAAGAACCAGGCCCCCGAATTCCCTTGGGGTGCAGTAGTGTGTAATTGAAAGGAAATGGCAGCATGATCTGAAATATGTTGGGAGTGAATCTTTGCAGTGTCCGCCTGAGGAACTAACAGTTTTGATATTAGAAAGAAGTCTATGCGAGACTGGGATTTATGAGGGGAAGAGAAGAAGGTGAAGTCAAGCTCATTGGGGTGTAGTAACCTCCATAGATCAACTAAAGCAAGATCTTTGATCAGGGAGGTAAGCGTGGTGTGACTCTTGGGGGGACCACTTGTCCTAGGCGGCTGTTTGTCAATCAGGGGATCAAGGACTAGATTGAAATCCCCCCCAATTATCAATGAAGTATTGGCAGAGGCCTGCGCAACCTGAGCAATGGTAGCATAAAAGGCAGGGTCATCCACATTAGGAGCGTAAAGGCATATACATGTAACTTCAAGGCTACCTATCTTGAGGTGAACTCTGGACCATCTACCTTCTGTATCTGAACTAGTCGCAATAATAGTAGCATGCAAAGATTTCCTAACCAGTATGGCAACCCCACATTTCTTAGAAACGGCTGGGGAATAGGCGGCTACCATGTAAGGTTTAATATTGAGTTTAAGAGTTTCCTTCAAATTTAAGTGCGTTTCTTGGAGAAAAATCAGATCCGCAGCTTCCTGACTTAGGTAGCTTAGGATTTTCTTCCGTTTTATCGGATTATTGATTCCTTTTACGTTCAATGAGAAAATCTTACATGGTGCCATCAATCAGTAATAGACATTTTAAGTGAGGGCGCTTGAAAACATACAACATAATCAGAATCTGTGCAACAATGACATAATCACCGAGTATTCTGGCTAATACACCCCATATTGAAAAGTGTGTACCAAAGTATCTTAGAGAAGAAGCAAAACCCCCAAAGAATATGGCGACCATATGTCTGCGGGAGGAGGCCCTAGAGAGGAAATAGAAAGACATGAAAAGGAAAAGAAACACCAGAGTCCATAATTAACACTGTCTCTGATACTCATCGAGGCTACTGTGGGTAGATGGAGTCGGGTCACAGATATCATCGAAAGTAAGGCAACAAACCGCCCTCGCCAAACTCTTTTGCTGGGCTGCGGCAGATCCAATATGGCAGGTACAGCGGATATGAGAATACTTGCAGGAATATTCTGGAAGTCAGCGCATCAAGTCGGCTTCTTTGGAATCCAAAAACTCCGCTAGTAGATCAGGGTCCTCAAATGTTCTTGTCTGATTGTGAAGCGTGACTCGGAGCTTGGCCGGGTACATCAGGCCATAACGTGCTTGTAGTTGTTGAAGCCTCGGACGGAATTCCAGAAAGCGCTTTCGGCGGTCGACCGTGGGTTTAGCCAAGTCGGGATAGAAGGAGATCTTGTGGCTCTCAAACTCCATATGGCCCTTTGCCCGAGAGGCATTTAGAATTTGCTCGACGTGTTGATATCTCAAAAGTCGAAAAAGGATAGGCCGCGGGGTCTTCCTGTTGAGCGTTATGCTTGTGGGTACACGATGAGCGCGATCGATCTCCAAATCTTTAGTAAAGGTGATTTGGAGCAGGGAAGGGAGGATTTTGCATAAAAACTCTTTCATATCTCCCGATTCCACTCCCTCCGGTATGCCCACGAGTCGTATGTTGTTGCGGCGAGCTCTATTATTGCCATCTTCCACTTCTTTCTGCAAGGCCCGCACCTGGCGTTAAACTTTGTCGAGTTTGGACAACCGGGCCGCATGGGCGTCCAATATGCTCTCCATTTTGTCCTGACGCGAAGAAAGCCCTTCTAGCTTGCTTTGCAGCACACCAAAATCTTCACGCAGCGCTCGGAGTGCTTCACCGTTTGACTGCACGAGGTCCTTGACCCCTCTAATCTCTGCGAGGATTTCCTGCTGCATTTCGGGGCCCTCGCGCAAGGCCAGCCCCTTCTGCGGGGACGGAGGTTCAGTTTTGGAACGTTTACCGTGAGAAGCCGCTGGAGATCCAAATTCCAGACGCGTGGGTTTGGTCCCCGCCATCTCACCAATGTGCCCCGGCAAGATCAGAGTAGAAGATCCAAGTATGTACGGTGTTAATTCAGGATTCTGAGTAGGCCTCTCGGGAGCCTCAGCGTTATGCGACCATCCCGCTGGACATCAGGCTCCGCCCCCAACCTTAGAAAATCTTAAGCCTTACAACCCCCCCCCCCCCAGCTGTCAGAATCTATTGTTTAGCTTTGTATGGTCTGTTCTTTGCTGTTCCCCCATCTGCAAAACTGCCACCCTAGCCTCCTGTCTAGTTTGCCTAATGGTTGAGTTGGCCCTTTTGGGATCTTTGCATATATTTTGATTTGCTAATAAAGGAAAGTATTCAAATTCCACTGATACTTTTTGTGGCCATGAGAAAGTCACTTAACCCTTCATTAACTCAAGTGCAAAGTTAGATTGTAAGCCCTCCAGGGACAGGGAAATACCTACTGTACCTGAAGGTAACTTACCTTTAAGTACATTTTGTACTTTTAAGAGCATGTTGCCTAATGCACCAGATCACAGACTAACTGATTTTGTTTTTGTTTTTTGGAATGTTTTTATTCTTTTGTTCCTGAATAATGGCAAGACTTGCTGCAGACACCCCACAGATGGTGGAGTAGGGACTGTGAAGTTTTAGTAGGAAAGCTGGAATTTGAGGATTGGGTGGCAAATGAAGTGCAAACTCGGGGGAGGACGAAAAGGAACTTATTGAGGGGATGAGTGTTGAATGGGCTGAAGGAATTATCAGAGCCAGGTAAATGGTTTAAGAAGAAAGGGAAGCTTGAAGAGATAACAGAGATTCGGGAAATTAGAAGAGAGCATGGAAGGGTGGGGAAAAAACAGTGGAAGAAAAATTGGGTATGAAGAGGTATGGGACTAGGTGTTTTCGGGGAGAGTAAAAAAGCAGTCCTTGGCAAAAAGTGGAGAATGGGAACTGGGGGAAGAAAGAGGTCTGATTATTGGTGGGGGGGGGGGCGGTCCCCAGGAAATGAGTGGAAGAGCAAGAATATGGAGAGTAAAAGGAGGGGGAGAGTGAATAAAAAAAAATAAAGATGGAGATTAAGAGATATCTGGGGAGGAGAAAGAAGGGACTCAGATAATATTTGAGGAGGGTGAGAGTGAGGGCAAGTAAGTGAAGAGGAGTGGCCTATTGGTTGGGGCAAGGTACTTCAGGCTGGAAGGTCGGGGGTTCAAGTCCCACTAGAGGACAGCAACCTTGGGCCGGAAGGACTGGGGTTTCTAGTCTCACAGGTGCTCCTTGTGGTCTTGGGCAAGCCACTTAACCCTCCATAGCCCATGTTCCCTGTAAAATAGTTATCTCCAAGTTGTAATGCCCTGTTCAATGTAATTTCAGTTTGTTCAATGTAAACCACACTGATGCAGAATAGCACAGTATATAAGAGAATATAAATAAATAAAGAATGTGGGACTGAGTATGAGAATTAGGACTTAAAGGGGAAAACATGGATTGTGGGGTTGAGTGGTGAGAGAAGCATTTGGTGGGGAGGGGAAAGGGAGGGCTGGAATCAGATGGGGGAGGTTTATCATGGCCTGGGGAACTGAATTGAGGGGGAAGGGCCAAGAAAAGGAATGGGAGAAATGTATCTGCCACTGATGCAGGAAGAGTGCTGAAAAATGGCCATTTAGGTTGAATTGTTTTTATAGAATTTTCAAATTATACATTTCTTCTTTCAAAAAGAAAAACATCATACAATCCACTTAAGAAGAAAACTATCACATTAGATCAAATCAAAATAAAAAATGTTCAAGCCCAAATCTTGGGGAATTTACAACAAAAATAACCCACATAAACAAAAGAAAATTAGGCACAAAAATGCACCATATTTAGGAGGATTTCTATACTTCCAACCAAAACAGCCCAACTCTAATTCTACCTATCAGTCAATAACTTTTCTAAATGAGAAACATCAAGGAAGACATAGGACTATCCCTGTAAAGTAATAACACAGGGCAAGAGGTATTGTGGTCACTGCGGACAAAGGGAATCAAACTTCCCTTCATCCAATGAAGCCTCCCGAACTTTAGAGGGTACATAATATAATTGAACAATATCCACAGACTGAGGCAACTTCAAGATCTCAGTAAAATATTTAACAAAAAGAATTTCTAGTGCTAATAAATGCGTAACTGGAAAGTTTAAAAAGCACAGATTACAGGCTGAAGAGGCATTTTCCAATGCCTCAATGCAAGCATGGACCATCAATGAATCCTTAATCAAAGCCACATGCGCAGTGGAAACCGACTGCACCTGAGCTTCCATTTGGACCACCGAATTTTGCACCTTAGACAACCTGGCATCCACTTCAGAAATCTTTTCCACAGCACCCTGAGTAAAGTACATAATGAAACTCCTGAAGTAGAAAAAGAAATAGCAGACCCAAGAACTTGAATAGGTTCTAAAACATATTTTCTAATGGGACTGGCGGTGGTGTCTGAAAAGAAGCAAACTCTTGTACCTCCTGAGACCACATTAAGGGGGTAAGAATACTCCCCTCTATGGAATCTAGAACATCCCCAGGTAGGGGGGAGGGTCTAACAATCGGGCTAAGGGATGCCCATGACAGTGGAGATAGAGAGGGGTCCATAGATGTAAAAACACTCCCCACTTCTCCACTGCCCTAGCTAGCACCTGCCAGTCCATAGGTCCCACAGTTACCTTAGGGGTTGTAGATGACGACTTCTTCTTGATTTTTCTTTTCCCAACTTCTTTGAGCATATCACAGAAACAAACTTTGGGGCTCAATGGCCCCAAAGTGGCACTGAAGGGGCACCAAAGCATCTCCCTTTAGTCACATGCCCCATCAGGCACGCAACCATGACTGTGAAGCAGCACAAGGTCTTTTAAAGTGTCCCAGGGCACAGCATGATGATGTCGGCGGAAAGGGCAATTTTTCCTCCCGATCAGGCCCACATGATACTTGCAACTAAAGAGGTGCCTCCAAGCACAGCACCAGACACAACCACACTTCCAACACTCTGGGTCTGCTGCTGCTCCTCTTCTTCTCTTATGTCACTTTACTCACCTCCTCGGGAACGCTGCTCTTCTGGCAGATTCATTTATATGTGCCCTTCTCTGCCATTGCCAGCTCCAGACTTTGTTCTTTCCACCTTGCTGCTCCATATGTCTGGAGCAAACTACCTGAATCAGTATATCAGGATCCTTCTCCAGACTAAAAACCCACCATTTCGAAGCTGCTTTTGGATCCTGATGCCCCTCACTTTTATTCACCACTTATGCCTGTTTTCTCATACTCTAGCCCCAAGTTTTTTGAAGTTCTTTGTCTTGATTAGACTATAAGCTCTGATGAACAAGGACTGTCTCTTACATCTATATGTACAGTGCTGTATATGTCTTGTAGTGCTATGCAAATGATAACTAGTAGTAGTATGGTGACAATACCTTGAACCAACTCTGGGGCCAGCCCTGGATCCTGACCAATAGTTTTGAAAGTTTGATGGGGTTTTTTTTGGTTTTGACTGCCGTTTAGGTTTTATAAAAGTTAGATATGCAATATAAAATATTAGAAGGTTGCAGGTTGCAATAGCAAAATATTCAAGCTTTAAAGATAAATCTATGACAGACACAGAAAAAGCTTTAAAATGTGGTAGGTTCATAGTTCAAAAATTGTGTTTTCAAGGAGCGATAGTTGAAAAGATAAAATTACTATACATAAATTCTAAGGTCAGAATAATATCAGATGAAACTGTATCAGAGGAATTTTCCTATTCCCAGGAACATGGCAGGGTTGCCCTCTGGTGCTCTTTCTTTTCATACTAAGCTTTGATCCTCTGCTCCATAAAATCAAAAATGTGAAAGAATGTCGGTGGATTTTGACTGGAAATGAGCACATAAAAATATATTCATGTGCAGATGGTATGTTTTTATTTCTGTCAGATCATGAATATTCTTTTATTGCAGTATCAGTATTCAAAGTAAATTGGGGAAATATAGAAGCCTGGGCTTGACTCAGATGAGAGTACATAACTGTAGTTGCCCACTCAAAATGGGCAAATATTTAGGGGCACACCTTCACAGAGATGCATATAAACCACACAATATCAGTGACTTCCCATGCTAAAGGAGCAAGAACATATTAATAAGCAGACAAAATCTGTCCCTTCAAAGCAGGGGTTCTCAATCCAATCCTTGGGATATACCTAGCCAGTCAGGTTTTCAGGATAATCACAATGAATATGTATGAGAAAGATTTGCATGCAGTACCTCCATTGCATGCAAATCTCTCTCATACATATTCCTTGTGGTTATCCTGAAAACCTGACTAGCTAGGTGTGTCCCGAGGAATGGGTTGAGAATCCCTGCTTTAAACAATTCACGGGATCAAATTGTTCAAAATAACTAGTAACTATGAAGATCATTTTAGAAACCCTATTCATGATTTAAACTCATCAGTAGTGCCTGAAAACTATGCAAGCTGCAGATACGTGTAAATCATGATTTTAGAAAGGCGGTGAGCTGTACATTTTTGCCATAGGCATGTCCACACACACACACACATATCTCTGCTCGAGACATTCCAGGGGCATTTCTAGGTAGGACAATGTCTGTGTCTCCTCATTCAGGACATATTTTATAAACTCCTGGATTTGTGTGGGTCGGTAGTCCTAAATACGCCAAGTTGTATCTGCTACAAAAGCACAAATAAACATAGGCCTTTGCTGTCTCGTTATGTGGTTATTCATCGGTGTAGATTGTCTTGCGATTCATTGGCTTAACTGTTGTCTGTGTACATGTAGATGTCCTTTGAGCAGCCCTGTCTGTGCCTCTGTCCTATCCTGTGCCCGTCTCCAACTCAACCCCTTCAGTACCCCTTCCCAGCCTTCCAAATCCCACACACCCTGAGGACACCACCCTGTCCTTCACTGTATTTGTGGTCTCTGTGTCCAAGTATCATGTGTTATTTGTATGTTGTGCTGTAAGTCCCAGCCTGTGTGTTTCTGCGTGGGTCCCTGCTGTTTGTCTGTGTGTGTCTGTATATTTGTATGCCTGTGTGTGTAACTGAGTGTAAGGTGAGTATGTGTAATAAGTGTGAAGAACTGTCTGTGTAATACTCTGGGTACTGGTGGTGGTATTCTCAGGATGCTGTTGTGGGAGGTAGCAGCCATGGAAGAAATGAACAGATTGTGCAAGCATTGCTGCACAAGAGCCATCAGGAGAGCAGGAGGGCTGGGGGGGGGGGGGGAGATTCATATCACAGGATCTATAATCCCAGACCCCAATTAACTAATTTCACAGATAAGCAATGTCTTGCCAGGTTCCTCTTCAATAAGGCAGCCATCTGCCATATCTACCAGGAGCTGGAGCCACTCCTCTGCTCCACCACACACGTGGGACAGTCCATGCCTGTCCACCTTAAGATCACCACAGCCCTCACCTTCCTAAGCACTGGCAGTTTTCAAACTGTTTTGATTGCCTCAATAGGCCTCAGTCAGTCAGCTGTATCACAATGCATCTTCCAGTTCCTGGGGGCTTTCCTAATCCACACAGTAGACTGTGTAGCCTTCCTACACACTGTGCAGCAGAGGCAACAAACCATGCTACAATTCCATAAGGTGGCTGGATTCTCTTTAGGGTTGATTGACTCACACATGTGGTCCTCAGGTCCCCACAAGGGAGGGAGGCCATCTACCAGAACAGAAAGGCATTGCATTCCCTTAGCATGAAGGTCATGTGCAATGTGCTGGATGAGATAATTGATGTTTTTCCTAAATTTCCATGTTTCTGCCATGATTCCTATATCCTCACCTACTCTGGAATTTATAAGAGTTTATGACTGGAAAAATAACCAGTGGATGGCTGCTAGGCAAGCCATGTAGCATCTCAGTCCCCTCTTCCCCAAGACAGGCAAATGCTTGGAGACCTCACGGTTCCTAGGAGATACAATACCTGGCAGACAGAGACAGAGACTAGGTCTGCACTGTGCACCAACCACATGTAGAAACCAGGTCCCAAACCTAACAAGTGTCTCTGTGTCTCTTTTCAAATGCAAGTGACTGAGACTACTCATTGAGAAACTGTCTCCTGACCCCCCACTGTAGCACCAGAGATACAGAAAGAGGAGTGGTATAACAGGGCCCACAGGCACACACAGGCGATCATAAAGGGAATCTTTGGCCAGCTGCCTTGACAGATTGGAGGTGAACTTCTCTACAACCCTGACAGGGTATGTGAAATCTTCAAGGCCTGCTGCATAGTAACATAGTATATGACGGCAGATAAAGGCCAGCATGGTCCATCTAGTCTGCCCAGCAAGGTGTCAAGAGTAGGTGCACCCGCCACTCTATACAGGTCACCCCTCCCCATGCCTTTGTTTAGGGGTATACCCGCCACTCTGTGTAGGTCACCCTTATTTGTTGAGATATAAGAAATAGTTAAGTTTATTGTTATTTTATCCTGTTGCTATAAAGGGATCCATGTGTCTGTCCCATGCCATTTTGAATTCCATCACTGTATTCACCCTACATGCATGCTCCACAATTTTGCATTACAGCACAGGAAACACCTACCAGAAGAACAGGGCACTGCAGATGAAGACCATGATGCTGATACAGATGGGTCAAGGCATAGGGAGGCAGGACAATTGCACCAGTGACGGTTAACTGCAACAAATGACCTCATACACAGGCATTTCATGTAAAGGTGGGTTTTTATTAGAATACAAATGCAAGTGAAACAATAGTGCATACATACCACAGGATTCCTAACACCTCCCCTCTACCATGACCACCCTATACATCCCTCTCTCCCCACAACTCACCATCCCCTTACTTCCAATACATCCTGCCAACACCCAACACCCAGGACATCCCCTCCAACAGAACTTCCCATCCCCTCCAACTAAGAACCCTCCAACATTCTGTGCATCCCTTCCCCTCAACTCCTGCTTCCCCTCCCACACCCCACACCCCACACTCCACAAACACCTCCGTATATACCATGCACTCAACAGGCCCTCCTCCTTCCTTGTTCAACTATCAAAGATAACTTTCCCTCTCCAACATAACCTGTCAACCCCCAAAGAAGGTCACAGAGAGAGTGTCCTAATGCTTACCACATTCTTTTCCATGACCCCTGCCCTTCTGCATCTTACCCCATGCTCCAACATCCCAGCCCTGCCTATTAGTGCAGGTTTATGACTCACTTAACTCCAAGGAGCTGTTGGAGGCATAAGCTGCCTGTGTAAGAGATGAGTTGGCATTCAACATCACTATCCATGGCATGGCATGGCATGTAGCAGGCAACATCAAAAATAGTGACATGGTGAAGGTACATAGTTTAGCTTCAAGATGGCTGCATGAGGGTTGAGCTCTACTGTCTGGTTCCATGCCAAAAAGAAAAGGGAAGGCTAAGGTTTACTCCGCCGAGCTGCAGCCTCAAGTAAGAAGTCTGATGGATCACTTTGTTAAAGTCTCCAAGGCTGTGAAGAGGAAGATTCAAGCAGGTTTTGCTGTGGAGGATTTGGAGGACCTTCCACAGATGTCTGATCTGGACATGACCCCATCTCCCGAGGCATAGTTCCTGCCTCCACTCCTAGGAGTATCCATTCCCCAGCCATCTATCTGTACGCTGGCCTCTTTGGAGGTCGGCATTGTGGACCATTCAGTATGAGATTTGATAACACAGAGTGGAGTGGTTGCATCTGAGTTTCTTGGGGGCTCTCCTGGTGAAGTGTTGATGGCTGAGATGCCCCTGGGGGGGGTAAGGCTTTTGAAGTGCCTTCAGCTGTGTTATCGCTGACTCCTTTTATCTTGCCTCACTCAAAGAAGATTACTTTGGATAAAATCTGGTATGCGATTACTAATCTTTCTGTAGCATTTTTGATCAGACTGCCGAAATTTCCACTGAAGTGACGCAGAATGCTGAGAAGTTGGAGACATATGTGAGTTAAGACTAATAACTTAAAACTTAAATTTGAGGAGAATGGCCATAAGTTGGGCTCTGTTTCAGACACAATGCCTACTCTTATTAAGGATAATGTAGCTCTATGAGCCAGGTTAGAAGGGCTTGAAAATTCTGTCTGGTCTGCAGACTTATGGGTTCTAAATTTTTATAGGATATCGGGGATCTCGGCAATTGATATGCTTAAAACATATCTCACTGTGATTCATTTAGTACCAGAGGAAACAATTCCATCTTTTTCTAAAACATTCTATTTGCCTGAGGGGAAAAAAGCCAGGTGCTGCAACTTGTTGCTTTTGTTAAGTGCAGTCAAGTCGGTGTCAACTCATGGTGACCCTCTGGGTAGTTATCCCTAACTGTGTTCGGTCCTCAGTCAGACAACTCATTGTTGACAGACTGGCATACTTAGCTGCTGTTATTATATTGATCCATCTGATTGCTGTCCTTCCTTTTTTGCATTGACTTTCTACCTTGCCAAGCATGATGTCTTTCTCTAATGATCTCTCTCTTTGCATGATGTGTCCAAAGTATGAAAGTGAAAGTCTTATCATCTGAGCTTCTAAAGAAAGCTTAGGTTTGATCTCCTCTAGTACTGACTGGTTTGTTCTTTGGGCAGTCCATGGTATACACAGTTTTCGTCACCAGCACCATAATGCAAAAGTATCCATTTTCTTCCGGTCTATCTTTTTCACTGTCAAACTTTTGTATCCATATGGCGTTATTGAAAATGCCATGGCTTGAACAAGTTGAATCTTTGTATGGAGAGAGACATCTCTGCTCTTGAGAATCTTATTTAGGTCCTTCATAGCCATTCTATCCAAGAGAAATGCATGATCGGATTTCTTGACTGCTTGTTGTTTCTTTATTGATAGTTGATCCAAGTAGGTTAAAGTTGTCCACTATTTCAACTTCTTCTCCATCAACGATGAACTTATTCATTTTGCCAGTTGACAGAATCTTTGTCTTCTTAACACTGAGATGCAAATACATTTTAAGGCTATATTCCTTGATCTTGAGAAGCAAATGTTTCAAATCATCTTCACTTTCAGCCAGTAATGTAGTATCATCAGCATAGCCAAGGTTGTTGATGAGTCTTCCACCAATCTTCACACCTCAGTTGTCTTCATAAAGTCCTGCTTCTCTGATGATTTGCTCTGCATACAAATTAAAGAGGTAGGGGAAAAGTATGCAGCCTTGTCGTATACCTTTGCTGATTTTAAAACATTCTGTTTCTCCTAGTTCCATTCAAACTGTTGCTTCTTGATCAATGTAAAGGATGTGCAAGAGAATGATAAGATGTTCTGAAATACTCATGCTTCTTAATGTGGCCCAGAGTTTCTCATGATTACACAGTCAAAGCCTTGCTGTAGTCAATAAAACACATATGGATATCCTTTTTGGTATTCTTTTGTCTTCTCAAGGATGCATCTCACATCCGCGATAATGTCTCTCATTCCTTGCCCTTTCCTGAATCCTGCTTGCACTTCAGGCAGTTCTCATTCCAGGTATGGTTGTAGTCTCTGCTCAATGATCTTGAGTTGAATCTTGCTGGCATGTGGGATCAGAGCGATTATGCGATAATTTCCACCATCAGTCGGGTCACGTTTCTTCAGTATTTCTAGAAACACAGATCATTTTAGGTCAGTTGGCCATGAATTTGTCTTCCAAATTTCCTGGCAGAGTCTTGTAAGTATCATAACTGCTTCATCCGATTGCTGTAATACTTCAGTGGGAATGCCATCAATGCCCGGTGCTTTGTTCTTTGATAAGTCTTTTCAATACTGCTTTGACTTCTTCTTTCATCACCAATGGGTCCTGATTATAAGGTATGGGTTGAAACGGCTGTTGGTCCACTTGATCTTATCATATAAAAACTCTGTATAATCTTTCCACCTTTTCTTGATCTTCTCAGGATCATTCAACATGGATCCTTGAGCATCTTGTAGCATTCCAATTTGAGGCTTGATTTTTTTTCTTTAACTCTCATAGCTTTAGAAAAAAACAATCTTGTTCTTCCTCTAATAGCTTCTGATTCTATTTCCTTGCATGTGTCATTGTAGTACTTTTCTTTATCTTGTCTTGCTGCACGTTGGAAATTTCTGTTGAGTTCTGCAATTGCCTCACTTTCTCCTCTGGCTTAGCTTCTCTGTGTTTCTGGACAATTTTCAGAGTTTCTTCAGTCATCCATTTTGGCTGTTTTTGCTTTTTCACCTTATGTAGAGACTTATTGCTTTCTTCCAACACAACCTTCTTGATGTCATCCCATAACTCTTCTGGAACTCCATCATTTGTATCTAAAGCAGCAAATTTATTTCTCAGGCAGTCTTTAAATTCCAGTGGTATATTCTCAAGGTCATATTTTGCTAGATTTACAGAATGACTTGCTCTTTTTCAGCTTTAGCTTGAGTTTGCTAGTACTTTGTGGTTTATACTACAATTTGCTCCAGGTTTGCTAGTACTTTGTGGTTTATACTACAATCAGCTCCAGGTTTTGTCTTTGTTGATGCTATTGAGCTTTTCCATCATTGTCTTCCACAGATGTAGTCAATTTGATTTCTGTACAATCCATTGGGTGAAGTCCATGTGTACAGTCGGCGCTTTTGTTGCTGGAAGAAGGTGTTAGAGATGAATAAATCATTGGTCTTGCAGAATTCTATCAGACTTTGTCCAGCTTTGTTTCTGTTGTCAAGTCCATATTTTCCAACCACTTTGCCTTCTTCTTTGTTGCCAACTTTTGCGTTCCAGTCACCCATGAATATCAGGATATCCTGTTTGCGTGTTCTGCCAATTTCAGTTTGTACTTGTTCATAGAACTCATCAATGTCTTCCTCTTTTGCAGCTGTTGTTGGGGCATATACCTGAATTATAGTTGTGTTGATGGGCTTTTCTCATAAACAAATAGAAATTAAGCGTTCACTGACTGCATTGTATTTCATTACAGTTCTTGCAAGTTTCTTCTTAACTATTAATGCAACACCATTTCTTCTTTCTCTTTCATTTCCAGCATAGTAAAACAGATGCAAAGTGCCCAAAGCTAGTCCATTTTAGTTCACTGACACCCAACAGATTGAGTTGTACACATTCCATTTCATTCTTGATCACCTCCAACTTCCCTTTGTTCATGCTTCGTATGTTCCATGTCCCAATATGTAAGATATCTTTGCAACTTCTGAGTATCTTTGCATGCACATCTACATTAGCAGATCCAACCACATCAAAAATGCTGGCTTTACTCTGAGACATCTTCAGCTCACCCCCAGTAGCCATTTGAGTGCTTTCCAACCTGGGGGGGTCTCATCTTCCAGCACTATAGTGCAATTTGTTTTGTTACTATCCATTGGGTTTTCAAGGCAAGATAGAAAAGTAGATTTGCCAATCATTTCTTCCGCACAGTTAATTCCAGTGTTGTTGCATTTAGCACAGAAATATGATCCTCCGCTTACAACACTGTCCCATTCTGCTGCTGCCCATATGGGTTGTTTGTCTTAATCTGGCACCTCAGCTGAGACCTGCCTCTCTTGGGAGACCCTGCCAGCAGCTAAGCTACTGATATCTTAGCTCTCAGCATCACTGATGCACACAAGCTCTCACAGCACGACAAGCTGCAAACCAAGTGAGGAATGCTGCAACTATGGATACTAATATGGATATTATCAATGTTTTGGATCTTTTGAATCTATCAGGCTCTGAATCAATAAAAGCCTCTAAACTCATTGTCACCTGTACCTTAGTAACAGATAGAAACTAGCTTTTGGAAATGTATTTCAAGAAGTGATCTTCTTTTTATGGTTTAACAATTTCTATATTCCCAGATATTGCAAGAGAAACTCAAAAAAGGCAAAAGCAGTTTTTGTTCTCAAACCCAGTGTCTTACAACTGATATCCTCTTACTATTTACATTTCCCCCTGTATTAGTGGTCTATAATTCTCATATATATATTTTCTATCAATCTAGTGATCTCTTAACATTTATCAACATCAGACTGCCAGTAACATCAGCTGCCACTGACCGCGATCGGGTTTCTTGACCGCGTGTATATTTAACAGGCATTGGTCCCTCTGTAACCATTTTGGTTCATATTAATATGATTTGATGTCTTTCGTTTTATGCAATTGGAGTAATTCCTCCTGTCTGACTGTTTATTCCTGCATGCTCTCTACTTTATGGTGGACTAAAGGGATGTTCATTTGAAGTTCTGTTGTATTCGTTTTTGTTTTTTGTATGATTGCTGTTGTCATACCTTTCTGTACAAGCCTGTCTTGATATATGATACAATTCAATACATATTAAATTACAAGGAAAAAAATGGTGACCATGCATTGGGGAAATGATTGTCTTGGATGACCAGCCTCTACAAGAGGTTGAGAACGTAAGGTTTAAGAGGCTTCTCCATTACCCCCCAATTTCCAGATGCCCTCCAGGACAAATGTTTCTAGATGGGTGATCCCAAATCTGTACAATAAAAGGGTCATTTTATAACAGGGTGCCAACGTTTAAAGGTGGAGAAGGTATCTATTTTTAGTCTATTTTACAAAGACTCTTAGGGGTATGTTTACTAAACCGCGGTAACGTAGCAGCTGCTATGTTAACACACGCTAACATTACAAGATGTGGGATTTACCATGGCCAGAGACAGCGCACATTAATATTGCATCTGGTAATGTTAACTCGCGTTAACATTGCATCTGGTAATGTTAATGTGCGCTAACGTAGCCACTGCTACGTTACCGCGGTTTAGTAAACATACCCCTTAATTTCTAAAGGGGGCCTTAAATTCTATTAAATCAGTGGCTCTCACTCTAGCCCTTGGGACACACCTAACCAGTCAGGTTTTCAGTATAACCACAATGAATACGTTTGAGAGAGATTTGCGTATAATGGAGGCAGTACATCCAATCTCTCATGTGGTTATCCAGAAAATTTGACTGGTTGGGTATGTCTCGAGAAATGGTTTGAAAATCACTGTTTTAAATTATCTTTCTGGTAGTACAACAGAAAGTATGCTCTTGCCATCAAATTTTTTTGAGGACATCTGAATATGGAGACACTCAAATACTCCTTAATGTAATCCTAAAACAGGCTTGTTTTTCTACAAAATTATGATAGACTGAATCCTTTTGTGCTTCTTTGCCCATATCTACAGTGTAATATTTGGGGGTCTTCCTGCCAAGATTGGTGCCAATTTATTACTCTCTCCAAGCTGCAAGGTGTTCTTGCTAGTGTTGATGGTGCTTTGCTCCTATCGCCTTGTCTTGGGAGTCTTCATTCCATTTTTTATTCTGTGTTGTCCTTCTCAGTCTGTCTTGCACTCTTCATGCCATCATTAGTGTCCTTTGCCTCTCCTTGGTGTTATGGGGTCTACGTGATGCTCTTGATGCTTTAGAGTGTTGCTGCAGCTGTGTCAGATGTCTGCCTGCATGTTTAAGCAAGTTTGGTTACAAACTGATAGAAATCCAGCTATTAGAGTGCAGAATTGCTTGCCCCATTGACTATGGTGGACCCTAATGGTCCAAATAACCCAAATAATTTGGAATCTGAAAAAAAATCTAATGAGTGATTGAACCAAACCTGGATTTTGCTTTTGGTGCTTTTATTATCAAGGGGGGAAGTGATTCACACATAGGTAGCTAGCCATGTTGTTATGGCTAGCTTAGTTGGTGATACACCAAACTTTTAATCTGAGGGTCCAGGGTTCAGGTCCCTGCTCAGGCAAGAGCCCTTTGTTTATCACAGTAGATCTCTAAAGCCAAAAAAGGGACTACAGTAGTTGATATGGAAGGGCAGACTAGATAGATCATATGGTCTTCTTCTGCTGTCATATTTCTATGTTTCTGTCTTATGGGTGAGCAACAAGAATGTATTAGGCAAGAAGCTATGTAAACCCATACCCATACCCAAACCCATACCCATACATACATGTACAAGTATAAGCATTTAGAAATAACGGATGCATGTATTTAAACTCACCATCAATGATGTCTAAGCCTCAAACAACTTGTCTTTTCGGATCTAGTGCATAGCTTGTAAGTTGGTGTAGCAGTTTAGACTGAGGGTTAGCAGTCAGCCAGTGTTCCACTTTAAACTTCTTTATCTTCTGTGTCCTTCCACCCTCCTTTTCCCTCGATCTTTTTTCATCCTTTTCACTGTTCTCTACCCCTCTCTGACTCTCCCCTCATCTCTCTTTCTGCTTCTCTGTTTCTTTGTGCCAACTTAGTCTTTCTGTCTCCCCATCTGTTGGTTCAAACTCTCTATACCTGATTCTGCCTGGTTATTTTGTTGCCTGCTGGAAGGAATCCCAGAGATACATAGAAGGAGAGACAGATTGGTAGTATTGTCATTCACATGGGATCACTGAGCAGAAGGCCAAGACTTCAGCAAAAACATCAACAACAACAACAAACAACAGCCTGCTAAGAGTGCACTTAGCAGCTCTGCGTACACAGCGCAACCATAGACCACTTACTTTAGTTACTTATTTCATCAGGCCAGGTCCTCCAACAAATACATGCTTGCATCAAGAGTGGGCTAGCAGCTCTTACAGTCGGGTGTCAGAGAAAGTTACAACCTCAGGCAACCAGAATAATGACACCCACGAGGACTTGTAATACCTTGGAAACTTTGAACCAGAGTCTTCACATTTGAAACCAATATAATGAAACACAGTATGGGGCAATTTCGCAAAATGGGTTAGTTTTAGCTTATACCATGACAGTCATAAACCTCACTATTAAGCCAGTGTATGTGGAGTATGATCTCAGCATGTCAAATTTACTGCTAATGCTTGCAAATGTACTTGCATCATGCCCAAGACAGCCTCCTTTTGGAATATGTAAGATGTAACTTGAACAGATAATTTATCAAGGTGTGCTTGGAAATTCCTCTTAATAAACCCTGTGGCTCCCATCACAATGGGAAAAATCTCCCTATGTGTTTACCACATTTCCTTGGTCTCTGACTGCATTTTTGATATTTTAAGATCTTCTCCCTTTCAATCTGATTCACAGAATGGTAGCTTGTGATTGACAGTAAGCTTTATGCAGAGATTAGTGCTCAGTTCTGCATACCTTTTGGGGGGTAGAACTTACCTACCTACAGGAATTAGTGCTGTGCAGAAAAGGTTTGCACAGATGTTAACATACAGTTCATTCAGATCCTATTATAATGAAAGCATTAGCTACTATCTCTGAATACAAAGAACTGCACAGAAGCCTTGAAGGTTTAAGACGTGGTTTTCAAATGTTGGGAATTTAACTATTATTTTGGCACATAATAGAAGATATTATTGAGCAGAGAGAGAGAGAGAGAGCTAGGTCGCATTCTTTGCTGAGACATCTCTGATAGAGGAAGAAATTTGTACCAAAAATCTGTTATGTCCAAGAGGGCACTGTTATATTCATATCCCAAGAAGGAGATAACAAGGAGGTCGAGGAGGAACAGTGGTGATTTATTATGGCATTCTCTTTTTTGGGCATTATGTAACTGAAGTGTTTTAGTTAAGATCAAGGGATCCCAAAAGTAGGCATATTGTTACTTTCATGTACCCCATCCATGGATAGCAGGAATGGAATTGTATTGTAAATATATATTTTATTAGTTAGGCTTATGTTTCCTGATTTGATGATTTGGGGTGGTCTCAATGATCATGCTGATAAAGTGCTATGTGATAGGCAGCCCTCCTTCTTTCTTTTTTTAAAGGCATCAGGGTTGGTTTAATGTGTAAGAATACCCACTCACTGGGCAGGACATACCTTAGATTTGATTTTTCTAACAGTCTTTAGTAAATTAGGGTAATATTAAAGTATTGGGGGGGGGGTGCATATTCCAGAACCTTGTACAGACCATATTTTGTCCCTTTCAATTTTATATCTTTGCGAGGTGAAGAAGAGATTGGAAGAAGTAAGTCATGGGAGAGGCAAAATTAGCATCTCTGCACTCAAGGTGAGGGGAGGGAAGTTGCACAATACCTCTGCTTAGCAACTGTTGATGATCAACTGTGGTTAAATTTGTTTTTGAAAAGATCAAACCTATCAGAACTTTTCACGTTCTCTCTGTTAATGGTAAGAGTTAGTTTTCTGATTCCCCGTGATGAAAGAAATGTAATGTTCAATGTTTAGAAAGTATTTGTAGAAAGTCCAATGTGGAGATAGATACAAAGGGCTGAAAGAAAGAAGCTAATAAGTACTTAGCATTCAGACAACTAAGAAAGTCTCCTCACTGAGGAGCATCAAACAAACCTAGGGGGATGCTTAAAGTAGTTGATTGTTTGTTATGGTTTGGTAGAGAGGATAAGAAGAGATTGCTGCCGATCGGTAATGGGGGGGTGGAAGCGGGAGCTGCTCACCCCTCCGCTCCCCCCACCAAGGCCCAATCAGGGTGCATCAGACTGCCATTTAAAAGCTGGACCCGGCAGGTAACTGCCTTTCTCTTCCACCTTCCACCATGCTGCCGATCGGACGTCGAGGGTGGAAGTGGAAGCTGCTTGCCCCTCCCGCTCCCCCCACCAGGGCCCAATCGGGGCGCATCAGACTGCCATTTAAAAGCTGGACCCGGCAGGTAACTGCCTTTCTCTTCCACCATGCTGCCGATTGTACATCGTGGTGGAAGCGAGAGCTGCTCGCCCCTCCCGCTCCCCCCACCAAGGCCCAATTGGGGCACATCAGACTGCCATTTAAAAGCTGGTCCCGGCAGGTGGGCCCGCACCTAAGGGCCAAGCCAAATGGCCCTTTGGTGTGGCCCTTAGGCGGGGCACAGGTGGTGGGGTCACTTTTCATCCCTCGCAGATGACTGCAGTCACAGGAGAGGGGTGAATGGCGGCAGCCATCAAAAGTCCAGATCAGGTGTCCCTCCTCAAAAGCAGAGCTGACCAATCAGCAGAAGATGAGCTGCCTCATGGTTGGTTCCGTTTACCGCTATATTTATTGTAGTTTAAATGTAATGCAATTTATGTACTGTAGTTTCATGTTGTCTTTTTCTTCCCTGTGTGATGTTTTCCCACTTTCCTGTATCTTTACCCTATACTTTGGTTTATCCCGAATTAACTATTGCTCCGTGTCACCATAATTGCTTTCACAATGTATCTTTTGTTCTGTGTTGTCTTGAGTAAATTGTAAGCTCTGACGAGCAGGGACTGTATTTTTGCTTATATTTCTGTACAGCGCTGCTTGCGTAGCGCTATATAAATGCTAAATAGTAGTTGTAGTAGTAGTAGTAGACGTGAACCTGCTGGCAGAAAATTTTAAGATACATTTTAGAAAGGTCATTTAGGAGCAATCACAGACTTCCAAGTCAAAATGTCCCAAACCCCATAGGAGGGTTAGCCACAAAGGTGGGCACATGTAAGCACCTTGTAAAACTGGTCTGGCACCACCCAAAAAGAAAAAAACATCTCCAGAAAATGAAAAAAGACTGAGACATGCAAACAAATGGTTTGAACATGTGCAAGTTTCTAGGCCATTTTAGGAGCTTGCATTTCTCAGAATAAAATGTCACCAGCTCCAGCAACATAGACATGCCCACCATGAGATTCCAGAAAGGACCCGTGTATGTTCTGACACATCCCGGCCTACCATCTGAAGAACAGAAAAAAAAAATAAATAAAAAAGAATCCCCTTTTAGAATGAACTGCACTGACTATAATACAAAACCAAACAAGGGGAGAGCCTATAACAATAGCTCCATATATCTCTTTGTACATCATATTAAAAAAGGATATATCCCTTAAGTTTCAAAACATCAATACATCAGTACTTGACATTTATTATAATACATAAATAGCACAATTATAATACAAAATCACAAAATATCTAGTACAAATTACTGTAATACAAAATTTCAAAGCTAAAAAGCAGTATATAGTTCTTTATACAGACTATCCACCACAGCCCCTATTCAAAACAGGCTCACATTATAACAGCTACTGTAGCAACAAAGTTGCAGACACAGACAAGCATAACACTATATCAGAAATGTAACAAATGCAACGAAATTTTGCTGCAACGGTGCTAGAGCCTTAATAAAAAAAACAGTCCTGACAGCAGAAAGCTCCCACCAATAATGTTACAACCACGATCAGTAATAGTCACAAAGCTACAATAATCACATATAAAGTGCACTCTAAGCCTATTAAAGTCACTTAGCTGTGGGTTGAAACAGTTGTTCAGTTCATAACTTTCTTCATTGCCAATGTGTCAGGTGTTCAAGTAACAAGTAATGTGTTAGCAACACAGTAACACAACAAAAACCAGCTGCCTTCCTTCACCCGACCTACCCACAGATTTCGAATCACTGATTCAGCGGCATGGAAATCTACCAGTATAATCTGGCATCTACCACAAAAAAAAAAATAAAAAAATAAAAAAAAAATATATATATATACAATGCCGTTTTGCAAAAACAAAGTTTTAAAGCATTAAATCCACATGGCACAAAGCTCAAATGGGCTCCCATAAAAATTAAAACTACTTCCCCACTGGAGACATATTCAAAGGATGAGATAAAGAGAGTTACCACCAGCAGGACTGCAGGGCAGCAGTAGCATTTCACAGCACAAGAATTTAACTCTCCCTTCCCCCCTCCCCAGTCGTTATTCTCCACCTATCAAAGAGTAGAACCAATTAGTAGCTGGTAACACATTCAAGGAAAACTGGCCAAATAAAACAAGACTCAGAGTCATATCCAGGACTATAACTATACTTAACAATGCAACAGTGTTAGACAGCAGAATGCCATTCAATAGAATCAATTTGGCCAGCAGGTTTCTCAGTGCCTAAATGAAACATCCAATACTGCTCATATCATGCTAAAGTGACCCTCCTATCCCCACTCCACTGTGGTGGAAGAATAAAGTCCATAATCCTCCACCATAGGTCCACAAAACAATGGTGAAATTCAGAACAACGAGCAACCAAGGATGTGATTTCTACACCACATTCCAAATGGCTTTTATGTTCCATCTGGCATGTGCACATCCTCCGTGTGGTCTTGCCCACATAAAACCTGGGGCACAAATACATAATGATATAAATAACAAACATAGAATTACAATTCATGTCATGTTTCACAGGAAACTCTATCCTAGAGAGCAGATGAGTCCATACCACCTCCGGTATTGTCTGGTCACAAAAACTACATTGTTGACATGTTTGGAGGCCATACAGGGAGACAGAACAGGACGTGTGCGAATGACTCTATCACAAATGTTAGAAACCTCCTGTATGTTACAGAGGGAGGATCATGAAACACCTCATGAAGGGCAACCAAGTGCAAATGTTTCTTAATAACTGCTGCCACTTGGAGCTAAATCAGAATACTGTAACACACACACCGTCTTATTTTCCTCACTATGGGAAGAATCTTGAAGCAACAAGTCATGGTTCGCATAACAAGCCCGTAAGTATCCTTGTTTAACATCAGAATGTGGGTAATCCCTTTGATGGAACCAAGTTGCTAGCAGATCAGACTGTGTTAATAGTCATCTAAATTTTCAGATGCATGTTGAATATACAGAAATTGTCCTATGAGTAGAGAACACTGTAATTCTACAGGATGGTGGCTCTGATAAGATAGTAATGTGTTGCGATCGGCATCCTTTCGATAAAGAGTAGTGCACAAAGTAGAACCTGACTTGTACACTTGAATATCGAAAAAATGAATAATCTCATGATGACATGTATGGGTACATTTAAAATGGTGGTGTACTGAATGTAACCATTGAAGAAAAGACATCAGATGTTCCTCTGCAGATGTCCATAAATAAAAAACATTGTTAGTGAAACAAACCCAGAATTTGATATGCTGGAAACACTGAGAACCATATAAAAACGTGTCCTCAAAGTGAGATACATAGATGTTAACCACACTGGGTGCCATGGCAGTGCCTGTAGCAATGGCATGTGTTCAAAGATAAAAGTAGCCTTCACAAAAAAAGAAATAATTGTCAAACAAGATCAATTCTACTAGCTAATTAAAAAATGATATCGACCCCCTATGGCCTGACATACTAGCAACCAACATGCTATGGATCATATTCAGAGCTGCCCTCTGGGGAATACTGGTGTACAAGGATTCAAGATACATAGTAACCATAAGAATATCACCAGCTACATCCCCAAGCGTACTTACATGATGACATAAGAGTGTGCCTTGGCTAACTAAGGTTTTTAAAAAATAGTCAACAAACTTTGATAGTGTCTCCAAGACAGTACCACACAAAGATACAATAGGGAGTCTTGGTGGGGTCACAAGGGACTTTTATACTTTTCCCACTAAATAAAAGATGAGTTCCTTTGGATGTCGAGAGGTCAAAAAAGCCATTCCCCCCTAGTAAGCATGCCAGTCTATAAAGCCTGATCCACCAGCACCTTAACTTGTCTGACCAAGCATGGAGTGGGGTCCTCTCCAAGCAAATAATAATGCTAAGGGTTATTCAAATGTTTTTTCCAACTTCTAAAGGTACTGAGAGACAACCGCCCCCCCCCCCCACACACACCACAACAGCACCTGCTTGTCTGCCGACTTTATAACAATCTGCCTATTATTGGCCAACTCATTCATTGCCGCCCTTTCAGTAACAGACAATCTTAGAAGAAAATAAGGATGTTCTGCTAATTCAAGTAAACACAGATCATGCAAAGTAGCATCACAAAGTGTTGCCAAATAGAGGTCAATAGAACCAGGGGGGATTCAATTAAATTTCTGTTGCATAATAGACACAGAAGGGCCAGAATGGGGGAAAAAAAACATCAAACCTGTAGATTACTGAAAAATTGCATAATGTCCACACGACAATGAAAAGGATTGTGAAAGTGGAGGTACAAATGAAAGTCCCCTATTCAACAAGGATATCTGCATCAAAATCAGGGGGACATTAAACATATTAATCACCATGGCTTGAGATGTTATTGGTTCAGATTGGTAGTAGACCTTTTCATCCTATGAGCCACTCCTCGACTTCTGATTCAAATTGGTGGTGCTTCTTCTGGCCTCATCTGTGTCACCAAAAATCCTGGCATCCACAGTCAGTGCCTAAAAAAGGCCTATCATTATCACTCTCAACACTAGAGGAAAAAGAGGTATCAAATCCCACTCAGTGATGAGTGTATGCAAGACCCTCAGGGTTCATCCAAGCATAAATAGGGCCTTCGGTATAATCCTCAGCATCTATATGAAGTTTCCTCACTTTACTCTGTCATACAAAGGTTCAAAATTTATCAAATGAATGTTGATATTTAAACATAAAATCATCAACAGACCCCACCCCAGATTGTGGTAACCACTTCCCCTATTTCTCTTTGATTTTTTTTTCAAAACTTCAACTGTGGTATCAATGATCAATAACATTAAATCAAGAGAGCATACGTATGTTAAGAATCGCTGCCATTCGTTTCACAAAATTAGGTTGGTCAAGAAAAATGTTGGTTCTTTAACCATTTGTATTTCCTGACGTTTTGTGGCTTCTTGATATATTCAACCAATGGCTGTGTGTAAGTCAAAGCTAATCTCTGATTTTCAAAGATTGAACCACTGATCGCTCAAGTCACTAAAACCACTCCTCTTCTGTGAAGATACTGAACTCAATAGAAAGGGTTGTTTTAAAATAGAAGAAACATGATCAGGGGCATAACTAAAGACATCTCCCCAGTCTTCTGCCTATATAGTAAGGGTTAAAACAAAAGTGTTGACTCCCAAAAAAGAACCCAGTAAGGGGAGGAAATAATATCCAAAAATAACAAAAAAGACTTCCTCCTTTTAGAATAAACTGCACTGAGTATAATATAAAACCAAACAAGGAGAGAGGTTATTACCTAACAACAGCTCCATAAACCTCCATGTATATCACTGCACTGATGCAGAATAGCGCGGTATATAAGAGAATATGAATATGAAAAAGGATATATCCCTTATGTTTCAAAATATCAATTCATCAGTATTGGCATTTATTATAATAAATAAAGAACACAATTCTAATACAAAATCACAAATATCTAGTACAAAACGCTATAATACAAATTTTCAAAGCCAAAACAGCAGTATACATTTCTTAAAAGAGATCATCTACCACAGTCCCTCTTCAAAAATGGCCCACAATATGACAGCTATTGAAAGAATGTTGACTGCAACACATTACTATCTTATTAGAGTCCCCATCTTGTAGAAATACGTTGTGCTCTACTCATAGGATGATTTCTGCATATCTGATGTGCATGTACTAATTTAGATGACTATAAACACAATCTGATCTGCTAAAAACTCGGTTCCATCAAAGGGGTTACCTGCATTGTGTTGGTAGACAAGCATACTTATGAGCTCGTTATATGATTTGTTGCTTCAAGATTCTTCCCAAAGTGAGGAAGATAAGACAGTGTGTGTGTTACAGTATTCTGATTTAGCTCCAAGTGGCAGCACTTATTAAGAACATAAGAACATAAGATATGCCATACCGGGTCAGACCAAGGTCCATCAAGCCCAGTATCTTGTTTCCAGCAGTGGCCAATCTAGGTCATACGTACCTTGCAGTTTCCCCAAAAGACACAGGTTCCACAATGCTTGTATTATGTCAAGCATTGATATCCTGGGTCCCTTCTTAATAATGGTTTATGGACCTTTCCTCTAGGAACTTGTCCAAACCTCTCTAGGAAATTGTCCAAACCTTTTTTAAACCCAACTACACTAACAGCCATTACTACATCCTCCGGTAACAAATTCCAGAGTTTGATTACACGTTGACTGAAAAAATATTTTCTTGTATTAGTCTTAAATAGTTTACCCTGTAGTTTCATTGCATGTCCCCTAGTCTTTCTATATTCTGATAATGTAAACAATCAATCTACGTTTACCTGTTCCACTCTGTTCATTAATTTATAGACTTCTATCATATCTCCCCTCAGCCATCTCTTTTCCAGGTTAAAGAGCCCTAACCTTTTTAGTCTTTCTTCATATGGGTATCCTTCCATCCCCATTACCATTTTGGTAGCACTTCTCTGAACCTTTTCTAATAACGCTATATCGTTTTTAAGATACGGCAACCAGAATTCCACACAATATTCAAGGTGTGGTCTCACCATGGAACGATATAGAGGCATTATAATATCCTTTGTTTTATTTTCCATTGCTTTCCTTATGATACCTAGCATTCTATTTGCTCTCTTGGTGCCGCTGCACACTGGACCAAGCATTTTAACATGTTATCCACAATGACGCCTAAATCTTTTTCCTGGGTTGTGGTTCTTAATGTGGAACCTTGCATCGTGTAACCATAGTTTGGGTTGTTCTTCCCTAGGTGCATAACTTTGCACTTGTCCACATTAAATTTCATCTGCCATTTTAATGCCCAGTCTTCCAATTTATCAAGATCCTCTTGCAAATTTCCACAATCCTCTTGGGTTTTAACAACTTTAAATAGTTTTGTGTCATCTGCAAATTTGATAACCTCACTTGTTATTCCCCTTTCCAGGTCATTTATGAATATGTCAAAAAGCAGCGGACACAGCACAGATCCCTGGGGTACACCACTATTCACCTTTCTCCATTGGGAAAATTGGCCATTTAGCCCTACCCTCTGCTTTCTATCTTTTAACCAGTTCCTGATCCACAATAGTACACTGCCTCCTATCCCATGACTCTTTAGTTTTGCCAAAAGTCTCTGATGAGGGACCTTGTCAAAGGCTTTCTGAAAGCCCAAATACACTATATCAACAGACTCACCTTTGTCTACCTGTTTATTCACACCTTCAAAAAAACAGATTAGTAAAACAAGATCTTCCTTGTCTAAAGCCATGTTAGCTGTCTCCCATTAAGCCATGACTATCTACGTGTTCAGCAATTTTGTTCTTTATGATGGTTCCTACCATTTTTCCCGGTACTGACGTCAGTCTCACCGGTCTGTAGTTTCCCGGATCACCCCTGGAACCCATTTTAAAAATTGGTGTTACGTTCGCCATCCTCCAATCTTCAGGTATTAATGATAGTTCACAGATTACTAATGTCAGGTCTGCAATCTCATATTTCAGTTTTTCAACACCCTTGGATGTATATCATCTGGCCCAGGTGATTTGCTACTCTTCAGTTTATCTAATAGTTATAATACATCTTCCCAATGTATCAATATTTCCTTCAATTCTTCCGCACCTTTAAATACCACTTCAGTCATGGGTAACATCCCTACATCTTCCTCAGTAAAGACCGAAGAAAGAATTCTTTCAGTTTCTCCGCTATTGCCTTGTCGTTTCTTAGTGCCCCTTTAACCCCTCTATTATCTAATGGACCAATTGACTCTCTCAAAGGTTTTTTGCTATGAATGTACTTGAAAAAGTCTTTATTACGTGTTTT
This sequence comes from Ichthyophis bannanicus, assembly GCA_033557465.1. Lineage (NCBI taxonomy): Eukaryota > Metazoa > Chordata > Amphibia > Gymnophiona > Ichthyophiidae > Ichthyophis > Ichthyophis bannanicus. Next base: position 860,446,686 of record CM066032.1, read on the forward strand.
TGCTTCTGCAACAAACTTCTTCTCAAATTCTCCCTTTGCCTGTCTTATCAATGCCTTGCATTTAACTTGCCAGTGCTTGTGCTGTTTTCAGGTTTTGTCATTTGGCTCCCTTTTCCATTTCCTGAAAGATGCTTTTTTGGCAACAACAGCCTCTCTGACCTCACCTTTAAACCATGCTGGCAGTTTTTTGGACTTCCTTCCACTTTTCTTAAAGCGTGGAATACAGCTGGTGTTGGCTTTCAAGATAATAGTTTTCAACAACACCCAAGCTTGATGTAAGTCTTTAACCTTTGCAACTGCTCCTTTTAGTTTTTCTTAACTATTTTCCACATTTTATCATAGTCTCCCTTTCGAAAGTTAAAAGGTAGTACTGTGGATTTCCTTACTATCCCTCCTCCACTAATTAAATCAAACGCGATCATGCTATGATCACTATTGCCAAGTGGCCCCGACAGCCTTATATCTTGCACTATCTCTTGCATTAAGAAACACTTGCATTCAGTTGCTCTTTTCAAGGTGTTTCATGAGTCTACCTTCATACAGGAGGTTTTTAACATTTATGATAGAGTCGTAAACACACACCCTGTTTTGTTTTCATTGAAGAAATCCCTGTCTGGCCATCAACCATGCCAACAATGTAGTTTTTGTGATCAGACTATACTGGGAGTGGTATGGATTCGTCCGATCTCTCAGAAAGATTTTCATGTGAATCACGACATGAATTGTAAGTCTAAGTTCATTGTTTACATCATTTTGTGTTTGTGCCCCAAGATATATGTGAGTAAGACCACACGGAGGATGTGTACACACCTGATGGAGTATAAAAGCCATTTGGCATGTGGTGTGGAAACCACACCCTTGGTTGTTCATTGCTCTGAATTTCAACATTGTTTTGTGGACCTGTGTTGGAGGATTATAGACTTTATTCCTCAACCACAGTGGAGTGGGGATAGGAGGATCACTAGCAAGACATGAACAATATTGGATGTTTCATTTCGGTACTGAGAAACCTGCTGGCCAAAATTGATTCTACTGAATGGCATTCTGCTGTCTAATACTGTTGCATTGTTAAGTATAGTTGTAGTCCTATATATGACTCTGAGTCCTTTTTTGTTTGGCCAGCTTTCCTTGATTGTGCTACCAGCTATTAATTGGTCATGGTGTTTGCCTGGATCATCCTTCAGCAATTTGATAGGTGGAGAATAACCACTTTGGGGGAGAGAGGGTTATATTCTTGAGCTGGAAAGGGCTTTTCAGTTGTGCTGTGGAATGCTACTGTGCCCTGCAATCCCACTGGTGGTTACTCTATTTATCTTATCTTTTAAATGTGTGCCCAGCTGTGTAAGTAGTTTTGTTTTTATGGAAGTCCACTAGGGGGTATGTTTACTAAATGGCGCTAATGACGCAGCTGTGACGTTATCGCACGATACGTGATGCTATCATGTGATAATGGCACCTTACCATGTGATAATGGTACATATCATGCGATAACGTCTCTGGCGGCGTAAAGGTGCACAGAGGGTGGAGTAAGGCTTCCCAGGGGTGGAGAGAAGGGGGTCAATGGGCAGAGAGTGGGCGGGGAGATGCTCCATGCACACTAGCACCGTGAAATGAAGGTCTAAAAATTAGCGCCAGTGAAAACCTCACGCTAGAGGCACATTTGCAAGAGAGAGAAACCATTTCAGTCAGCAATGTACAGCAAATGCAGGGAGACCAAGAAAAGTGATAGTAGTGATACATGTGCAGCAACATCATAGTGCCCAAGTATGAGAGGGCACTATGGTGAGGCTGCAGGGGGCTGCAGGCAGGACTTTCAGTGTGGCAGCTGGGGCACAGTGTGGGCTAGGCAGATGCCTGGTGACACATAGGAATGTAGAAGCAGAAATCCAGCAAGACAGCAACTGACCAAGGGCAAACATGGCCATGAGTGTGTGTCCCACAGTGTCCCAGGGGCAGTACCCAGCAAGTACCCCAAAGGCCACATAACATCGGCAGGCAGTGCCGGGGGGAAGTGTGGATGTCTATGCAGGCACCCCTACCCCATATCACGCACCATAGGCAGCTGCCTAACGGCACACTGGATGGCCTTGGACTGCACACCACCAGCACCACTGGCAGAAGGGCATGTCAGCATGGTGGCAGAGGGATGCTGGGTGGCAGAGGGGGCAGTGGCATCTGCCCACAGCAGACCACAGCCAAGCCCCGTTTAGGTGGGTGCCGTGCACTGCAATAGACAAGGTTTGTCTGACGAACAGTCATGGTATCCCCAGGGAATGATCTGCCCCTGTGGCAACAATTTGGTGCAGTACACACAGCCACTGTGTTCAGGGCCAGAAGATCACAGGTTCATAGTCCCAGCTGTGGCTCCTGCAAACCATGTCCCTATATTTTACCCAGTACTAAACCATTGTAATAAAGACGGGACCTTTATTGCAGATAAAATAAACATGTCATAAACGCCTATATTTTACCCTACAGAGCACAGACACCATAAACATGTGCAATACCTAGAGCAGAGTATCCCAACTGCAGTCCTGGAGGGCCAAACACCATTCAGGTTTCATGCTGTCCCTAATAAATATACCTGGACGTGGAGATCAGAATTGAGACTCAAGGTCACCATATTTATAATTGTGCTGGTAGTTTAGAAATAGCATTGCTAAAGGACGAGACGTTTCTAAAATATGAATAAAGAGGTGCAGGGATATACATGTATGTATATCCCATGCTGTGGGAGGAGCCATTTCATAATTGTACAAGTGGGGAAAAAAATAAATTGAGGAAACCTAGCAACTTATATTTGAAAGTGCCGGCATTTCACAGTGTACATGTGCATCTGAGCTATTTTACAAATCTAGACATGTGGATGTGCTGAATTAGCTACAAGGGATGGTATTTTAAACTCATTTTAATTTGGAGGAGAGAATAAACATTGGAAGATTATGGAGGATATTTCCTTTAATACCCATTCATGTTGGGGAGTAGATGTAAATCCGGACATGGACAACTTCAGGCTTCCACAAGCATGCCCTATATGAAATGGCGAATATGCCTGTGGATTTTTGTTTCACCCAGGACATGCTCTGACATCCTTCCCCTGTGCAATTTCAATGTGGTTGGGCCAGCCATGTGTAAACTGGACTGCTTCTAAAACGACTATTTACACATGGATTCAATTTACATCATTACATATGTGTAAATCATAAATAAGGCTTCTAAAAGTTATTTAACCTGTTTACTATAACACCTTATCCTCCATATATGAACCTCCATAACAAAAAAACCCCTGTTATAACAACAAAGGGGTATGTTTACTAAACCGTCTTAATGTTACTGGCACTAATTGCAGCGTTACTGTGAGGAATGCCATATAGGGTAGTGGGCATTCTGGTCTTAAGGTAGCAATCACGGGTTATCACGCGATAAAGTGCGCTGTGTCTGTTATCGCGTGATAGAGGGAGCCATGCACGTTATCGCACGTCAACCTTAACTTTGCGTGCTGACCTACAATCACAGCAACAGAGGTGTAGCACACTGGTTAATGCGATGACTGCTAAGACAGGGTTCATGAGTTCAATCCCCCAGTGGGTGTAATGAGTAAGGGTGGCCAAGGCAATTCTTTTTCCTGCTTGTAACAGTCAGAAACATTCCAACAATCTGTGCTGCCAGCTAAAAATACCCGCACCCCAGTGCCATAACCTAATACACCTTTTAGGGCGCACCAGAAGGCACATCATAAACCACCATGACAGCCAAGGCGGGTCATAATGTGCCACAGAGGGCATGACAAAGGTTGGCAACCCCCGAAGGCACCATATTAGGCACCCCATAAGCTAGCTGAATCTAAGGTGTGGCTAAAGATGCCCCAAGGATGTATAGGTGACTCAAGAAATGTTGCCCAAAGGCAGTAGGGTCCCCCAAGTTGAAAAGCAAGAAAGGTATCGCCCAAACACAGATGTAACCCTAACACTTCACAGAGCGCCAAGGAAAGACAATAGTAGTATAATGGGTACACTACTCGTCAAACTGATTTACAGGTGAGATAAGCTGATTGACAGGTGAGATAAGGATGACAGAAGCCAATCAGCATTCACTTCCAGTGTATGTCCCGCCTTAGGCCATGCCCCCTCCCATAGAAGTGAATGGTGAGTTAGCCCCGCCCACTCCCACCCCCAAACTGTTGACAGGTACCAATCAGCGTCCACTTCCAGTGTATGTCCTGCCTTAGGCCCATAGAAGTGAATGGTGAGATAGCCCCGCCCACTTCTGCCCCCAGGTGTGGCCACCACCCCCACTTGACACACCTTCACCCCGCCCCAAGGATGACATCATCCAATCAGCGTCCACTTCCGGGTTTGTGCCACACCCACGCCACAACCCACAATATGGCATTAGCCAATCAGCACCCACTTCCGGGTTTGTACCCCACCCATAGCCTCCCACCCTCAACCACGCCTCTGCCTACATCATCGGAAATGACATCAGCGGAAACAGGATGTCATCAGAAATGGACTGTCCCTTTTTGCTGACATCACCGGAAACAGGGTGTCATCAGAAAAGGGTCATGTCCTTTTCCGATGACCTCAGCGGAAGCAGAGTGACTGACTCCGGAAATGTGTTTTGCTTCTGGTTAATGTTTACATCTGCAAAAAGCAGGAACCCTGGAAAACAAAAAATGCTTTCTCTCTCCCACTGCCCCAGTTCTTTTTTCTCACAAAAGATTCTTAGCACAGCACAGGGCTTTTCACAGAGGCACAGACAGGGTAGAAGCTTTTCTTTACAAATGTTAAACCTCAATTAACACATCTTTTTGTTAGAGAAACCAGTGCTGTCCATATGATATAATTTTGCTTTTAAGACCTCTTGGTTAGAGACAAGTATTCTGGCAAACACAGAAATACAGAGAGAGAGAGAGTGCTGAGTTCAAATTCCCCTAATACAGCTATTTTTGGAGAGAGCGAGCTGAGTTCAAACACAGCCACAGCTATTTTTTAGTGGCTTTGAAAAAACCAATACAGAGAAACAAGTCTGAACATGCCTCTCTAGGGTGTCGTAACACGTGATTGGTTGAAACAAGAGGCCTGTTCTGAGCATGCTCCAGGTGTTCTGATCATGCTCCTGGTGTAAGGCTGTGTGTCCTGTGTAAGGAGAACATTTTAACACAGAGATTCAAAAAGAAAAAATGGCTCTTTTTGGAACACCAAGCAAACTAGGATCAGCAGAGGTAAGAGAAGTTTTTTTTGTAGAAAAGTGTTGTAACAAATCTCCGCTCCTACAAGAGCTAGAGGACATACAGGCAACCAATCTATGCTGTTTGTGCTTTCTCTGTACATATCAAAGGGAAGTGCTTGATGTCATAGCCAGCCAAAAGGACTACACAAAACCTGATGAAATAAACACATTTAAATCTGCTATACAAGCAATGTTGGGCTGTATTATCAGGAAATGCTGGCAGAGCATTATGCATAGAGACTGTGCAGCTTGTGTAATACATGCTCCAGGGCAAAGACATCATGATTGTCTGACACAAGGAAATACAACAGAAAATCCATAAAACTTGTAACAGGTTGTGTCTAGGACCTATTGTAAATGTTGCCATGATTGCTGGTCATAAAATGAAAGCAACAGCCCTAGTTTATGAAAATTTGAATTTTTTGTTTGAACTCATTAGATATTTTAATAGCACTAGAAATCCAGGACAACTGTTCAATATTTTGCTTAGATCTGGGGAAAATGTGATATGTAGCTAGTAGAAGGTTTAATCTGTGACAGAGATTATAGACTGTTCTTTAAAAAACACCAAGTTCTGTAAAAATTGACTTTTTATGAAAATGTATGTATTTCCAGAATCTATTAGCTGAACATACAGATGAACAAAAATTATATGTATGCCTTTATATTTTTTTAAAAAAATTGTAATGCTCAAATGAATCATTTCACAAGATGAAAACATTTTATTTGAAATAAAACATTTGAACCTAAAGCTTTGTGTGTTTTAGGATTGCCTAGTTAATTAAACCTACAATGGGTTGTCTGTAAAAATGGGACCTTGTGATTTATCTATTGTAGAACTAAAATCCACTTAAGGCGTCTGGGGGGTGGGGGAATGTGTATTAGCCACATTGGTCCACATACACAATATATAGCATCTATTACAATGTACTGTCTGCGAAAAAAAAGGCAGTGTGAATTAGCCAGGTCGTATGATAAGATTATGAGATCCAGAGATGTTTCAGTTAAAGAGTCTGGGGGGCTGTAAACCCCATCAAAGAATTTCATTTAAAAAGGCGCAGTACATTTCAGCAGCTAGAAAAGATCACATAGTCTCTATAGCTTGTAACATCTGCAACTCTTCTTCAGACATGGTGAGTAGATATGAGTCTTACTTTTTAAAAATATTGGCTATGTAATGTTTCTGTCTCTCATGATTGTCTTTAAAAATAGGAGCAGAAACCGTGGGGTAGAAATAAACTCTCTCTTACAAAAAGAAGACAGAAAAGAAAGTTAAAAGGTATGTCATGTGTTTTTCAATTTTCCAGCAGCTATGCTCTTTATAATGTGTCTTATGTTTTTTTTTAAATATTAAAGACCAGGAAGTTGCTACAAAACAAGATGACCAGCCTAATCAACAGACGACACCTTACAGAAAGCCAAAAGACGAGCAGAATGGTGAGTATTCCAGTTTTATCCAGAACCTAGATTTTAAGACTGCTGTAAAAGAAAAAAAAGTATTAGCCTCTGCGTTTTTCTTTTTCAGATCGAGAAAATGTTAGAAAACCAATGGCTATGGGAGAGAAGTCTAACAGGAAAAGATCACACAGCAAAAATTTTTCTGCCGGTGAATCTACACACGCCAGTACAGAATACAGAGGGCATGGTGAAAGCCGTGTATTTGATCATAGTGTTTCAGAGGACAGCACAAATAATCATGCATTAGGCCCCGCTGCAGAATCAGAACCAGTTAGCTATGTTCAGTTTGTGAAAAGGTGGGATCGTAAATTGGACAAGTTTAATGGTGTAATTTATTCAGAGGAATTTTGGTTTATTAATTTAGACAGGGTAACATCATTATCTGAGGCTCAATTCACCATTCGGCAAGGTATCCAGCATATTCTGGATGAGGTTAGCAGCAGGGTTTCACCCGGTGATTATGTACAGGTGCATCTACACTCATCTCTTTTTTACAATTCCTTGTATTCTGGAAAGTTAAACCCAGAAGCATTAGACGCTGACGATTTCTTAAATCAGATTGCTAAACTCCTTCAGAGTCACAGAGAAATCCAGGTTTGTGATATATTCCGTGTTGTTGTACTTGTCATAAGAAATCGGGGTGGGGGAGCTCGTAAGGTCTTAAAGACTATACCGTTTAGCCATATTATTCATAAGAAAAGGATGTATTTGATAGACTTGAATAACACTGATAATAACCTGTGTTTTGCAGGTAGCCTCACAGCCCTCATGTCACAGGTAAAAATGACAGATGTCGAATTGTTAGAAGGTGCTAAAAAACTACATAATGAATTGGGGTGGCCGGTACATAGAAAAGTCATGCTCAATGATGTAGCAATATTTGAACAGCATTTAAAGATAAACATACGCGTTGTGCTTTACACAAATTCACGGGTTTGTTTTAAGACATCAGACAGACCTGTGTTCCCTAAGACTGTGTTCTTGTTGCTACACGATGACCATTTCTATGGTATAACCGATGTCAAAAAATTCTATGGGGAGCGCAACTTCTGTAGCTACTGTCAGAAACCGTACAGTCACGATCATTACACATTGTGGTGCCGTCTTTGTTTGACACTATCGTGTGCGAATAATGTTGGTGTACAACAGAGATGCCCTAATTGCAAACTCTTTTGACGTTCTAAAGAGTGTTTAGATAGACACACGTATTTGGCTCTGAAAAAAGAAGTGGCGTGTTTATCTAAGATACTGTGCCAGAAATGTGAGTCTTATGTGGACAAGAAACATAAGTGCAAGGGCCGGCATTGTAAACTATGTCATGAACCCCTAACCGGGGATGGCGTCCACTTACGTTTTATGACCCCTATTGGTAAAACTGAAACATCTGAAAAGTATATTTTTTATGATTGTGAATGTATGCAAGAAACAGGCTGCCATGTCCCTAATTACATATATGCGACGGACTTAAATGATGAAAGAAACTGGGAATTCAAGGGTCTCGAATGTATTTCTGCCTTTATACAGATTTTTTTGTGACAAAAAAAATGTAAAGGCTACACCTTCATAGCCCATAATTCCAAAGGTTATGATGGGTATTTTGTTCTTAAACAACTGCTTAAGGAAAAGATGAACACAGGGCTGCTGGTTCAAGGTGCTAAACTTTTACAAATTACCGTTGAACCTTTGACTATCCGTTTTATAGACTCTCTAAATTTCCTGCCTATGAAACTTAGCAAACCTCCGCAAGCCATGGGTTTTACAGACAGCAAGGGGTACTTTCCGCACTTTTTTAATACTCTGGAAAATCAAAATTATGTGGGCTCCATGCCGGGTGTTGAACATTACGGTGTGGGTAACATGTTGCCTGAAGAAAAAGAGGAATTTTTACAATGGTACAAGGGCAATCAGCATAAAACTTTTAATTTGCAAAAAGAGCTGGCTTATTACTGCCAGCAGGATGTATCTGTTTTGTGGCAGGCCTGTGTTCATCTTTTCCTTAAGCAGTTAAGGCAGGACATACACTGGAAGTGGACGCTGATTGGTACCTGTCAACAGTTTGGGGGTGGGAGTGGGCGGGGCTAACTCACCATTCACTTCTATGGGAGGGGGCGTGGCCTATGGTGGGACATACACCGGACGTGAATGCTGATTGGCTCCTGTCATCCTTATCTCACCTGTCAATCAGCTTGTCTCACCTGTCAATCAGTTTGACGAGTAGTGTACCCATTATACTACTGACAATGCACAAGTGATGGAAGGAAGTAGAACAGAGCTAATGGACCAGACAAATCTGCATCCAGCCCATGTGGCAGCTGGAAAATTGGACAAACATATCGGGGGCAGCTGTAGTGATGCACAGGATGATGGTAATGTACCATGCAACAATGACAGTGTGTGGCAGAGGATGGGAAGACGTGTCCAGCAGAGGAGGTAGAGGTAGCAGGATAGGTGCAATGACAGGAGGACAGAGGAGTAGCAGAGCCATGCAGAGCACACACAGGAGAGGCAACCAGGAAGAGCTGCAATGCAGAAATGTGTACCAGTGCAGGACATGGGGTAGCAGCCTGCACATCAGGACAGGACAGCACACAGCTGGCAGACACACATAGACGGACAGAAGGATGGTTGGCAACTGTGATAAGGGTACAATGTCCCAACAGCACAGATCTGCACAGATATGACTGTTACAGGAATGAAAAGTAGCTGTGCAGGACAGGCATACAAATGAAAGAGAACAATCAAACCTATGACCATTAGCACAAATGTCAATGCACAAACCAATAGGCTACACCACCAATGTGAGTTCATTAGCAAAGGCTGCATACAAGAATACTGCAGGGCATCACACAAGAAGCCTGCTGTCTGCCAGGATAGGCAAACCTCCAACAGTAACAATGATGGAATGCACATGCAGATCTGATGTGTACAGCTCAGATCACAGTCTATAATTGGGACCAGAGCTACATATAACTACATGCACACACACAATGAAATGGTATGCAGTGGATACAGCATGCAAAAGAGGAAAGAACCTAAACCCAAAGGGTGGCAGGGGATGCTCTGTGGAGCAGGGCAAAATATGGAACAGAACAGAAAAGGAGCATGTGAGAATTGAACCTGCAAACAAGTGTGGCACAGACCATCTGAACCACAGCAATGCCAATCCCCCAAGTGGACTACCTGTGTGAATACTACAAAGAAAGAGACATATGTAACAGCTAATATGTGATGGATAGGCAGCACAGAGGGCACACTTTGGTGTACAGTGAAGATATGGATGGGTGTGTGGATAGGTGATGAACCTGCAGGCAGCCCATGGTCAGGTTAGCACAACACAATAAAATAATAAAACCCCATGTGGGAATCAAACCTGCAACCTAGGGTGTCTCAACACATGTCCATAACCAGTATCCCAAACAACCACAGCAAATGCAATGCAAAGATAGTACCTCAAAGGGAATGTGTTTATGGGAATCCGTAACACCCAGTGATGTGGAAGATGGCTGGCAGATAGACAGCTGGCACTGTACAAGGATGTGAGCACAGGTGGGCCATGTACATGACCAGGAAATCACTAAATACGTGGGTCAGTGTGGTCAAGCAGCAGCAGAGACAAATGTACATCAAACACATATTTTTAGTTTGGTTAATCATCAGAGACAGCGTAGATACCACCTTTCATAATATCAAGGTGATTGGATAACAGGGGAAAAATCGAAAACACATGTTGCAGGGCAGAAACCCACATGTTACAGAAAAGTCACTGGCCCGTCAATAGATGATGGGCAGGAGAGATAATGTGCATTAGGTGCATGGTGTGCAGTATGCATTAGCCCCCCACCCCCACATGCTGCTGCATGCCCCAAATGTGTTAGTTACATATGTGTGCATGTAGACAGTAGGCGGTGCATGATGAGGGCCCAACACACATCATTCATGATCTGTTCATAAAAATAGATCTGTCTGCCAACACAGGAAGCACAAAAATGAAACAGCATAAGCTGTTAAAAGTAAGAAAGTGTAAACACAGATATTGAAATATATGTTACAGCTGTCACATAATGCCTGATATAGGAATCAAAGCAGCACCAATGTAACCCAAAGCAATCGTCAAATGCAAAATGAGGATATGCTAACACGTAGCAGAGGCACATGAACACAGAGAATTCAAATGAAACAAACCGCAGAAACATGCAGAGATAACACTATGCAGAAGGTCCCCTCCACTAGTTGGTGTGGATACAGTGTCTGTACACACATATCACGGTACATGGAATGCACACATGAAGGAAGAAAATGGACACCAACACTGTCACACTCCAAATATAACGGGGCAATGTGAGTGCCGGAACCTCAGGGGATAAATAGGACTGTGCAGACATGCAATGCTAGGTTTATAAATCAATGTAGAGAGTCACGTCGGTACAATAAACAAACAAAATAACCTGTATATAGAGAGTGAAAGAAAGTTCAAACATGTTACAGTAACCCACACAGAAGCCATATTGCCACATGCTGTGTTGCACCAACATAGTCAGTCATATGCACTAGCACCGTGTACATTGAAACATGATACAGTGATGCCACACATGCAATGTAACACCCTTGGTGAGTGCAAACATCAATCCAAGATGTTGGTGTGCAGTAAAGTGGTGTGGTGGCAAATACTGTGTCATGTCCAAGTGGAGGGTAGGTGGACATGGACAAGAGGATCTCTCCAATGTTCCCCCTGTGCCACACGCATGGCTGTATGCTCGTGTTGAACTAAACAGATGAGCGTATCCTGCGTTTCAGGTCATACACATGGGCAAAACACAACAACACAATGTCAGAAGGATGTACAACATACAGCGACAATGTCAGTCCCTGCTGCACACATAGGGACCAGTACACAGTGTCCACAGTGCAAAGGGTGTCTGCAATCCAACAAGTCCCATTAAGACTGTCCTTGAAACCCTGGGCAGGCATAGTCAAGTGTGACATCTCAATATGCCACAGTACTGGAAAGGTCATGTGTGTCTCCTGCGATGAACACGACACCCAGCCAGAGCACGGCAGCAATGGTGTGTTGGACAGGCCTGTCATGCTCAAAGTATCAGTCCAACAATAATGTCCATCCTAGGCATGTGTCCCACTCGCAGAGGTCAAACATCCTATGGCACCATTTCCAAAGGATAGTTCCATGGTGTTGTTGTGTCCTCCAAAAGGTGGGTGATGGTGACGCCGGATGCACTGTAGTAGATGTGCTGTGTGTGTCCTCTGCCCTGTGTCAGAAGAGGATAAACAATGTTGCTGCTTGTGTCAGAAGAGGATAAACAATGTTGCAGCAATGATGTTGCTGCTTGCAACATCAGCCCAAATTGCAAAGAGTCAAACATTAATATGTACGTAATGAAATGTCACACAGGCAAACATAACATGATCACAACACAGAACACAGTGCATGTTGTGGACCCCCCATATCACTCCCACTGCCCCTTCAGTGTGTGTTCTGGTGTCTCAATGTCCTCTGCTACCCCACTGTCAGTTCCTGTACCACAGGGAAATATCTAGGGGCTTCTTCCTTATCCTCTGTCAATATCCATTTCCTTGGTGTGGCTAGCTCATCCCTTGACTTACATTACCAGCTGTGTGCCGATGAGTTGCAAATATCTCTCTCCATGCCTGAGCTATGTCTGCTAAAACACACCCCGATGTCTGCTTGCCACCTGACATTGATGTCTGCATGTCATCCCACTGTGTGAAATTGACAATGGCAAAGCATGGATATCCCATATGTGCACCTAAACCCTCCCCTCCCATCAGAGCATCTGTGTGTGTGGCCATACCTTCCTTTCTCCAGGGTCCTCAATGTAGGTGTTGTCTTGGACTCCACTCTCCTCCTCTACACACATACCCAGCTTGTAGCTGAGGCTTGTGTTTTTTTTCTAGATGACATCAGCTATATTTCCCCAGTCCTCCCTGGACACACAACTAAAACCCCAATCCACCCCTTAATCAGCTCCCAGCTTGCCTATTGTAACCTACACCTTGCTGATCTGCCTTTGAATCATCTCTGTCTGCCTCTAAATATGCAACACTGCACTGCATGGCCAATCTACAGCCACACACATAATGGCAATAAAACTCCTCCTGTCAGGACACCTCACAGGTTCCATATCCATCTCCGCATCCATGTCATGGCTCTCCTGCTGACCTATACATGCAGGCACACTGTGCTGTTGCAGTAACTTCCCTTACTGATCTCAACTACCACTCTCGTACAACTACTACTGAGCATGTATATAGTGCTACTTGTCATATGTAGCGCTATACAGAAACAAGTAACACACAGTCCCTTTTCATCAGAGCATACAAACCAATCAATCAACTCATATTCCAAAATGTGAAGCACACACGTCTAGGCAACGGGTCCCATCTATGAGCCGCTCTCCTACTGTTGATCCCAGACTACACGCCTTTCATCTTGCTGCACCCAAAGCCTCAAACTAACTACCTGTGGTTGTACAGCAGCCCATTTCCCAATCAGCCACAAATCATGTGTGACAGCTTACCACCTCCCCCAAGACTACTAATCCTGACACACATAATCCACCTCCACCCGCTGTTGTGCCCCACTCACATCTTCTGCGTTTCAGTCATGACTAGATTGTAAGCTCGGATGGCCAGGAAGTGTATGTTATATGTCAGTGCAGTGTTGCATCTTACTGCTATTGGGATACAAATGTTTACTAGTAGTAGTAGTACACACATATCTAAACAAATGTATGTAGCAACATATGCAGTACTTACATGAGAAGACCACCTCAATCACCTGCAGCCTGACTGCTGTGCCCTCATGTGTGTCACCACAGCCACATACAGGAGGGCACGTAGGATCATCCTCCAGATCCTCATTAATTTGGACAGGGATATGTTGTGCAGGATGCAACAGGCTGTAATGATCTCTGCCACAGTCTGTGCTTTGTATTCTAAGTTCCTGCCTGTCCTAGCCAGACACCTGAAGTGACTCTTTAAAACGCCAAAGGTATGCTCTATGATGGAGCAGATGGAGGCATTGGCCTCATTGTAACTCCACTCTGCACATGTCCGTGGTTGACGCACAGGGGTCAGCAACCAGGTGCGACACCCATATCCTGAATCACCTGCAGAAAGAAATGTGGAACATTAAAGCAGGAGCTCATGTCCAACCAAATGGACACAAGTATGTACGTGCAAACCAAACACAGAAAACATCCTGACATCACAAACATCCTGACATCACAAACATATGACATCACATGATGGGACACCACAACTATGCATCAGGGTGTGAAGTTATGACACACAAAACAAGGGGTAGGTGTAAGGATTGCAGTCAACATAATCTGTTACCACAACACAAATGCTAGCATCCATTTTACCATCAAGACAGAGCACTGTAGCAAGGTAGAGCTGGAGGGCACACACCCCCACCAAACATTAGATCACACACAGACAGATGAGACACACACACAACTAGGGATACACCTCAAAGACAGACATGTGCACATACGGTTAGTCAGAGGATCACCATGTGCATGTCAGAGATGAGAAATACACACCCAGCAGTGTACAGTCCTCATACTGGCCTGCCTCAAATTGTCTGAATAGTGCCGAGTGATGCAGGATATAGGAGTCATGGGTGGACCCTGCAAACCTAGGGACCTCATTCAGAATATGCATATTTGCATCACATACAACCTGAACATTCAGGGAATGGTAGTGTTTGCGGTTGCAGAATACTACCTTCCTGTCTCTGGGTGGGACCAGGGCAACATGTGTGCAATCAATAGCTCCCATCACGTGTGGTATCTTGGCAAACACCTCAAAGGCCTGGTTCAGGGTCCCCCACTGTTGCCTAGTGTTGGGACTGGCAATGTAATTCCCCACCCGACTGATCATTACACACAGAACCTGTTGGAGACAGTGTGAGAAGGTGGGGTGGCTCATGCCACCCACTGTAGCCACAGATGACTGTAAACAGCCAGAGGCAAAGAAATGTAGGGTACCAAGGAGCTTGACCAAACCTGGTATGGCATGTGACCGACCAGTCAGGGGCTCGAGGTCAGGTCGTAGATCCTCATAGAGCTCCCTAATAGCCCCCATGCTCAGGTGGTAGAGGGAGATGACCTGGTCCTCACGCATGCCCTAGAGCTGGCCCTGGGCCTGTAGAGGCGAGGCTGCTGAGCCTGCAACTCTGCATGCCTTCTGTGCCATGCCAGCACAGCCCCTGCCTGGCCAGCCCCCGTAGCTGCAGGTCTGTGTTGCAGCGGGACTAAACCCATGCCCTGTGCCTCAGCCCCATGGACACCATCTCCCCCGTCAGGCAACTGCAGCCCCTGCTCACCTCCCACTGCACATGCAGCAACCACAAAGCCCGTTATAAACTCCACCCCCTCAACTCCTCCACCTCACTCAAACTCAGACACTCATCTCACCAACCTAGCCACACACCTCCCCCACCCCTCACCAACCCTGGCAGTCATCTCCCTCACCACACACCAACCCAGCCACACAACCCCACCACCACTCACCAACCCAGCCACTCTCCACACCAAACCTGCTTCTGACACTCTCCTTGCTTCACCAACAACCAACAGTGCATGCTTTCTCTCCCTCGCCTACACAAACCCCTCAACGTGTACCAGGTGTGCATTTGCATTTATGTGTTTTTTACACTGTGCACATTGCCCATGTGCAGTGGCATGGGCACATTGGCTGCACGCATTGCACATGTGGTGCAGAGTCACAGAAGGTGCATGTGCGGGACACCATGTTACGCATGCACTGTGCATGAGCATGAGGCATGGCGCATGCGCGTAATGTCACACAGCACATGTGCATGTCTCACGCCCACGCACAGCACATGTGCAATGTGGTGTCTCGCACACACACCTTCTGCATCTCTGCAGCACATGCACAACATGCACAGCCGACACACTCGCACCACTGAGCATGCGCAACGTGCGCTGCATAAAAAAACCCTATAAATACACATGCACACCTGGTACATGTTGAGGGGTTTGTGTAGGCGAGGGAGAGAAGGCGTGCACTGTTGGTTGTTGGTGAAGCAAGGAGAGTTTCAGAAGCAGGTTTGGTGTGGAGAGTGGCTGGGTTGGTGAGTGGTGGTGGAGAGTGTCAGAGGCAGGTTTGGTGTGGAGAGGTGTGTTGCAAAGCAGGCAAAAGAGAGAGTAGGGGAGGCAAGGAGCAGGCGAGAAAGACAGGAGTGGAGTTGAGGAGCAGGCGGCAGGGAGAGGAGGGGAGGTGAGGAGCAGGCGGGAGGTGGAGCAGAGGAGCCAAGGGGCAGGGATGTGTGACCGGGAGGGAGAGGGCAAAGAGGGCAGGGAGATGGAGCGACAGGACATGGCAGGAGGGGAGGAGGAGGGGCAACTGTTCAGCAGGACCCAGAGCTGGCAGGGAGTGTTGGGCCTGTGGTGGTGGCTGCAGGCCCATCGAGTGTGTCGCAGCCCATCCAGGGGCCACCCAGTGCCAAATGGAGGCGTATACCGGTGCCAGTTGAGGAACGGAGGAGAGCTGTGAGATTCAGTCAGCAAGAAAACCACATCCTGCTGGCCAGAGTTTTGGAGCGGTATGAGGTGCTCTATGGCCGGCTGAGCAACAGCACCACTGTGGCCACACATATACACATGTGGGAGGAGGTGCAGGACGTCATAGCCCAGGCAGGGGGACCAACCAGGGACCTGGACAGCTTGAGAAAAAGATTCAATGACATTAAGCATGGAGTCCAAGCACAGATGATGGCGGAGAGGCAACATGCCATGGGCACCAGTGGGGGTGCCCCCTTCACCCCAACCCTCACACCCCTGGAGCAGGAGCTCGCAGACCGTCTGGGCCCCATCTACCTACGTGGACTTCCAGAAGTGCTGGACACTGCCCATCCACAGGCAGGTAGGTCGGCACCTCTCACCCTCCTCCTCCTTACCCTTGGAATAAACGTCCTTTGTCTATACGTCAGGCATCTTCTTTGCCCCTCTTCAGACTCAAGTTCTGTCTTCCTCTCACACTTGTTCCTACCTCTTTCCTTTGTCCTGTCTCTCCTGCTCTTGTCTCTTTGCTTTTGTTCCTAACTTTTCTCTACACCTTTTATTGCTTTGTCTTTTTAGATTGTAAGCTCCGTTGAGCAGGGACTGTCTTTGTGTGTTTTCACTTTTACAGTGCTGTGTGCGCCTGATAGCACCTTATAAATGCTTAGTAGTAGTAGTAGTAGTAGTAGCAGTAGTAGATATGCTGCACACGTACAGGGCACGCCCAAGCACATGCGGCACATGGAGGGGATTGGTGGGGGAACATGTCCTGAGAACATGTGTGCCCTACCACAGGCAACTGTGGGGTGATGACAAAGCAGCACATGGCAGGGTAGGTACAGGGTGTGTGTGACAGGTACCTGGGCCTGTGTGCATGATAGACACAGTCCTGAACGTAGTCGAGGACTGCAAAGCTGTGGAGAAGCAGGGGATGTGGCAGACAAGGCCCATATCTGATTGAACACTGCATACATCAATGGTCCATAAAACCTCCATGCAAAGCCCAGAGGGTGAAGCTGCACAGCAACAATTCACAGCACTACAGATCAGCAATGTAATAGTCATCTAAAATACCTATCTGAGGAGTGGCTAATGATATCCCACTGTAAACAAAGAGGATCACAGCATACATGAGCAGCAATGTAATAGTAAGGAGCTCCATTGGAATATCATTTGCCACTATTCAGATAACCTCCTTGTATTACTATTACATTGGTGTTCTCTAGTGCTGTGATGTGTTGCTGTGCTGCTGGACCCTCTGGCCTTTTCATATAGGTGATTTTGGCCACTGATGTATGCAGAGTTCATGCAATTACAGGGCGTTTCCGCCCTTCGAGGTACCCCTTCTCCTAAGGATTTGTGTTTGGGAGACTAACTGAGGTCTGTTTCCCCCACTACTGGAGTTATCCTACCCAGATTGGTCTAGCGTTCCCTCCTCACATATGGCTTATGAGGGTTTATATTGATTTGTTTATTTGTGCCTACTCCTTTTGAGGTCTGTTCATTATTATCAGCCTGATTTCTCTGTCCCCCTGAGGTCTACTTGCTAACATAGTACCTGGCATATAGGTCACAACCATTCATCATACCCCTGCAGCCAGTCACCCAGCACATTGTGACAGGGGGAAACATACAAGAGGGACATACAACTAGCCCAGAACACATTGGCCTGGGGATACCTACACACACCACCAAAACACATATGACGTCTGAATGCTCCTACCTATCCAGGGACATATCCCAGACCTCTGAAAAGGAAGGGCCTAACACATGGGGATGATGACATAGATGCAAACAAATGCCAGCAAACACATCACACACATGTCACACACTTAACACTCTGTCAGGGGCCACATACAGTGGGGATCCCCCACCCACCCTCACCAGACATTGGTGTGCACATTGCCACACCTGTACCAACTGCACATAGCACAAACCTCATACCACCTGGGATAAGCCCTTATACACATCCCACACTGCCACAGACACATTCCCATACCCCCACACATGGTGCAACCCCATGCCCAGCAGTGCTCCACCCATCCCCCATGACACCCCACCACACCCACAGAATATGGGATAGCTGTCCACCCACACCGCACAGTGTCTTGCAAAGCAGAGGGCCCCCACACACGTCTGGCTGACACGGACACATATTGCATGTACATACCACTCGGGGCAATGCAAGCACATCACTCACACACACAATGATGGCACACAGTCCCACTCAGGGCTCCCACATGCACCACGGCCACATGTATTGCTGAGGCCACATCCAAGGTCAGGCGGCCAGTCCATACCTGATACTGCAGATAGGGGACGTGGCACTCAGCACACCATCCCCCACACACCGCAACCCATGTGGCACAGCTACACCAGGGAATGAGGCTGCTCCCCCCCACCCCCTGCCAGACACAGCACACTGTAGGCACATGTGCTGTCCCCATTGTAGGTGCACCAACATCAGGCATAGGCGGATAACACATTGAGTTTGGCGGGGATGTACTACACAGATGCACATAGGTGCGCTGCGCAAACTCATCTGTGCTGTGTACCCTTTTCCACACCCCAGGTGACTACCGGACAATGGAGGCACATGAGGAGGAAGATGTGTCAGGGCCTCAGGATGCTGAGGGGCCAGAGGCCGCAATGTATGGGGACACCACCAGAAATGGTAAGGGCACAACAGGAGACAATGTGCTGCCCAAGGCAGAGGACACGCCACCGGATGTCAATGCTACAGTGAGGGCCACTAGCAGCAACCAACAGGCTGTAGAGGGTCTGGAGATGGAGGGGTGTCACCACACCTTGCAGGTGCCAGGGACATCAGCCACCACTCCCACCAGCATGGCTATGATCCTGGCGGAGCTGCGGGCCCACAGTGCCTCAGCAAGGCACGATGATGAAGGTGGGTAACAACATACACAACAATCCCCATGGGGGTTGACGTAACATCCACAATGAGATTGCATGTGCACCACAATATGTTGTCAACATAGCAGATCGTATAGTATGTTGGGAGGGGGGTCTGTGCCATGTGCGTTCCCCCCTATTGTAGCATGGCTTGTCAAGTGTCAGCATGTTGAGGAGCTCAGACATATGCACACTGTTCATGGCCATATAACCCAAGGAAGCGCACAGCAGTAAAAACCTATCCCAGGTCACCTAGACAGATTACTTGACTGACCCCTCACTATGGGTATTGGTACCTAGCATAGCTTGTCACCATAATCTGTACCGTGCACCAGTGTTACAGAAAACAGGGCCCCCCAGATCTATGTATGTGTGTGTCATGACTCCCCACGTCATTTGGCTTATCTCATACGACCAGTGCGCAGATCATCCATTGACACATTGAACTGCGACACTGTACCATGTGTGAGATCTGTGATTCACATGACCCATTATCAGGACCCTTTCCTGGCATGAGAATGGCTCATGGGACACACAGATGTACACATGGTCATGCGTTGCTAGTCGTCGAGTGCATGCTTTTTCTGCAGACTGGTCTGGTGGGATATGCCTGACATGTGCATGTGTCACAATGGGGGTTGAAACAGGTGTCTCACACATCACCTTGTGTCCCACCCACAGGCACTTGTCAGGCTCTGTTGGCCATTCACCAGGAGATCCACCAGCTGCGGGCCACAGAGGACACAGTGGCAGGGGCGCTACTCTATATTGCAGATGCCCAGGAGGCCATGGCTGCCCGTACACAGCAGTCAGCACCGGCGCCAGAGGCAGCAACAGCAGTCCCGGGACAGAGGGGTGGGTTGGGCCGTAGTCGCCATGGCCGGCCACAGAGGATGTGAACATTGTAAATAAAGACATCACAACCTATTACTGCCTATGTGTTTGTTTCCAATGTGTGGCACTGTGATCCCCTGAGTACCCTGCAGCCCATGTTGTCACCCTGCCCACATGTGCCTAACAATATCCCTCAGGGGTGTGGTGTCCGCACTGCCACCAATCAACGCACATAGGTTATACCATGCCCTGTGTGCCATGGACTGTGCCAGGTGGTCACCATCCTACCTATGCGTGGGGGTATACCCAACCTCACCTGTAGCCCAGCAAGATGTTCATGGTTGTACATGTCTGTTGTAAGGATCTGTCACCCTCTCCCACCCCATATGCACTCCATTATTATACACATATGTGTGACCATCCTCCCTGCCCACACAAGGGCCTACGTGGCTGTCTACCCACATAGGTTTGCATGCGGCACAGCCAGAGAAAGGTAGCTCGCTACAGTCAGCTGATCACTCTTCCCCAGTGCTTGTAGTTCCCCACCGCTCATCCTCAGGACCTGCATTGAACTGTCTCGCCCTTACCAGCTATCCCCCTGTGCAGCTCCTGGGTACAGCAGTCCCTCTTACCCTTCCTGCCACATCCCTGCTGCTAGCCTTTTCCCCTTTTGCCCCATGAGCATGGTGCATCAGATATTGAGCCTATACATCACAGGCAGCATACATGTGACCATAGCTGTTGGGACATACTGCACATCGGCACATGACAGGGGCACCAGGGGACACAGATGCCTACGCACATGGGCAGCCCCCACACCTGCGTGTGGAGATGGTCCATTTATGTTACCTATGTCTACCACACATACACATAGGGATCTACACACATATCCCATGCTCACGTCCTCAGTATGTCTGTAAGGGGGACACATGACCATTGTGCTGTATGTACAAACATGTTTATTTACAAATTTACATTGCTAAATATTTACAGAACACCTCCATGTTCTGTTCCAGTTGACAGGACAACACAGGGAACATGTGTGGGTGCCCCTGTGCCCCTTAAATGCTCCAGGGATGCCCATCAGGGGATGGCTGTCAAGATGCACCACACATAGCAGCTGCATACTGCATGTGCATCTCAGCAGCCAACCACTGAATGGCGCCTGCCAGCCACTGGATAGTGCAGTCCTGAGTCTGCTGGCATTTCAGCACACCACCAACTGCCACATACAGGTCCTACACACACCTGCCACCACATCCACGCCAGGTGCCCGGTGTTTGTGTGGTGGCATGAGTGTGGATCCTATTTGTGGCAATGAGTGGGGATGCTACTCCCAGGCGGACACCATCGCTGCACACATGTGGCAGCTGGCAGGGACCCACAGTGCCCTGTGCTGTCCTGTGTCTCCTCCCACCCACAGAGCCCCCCTGCCCCCTTCTACACCCCCTCCACACACCCCTCCTCCCTCCATGACCCCTCCCACCCACCCTTTCTCTCACCCCCTCTCTCCTCCTCCTCCCCCTCCACCGCCTCCTCCACCTCCACCTCACCCCCTGCCATATACAACTTACCCTCCCCCTCCCCTCCCTCCCACCCCACCCCTCCCCACCCTCCGCCCCCTCCATGTTGTCCTCTTCCTCTTCGCCCTCTGCCACATCCTCCTCCTCCTCCTCCTCTGGCTGGACTGGCGCTGTGGGGCATGTTCTGGGGGGCCCTGATGTAGATGGGCTCTCACCAGCAGCAGCATCCTCTGTGGGGGAAGACAGTCATTAGCATACCATCATGTGAGTCACATACCACATGTACATAGTTTGGCCTTCCACAGGCTGTTGGGCCACTGTGACATGCTGTACTGGGCTGCAGAGGATGCAACACTCACTGCCACTTTGCTCCAGTGCCCTCCTTTGGAGGTGGGCAAGGACCTCCGGGCAGTGCAGCTGCAACTCCTGACCCTTTTTTCATAGATCCTCTACCTGGGGGGAAAGCAATGGGTGGAAGCATTAGGGGCCAGATATCTGTGATGAGTGCCCACCGCATATCACACATCTCTGTGAGCAGCAGCGGGCTACTGCTGCTGCTATGGCCAGTGTGTCCTCTACCTGTTGCCAGCGCACCCTGCATGTGTGGTTGTGGGTCTGGGCATGTGTGAGGTGCCACCTATGTGTACTGTGCGTAACCCCCCAGATCTCCCATAGCCTGTTCCTATAATCTCCTTGCATGACATGGCAGCACCATGCCACATGTGGTTTGGCCATGCTGGTGTCCAGGGGAGGTGTTCCCTAACTGTCTGTGTGGTCCGACACACACCTGTGTGTTTACTTGACCTACACACATCATCCGACACACCCGCCATGGCACCATGCTAGCCTTACAACACATGGGTGATGTGTTCTGAGATGGAGAGGGAGGTGGGTGGCCCTGAACACATCGCCAGGCGCCACTACCATGACACTAGGCTTTCTACTATACCTCTGTGGTCACGACTAGGGACTCCTGTGAACACGGCAGTTGTGGGCGATTGAAACAGCAGCATGGCCCACCACACCTAGCTGAGCTAGTAAAATCTGTGATCTGGTCTGGGCCCTCCTGGATTTAGGGCAGAGCTCTGAAACCCCAACAGGTGCAGGTACCCTAACACCAGCATCTATAACGGTCCTCTGCGATCAGGTACAGGCCTCCTGGGGAAAGGGCAGATGTGTGACCTGAAACTGCATACACTACCATTATATCTGGATTTCATACAGACCTTTGTAATCAGGTCTCAGGTCTCCTGGGGGTAGGGTGGATTAGAACACATCAACAGCAGCACATACCATAACACCAGGGTGACTGACAGATCACTTTGATCAGGTCTCAGGACTCCTGGGGGTAGGGCATATGTTTTAACCTACAAATGCATAAGCAATCATACCACCAGGATGGATAACAGACCTCTTTTATCAGGTCTCAGGACTCCTGGGGGTAGGGTGGATTAGAACATATCGACAGCAGCACATACCATAACACCAGGGTGCCTGACAGACCACTTTGATCAGGTCTCAGGCTCCCTGGGGGTAGGGCAGATGTTTTAACCTGCAAATGCATAAACGACTATACCACCAGGATGGATAACAGACCACTTTGATCAGGTCACAGGACTCCTGGGAGTGGGCAGATGTGTGAGCCTGCAACTGCATACACTACCATACTAACAGGATTTATTACAGACCTGTGTAATCAGGTCTGAGCCTCCTGGGGGTAGGGCGTATGTGTGACCTGACCCTGCATAAACAACCACAATATCTGGATTTATTACACAACTGTGTAATCAGGTCTCTTGACTCCTGGGGATAGGGCAGATCTGTGAAACTGCAACTGCAGAACCTACCATGTCAGCATGCTGTTTACCAGACCTCTTTAGGCAGATCTAAGTGCTCCTGGGGTTAGGGTGGATTTTAACACATCAACAGCAGCAGGTACCATAACACCAGGCTGACAACTGGACCTCTGTGATCAGATCCTTAGCCTCCTGTGGATAGGGCATATCCACACACAGCAGCATACATCAAGCACTGGATGGCCCAAAAACTGGTGTCTCTACCATGCTGTACATGTATGATGTGTGTTCATTGCTGTATAATGTGTTGCACAACTTGCATTGTGTGACCTGTCCCCATACACTTACCTCATGTGGGTAGTCGGCAAGATGATTTTACTGCCTGATGACGTGCTCCCATGCCCTCCGGACGCGGCAGAGGTCCTGGCATTTGGAGGAGCCGGGGAATAATTTGTGCTGCCTAGCGCAGATTAGTCCTGCAAGGTGTCACAGCTTCCGACGGGTGAAGGCAGGCTTCCTTGACCGAGTCACCATTTTCTCCGATGCCTTGCTGACATAAGCACGCATGTCGCATATGCGTGCATGTGTGCTGCCACGCGCCCTGCCACGCATCAACGCATGCTGCCATGCATCACTATGGCACACTAGCTACGTGCCTGTGCCATGGTCAGTACACGGCGAACGGTGGTGCCGCCAAGATACGCGGCACTGCAGGCTTTCTGGCCTTTGTCCAGGCCACTTCATAGGGCATCTTCTGACACTCTTCCTGCCACGCCATGCTGTGAGGCACCTTGGGGTACATGGCTACGGTGAAAATATTTATGCTGCAGACATGTGTCTGACTCTTCTTACCATGATATATGTTTTAGGCATTTATCTTGATGTTGGCGCACTGGGGCCTCAAACCCATTACCTCTGGCTATGAAGGGAGGAGTGGCCTAGTGGTTGGGGCAAGGTACTACAGGCCGGAAGGTCGGTGGTTCAAATCCCATTAGAGGACAGCAACCTTGGGCCGGAAGGACTGGGGTTTCTAGTCCCGCAGGTGCTCCTTGTGGTCTTGGGCAAGCCACTTAACCCTCCATTGCCCATGTTCCCTGTAAGTATTAGTGTATGTGTCTCATATCCCCTCGTGTTAAATGTATCCCCCAACCGTTTTGACCCGGTGAAAAGCGGGATATAAATGCAGCTAAATAAAATAAATAAATAAATAACCAGTGTGCTATGCCTTTTAACATTACAGTGGTTGGCTACACAGCTACACCAGATCATCTGCACACACTTTCTGCTCTGCCTACCGGGATAGTGTATGGACACAGCTAGGGCACATTACAGGGCACCTTAGTTTGGACAACTGAGATGAGGGTACTTTGGGGTGTGCACACTGATTTCAGATCTATGTCAGACTGTTACAGGCATAAACGGCCGTAGCCTCATACAGTTTTACTGACGGATTTATTTATTTATTTATTTAACATGTTTTGTATCCCGCCTTTTCCTTCAATCAAAGCGGTTAATACAGCACAAAGTTAAACAAAGGTGAGGGAAACATACATTGCATTATCATTACATCACAACAAAACACTAGGAGTACAAACAGGGAACACAGTACATAACTTACATTACATTACCTTACATTAACTACAAACAGCATATCGCTGAACAGAATGAGCATATAGAATAAGCATATAGCAGCAGATAGTGGGTCCCGCACGGTCCACCGCCTAAGGGCCACGCCAAAGGGCCCTCTTGCGAGGCCCTCAGGCACGGGCCCGCAAGGCACGGGCGCGCCATTGCTGAAGGGATTCTAAATGATTTGAAAAGTGCTCAGATTGGCTGCAGTTTTCTCTCACACACAGTTCCCAACCAAGTAGGCACAGCTGATTCTCACTCACTGCTCACAGGATCGTTGGAGCCTTTGCTGAAGGGATTCTAAATGATTTGAAAAGTGCTCAGATTGGCTGCAGTTTTCTCTCACACACAGTTCCCAACCAAGTAGGCACAGCTGATTCTCACTCACTGCTCACAGGATCGTTGGAGCCTTTGCTGAAGGGATTCTAAATGATTTGAAAAGTGCTCAGATTGGCTGCAGTTTTCTCTCACACACAGTTCCCAACCAAGTAGGCACAGCTGATTCTCACTCACTGCTCACAGGATCGTTGGAGCCTTTGCTGAAGGGATTCTAAATGATTTGAAAAGTGCTCAGATTGGCTGCAGTTTTCTCTCACACACAGTTCCCAACCAAGTAGGCACAGCTGATTCTCACTCACTGCTCACAGGATCGTTGGAGCCTTTGCTGAAGGGATTCTAAATGATTTGAAAAGTGCTCAGATTGGCTGCAGTTTTCTCTCACACACAGTTCCCAACCAAGTAGGCACAGCTGATTCTCACTCACTGCTCACAGGATCGTTGGAGCCTTTGCTGAAGGGATTCTAAATGATTTGAAAAGTGCTCAGATTGGCTGCAGTTTTCTCTCACACACAGTTCCCAACCAAGTAGGCACAGCTGATTCTCACTCACTGCTCACAGGATCGTTGGAGCCTTTGCTGAAGGGATTCTAAATGATTTGAAAAGTGCTCAGATTGGCTGCAGTTTTCTCTCACACACAGTTCCCAACCAAGTAGGCACAGCTGATTCTCACTCACTGCTCACAGGATCGTTGGAGCCTTTGCTGAAGGGATTCTAAATGATTTGAAAAGTGCTCAGATTGGCTGCAGTTTTCTCTCACACACAGTTCCCAACCAAGTAGGCACAGCTGATTCTCACTCACTGCTCACAGGATCGTTGGAGCCTTTGCTGAAGGGATTCTAAATGATTTGAAAAGTGCTCAGATTGGCTGCAGTTTTCTCTCACACACAGTTCCCAACCAAGTAGGCACAGCTGATTCTCACTCACTGCTCACAGGATGCACTTTGTATATAGCTCAACAGCTAATCTAGCAACCTGCAGCCCACACCACTCTTCCAACATACCCACTGCATGCGACTGGCCACACTTTTAAAAATGTTTTCATGTTGTAAAAGGCTCTGATGTAATGATAATATGGTATATCATATCCATCCAGATACATCAATATACAGGCTCACAGGGGCATTGAACCCATGACCTCTTCCTCTGAGGTCATTATATTAACCATTGTCCTACATCACTATTGGTTGTAGCTAAACTATGGCTAGCTACTGAACCAGTGCAGGTCACCAGACACACTGTCTGGTGTGGCTACCAGGATAGGTTAGCACCAAGAGTACCCACGATGCAATTCACATGCAGAACAGCAGTCTACATCTGCTCACCAGATGGGGTTTTCACCTCTGCAGCACGTCAACTGAGTAGGGGGACTGACCGTGCGTGTTACTGGCACAGTGTGCCTACTGACCATGCCATTGTGCATGTTCTGTGCTCACCCTGAGGCTAAAGTTGTGTGGACAGCATCAGGTCCACAGTACCCGGGTTGTTTGTGGTAGGTTTTGCTGCAGTTCACCATCACTGCCTGTGTGTGGGGTATTCTTTGCAGACAGCCTTGGATGTTGTTTATGTCCATTTCTATTTGCCAGTAATGTGTAGCCTGTGTGGACCATGATGCTTGCGACATAATGTGTATTCAGTGAGGTTGCCATGGACACCTGTTTTTGGAACAGGGGGGCGTCTGGACTCACATGACAAAAATATATGTAGCTAGCCCGCCCTTTATGGGTCAGGATAGGGAACATGATCTGCGAACAACAGACACACACTATCACTGTTTGCAATAGGGCCAGTTGAGGTACATGATGACAGACTGTGGGACCAGCAACCCCTGGCCAACGGAGAGCTGATGCAGATCTGCACATGGAACTGGACCACTGGCAGTGTGCCTGGTCAGCTCAGCTTCTCCCCACTACATTCTGACATGCATCAGCAGGGGGTACATTCTTACATGCTAACTGCAGTCTACTAGCACATACATAGTGCATGTTCCAAAAGGAACACTGTGCACCCAGGCATGGGATCTGATACACACACCAAACAGGTTTGTCAGTGATTGGGCCCCAGAAATGGGAACCCAGAAATACCACTTATGGAAACTGTGCATAGCATTATGTGGTAAGCTGGACATGCCATGGTCACTACGCAGTCAGAGTGGGACTGACCTCCTAGCATGACATGCTGTGGCCACTTTGTCCTTGCAGGTGGTGGATGCACACTACAATATCACAGCTATTGCCCTATACCCTGTACACATGCATCCTGCCCAGACCGCCCTGTCCGGCCCATACCCACAATACCTTGGCCCTCATTTTGCACAATGGCAGGCTAATGCTGGAAACTGTGCAAGCATTGTGGGCTCAGTAAGGTGTAGGCATCCGCAAAACACTGGATAGACATATACACACTCCAACACCTATTTCTGCATTGTGCAACGGTAGAGGTGGCTGCCAGCCCTGGCTGCCACACCAATCCTGGGCACTGTGCAGGCAGTGCGAAGGTACATAATACTATTAGGGTCATTCTCCAGGGTGGTAGACAGTGTTGTAAACACATATGCAGCACACTCCACAGATACCGGAAAGGTTGGTATGATGAATCTATTTTACAAAATTGTTTTAAGTTAGGTTTTGTGATCTCACATTAATCATAGCAAGCTTTTGATACATATATGGAACGTGTTTCCATGGATCTGACCGCATTGCTAAGGTATACAGGTGCAGGTGGTGGTAGTTGCTGCTCTGTGCATGGCCCAACAACCTGACTCTCCATGAGGCTTTGTACAGTGGTGCCCGTGGGTGTGGGTGTTTGTGCATCTATTAGGCCGCAGCTCTGGTGCAGAGGGTCCATCCTCCGGTCCTGGTGGGCCTAACACGATTCTGGTTTCCTGGATGTTGCTAATGAATATGCATGGATACATTTGCATACAATGGGGGCAGTGCATGTAAATGCATCTCATGGATATTTCTTAGGAACATCCTGACAACCTGAATGGTGTTTGCACCTCCAGGACTGGGGTTGGGAACCTCTGCTCTAGGCAGTGGACATGTTTATGGTGTCTGCACACTGTAGGGTAAAGTAGTGGGGCATGGTCTGCAGGAGCCCCAGCTGGGACATGAACCTGTGACCTTCTGCCTTTGGGCACACTGGCTCTGTGTACTGCACCACACTGTTATCACAGAGGCAGGTTGTTCCCTGGGGATCCCATGACTGTTCCTCAGACAGACCTTATCTGTGCTCTGCACGCCACCCACCTATACAGGGCTTGGCCTTGCTCTGCTGTGGACAGCTGCCACTGCCTCCTCCGGTGCCAGCACCCCCTCCACCACCATGCTGACATGCCTTTCTGCTGGTGGTGCACAGTCCCATGTCATCCAGTGTGCCACTAGGCAGGTGCCTATGGTGTGGGGTCTGGGGTAGGGGTGCTGACATGGACATCAGCACATCCTCTTGGCACCACCTGCCAATGTTCTGTGCCCTTGGGGGTACCTGCTGGGTGCTATCCCCTGAGACACTGTGGGACACACACTCGTGGCCATATTGGATCCTGGTCAGTTGCTGTCTTGCTGCTTTTCCACCTCTACATTCCTATGTGCCAGGTAGGCATCTGCCTAGTCCACACTGTGCCCCAGCTGGCCCACTGCATGTGACGCACGCAGCCCCCTATACCCCAGTTACACCATCACCATAGTGCCCTTTCCCACATGACCACTCTGCTGTTGCTACACATGTGTAAGCCACAAAGGCAAGCTACCCCATGCATACCACAGAAAACCCTCATCAGCACGATTTCTATGTTGGCACATTCACTTTTTGGGGGGATTGTGAATTGACCCTCCCAAATGTGCACTCGTCCTTTTTCATCTTTATAGGTTGTGTTCATTACCGCTTGTCATTATTTGTTCTATTGGCCAGCTCGGTGTTTTGGATTTCAATTTTGGTACTTGCCATTATTTATTGTTTGTGCCTTTTTGGTTGCTGCACATGTATCACTACTATCACTTATCAAGGTCTCCCTGCCTTTGCTGAACATTGCTTACTGAAATGGCTTCTCTGTCCTGCAAATGTGCCTAGCGCGATGTTTTCACTGGCGCTAATTTTTAGAGCTTCATTTCACGGCTTTAGTGTGCATGGATCCACTCCCCGCCCACTCTCCACCCATTTACCCCTTCTCTCCGCCCCTGGGGAGCCTTACTCCGCCCTCTGGGAAGCCTTACTCCACTCTCTGCGCACCTTAACGCCTCCGCAGACATTATCACATGATACATGACGTTCTCTCACGGTAAAGCACCATTATCACGTGATAACATTACGTATCGCGCGATAACTTCACCGCTGCTTCGTTAAGACGGTTTAGTAAACATACCCCAAAGAGTCACTTTCCCAAAAAACATACAGTATGGCAGGATTTCATATTATGTTTTGAATGGATTGACTTGTATTTTAATGGTTTCTGGAATGCCAGTTGCCTTTTTACAGACAAACTCAGTTGATAATGCCGTACATGGCAGATTGTGTTCCATTTCTTTTTATGGATTATTGGTCTTTAAGTCATCGCTAAAAGATACTGTGTGGGCCCTTTGCTTTTAGAAATGCTTCCCTGAGGTGAGCACTAACAGGTTGCTCTTTCAGAGAAAACGTCTACGGAGATCCATCAGCAGTGATGAATGCATCAAATGTCCTAAAAGACAAGCTAAAGTACAGGCTGTAACAGAAAAAGCTGTAGACATACTCTCACGGACTCTTCAGGATAATTAATAAAAACACTGGGACAATTCTTGGGGAAGTGGATAAAGGTTGGTGTCTGTGAAGAAGAGACCTGGCTGTTGTTTTACTGTTTTATAGTATTATCCAGTAGAGAAAGAGAATTAAAATGTGGTCAAATTATATCTTCATCCTAGCATTAAATACCTGCATGCTGCATGAGCTGTTATTGTAACAAAGGAACACTGTTTTCAGACGTGCATTGTGTTTTCTGAATATTTATTTAAAAACTTATCGAGGTAAAGTGCAAATTCAAATTTATTGTTTCTCTGAAGTAACAATTGCATGCATTACTTCTCTTGAGAAAAAGCACTATAGAAAGCCAAGTACATTAATGCATGTTTGCAGCATTGTTTAATGACTTGTAATGTGCGAAAAGAGAGGCGAGTTATATTTATTTTATTCATGGAAAAATATTTCAATGCTGTTTAACATTCAAGGATATTAAATTAATGTCCCAGTTTGTTTTCTACTCTTACAATAACATGTACATAGCAGTCAGACTGCACCAGATCCAGTGCAGAAAAGGGGCTCTGGCAATAGGGTTAAAACAGAGAGTGGATCTCAGGTGTATGTCAGACCCCCTGCTAAATATATTGAAGATTTTTGGCTCAGTATTCCAATGTACTTATGCATATAGAAGCAGCCACTGTACAGGTAAGTCTCCTTCCACGAAGTTGCATTTTCCATAGAGCACTTCTGAAAATGTGTACAGATTGCTCTGCTCCAGCATGAGCTGGCTAGTGTGGGACAGAGCAAGGGTGGAGTGGAGTCATTATGTTTGACTCCACAAATAGCTGGCAATGATCAGCTGCCAACTGTAGAGCTGTATGGCTAATTTAAGACAGCACAATGTCTGTCTTAATTTAAACTGCCAAGCTATTTGCATAGCGACATGTTTTAATAGTGAATGTTGTCAATCTGTGGATAGCAGAGATATAAGATCACTGCCGGCTCTCTAGATAGCACTGGGCACTCTTAGGTCTTCCCAAGCTAATCATTCAATATTCTACCAGCTATCAAAGCTTGTTTTGAGTCAACACATCATGCTTCTCTCTATTTGATCCCTAGTGGACTTCAAAGCAACTTTTTACCAGGCGACAGTGGATGAGAATCAGCCAGGATCCATAGATTCAGCAGTGGTCAGGTCTCTCCACATATACCTGTATTCAGCACCGCTTGCTATCTGGATTACAGTGCTGAATATATGTGCATGATTTAAATACTACAGCCAGCATTAAAATAGTAACATAGTAACATAGTAGATGACAGCAGATAAAGACCAGCATGGTCCATCTAGTCTGCCCAGCAAGATGGCAAGAGTAGGTGCACGTGCCGCTCTATGCAGGTCACCCCTCCCCATATCTTTGTTTAGGGGTGAACCCACCACTCTGTGTAGGGCACCCCTGTTTGTTGAGAAATTAGATAGTTAAGTTTATTTTGATTTTATCCTGTTGCTACAAAGGGATCCACTGTGTCTGTCCCAAGCCATTTTGAACTGTATTTGCTCCCACCACTTCCATCGGGAGGGCATTCCAAGCATCCACCACTCTTTCAGTGAAAAAGTATTTCCAGACATTGCCTTTCAATTTACCCCCTTGCAGCTTCATGTTAGGCCCTCTAGTTTTACAGCATCACTGTCTTTGGAAGAGGTTTGTTTGTTCATTAATGCTTTAAGTATTTAAAGGTCTGAATCATATCTCCCCTATCCCTCCTCTCCTCCAGAGTATACATATTTAGGTCTTCAAGTCTCTTCTCATAAGGCTTCTGACTCAGGGTCCAAATCATTTTGTTCGCCTTCCTCTGAACCTTTTCCAGTCTTTTTACATCCTTTGCGAGATATGGTCTCCAAAACTGAACACAGTATTCCAAGTGAGGCCTCACCAGTGACTTATATAGTGACATTAGTACCTCTTCCTTTCTGCTGGTAATTCCTCTTTGTATGCAACCCAACATCCTCCTGGCCTTTGCCACTACCTTGTTGCAGAAATTGAAACAGTGGACAACTTTAATCTACTTGCATCAACTATCAATAAAGAAACAATAGTTTTGACACCTTGAGATCCTCAAATAATCACACCAAGGTCCTTCTCCTGGTCCATCCACACCAACCTCTTGCCCCCTATCGCGTACATTGCCCTTGGATTTCTGCTTTCCAAGTGCATGACACTGCACTTCTTCACATTAAATCTTAACTGCCAAGCATTAGACCATTCTTCCAGCTTTTGTAGATCTTTCCTTATGTTATCCACTTCCACAGGGAAGTCCACTCTTGCAAATTTTTGTGTCATCTGCAAAAAGACAGACTTTTCCAATCAGTCCTTCAGCAATATCACTCACAAATACATTGAACAGTGCCGGTTCCAGGACCGAACCCTGGGGCACCCCACTAATCACACTCCTTTCATCCAAGTGAGCTCCATTTACCATCACCATCTGACATCTGTCAGTCAACTAATTTCTGATCCAGTTCACCACCTTGGGACCCAAACCCAAACTATTGAGTTTATTGATAATCCTCCTATGAGGAACAGTATCAAAGGCTTTGCTGAAATCCAGGTAGATGACATCCATCGCATGCCCCTGATCTAGTTCTCTGGTCACCCAGTCAAAGAACTCAATTAGATTTGTTTGGCAAGATCGTCCTTTGGTAAAACTATGTTGCCTCGGATCATGCAACCTGTTGGTTTTGAGAAAGTCCACTATTCGCTCTTTCAGGAGCGCCTCCTTTACTTTTCCTGCCACTGAGGCTTTAAGGCTCACCGGCCTGTAGTTTGTCACTTCTTCCCTGTCACCACTTTTGTGAAGAGGTACCACATCTGCCCTTCTCCAGTCCTGAGGAACTTCTCCTGTTTCCAAGGATCTGTTAAAAACATCATTTATTGGCCCTGCAAGAACCTCTCTGAGCTTTTTCAGTATCCTAGGATGTATCCCATTCAGTCCAATGGCCTTGTCTATTTTCAGTTTTGCAAGTTGTTGTAACACATCATCTTCTTTGAATAGTGTGGTATCAAATTCATTCCCATTTTTATATTTGGAAATATTTTTATATTTGGGAATAAAACAAAAAAACCCAATGGCCTATTATATGACTTATTAAATATTGATCCATTTGACCCTTATAAGAGCTTTCACATGGATGCTGAAAAGCATGTTCATGAGTATTGCTAGAGAATTGATTCTTCTAATAGTTTATAGGCAAAAATGTTTCATTTTGTTTTGTTTCATTTCCAGGTTTTTCATTTTATTTGTTTTGGTTTAATAAAGTTTAATTTTGTTTTTAAACATTTTCAGGGCTGCTACCCAAATGAAAAACATAGCTAGAATGTTGCTAGGGATTTATTTCAAGCAAATAAAAGCCCAACCTTTTTTATTTTCCTCAAAGAGGCTGGACTTGAACTAATGGCCTGGCATTTTTAGGATCAGTCATCACTTCTCAATGTGCTAGCAGATATTGCTGTATTGCTGGTAATTTTCCTTCCTGTTACCTGATTGTCCCGAAGCTTTTCTGGTCTGCAGCTCTATGTAAAATGCTAACTGGATTATTTGTCTTGTGAATCTGTTGTCTTCTGCTGTAGAGATTTACTCCAAAACTGTGCTGCATCAGCTTACTGCGCTCCCTGATAATCATCAACTGTTGCATCATTGTCAGTCTGGAATTTGGGCCAGGTATAGCACTGAGACATCTATGCTTTCTATGGTCATCAAGATTTAATCATGGTCTTGTTAGACCTTAGTGCAACCTTTGATTTCATGGATCATGTTCTGCTACTATAAGAACATATAAATTGCCATACTGGGTCAGACTGATCATCCATCAAGCCCCGCTGCCAATCCTGATCATGAGTAACTTCCAGACTCCCAAAACATTACAAGGTTCTGTGCTGCCTCTCCCAGGAATATGCAGTGGCTTCCCCAAGTCCATTTAAATAATGATTTATGGACTTTTCTTACAGAAACTTGTCCAAACCTTTTTTTAACCTAGCTATGCCAAGTGTTTTTACCACATCTCTGCCAATGAGTTCCAAAGCTTAATTATGCGTTGAGTAAAAAAATATGTTTCCTATTTGTTTTTGTTTTTTTATTTTTTATTTATGCAATTTTCAAAACATAACAAGAAAGGTTACAACACCACTTCTTGAAGAAATAGAAAGGCAAACAGAAATAATCCCAATAAGACCAGGATACCATAGAAGAAATATAATTTACATAAAAACAAAATTGCCTATTCTCTCTAGCCCTCAATAGGGGGATTCCATTAGTAATAAACCTAATACAAGAAGAAAATTAGCATACAATCTAAACAAGGAGCCTAAATCTATGAGCCAGAGGGCATCTCCTGACATTTAGCATTGATGAAAGTCAACAACTGGGAGGGCTCAAAGAAAATATAAGAAAAAGTTTGGAGTTTCACCAAACACTTGCATGGGTGTTTAAGAAAAAACAGCCCCCCCAGTTGCAGTACCCCTGGCCTGAGCAACTAAAACTCTCTACGTCGTTTCTGCGTTTCTCTTGATATTACCTGCCTACTGCTAAGCGGGCTTCGGCTCGGAGAGAGATGGGGGAGAGTCCTATTTGTTTTTAATGCATTGCTTTGTAACTTCATGCATGATCCCTAGTCTTTGTATTTTTTGAAAGAATATTCATGTTTACCCATTCTGGTCCTCACAGGATTTTGTGAATTCTTTTCATATCTCCCCTCATCTCTTCTCCAAGCAAAAGAACCCTAACCTCTTTAGACATTTCTTTCCCATTATCATTTTGGTTGTCCTTCTTCATATATTTTATAATTCTGCTAGATCAGTTTTGAGATGTGGAGGCCAGAAATACACACAATACTCAAGGTTCAGTGGTACTATGCAGCATTACAGAGTCATTATGATATTCTTTGGCTTATTCTCTATCCTTTCCTAAACATTCCTAACATTCTATTTGATTTTTTTGGCTGCTATCTCACACTGGACAGAAAATGTTAATATATTGTCCACAATGGCACCCATATTCTTTTCCTGAGACGTGGAACTTAGTCTCATGTAGTTAAAGTTTGGGTTATCCTTCCTAATGTGCACCTGTTTTTTGAATGCCCGGTCTTACAAGATACTCCTGCAATCTCTTTCAATCCGCATGCAATTTAACAAATATAAATAATTTGGTGTCATCTGAAAATGTAATCATCTCACTTGTTACCAATTCCATATCATTTACAAGTATGTTAGAAAACAATGGTCTCGGTGTTATAGGTCCCTGAGGAACTCTACTGTTTACCTAATTCCATGTGAACATTTGACCATTTAATGCCGGGGTTCTTAACCGGGGGTATCCATACCCCTTAGGTGTATGGGAACTGAACAATGAAGATATTGGAACTGAATCTCTGAACAATTAAAAAATATGTTATTAAACTAAAATTTAGATGATTAATTATCACAGTTATCAGCACACAATGAGATGGTAAAACATTGCCTATGGAAATACTTCAAAAAGTCAAGAATCATTTGGAAGTACTAAGTACAAATTTTGAGGCTTACTTCTCAGATATTAATGATTTTTAGCATGGAATCTGTTTGGATCATCAACTCATTCTAATTTGGTATATCTACAATGAGTGACAATGATTTAGCATAGGATGTTTTCTTTAAATTCAATAAGACCCAAGAAAGAAAGCTGATTTTGAAAAGACTGGGCTGGATATCAGGCAGTTTTAGTGTGAGCAAATTGCAGCTTACCTTAGTTTGGCAATGAGGGCAATGAATGTTTTGGTTCCCTTCACAACTACATCTCTATGAAACAGGATTCTTTGCATTATTAAACCTGAAATCAAAGTGGAGAAATTGACTTGATGTGTCAGATGACATGCGACTAACATTGGCAGTAACTGTACCTTAATTCTCTGTTTTGATTGCACTAAAACAGCAAAAATCTCGCTAGTAGCTAGCTTCTGTATTCGTGATTTGAATAAATATGATGAAATCCTTATGATTTTCTTTAAACTATTCTGTTTCTAGCTTTATACATATATATGATTTTGGCAGTCTGGTGAAGGGGGTATGGGGACATACTGGGCAATCCATTGGGGTGTCTGCACACTGTTCAACAGCCAAAATGCTTCAGCCATGAAAGCAGCTGTTCTAAACTAATTTAAAGCTGCTGTACACAGAAATCATAATGAAAATGGATGATTAGGTCTAGTTGCTAAGATATATGCTATTAATTAGTCATTAGGGACCATTAACTGTGTATTACACAACATTTAGATGAGATTACATAATCTCTACTTGCAACCAATAGAAATATCTGTCCAAAACCAGATGATGCAATCATTATTTAAATTTGCATCACTTGACAGTATAAATCTTAAGGTGTATTAGTCACAAAATAATTAAAAATTAATTATTTTGCATTATTTTATGCCCTTCCTTGCAAGGGAGGCAGTAGAGGGGACTATCAACCCCAGCCCTGCTGGGGAACAAACACCCTACAGCACAGTCAATGCAGATCCATACACATCCATAAAGCAATAGCAGACAAACAGTAGGCCTGGAAATGCTCAGCTGCACCCCACCACTATCTGACATTCTCCAGCAGCAGGCCTCCAGCCGCTGCACCCTGCAAGGTGTTCCAGCCAGACACATACTAGTTGCAGATAGTCTGCTAGCTAGCATATAGTGCATGTTCCTGGAGGAGATGTGTGTACCCAGAACTGGGATGTCAGCATACACACCAAGCAGATAAGTCAGTGATTGGGCCCCAAAAGAGAACCCATAAAAATCACACAAGAAAAATGCTATATAGCACTATGGGAGAACCTAGCCATGCCGTGGTCACTGCTCAGTTAGGGTGAGAGTGACCTCCCAGCAGGAAATGCTGTGGCCACCCTGTCCGTGCAAGTGGTGACTGGGTACTACAATGTCCGAGCCATTGCCCTATGCCCTGTGCAGATGCATCCTGTCTGGGCTATACCCATGGTACCTTGCTCCTCATTATGCACATTGGCAGGCTGACATTGGCAACAGTGCAAGCAGTGTGGGCTGAGGAAGGTGTTGGCAGCCACCACACACTGGGTAGACAGACACACACTCTCACACCTATGCCAGCATTGTGCAACTATAGAGGCTTTTGGCAGCCCTGGCCACTGCACCAGTCCTGGGCACAGTGCAGGCATGGCTATGGTATGCAATGCTGTTAGGGGTCACTCCCCAGGGTGGTAAACACTGTCAGACACCAGACCTGCAACACACTCCACAGACATCAGAGAGGTTGCTATGATACAGCTCAATGAGCAGATTGTGCTTAACCTTGGGATTGCTAACTGCCAGTAATCATAGCAACCTTTTGATATATGTGTACCGTATTCCCAGGTTTAGGGTGGCAGTACTATGGTATGCAAGCTCTAGTATTGGGAGATGGTGTTGCATGCAGAGAAAACATCCTGCCTCTCCAAGAGGCTTTGGATAATGGCGCCTGTGGGTGCAGGTGTTTTTGCCCCTGTTGGCCGCTGCTCTAGGGCAGAGGTTCCCAACTCCAGTCCTGGTGGGCCAAACACTGTTCAGGTTTTCATGCTGTCCCTAATGAATATGCATGAGATACATCTACATACCATGGGGGCGGCGCATAGAAATGCAGCACAGGCATCTTTATTAGGGACAGCATGACGCCTGAATGGAGTTTGTCCCTCCAGAACTGCATTTGGGAAACTCTGCTCTAGGTATTGCACGTCTATGGTGTCTGTGCTCTGTAGGGTAAAATATAGGCATTTCAGGCATGTTTATGTTTTCTGCAATAAAGGTTCCCTCTTTATTACCATGGTTTAGTACTGGGTAAAATATGGGGACTTTTTTGGTGGGAGCCACAGCTGGGACTTGAACCTGTGACCTTCTGCTTCTGAACACACCGGCTGTGCGTACTGCACCACACTGTTGCCACAGGAACAGTTCATTCCCTGGGGATAGCATGAGTGTTCGTCAGACAGGGCCTGTCTGTTGCAGTGCATGGCACCCACCTAAACAGGGCTAGACCATGGTCTGCTGTGGGCAGCTGCCACTGCCCCCTCCACCACCAGTACCCCTCTGTCGCCATGCTGACATGCCCTTCTGCTGGTGGTTCTGGTGGTGCACAGTCTCAGGTCATCCAGTGTGCTGGTAGGCAGCTGCCTATGGTGTGGGTTCTGGGGTAGGGGTGCCTGCATAGACGTCCACGCTCCCCCCCAGCACCGCCTGCCAATGTTCTGTGCCCTTGGGGGTACCTGCTGGGTACTATCCCCTGTGACACTGTGGGAAACACACTTGTGCCCATATTGGGCCCTCATCATTTGCTGTCTGGCGGCTCTACTGTGACAAAAACAAAACACAACTATGTATCTGTAGGAATAAGCAAGAACCAAAAGAGCAGATACAAAGACTGGCAGTAGGCAATGAAGGCTTTTATTGATACCCCTAAGTGTTTTGGCCGTAAGGCCTTCCTCAGGGGGTAATATACATATCTAATAGCAAGTTCTTTCACGCAGAAAGCGTGGTCCATAGTGTCTTCTTATGTGAAAAGTAGGGTTCAGAAGGTTTGCCCTCTTGTATATTGCCCCCTGAGGAAGGCCTTACGGCCGAAACATGTAGGGGTATCAATAAAAGCCTTCATTGCCTACTGCCAGTCTTTGTATCTGCTCTTTTTGTTCTGGCGGCTCTACTGTGTCAGCATTCCTATGGGCCTGCTAGGCATCACCCTAGTCCGCACTATGGCCCAGCTGCACCACAGCATGTGCCGCCTGCAGTCCCTTTTCCAGCATCTGTCCAGTTGCCCATTCCGACATGCCCACCCTGCTGTTGCGGGACATGTGCACGCCATAGGAAACCTGTCCAATAGAAAGGGAAAACCCTGATCAGCGCTATTTCACTGTGGGATCATTCACCTTGTATGCGGACAGAGCATAGCCCCTTCCAAAATTGATATCCTTTTTTTGGAGCTTTCCTGGTAGTGTTTTTTGATGTTTCCCATTGATATCTCTATTGCCCAGCTTGGTTATGTTTTTTTTTCCAGTTTGTTCAGGTAATTTTCAATGTTTGTTTGCCCTTTTCTTCCGTACACCTGTATCACACTTATCACTTTTTGTAAGTTTCCCTGGCTTTGCTGTACATTGCTGACGGAAATGGTTTCTCTTCCCTTTAAATCTGCTCTAACG
Source organism: Ichthyophis bannanicus (assembly GCA_033557465.1). Taxonomy (NCBI): domain Eukaryota; kingdom Metazoa; phylum Chordata; class Amphibia; order Gymnophiona; family Ichthyophiidae; genus Ichthyophis; species Ichthyophis bannanicus. Next base: position 860,485,903 of record CM066032.1, read on the forward strand.
CCAGGGTTTCACTCGCGTTAGTTTTCAGCCCAGGAATCCACAGCGTTAGTGTGCAGGGAGCCTCTCCCCTCCTACTCTCCGCCCATTGACCCTCTCTCTCTGCCCCTAGGGAGCCTTCCTCCGCCTTCCGGGAGCCTTTCTCCGCCTTCAGCGCTCGTTTGCGCCGCTGCACACGTTAATGCACGATAAGGCGCCTTATCGCGCGGTAAAGCGCCATTATCATGCGATAAGGTGCCTTATCGTTTGATAACGTGACAGCAGCGCAAATAGCACCCTTTAGTAAACATATCCCTTAGTCTCTGAGCTAGTTATTTTTTCCATTATTTGAAAGATGTTGGTTTTGTGGTTTTTTTAGCTCTTATAGGGGTATGTTTACTAAACAGCACTAACGTTGCAGCGGCGGCATTAAGGTGCACAGAGGGTGGAGTAAGTCTCTCCAGAGGGCAGAGAGAAGGGGTCAATGGGCGGAGAGTGGGCGGGTAGAGGCTCCAGGCACACTAACGCTGTGAAATGAAGGTCTGAAAATTAACGCCAGTGAAAACCTTGCTTTAGAGGCACATTTTAAGAAGAGAGAAACCAGTTCAGTCAGCAATGTACAGCAAAGGCAGGGAAACCAAGTGAGGTGATAGTAGTGATACATGTGCAGCATCAGCATAGTGCCCAAGTACGAGAGGGCACGACGGTGTGGCTGCAAATGGGGTACAGGGGGCTGAAGGCGTGATATGCAGTGGGGCAGCTGGGGCACAGGGTGGACTAGGCAGATGCCTAGGTGGCAGATAAGAATGCAGAAAATGAAAATCAGCAAGATAGCAACTGACCAAGGTCAAACATGCCCACGAGTGTGTGTCCCCCAGTGTCCCAGGGGACAGTACCCAGCAAGTACCCAAAAGGGTACATAACATTGGCAGGAGGTGCCAGGGGAAGTGTGGATGTCTATGTAGGTACCCCTAACCCATATCACGCACCATAGGTAGCTGCCTACTGGCACACTGGATGGCCTGGGACTGCGCACCACCAGCACCACCGGCATAAGGGCATGTCAGCATGGTGGTGGAGGGGTGCTGCTGGTGCAGGGGGCAGTAGCACCTGCCCACAGCACACCAAGGCCAAGCCCTGTTCAGGTGGGTGGCGTGCAGTGCAATAGACAAGGGCTGTCTGATGAAAAGTAATGGTATCCCCAGGTAATGACCTGCCTCTTTGGGAACATTTTGGTGCAGTACACACAGCCAGTGTGTTCAGGGGCAGAAGGTCACAAGTTCAAGTCCCAACTGTGGCTCCCACAGATCATGTCCCTATTTTTTACCCTACAGTGCACATACACGATAAACATGTGCAGTCCCTAGAGCAGAGGTTCCAAACTGCACTCCTGGAGGGCCAAACACCATTCAGGAGTTCATGCTGTCCCTAATAAATATGCATGAGATGCATTGTTATGCAGTGCACCCATTGAATGCAAATGTATCTCATGCATATTCATTAGGGACAGCCTGAAAACCTGAATGGTGTTTGGCCCTCCGGGACCAGAGTTGGAAACCACTGCCCTAGAGTATCGGCCAACAGGGGCACAAACACCCACACCCACAGGCTCCACTATCCAAAGCTTCATGGAGAGTCAGGTTGTTGGGCCCTGCGCAGAGCAGCAGCTACCAATACTAGCACCTGCATACCTTAGCAATGCCTGAACTGTGCCCAGGATTGTGTGGCGGCCAGGGCTGCCAACCATCGCTATCTTTGCACAATGCTGAAATAGGTGTGGGAGTGTGTGTATGTCTATCCAGTGTTTTGTGGCTGCCTACACCTTACTGAGCCCCCAACGCTTGCACTGTTTCCAGTGTTAGCCTGCCAATGTGCATAATGAGGAGCAAGGTAATGTGGGTATGGCCTTGACATGGCGGTCTTGGCAGGATGCATCTGCACAGTGCATAGGGTAATGGCTGGGACATTGTAGTGCCTGACCACCACCTGCATGGACAGGGTGGCCACAGCCATGTCATGCTGGGAAGTCACTCTCACCCTGACTGAGCAGTGACCATGGCATGGCTAGGTTCCCCCATAGTGCCCCCCCCCCCGTCCCGTGATATTTATGAGTTCTCTTTTTTGGGGCCCAACCACTGGCATACTTGCTTGATGTGTGTGCTTGCATCCCACTTTTGGGGGGCACACAGTTTGTCCAGGAGCATGCACTATGTACTAGCTAGCAGACTGTCTGTAGTTAACATGTACATGGCTGGAGCACCTTGTAGGGTACAGTGGGAGGGGACTGACTTTGCTCTCTGCTGGCGAATGTCAGATTTGTGGTTTGGAGTAGATGAGCTTTTCCAGGCCTACTGCCTGTCTGCCAGTGCCCTATGAAATACATACAGATCTGCATTGACTGCCCTTTAGGGTGCCTATTCCCCAGCAGGACTGGGGTGGTGGTCCCCTCTCCTGCCTCCGATGTAGAGTATGGATCTGTTAGTGGGAGATCCTGTCCTCCACCCTGACCCAGAGAGGGTGGGTTGGGTGGTGCTACATAATACACTTTTGGGTCCACACAAAACCCTTCTCCTATAGCATGTGACCATGGTTACCACACAGGCTATGCACTATTCTGGGGGCATGATAGTCCACAAAGGCTAGACTTGACTGGGAACTACAGATGGACACAGGTGTATTATAAGTGTGTCCACAGGGGCTACCTATCACACACTGGCACTGATGGGGACCTGCAGCATAGCCTATCTCAGGCAAGCCAGGTGCTGTGGACCTGGTGCTGGGCGCCCCACCTCACCCTCAGGGTGCGCACAGGAACCGCACAATGTCACGGTCTGTAGCTACTCTGTGCCAGTAGCACACACGGTCAGTTCCCCCTACCAGGCCGAGGTGCTGTGGAGGCACATACCCCATCTTGTGATCAGATGAAGACTGCTGATCTGCATGTGCAGTGCATCATGGGTACGGGTGAGTAACCACAGCAGACAGTTTGTGCAGTGACCTGCAGTCTTTCTGTAGCCAGCCAGTGCTGTGCTAGAAACTATAGAGCTGTAGCCCACTGGCTACTACAATGACCATGGAGGTAGAGGTCATGGGTTCAATCCCACAGTGGTGTTCTTTATTAAGGCTCTCTGAGGGGTTTCCTGTTAATTTACATCAGTGCTGCCAGAAAACCCACTCTCACAGTGCAGTAACCTTAAGGTGCCTCATAAGGCACCCTAAAGAGGCCCCTTTAAAGCGCCCTATAGAGCACATTATAAGGTGCCTTGGCAGACAGGGCACTTAATAATGTGCCCTATAGGGCGCCTTATGAGGCACCTTAGGTTATGGCACTGTGAGGGTGTTTTTGCTGGCAGCACTGATTCAAATTAAAAGGAAATCCCTCAGACATCCTTATTAAATAACACCACCATGGGATTGAACTCATGACCTCTGCCTCCACAGTCATCATCATAACCAGTGGGCTACATATTTATAGCTACCAGTACAGCGCTGGCATGGACTTAAGGTTACCGCACATTAATGATCCAAGGCGCCCTCTATCGCGCAATACAGATTCTTGCTACCTTGCCACCTGAACGCCCACTACCTTGTATGGCATTCTTCACATTAACGCTGCAACTAGCGCCAGTAACATTAAGGGGTATATTTACTAAACTGCAGTAATGTCACCCGCGTTAGGTTCCGCGGTAAAGGTACAGATGCCCATATAAAGGTGTGGGTGGTGCATCATTACAGCAAGCTGTATCAGCTAACGCACGTTACAAGGTGCCTTGGACCAATGAGCATTACAAGGCGCCTTATAAGGCACCTTACAAGGCATCTTACAAGGATCTTAATATGTATACTTTAGAGGAAAAGCAGGATAGAGGTACATAAGAACATGTCTTATGTTCTTATGTACCTCTATCCTGCTTTTCCTCTAAAGTATACATATTAAGATCCTTAAGTCTGTCCTTATATGCTTTATAACGAAGACCACTAAACATTTTAGTAGCCACCCTTTGTACCGACTCCAACCTGTTTAAATCCTTTTGAAGGTGCGGTCTCCAGAATTGCACACTAATCTCCAAATGAGATTGCACCAAAGACTTATACAGAGGCACTATCACCTCCTTTCTTCTGCTGCCATTCCTCTCCCTATGCACCAAAGCATCCTTCTAGCTTTTACTGTCACCTTTTCCACCTGTTTATCCACTTAAAATCATCAGACACAATCACACCAAGGTCCTGCTCTTCTTTTGTGGACAGAAGTACTTCAACCCCTATGCTATATCGCTCCCTTGGATTGCTGCAGCCCAAATGAAGACCAAGAACCAGTCAAAAAACGTGGCAAGGAGTTCTAAAATTGCCTTTATTGTTCCACGGATCAAGTGTGCCAAACCCGACACAGGTTGTGTTTCGTTCACCACTTCCTCAGGGGTCAAGGGCTCACTAAAAAAACATCCATATACACATTAAATGAAACCACACCAAATAAAACAATTGTACTAATACAATAAACATAAAAAAGTTAATAAAATACAATTCATCATACATGAATAAAACGATAAATACATAAATAGATATAATGTGATAAACCATTGATAAAATAACTATATTTTGTCACAGGGTAGACCCAACAGAGCCTATACAGATGGAGATCAGCATGGAAGATCAGGAAGAATCTGACAGCATAAACAAAAACCTGTCAGGCAGTTGCTATAAGCAACTAGGACACACGTGGTCAAGGGCTAAGAAGACACACCCAGGTAACAGGGGAATGGAAATTTCATTACCTGATGCGGATCAGCTGGGAGGAGGTGGAGCCCAGAGACACGTACATAAGGCATGCTCACAAACAGTTAGGGGAAGAAAGGGAAAGAAGGAAAAAGAGAGAGAGAGACGGGTAATCAGTCTCATACCCAGAACCAAGACCGGTGGCAGAGAGAGAATGAACAATTGTGTCAGCGTGAAAACCAACAGGAGAGTCTGAGTGAGTCCCAGGACCTGTTTGATACGTATGGAAGTCAGCAGCTGGACGCTGAATGTGTGAATGAAAGTCACGAGAGATGTGGGAAGACTCTTACAGAAGGTAACAGAGCAGTAAATACAGAGAGAGGCTGTTTCCTACCTGAATGGGTAAAACCCAGAGTTATTAGGAAAAGCCAACCAGGAACAAGTTTAAAGGAAGCAGAGGGTAACTTCTTTCCTTGCGCTAGCAGCAACAGGAGAAAGGAAGGTTTCTTACCTACAGGAGCTTGTAACCCTGCTAGCAATCTTAAATACCAAGCTTTTAACAAAGTGCCGTCTCGAGCAGTGCAATCACACACAGCTGTGCAAAGGGAGCTAATCCCTACCAGGCTCAAAGCCTATCACGAACATTCTAATAGCAGAGCCAGTGAATGTTTTCAGTTTCCCTTTAACCACCAGCAGGGAAAGAGCTTCTATAAGCCATTCACAGAGGCATACGGTAACCCCCAGCAGGGCATTTGCTCAGAGAAGAGAGGGGATTTCCTGTTAGACGGGGCAAGCCAACTTCACTCTAGTGAACCAGCTGATCAAACTAACGTATGTACAAATGGTTATGAACAGATGCAGTGTGATACTTCTGATATACAAGTGAGTCCAGAAGATATGGATTGTTCTTTATCAACTGCTGACCACATGTTCTCTCTAAGATAAAGTAATGAGCTTAACCAGAAGTTAAAGCAACAATATATTTGCTGATAAAGGTTTCTCAGTTAAGCAGTAAAACTAGGCTGTAGTAAAGTAGCAAAAGGAAAGTCTGTTTGCTAACAGAAGGACTATTTAAATACCTTTCTTTTGCTAGATTTAAAGGCTGAAGTAAAGCTGTTTCTGTTCTACTCTATTCTTTTGTTATATGCCCGGAGAGGCTTTGTTATTTGTGTTGTCAAGTTGAGAAAAACCTCGTGGATGGGGAAATAAAGCCCTTGTTTGAAACCTTAACTGTGTGCACAACTAATTCTTACCAGAGAAGGCACAAACTACAACTCCCAGAGGGCCAGGCAGGGCTGTCTGCATCTTCATACAGAGCCAGGAGAGGAATCATCATGTGATACCTGACCCCACCAGTAGGGCCCGCTGAGGGTGTGACAAGAAAATGGCGTAGTATTGAGGACTTTTTTCTTCTGGCAACATAATTTTTCCTGGGAAGAGGAGAAATAATAAAAGGACATTGCTCGAAAGAAAAATATTGGTATTACAGAACACCGTCTGGAGGAATATTCGCTGGCAGGGCGGCCAGAGGACCGAATAAAAAAACAAATCAAAAACCTTTTCTCACACGCTGAAGTCTGTCAGGAGACTGAGGTAATAGTAACCTGGGTGGACGGGTACAGGATACTCAGTGAGAAAAGGGGGTGCTCTAAAGTTTAGATAAGGTTCTGTGTGGAAAGTACCGCACTTGGTGGGTCTTTTCTTTTCTTTCTTTATAGGAGCAGAGTCCGGAGAAGAGGATGGAGCCACGGGATATGATGGCGTGGATAAGCGAACAATGGGACAAACAGGCAAGAATGGTGCAGCATCTACAGGGAAAGTACATGGTGGCCATGAAGGAGCAACAACGACCGTTGTTGGAGGCCGTGGACGCTCTGATGAAAAAGCCCCATGGAGAAGGAGCAACGCATGCTTTGTGGATACCGCAAGTAGAGCTGAACACTGGCCTTGCTTTATCGTTGGGACATTTAAAACAGGAGGACAATCCTGATGACTTTATCGAGGCATTCGAGAGAATAGCTGAGAACCTTAAGTGGCCTTCAGAGCAATGGGCAATGCGGTTTGCAATGACCCTAAGTGGTGAAGCTCTGTCCGCATTTAAGGCCATGCCCGCTAGCCTTGCCAATGATTACTTAGAGATTAAGAAGGCGGTAAAAGACCGGCTTGGTCTTACACCAAGACATTATAGGCGTTTGTTTAGGGAGACACAAATGCATGCGAATGAAACACCAAAAGCATTATGTCAAAGGCTTAAAGGTCTGGCATATAAATGGTTAAACCCGGAGGGAAAATCGCTGGAATCAATTCTAGATGAGGTTGTTCTAGAACAATTTTTGTTAGCAGTACCCCCAGAAATGAAAACATTTCTCACTTTACAGAATTGCTCTAATACCGAAGAGGCAGCTAAGATGGCAGAAGTATTTAAGGAAGCCAAAAAAGCTGATACCTCTAGGATAAGCCTCTTAAAAGTAGCAGGTATGGAAGAGTCTGTTGAGTGGAGAAAGTGTGAAAGGGTCAAGGCACATAATTATAATTTGGCTACAGATGTTCCGTCCATAAACATTAGGAAATGTTATAAATGTGGAAAGCCGGGACACATCCGAAAGGATTGTAAGGTTAGAACAGTCCTTATAACAGGGACAGGAGAGCCAATACCCGAGGGCTTCATTCAAATGGTCCAGGTAGAGGGATTACAGGTCCTAGCGCTACTGGATTCAGGGGCCGATCAGAGTATGGTTTCGCGAGACTTCTGGGAAACCATAGAGAAACATCGGTCGTCCCCCTCGAATCCAGTAGAAGGCCAAGTACGCATACGATGCGTGCATGGAGAAGCTTCCCACTATCCACTATACGAGGTGGGCATACAGGCTTTAGGGGTTGTCCGTCAAATATTGGTCGCTGTGGTACCCAAACTACCTTATGCGGTTGTCCTTGGACGGGACTGGATTCCTTTCTGCCAGGAAATGGAGAAGGGTCTTCAAGATATATTAGTCTCCGCCCCCACACAATGCCCAGCGGTAGCTGATGAAGTAAAGGTAGAAGCTATAGCAGCCACTATCCCCAGTCCGCTATTTGGGAGACCGCATAAAAAGGGACCCCAGGCCCAGAAGCCACAACCATCTGGGAAACAGAAGTTTACCTTACAATTTTGTAAAAATACTGACCAGGCTAAGGGTCCAAAAAGAGCCTCCGCGGTAGCAGCGGAATATGACCTTTTTAGTGTGGAGAACGCCGTGGTTGTAAAAGGAGGAAAAGCATTGATAGACACAGGCATCCAGGTTAAAATCCCGGATGGATGCTATGGACGTATAGCACCGAGGTCGGGTCTAGCAGTAAAGTACTCGATAGATGTTGGTGCCGGGGTTATCGACCCCGATTATCGAGGTCCAGTGAAAGTCCTGTTATTTAATTTCGGGGACAAAGACTTCAGAGTACGTACAGGTGATCGAATTGCACAGTTAATCTGTGAGCGCATAGGGTTTCCCATTGTTGAGGAAGTACCTTCATTACCACCCACTGAAAGGGGAAAGAGCGGATTTGGCTCTACGGGGGCAAGAGAGGTAAAGAACTTAACGGTCCTTGGTGAGGAAAGGACTGAAGAGGATCTGGGGCCCCAGATAGAAGATTGGGTAAAGCAACCCTCCCCTAGGATAGGTTCTGAGTTGACCCCTCAACAACAAAAAGAGTTAATGCAACTATTAGTAAAATTTTTCTGACGTATTAACTACTCTACCGGGCGAGACCCATCTCGTAGCGCACGAAATAATCACAGTACCGGGACGAGTCGTACGACAACGTCCATATAGGATGCCCGAATCCAGAAAACAGGAAGTTATTGCCCAGGTAATGGAAATGCTGGCCACAGGTATAATAGAGGAGTCCCGGAGCCCGTGGTCCAGCCCTATAGTGCTGGTGCCAAAGCCCAACGGAACCTTAAGGTTTTGCATTGACTTTCGCCAGGTCAACGACATCTCGCAATTCGATGCTTATCCTATGCCCCGCATAGATGACCTTCTGGACCGTTTGGGGCGAGTGAAATATCTAACCACCTTAGATTTAAGCAAAGGCTACTGGCAGATCCCTTTAACCCGGGATTCAAAGCCCAAAACGGCCTTTTCTACGCCAATTGGGTTATACCAATTTCGGCGGATGCCGTTTGGTTTGCATGGGGCAGCGGCTACATGCCAGCGTCTTGTAGACCAGGTTTTGAGGCCCCACCATGAATACGCTCTTGCGTACATGGATGATGTCGTAATATATAGCACAACCTGGCCACAACACCTTACTAGGGTGGAAGCAGTGCTTAGAGCACTAAGGAGGGCGGGTCTCACACTCAATCCCGAAAAATGTTTGTTTGCCACGGAGGAGGCCAAATATCTAGGCCATATGATAGGAAGGGGCCTGGTTAAAACCCTTGGCGAGCAAGATAGAAAGTGTTAAAGAGTTCCCCAGGCCCGCAACGAAAAAGCAAGTACGAAGCTTCTTGGGATTGCTCGGCTACTATCGCCGATTCATACCACGCTTCGCAGAAGAAAGCATTCTCTTCACAGAGATGTTGAAGAAAAATGCACCGAACCATGTCCGGTGGACCCCGGAAGCAGAGATAGCATTCCTGACCCTCAAGGAAAAGCTATGTAGTGCCCCAGTATTACGAGGCATAGATTTTAACCTACCGTTTATAGTGCAAACCGATGCGTCGGATACAGGGTTGGGGGCAGTGATGTCCCAGGTATTCGAGGGTAGGGAGCATCCTGTAGCCTACTTAAGTAGGAAACTCTCTCCGGCGGAAAGAAACTATGCCACTATAGAAAGAGAGTGTTTAGCCATAAAGTGGGCCATTGAAGCTCTTCGCTTTTATCTCACAGGGAGGAAGTTCCTACTAATAACTGATCATGCTCCATTAAAATGGCTTCACCAAATGAAGAATAATAACACACGATTAACCAGGTGGCACCTAGCGCTCCAATCTTTTAATTTCGTGGTTCAGCACCGAGCAGGGAGAATGCACGGGAACACAGATGTGCTTTCCCGAATTACGTGCTGTCCGCCAAAAATTGCGGCAGCCCGTAATATTTTAAGGGGGGGAATGTGTCACAGGGTAGACCCAACAGAGCCTATACAGATGGAGATCAGCATGGAAGATCAGGGAGAATCTGACAGCATAAACAAAAACCTGTCAGGCAGTTGCTATAAGCAACTAGGACACACATGGTCAAGGGATAAGAAGACACACCCAGGTAGCAGGGGAATGGAAATTTCATTACCTGATGCAGATCAGCTGGGAGGAGGTGGAGCCCAGAGACACGTACATAAGGCATGCTCACAAACAGTTAGGGGAAGAAAGGGAAAGAAGGAAAAAGAGAGAGAGACGGGTAATCAGTCTCATACCCAGAACCAAGACCGGTGGCAGAGAGAGAATGAACAATTGTGTCAGCGTGAAAACCAACAGGAGAGTCTGAGTGAGTCCCAGGACCTGTTTGATACGTATGGAAGTCAGCAGCTGGACGCTGAATGTGTGAATGAAAGTCACGAGAGATGTGGGAAGACTCTTACAGAAGGTAACAGAGCAGTAAATACAGAGAGAGGCTGTTTCCTACCTGAATGGGTAAAACCCAGAGTTATTAGGAAAAGCCAACCAGGAACAAGTTTAAAGGAAGCAGAGGGTAACTTCTTTCCTTGCGCTAGCAGCAACAGGAGAAAGGAAGGTTTCTTACCTACAGGAGCTTGTAACCCTGCTAGCAATCTTAAATACCAAGCTTTTAACAAAGTGCCGTCTCGAGCAGTGCAATCACACACAGCTGTGCAAAGGGAGCTAAGCCCTACCAGGCTCAAAGCCTATCACGAACATTCTAATAGCAGAGCCAGTGAATGTTTTCAGTTTCCCTTTAACCACCAGCAGGGAAAGAGCTTCTATAAGCCATTCACAGAGGCATACGGTAACCCCCAGCAGGGCATTTGCTCAGAGAAGAGAGGGGATTTCCTGTTAGATGGGGCAAGCCAACTTCACTCTAGTGAACCAGCTGATCAAACTAACGTATGTACAAATGGTTATGAACAGATGCAGTGTGATACTTCTGATATACAAGTGAGTCCAGAAGATATGGATTGTTCTTTATCAACTGCTGACCACATGTTCTCTCTAAGATAAAGTAATGAGTTTAACCAGAAGTTAAAGCAACAATATATTTGCTGATAAAGGTTTCTCAGTTAAGCAGTAAAACTAGGCTGTAGTAAAGCAGCAAAAGGAAAGTCTGTTTGCTAACAGAAGGACTATTTAAATACCTTTCTTTTGCTAGATTTAAAGGCTGAAGTAAAGCTATTTCTGTTCTACTCTATTCTTTTGTTATATGCCCGGAGAGGCTTTGTTATTTGTGTTGCCAAGTTGAGAAAAACCTCGTGGATGGGGAAATAAAGCCCTTGTTTGAAAACTTAACTGTGTGCACAACTAATTCTTACCAGAGAAGGCACAAACTACAACTCCCAGAGGGCCAGGCAGGGCTGTCTGCATCTTCATACAGAGCCAGGAGAGGAATCATCGTGTGATACCTGACCCCACCAGTAGGGTCCGCTGAGGGTGTGACAATTTACAATAAATAATGAATAAATAACATATAACAATATCAACTGCATCAATATAAAAACAAAAACCAAAAAGGCATGCACTGTAAAAACAATACATATACTATAAAAGCAAAAATCAAACAGGAGAAAAAGGAGAGAGAGGAGGACCAGAAGGAGATGCCATAGACAATGTCCATTGTGTAAAAGTTAAAAGACTGCTTCATAAACTGTCAATGGACCAACATTCCCAACTAACCATTGGCATAATCCATTGACAGTTTGTTTCCTCCTCCCTCCCCCCCCCCCTCCTTTTGGGATACGTTTTGTGTGTTCACACATTCAATATTTCAAGTGGTTATCTTTTGGTTTTTTGTTCATTTTATTTATTTACTTATTCATGCATAGATTAACCTACATCGTGTATGTGAGGCAGGTTGTTTCCATGGTCCTGCCAATCAAAGAGAGTTGCGTTTTATATTGGCTGGTTACAGTGGTAGGTTTTTTATGAATGTATTATATTTGTATAGCACATTTTTAAGATGTTCTTTTAGAGTGATTTATAAGTTTCTCGCTTATTCACTCCTATTCCCTTCATCTCCCCCCATTTTTCTTTTGGTTTCCTTTGTGAAATTATTTATGAAGCAGTCTTTTAACTTTTACACAATGGACATTGTCTATGGCATGTCCTTCTGGTCCTCCTCTCTCTCCTTTTTCTCCTGTTTGATTTTTGCTTTTATAGTATATGTATTGTTTTTACAGTGCATGCCTTTTTGTTTTTTGTTTTTATATTGATGCAGTTGATATTGTTATATGTTATTTATTCATTATTTATTGTAAATATAGTTATTTTATCAATGGTTTATCACATTATATCTATTTATGTATTTATCGTTTTATTCATGTATGATGAATTGTATTTTATTAACTTTTTTATGTTTATTGTATTAGTACAATTGTTTTATTTGGTGTGGTTTCATTTAATGTGTATATGGATGTTTTTTTAGTGAGCCCTTGACCCCTGAGGAAGTGGTGAACGAAACACGGCCTGTGTCGGGTTTGGCACACTTGATCCATGGAACAATAAAGGCAATTTTAGAACTCCCTGCCATGTTTTTTGACTGGTTCTTGGCTGCCCACGTGGCAGCTTGCTGTTTCTTGGTGGGCCCAAATGAAGACCATGCATTTTTTAACATTAAATCTCAGCTTCCAAATTCTAGACCATTCTTCAAGCTTAGCTAGATCCCTCCCCATGTTATTTACACCATCCTGGGTGTCTACTTTATTGCAAATTTTGGAATCATCCACAAAGAAGCAAACCTTACCCGAAAGCCCTTCCGCAATATCATTAACAAATATGTTAAAAAGAATCGGACCAAGGACAGATCCCTGGGGCACACCACTGGTAACCTCCTTCTCCTCAGAGTGAGCTCCATTTACCTGTACCCTTTGTCACCTCCCACTCAACTAATTTCTATCCCAAGCAGTAACTTTAGGGTCCATCCCTAGGTTGCCCAGTTTGTTTATACAATGTCTTGCAAAAGTATTCGTCCCCCTGGTTTTGTCCTGTTTTGTCACATTACATAAAACCCAGAATGAAAATGGAGGTTCATTTGGATGTTAAGTAAAGGCCCTAGCAATAAAGTCCAAATTGGTGAAGTGAAATGACAATAAAATGCCTTGTATATACAAAAAACAAGTAAAAACGGAAAAGTTGTGAGTGCCTATTTATTCATCCCTTTTGCTATGAAACCCCTAAATAAGATCTGGTCCAACCAGTTAACCTCAGAAGTCATATAATTAGTGATAAGGGTCCACCTATGTGTAATCAGTATCACATGATGAGTCACATGATGCCTGCATAAATATACCTGTTCTGAAAGGCCCCTGACTCTGCAGCACCACTAAGCAAGCAACATGAAGACCAATGAGCACTCCAAACAGGTCAGAGACAAAGTTGTGTTACAGATCAGGGTTGCATTTTAAAAAAATATCCCAAATTCTGAATATCTCACAGAGCACCATTAAATCCATTATAATGAAATAGAAAGAATTTGGCACCACTACAAAACTGACAAGAGAAGGCTGTCCACCAAAACTCACAGACCGGACAAGAAGGGCATTAATCAGAGATGCTACAAAGACACCAAGGATAACACTGAAGGAACTGCAAAGATCCACAGCAGAGATGGGAATATCTGTCCATAGGACCACTTTAAGTCATACACTCCACAGAGGGGGGCTTTATGGAAGAGTGGCCAGAAAAAAGCAATTGCTTAAAGAAAGAAATAAGAAAACACATTTGGAGTTTGCACAACAGTATGTGGTGGACCCTCCAAACACATGGAAGAAGGTTCTCTGGTCAGATGAGATGAAAATTGAACTTTTTGGCCATCATGGGAAACTCCATGTGTGAGTTCCCATCATCCCAAGAACACCATTCCCACAGTGAAACATGGTGGTGGCAGCATCATGCTGTGGGGATGTTTTTCATTGGCAGGGACAAGAAAACTGATCAGGATTGAAGGAATGATGGATGGCACTAAATACAGGGCAATTCTTGAGGAAAACCTGTTTCAGTCTGTCAGAGATTTGAGACTTGGACAAAGGTATATCTTCCAACAGGACAATGACCCTAAACATACTGCTAAAGTTGGTTTAAAGGGAAACATTTAAATGTCTTGGAATGGCCTAGTCAAAGTCCAGACCTCTATCCAATTGAGAATCTGTGGCATTACTTGAAGATTGCTGTACACCAACGCAACCCATCTATCTTGAAGGAGTTGGAACAGTTTTGCTTTAAGGAAAGGATGAAAATCCCCATGGATAGATGTGCTAAACTAATAGAGACTTACCTCAAGAGACTTGCAGCAGTAATTGTAGCAGAAGGTGGCTCTACAGCATATTGACTTTGGGGGTGAATACATATTGTGATGAAGCAGACGCCAGTAAACCCATGGAGGTAGAAGAAAACACTGATCTCTTTAAAGGAAATGATACACATAAAGTGCAGTTAGTGAGAAGTGCAGCTAGAGGGAGCATGCACGGAGATTCAGAAGGTAGGCTGACACGCCCAGGTTGGGATGATGCAAGAACTAATTCAAAGCATAATCAGATACACCTGGTCAGAGGGACAGAATCCTCACCTAAGAAACAGCTTTATAAGCAAAGCTTAGACAAGCCAGAAGGGTGAGGAGCAGCACGAGCCGCAGCCGCTGCTGATAGAGAAGAAAGAGAAAGGAGACGGCTCCAAAGAGAGGAGAAAAGGCAGTTGAACTTGCAGCCCTTACAGGAAAGGAACAAGTTCCAGGAGAGCCAGTTTCAGGCTGGGAAGCTCCAGAAGGAAGTCTTCAGGAAGGACAGAAGGAGAACCGGGAGAGTGCCTGGTAGGGAGAATACCAGAGACACAGACCCTAGAGTTTAGAGGTACCTTCATGCTTCTTCCCCTGTATGTGAGCCCCAAGGAGTTCAGAGGTGGGTGAACCAGACTCAGCCCAGGAGTCTAAGAGACACAGATCTGAACCAGGAAATGAGGCCGGGTCACAGAAAGGCCTGGAAGCCAGGGAGCCATAAGAGCAACCAAGGCAGCTGGAGAAAGGTTTGGGAACCTATAGAAAGAGTGCTTACCAAAAGTCCTGTTGCATATTTGCCAGACCGGGTACAGCCAGGCTGGAGAGCCTTAGAAAGAAGTTCTGAAGTAAAACCAGGAATATATGGGGAAAGCTCAGGGGCGACAGATATCTCAGCAGAACAAGAGGCTATGCAGATAGACCCTGCTGAACCTGACCCTTTGCTAACTGAATGCCCTATGGACTGTACGTTTTGTTGTACTGGGAGTTTAGAATCCTTGAGAGAAATATAGCATACAGGATATACTTTTGAAACACAGTTTTGTTTGACAAGCTGAAAGAAGAAGCATTGCTTTTGTTTATATAACCTGTTTTGTTTGAACCCTGCATAACTAACAAAGACTGTGAAGAATATCAAAGTTTTTGACCTATGTAAATACCTTATGTGAAAATCCTGAAAAAGGTGAAATCCTGTTGTCTTCGTTTGAACCGTTAGTGCATTAAGGGAATAAAACCTGTGATAAGGAAGCTTATCATAGTTCAGGAAGAAATAATACAAGAGTTGAATTGGCTCTGAATAAGCAACCTGTGCTGGCTGGTAAAAGCACTAAAACAGAGTGTTTACCTAAAAGACTACCAGACCCAGAATGCACTGGTTCACAGAAAGCCTCTAGGAGAGCTGAAGTAGGGAAAGGTGTGCCTAATCAGAGAAGCAATGATGTAATCCCTAATCACACATCTCCTAGGGCAGGGCCATAATTCAGAACACCTGTAGTGTGCTAGGGTGGAGCAGCCATCTAGGCACTTTAAAGCTAGAAGAAATTCTTCAGACAGACAGCAGGAGCAAGGTGAGCAAGAGGAAGGAAAGAAAAGACAGCAAGGACAGCAACGGGAGCTTGAGAAGGAGAGACTGATCGTGAAGAGAACAGCAACACGTCCAGAAGGTCTAAGAAAGGAGCCCAAGGCAGTACGTATGCTGGGAGAGATTCCTGGGGCAAGCATTCTTCTTTGGACTGTAAGAGGCCAGAGGCTTGGAGATATACAGCCAGGAACCCTCGGACAGCACCTGTAAGGGAGATGGCTGCATCTACAGAAAGAAGGAGCTCTAATACCTATTTAAGGAGGTATGGGAAAAGAGACCTAAAGTCCAGAGATTCTGACTGGAGAGCTGGGCACAGACGTTTTGCTACCTACTGGCCAAAATACCCAGAGAGGAAACCTAATGACAACGTGATCTCAGGTATGAACTCTGATCTGTTCCCTAGCTTTGCACAAGGAAGACAGCAGGGAAACAGTTTCTATCCTGGTAGAGATCAGTTAGAGAAATCCTCTGAGCCAGTGTTTAAAAGTGATCCTATGATATTTCAAGAGCAAGGGGAAGTATCAAATGAGGAAGTTGAATGTATGGATTATTCTCTTTCTAAGCTGCTGTTCTAAAGTAATCCTCAGATAAGGATCAAACACCAAAAGGAACTGTATTGTTTTTTTTAACTTCCCAGAAAAGTTTCTTTGAGAGAAAGCTTTGGGGAAAATTGGAGCCACGTGGAGAGTGGACCAGCAATGGTTTGCAGCTGGTTAAGCACCTGTGATTAGAGCAAGGCAGAAGTGCACGTGGGACTTTGAAAAAAAGCTTCTCTGTGTGAAAGGAAGAAATCTGTTTTTTTTGATAAAGAGAATTTTCCTTTTTGGTTTATTTTTCATGCTAGCACTACTAAGAAAGTTTATTAGCAGGGGCTAGAAGAAAGACCTTTTCTGTTCCATCAAGGTCTTTACTAAGTTGTTGCATAAGTAATTCAGTTGCCTTATTTGTTTTGTTTCCTGAATAAAACTTCTGGAGAAATTATCCTGTTGATGTTACCAAGCATATCTGTGCGAGGGAATAACACCCCATAAATAAAATCTGTTTTCTGCTTTACACTCGAGCAACTACAATTCTTTATTCTTGTTAAACGGCTAGTTTTTGTGTGAAGGAACTACAAGACCCGCAATCTTTGCAAGTCAAGTAAATTCATGTCCTTGCCAAGATTGTGGAACTTTCACAACAAGCACCCCCGTTTACAGTGGCGTAGTCTTTCGGATTGCTTTTACACAAAGGATTTCCAGGATTTATAAGGATTACAACTGAAAATTGAAAAAAAAAAGTTCAAGTCAAAAGCTGGAGAGTGGATTTTTCCCTTAACAATGCCTTGGAGGAAAAAAAGAAGCTGTTCCAGGAGCTGTTCCAAGAAGGAAACGACCCTGTGTGAGCCTGATTCATCACTTGCATAAGGTAATAAGTACCTGGGCATGACTAGTGGTGGATAGGAGTAAGGCACAGGGGTAATTTGGAAAAAAATAGGAGGAAACACCTGTTTGTAGGGTGCTGCTCTGTGGGTTTTTTTTCTTTTGTTTCTTGCAGGGATATACAGAGATGGATACTAGGGAACTGGCCAGCTGGATGGCAGCTCAATTTTCCAAGCAACAAGAGGTCGCACAGCAGGCTCAGGACTCTGCAATCAAAGCCCTGAGGGAGCAGCAGAAGCCTGTGCTTGACCTTGTGGAAGCCTTAATTGCACTTCACACCCAAGGTGGTGCAAGACCAGCAGTTACACCTGGTATTCCACATGTGGACAATGTTGGACTCAGTCAGGGAATTGGGGCATTTAGTTTTGGGAAACTCACACCAGAAGATAATGTTGATGATTTCCTTGAATCTTTTAAGAGAGTGGCACAAGCATTAGCATGGCCAGAGACCCAGTGGGCAGTAAGGCTGGCAACCTCATTAACTGGGGAGGCGCTTGCCGCCTATAGGGCAATGCCAGCAGCTCAAGCTTTAAATTATAGAGATGTAAAATCTGCTATAAGAGATCGCCTAGGGTTGTCTGTTTCAGAATATAGGCAAATGTTTAGAGCTACTGCATTAAGAGTGGGTGAAACACCCAGGGCTCTGAGTCAGAGAATCAGAGGATTGGCTATAAAATGGTTGGAGCCTGAGGGAAAGACTGTGGAAATGTTATTGGACATTATTATGCTTGAACAATTCATGTCTGCTGTACCAAAAGATTTGCACACTTTCCTTATACAGCAAAATTGCCAGAACCAGGGAGAGGCAACCATGTTAGCAGAGCGGTTCTTGGAAGCCACGCAGGCTTGCCATAGAATGGGTGGCCCTCTGGAGGTTGGCGCTGAGGCAAGCTGTGCTGTATCAGAAAAGAAAATGGTTAAAAATGTTGTTTCTGAGAATAATAGTACTGTACCTACCCAGATTATAAAGTGGAGTAAGAAGAAATGTTACAAATGTGGAAAATGGGGACATTTGGAAAAGGAATGCCAGATTTACACTAGCTTGATAGGTGTTGATTTAAAACAGCCTAAAGAAGGGTTCTTTTTGGTGGTTGATGTGCAGGGAATTACCACGAATGCTCTGTTAGACTCTGGGGCAGACCAGAGTATGCTATCAAAGAGGCTTTGGAAGCGGATAGAGGCCCAAGAAGGATTTGAGCCTAGAACCCCTGAAAGAAAGGTTTACATTAGATGCATTCATGGTGCTGCAACATCATATCCCACGTACAGGCTAATGATTAAGGGCTTGGGGGTACAAGAGGAAATTCCTTTAGCAGTGGTACCTAGGCTTCCATTTGATTTGGTTCTAGGAAAAGACTGGCCAAAATTTAAGCAGGGGCTGGTGAAAGGACTAGGGAAAAAGGAGGGAGATGGAATAATGGTAATAGCTCCCAGGCCTTTGTTTGAAAGTCCTCAGACCCAAGTTAAAAAGATGGATAAACTTTCAGAAGACAAAACTACCAAGAACCATATTTTCACCTTGAAATACCGTAGGGTCACAGAGAAGGCCCAAGCTCCTAAGCGGGCAACCCCTCAAGCTGCTGGGTTTGACCTTTGCAGTGTGGAAGATGTGACTATACCTGGCCAAGGGAAAGCCCTGGTTGACACTGGTCTCCAAGTTGAAATACCCATTGGGTGCTATGGGCGAGTAGCCCCGAGATCAGGATTAGCCCTGAAGTATTTCATTGACGTGGGAGCTGGAGTGATCGATCCTGATTACAGGGGCAATGTTAAAGTTCTGTTATTTAATTTTTGGACAGAAGGATTACCATGTAAGGACGGGAGATCGAATCGCTCAATTGATATGTGAAAGACTGGGTTTTCCACCTGTGGAGGAAGTCACAACTTTGTCCAATTCTGAGTGTGGAACCAAGGGCTTTGGTTCAACTGAAGACAAAGGGGTAAAGAGCCCAGCTGCCACCTGTGACCGTGGAAGGGAGGTGCATGAAGAGGAGGATTTGGGACCTCAAGTATCTGACTGTAAGGAGAGCTCAGAACCCCAAATAGGTGAGGACCTGTCAGTAGTACAGCAAGAAGAACTAAGGAAATTACTAAAAGAATTCCCAGATGTTTTGACTCCTATACCTGGAGAGACACATTTGGTTGCACATGAGATTATAACTCCACCTGGGAAGTTAATTAGACAAAGGCCATACCGCTTGCCTGAAGCAAAGAGACAGGAAGTAGTGGCACAAGTTCAGGAAATGTTAGACATGGGGGTAATAGAGGAGTCGAAGACTCCCTGGAATAGCCCCATAGTCTTGGTGCCAAAGCCTGATGGCTCTTTAAGATTCTGTTTAGAAAAGGTACAGAGAAGAGCCACCAAAATGGTAAAGGGGATGGAAGGATACTCCTATGAAGAAAGGCTAAAAAGGTTAGGGCTCTTTAACCTGGAAAAGAGACGGCTGAGGGGAGATATGATAGAAGTCTATAAATTAATGAATGGAGTGGAACGGGTAAACGTAGATCGATTGTTTACCTTATCAGAATATAGAAAGACTAGGGGACATGCAATGAAGCTACAGGGTAAACTATTTAAGACTAATAAAAGAAAATATTTTTTCACTCAACGTGTAATCAAACTCTGGAATTTGTTACCGGAGGATGTAGTAAAGGCTGTTAGTGTAGCTGGGTTTAAAAAAGGTTTGGACAAGTTCCTGGAGGAAAGGTCCATAAACCATTATTAAGAAGTGACCGAAGATATCAATGCTTGACCCAGTACAAGCATTGTGGAACTTGTGTCTCTTGGGGAAACTGCTAGGTACATATGACCTAGATTGGCCACTGTTGGAAACAGAATACTGGGCTTGATGGACCTTGGTCTGACCCAGTATGGCATATCTTATGTTCTTATGTTTTGATTTCCGGCAGGTAAATGCAATATCAGTTTTTGATGCATATCCAATGCCAAGAATTGAAGAGCTATTGGACCAGTTTGGACAAGCCACCAAAATGGTAAAGGGGATGGAAGGATACTCCTATGAAGAAAGGCTAAAAAGGTTAGGGCTCTTTAACCTGGAAAAGAGACGGCTGAGGGGAGATATGATAGAAGTCTATAAATTAATGAACGGAGTGGAACGGTCACTTCTTCCCTCCTGCCCCCCTCCCCTCTCCTCTGCTCTTCCGTCGTTTGACTCTCCCCCCGCCCCCCCTCCTCTAACTCACCCTCTCTTTCTCATAAATGGTCCTCCTTCCAGCCTGTGTCCCTCTCAGATCTCTCCAGGGTCTATTCTTCGCTTCGGAAGACCACCTGCCCCTCCGATCCCATTCCTTCCCAGTGGCTTCTAGACCCATCTCTGGCCCTCTCTCCCTTTCTACTCTCCATCCTCAACTCTAGTCTATCCTCTGGTTCTTTCCCCACCATCTGGAAGCATGCCATCATCCGTCCCATTCTGAAAAAGGCCTCTCTTGACCCATCCTCCCTGGCAAATTGGCGCCCAATCTCAAATCTCACTTTTCTCTCCAAACTCCTTGAGAAACTGGTCTACACACAGCTCTCTTCCCACCTGGAGGCCACCCTGTCACTTCACCCCCGCCAGTCAGGTTTCCGTCCCAACCACAGCACTGAATCCATTCTGCTTTCTTTCCTTAATGAAGTCCACACCGCACATGACCACGGTTCTATTACTATCGCTGTTTCTCAGGATCTATCTGCTGCATTTGATCTTGTGGACCATCACCTCCTTCTGTCTCGATTACATGACATTGGCCTTTCTGGTTCTGTCCTTTCCTGGTTTCACTCATTTCTCTCCCACCGCTCCTTTTCTGTCTCCACAAGCTCCTCCTCCTCCCCTCCCACTGCCCTTCCCTGTGGTGTTCCTCAGGGCTCTGTTCTTGCCCCTCTTCTGTTTAACATCTTTCTGGCCCCCCTTGCTCTCCTCGTCCAGCAACATAGTATCTCCGCCCACTATTACGCCGATGATATCATTCTCCTTCACCATACAGACCCTTCTGCTCCAGATCTTGCCCCCCTCAACTCCTGCCTGTCCTCAGTCTCTGCCTGGTTTTCTTCCCACTTGCTGCATATAAACTCCTCTAAGTCTTTCGCTATTTGGTTTACTTCTGGTGCCCCGATCCCCCCCTTTGCCCCCATCCTGTCCAGTGCCCCCCTACCAGTAGTCTCATCCCTACGATACCTCGGAGTCACCCTAGATTCCGCTCTCTCCTCCTTTAAAGATCATATTTCCTCCGTTGTACAGCGCTCTTTCCTCACTCTGCGTCAACTCCGTGCCATCCGTCCCTTCATATCAGCTTCCTCCTTGTCTACCCTGCTACTGTCCCTGATTGTCTCCCGCTTAGACTACTGCAATGTAGTTCTAGCCGGCCTCCCCCAAACTCAACTGCGTAGATTACAACTTGTCCATCATGCCGCTGCACGCCTCCTTACCCATGCATCTCGTTTTGACCACATCACCCCCATTCTGATCCACTTACACTGGCTTCCCCTTCCTTACCGCATTCAGTTCAAAATTCTTATCTACGTACATAGGACTATCCATACCGGGGTTCCCCTCTATCTTGCCAGTCTCATACATCTACACTCATCATACCGTTCCCTCAGATCAGTTCACCTGAATCGCATGTCCCTCCCCTCCCCCTCACAGGCCCACCTCGAGTCCACCCGCTCCTCAGCCTTTTTCTTTCTGGGTCCGAGACTTTGGAATTCGCTCCCCGTCGCCCTCCGCCTGGAACCCTCATACAAGACTTTTAAATCCAGGCTGAAGACTCACCTTTTTTGCACCGCTTTCAGTCTCCTTCCCCCACCTGTCTCCCTTTCCCCCCCTCCACGATAGTACTGACTGTATGTTGTTGTTACCTGGCTTTGTTCCCCTTTTGATGTACTATCTACGGCCTTTTCTTTCTCCTCCTGTCCTGTTCTTTATATAATGGCGTTCTTTTCCTGTTTCTGCAGCTTGTATTTTTATTACTGTACACCGCTCTGATGCCACTGGTAAAGAGCGGTATATTAAATCCATAAATAAAGATAAAGATAAAAGCCCAATATTTAACCACCCTTGATATGACAAAAGGCTATTGGCAAATCCCTCTAACCAGGGAGTCGAAGCCAAAGACTGCTTTCAGCACCCCCGTTGGCCTTTTTCAATTCAAAAGGATGCCTTTCGGACTGCATGGAGCAGCGGCTACCTGCCAAAGGTTAGTGGACCAGGTACTTTGACCCCATCAAAATTATGTCTTTGCCTATATGGATGATGTCATAATCCATAGCAATACTTGGGCGGAGCATCTAAAGAGAATCAGAGCAGTCTTATGCTCCATGAAGCAAGTGGGAATCACTTTGAATCCAAAGAAGTGTGCCTTTGCTAAGAGAGAGGTAAAATACCTAGGCCACTTGGTGGGAAGAGGGAAAATTAAACCCCTAATGAGCAAGGTGGATAGTATCAGGAATTTTCCTACCCCAACCACGAAGAAACAGCTGAGGAGTTTCTTGGGGCTTATCGGTTACTACCGCAGATTTATACCACAGTTTGCAGAGGAAAGTGCAATATTTACTGATATGCTGCGGAAGAATTGCCCAAATCAACTGAAATGGACTCCCGAAGCTGAAAAAGCATTTTCAGTGCTGAAAGGGAAGTTGTGTACAGGACCAGTACTGAAAGGGGTGGATTTCAGAAAACCCTTCTTAGTTCAAACAGATGCCTCAGATGTAGGGCTGGGAGCTGTCTTATCCCAATGTCATGAAGGGGAGGAGCATCCTGTGATGTACCTGAGCAGGAAATTGTCACCGGCCGAACAGAAGTATTCAACAATAGAGAAGGAATGCTTAGCCATAAAATGGTCAGTGGAGGCATTAAGGTTTTATCTCACAGGGAGGAAGTTCCTACTGGTTACAGACCATGGCCCACTAAAGTGGTTACAACAGATGAAGAACCACAATGCCAGGTTGACATGCTGGTACATGGCCTTACAGGCATTTGATTTTCAAGTGGAACATCGTGCTGGAAAATTACACAAAAATGTGGATGCCCTTTTGTGTATTACAGACTGTAAAGAAGAGGTTTCACAATTGGCATCAGTCCGTAATAACTTAAGCAGGGGGGTATGTGATAAGGAAGCTTATCATAGTTCAGGAAGAAATAATACAAGAGGTGAATTGGCTCTGAATAAGCAACCTGTGCTGGCTGGTAAAAGCACTAAAACAGAGTGTTTACCTAAAAGACTACCAGACCCAGAATGCACTGGTTCACAGAAAGCCTCTAGGAGAGCTGAAGTAGGGAAACGTGTGCCTAATCAGAGAAGCAATGATGTAATCCCTAATCACACATCTCCTAGGGCAGGGCTTAATTCAGAACACCTGCAGTGTGCTAGGGTGGAGCAGCCATCTAGGCACTTTAAAGCTAGAAGACATTCTTCAGACAGACAGCAGGAGCAAGGTGAGCAAGAGGAAGGAGAGAAAAGACAGCAAGGACAGCAACGGGAGCTGGAGAAGGAGAGACTGATCGTGAACAGAAGGAAGAACAGCAAGACGTCCAGAAGGTCTAAGAAAGGAGCCCAAGGCAGTACGTATGCTGGGAGAGATTCCTGGGGCAAGCATTCTTCATTGGACTGGAAGAGGCTAGAGGCTTGGAGATATACAGCCAGGAACCCTCGGACAGCACCTGTAAGGGACACGGCTGCAACTACAGAAAGAAGGAGCTCTAATACCTATTTAAGGAGGTATGGGAAAAGAGACCTAAAGTCCAGAGATTCTGACTGGAGAGCTGGGCACAGACGTTTTGCTACCTACTGGCCAAAATACCCAGAGAGGAAACCTAATGACCACGTGATCTCAGGTATGAACTCTGATCTGTTCCCTAGCTTTGCACAAGGAAGACAGCAGGGAAACAGTTTCTATCCTGGTAGAGATCAGTTAGAGAAATCCTCTGAGCCAGTGTTTGAAAGTGATCCTATGATAATTCAAGAGCAAGGGGACGTATCAAATGAGGAACTTGAATGTATGGATTGTTCTCTTTCTAAGCTGCTGTTCTAAAGTAATCCTCAGATAAGGATCAAACACCAAAAGGAACTATATTTTTTTTTTAACTTCCCAGAAAAGTTTCTTTGAGAGAAAGCTGGAGCCACGTGGAGAGTGGACCAGCAATGGTTTGCAGCTGGTTAAGCACCTGTGATTAGAGCAAGGCACAAGTGCACGTGGGACTTTGAAAAAAAGCTTCTTCTCTGTATGAAAGGAAGAAAGCTGTTTTTTTTTATAAAGAGAATTTTCCTTTTGGGTTTATTTTTCATGCCAGCACTGCTAAGAAAGTTTATTAGCAGGGGCTAGAAGAAAGACCTTTTCTGTTCCATCAAGGTCTTTACTAAGTTGTTGCATAAGTAATTCAGCTGCCTTATTTGTTTTGTTTCCTGAATAATACTTCTGGAGAAATTATCCTGTTGTTACCAAGCATATCTGTGCGAGGGAATAACACCCCATAAATAAAATCTGTTTTCTGCTTTACACTCGAGCAACTACAATTCTTTATCCTTGTTAAACAGCTAGTTTTTGTGTGAAGGAACTACAAGACCCACAATCCTTTGCAGGTCAAGTAAATTCATATCCTTGCCAAGATTGTGGAACTTTCACAACAAGCACCCCCGTTTACAAACCCTATACTTTACCATTCACATGGCTTACACAACTATTCATTATGAAGAAAGGGACTACTAGTACCAGAAGGCTTCTGAGCTAACAAAAGTTTCTACCTTTAATACAACAATAATGTCCACCCTGACCTTTAAGCACGGGGCTAAAGGGATGGGGTTGTGACAATATGCACACTCCCGCTTTCAGGGTATTTTTTTGTCGTAATTATTGTTTGTTTCACAATAAAGGATATTTTGCACCTTCAAAGTCGTAGGCATGTTATGTATATCACATGGTGCTATCCTCCAAAACTCCATTTTAATTCCAGGTTGTAATGCGACAAAACAGGATAAACACAGAGGGGATGAATACTTTGGCAATGCACTGTAAGTCGCCTGTGTGGAACATTGTCAAAGGCTTTACTGAAATCTAAATACACCACATCTAGGGCTCTCCCTCGGTCCAACTCCCTGGTCATCCATTCACAGAAATCAATCAGATTTGTCTGACAACACCTGCCTCTGGTGAATCCATGCTGCCTCGTATCCGGTAATCCGTTAGACTCCAGAAACCTCACTATTTTCTCTTTCAGCAACGCTTCCAATAATTTACTCACCACCGAGGCTATACTAACCGGCCTGTAGTTTGCAACCACATCCTTACTTCCACTTTTGTGTAAAAGGACCAAATGTGCCTCTCTCCAGTCCTCTGACACCACTCCCGACTCCAACGAGGCATTGAAAAGGTCAGCCAGTGGAGCTACTAGAACGTCCCCAAGTTCCTTCAGTATTCTAGGGTGTATCCATCCAGTCTCATCGCTTTGTCTAATTTAATTTTAGCTATTTCCTCATGAACGCAGTCTTCTGAAAATTGTTCAAGATGCCCTTCACTTCTGCTCCTGTTTGAAGGTGTTTTCTGAGGTCCTGCTCCTCTGTAGAGCAGTAGTTAGCATTTGGATAGGATGTTGTCTTTGTCATGAAGCGGATTTGAGACTTGTGTCATAGAACCTAGTATAAGCTCTCATCTCAGGTCATGCAGTTTGAGTTGCTACCCTTGGATTGGTGTGGTATTGTTTCATGTTTCAGTTATTAATGTGTTGTAATTCTAGTGTGCATATTGTGAATGAAGCTGTAGTTAGTTATTTCCACAAGAAAACAGTGTTATCTATGACTGAGGAATGAAGAATCACAGCGAACGGTGGAACAATAAGAACTGGGCAGGAGAAAGAGATCCATGGGCTTACAACCAAGAGCTGGGTACAACTGGAATAAACACAGACGATTTCTAAAGGTAAAAAATAGACTTTAATACAGTAGTTGGTATGGAAGGGCAGGCTGGATAGAGCCTATGGTCTTTTTCTGCCATCATATTTCTATGTTTCTTATCATAAGCATTATGGCAGATTGTAAGTGAATTCATTTGTAAACACATTTGTAAATCCTTTACATACTTTTTGATACGTATAATTTGTTAATTTCTATTCAAATTGAATGATTTCTTATGCTATTGAATCATGCAACTTCATTAATGATGCTGGGATACTAAATGGTAGGAATATGTAGTGTAATGCAGCGAGGGCTGATGAAAGCCCAGAGGAGAAAAAAGAAGCTGTTTTTCAGAGGAAAAAAGATGTGCACAAGTTGCAATATTCGCAGGAACCAGCTAGAGGGAGCAGGAGTGCATTCAGAGAGACTGAAGGGCCACGCCCAGCTGGTCACGAGGAACTGACAACCAGCTCCCAATCCTCAAAGGCAGGAGTGCTTTATAAGAGGAGAGTGGAAGACTGGAGGGGGGAGAGGTTGAAGTGGAAGCCTGATTCCTCCGGAGCTAGAGGATCACCAGGAGTGAGAGGTGACTCACCAGGAGCTGAGGAAGGACCTAAGGAGGGACCAGCTCAAGCTAGAGAGAGAGCTGTTTGCCTGAAGAGGCAAAAGCACTGCCCTAATTGCGAGCAGAAGCCAAAGGAGAATCAGCTGGGGAAGCTAAGCCATGCTGAGCAGGAAAGCCAGGATCTGGGCTTATGCAGAAGCAGGCGCTTACCAGGAGCATGGGTTCAAAGGCTGCAAGGTAAACAAAACTTTCAAATAAAAGGATTTCATCAAGCTGCTGACTGTGAGAGGCAAGCAATTGAAGAAAGCCATTTACCTGCTTGTTGCTGCAATACAAGGTAAGATAAACATATGCCTATGAAGAAAGCTATAAATGTTAAAGACTATGGTAAAGCTGCTATAAAACCTCTAAGAAGAGAGAACACATTTAATCCTAATACAGCACGTGGCCGACGCCCTAGGCTAGGCCAAGGACATTGGCAAGTACTGCAAGAGATATACAAAACCCCTGGAGGTGTTTCCCAAGAAACTAGGGATACAGAGTCAGACATATCTGATTATGAGCCAATGCAAGTGGAACTGGCAGGAGAATTATCAGACCAGGAAATGGATTGTACTCTCTGTGTATCTGGTAGCATAGAGTCTTTGCCAGACTTGTGAGTTGCTTGAATTGCCAAACGAGCATTCTTTAATTGACTAAGCACTGCTATTCCTGTGAAGTTCAACAGTTTTGCTTTAAACCTGAGTTTTCTTTCTTACCTGAATTAAGGACATTTACATTGAGTTGTAACCCAACAATTGGAACCATTGTGTAAAGGGAATAAAAACCTTCTTTTTCCCACCACTCTGCTTTAATGGTTTCTTTAAAGATTGGAGCTAAAAACTACAAGGACCAAGTGCCTTTTGGCCCTTATAAGAACATAAGAACATAAGATATGCCATACTGGGTCAGACCAAGGTCCATCAAGCCCAGTATTCTGTTTCCAACAGTGGCCAATCTAGGTCATACGTACCTAGCAGTTTCCCCAAGGGACACAGGTTCCACAATGCTTGTATTGGTTCAAGCATTGATATCCTGGGTCCCTTCTTAATAATGGTTTATGGACCTTTCCAACAGGAACTTGTCCAAACCTTTTTTAAACCCAGCTACACTAACAGCCTTTACTACATCCTCCGGTAACAAATTCCAGAGTTTGATTACACGTTGAGTGAAAAAATATTTTCTTTTATTAGTCTTAAATAGTTTACCCTGTAGCTTCATTGCATGTCCCCTAGTCTTTCTATATTCTGATAAGGTAAACAATCGATCTACGTTTACCCGTTCCACTCCGTTCATTAATTTATAGACTTCTATCATATCTCCCCTCAGCCGTCTCTTTTCCAGGTTAAAGAGCCCCAACCTTTTAGCCTTTCTTCATAGGAGTAGCCTTCCATCCCCTTTACCATTTTGGTGGCTCTTCTCTGAACCTTTTCTAAAATTGCTATATCCTTTTTAAGATACGGCGACCAGAATTGCACACAATATTCAAGGTGCGGTCTCACCATGGAACGATAAAGAGGCATTATAATATCTTTTGTTTTATTTTCCATTCCTTTCCTTATCATACCTAGCATTCTATTTGCTCTCTTGGCCGCCGCTGCACACTGGGCCGAGGGTTTTAACATGGTATCCACAAGGACGCCTAAATCTTTTTCTTGGGTGGTGGTTCCTAATGTGGAACCTTGCATCGTGTAACCATAGTTTGGGTTGTTCTTCCCTAGGTGCATAACCTTGCACTTCTCCACATTAAATTTCATCTGCCATTTTGATGCCCAGTCTTCCAATTTATCAAGATCCTCTTGCAATTTTCCACAATCCTCCTGGGTTTTAACAACTTTAAATAGTTTTGTGTCATCAGCAAATTTGATAACCTCACTCGTTATTCCACTTTCCAGGTCATTTATGAATATGTCAAAAAAGCAGCGGACCCAGCACAGATCCCTGGGGTACACCACTATTCACCTTTCTCCATTGGGAAAATTGGCCATTTAGCCCTACTCTCTGCTTTCTATCTTTTAACCAGTTCCTGATCCACAGTAGTACACTGCCTCCTATCCCATGACTCTTTAGTTTTGCCAAAAGTCTCTCATGAGGGACCTTGTCAAAGGCTTTCTGAAAGTCCAGATACACAATATCAACCGACTCACCTTTGTCCACCTGTTTATTCACTCCTTCAAAAACATAACAGATTAGTAAGACAAGATCTTCCTTGTCTAAAGCCATGTTGGCTGTCTCCCATTAGGTCATGACTATCTATATGCTGAGTAATTTTATTCTTTATGATGGTTTCTACCATTTTTCCCGGTACTGATGTCAGGCTCACCGGTCTGTAGTTTCCCGGATCACCCCTCGAACCCTTTTTAAAAATTGGTGTTACATTGGCGATCCTCCAATCCTCAGGTATTAGAGATGATTTTAATGATAGTTCACAGATTACTGATAGCAGGTCTGCAATCTCAAATTTCAGTTCTTTCAACACCCTTGGATGTATACCATCCGGCCCAGGTGATTTGCTACTCTTCAGTTTATCTAATAGTTGTAGGACATCTTCCCGATGTATCGATATTTCCTTCAATTCTTCCACACCTTTAAATACCACTTCAGTCGTGGGTAACATCCCTACATCTTCCTCAGTAAAGACCGAAGCAAAGAATTCATTCAGTCTCTCCGCTATCGCCTTGTCGCCTCTTAGTGCTCCTTTAACCCCTTTATCATCTAATGGACCAACTGACTCTCTCACGGGTTTTTTGCTACGAATGTACTTGAAAAGGTCTTTATTTCGCGTTTTTGCTTCCGCAGCAAGCTTCTTCTCAAATTCTCTCTTTGCCTGCCTTATCAATGCCTTGCATTTGACTTGCCAGTGCTTGTGCTGTTTCCAGGTTTCATCATTTGGCTCTTTTTTCCATTTCTTGAAAGATGCTTTTTTGGCAACAACAGCCTCTCTGACCTCAGCTTTAAACCATGCTGGCAATTTTTTGGACTTCCTTCCACTTTTCTTAAAGCGTGGAATACAGCTGGTCTGGGCTTCCAAGATAGTATTTTTCAACAACACCCAAGCTTGATGTACGTCTTTAACCTTTGCAACTGCTCCTTTTAGTTTTTTCTTAACTGTTTTCCTCATTCTATCATAGTCTCCCTTTCGAAAGTTAAGGGGTAGTACTGTGGATTTCCTTACTATCCCTCCTCCACTAATTAAATCAAAGGCGATCATGCTATGATCACTATTGCCAAGTGGCCCCAACACCCTTATCTCTTGCACTACATCTGGTGTTCCACTAAGGACTAGGTCTAATATTGCTTCCCCTCTGGTCGGTTCATGAAC
This sequence comes from Ichthyophis bannanicus, assembly GCA_033557465.1. Lineage (NCBI taxonomy): Eukaryota > Metazoa > Chordata > Amphibia > Gymnophiona > Ichthyophiidae > Ichthyophis > Ichthyophis bannanicus. The sequence goes on from CM066032.1 coordinate 860,515,814, forward strand.
CAGCTGCTCCAAGAAGCAGTCATTTATTTCATCTAGGAACTTTATCTCCCTAGCATGTCCTGTTGTGACACTGACCCAGTCGATGCCGGGGTAATTGAAATCACCCATTATTATTACTGCACTGTAACTTTTGCTAGCTTCCTTGATTTCTTTGAGCATTTCATCATCCATTTGTTCATTCTGGCCAGGCGGACGATAGTACACCCCCACTGCCATCGCCTTCCCCTTTTTACATGGAATTTCAATCCATAGAGATTCTACAGCAAATTTTGTTTCTTGCAAAACTTTAATCCTTTCTGACTCAATGCCCTCTCTAACATAGAGCGCAACCCCTCCACCAATTTGATCAGCTCTATCATTTCGATATAGTTTGTACCCAGGTATCACAGTGTCCCACTGGTTGTCCTCCTTCCACCATGTCTCTGATATTCCAATCATATCTAACCTCTCGTTTAGTGCTATATATTCTAACTCTCCCATCTTGTTTTGTAGACTTCTAGCATTTCCATACAAGCATTTTAGAGACTGTATTTTATTCATATTAATTTGGCTATTGGTAGACATGGGTAATTTGGGATCTTTAAGTTCTGTCTTCTCCATACTCGAGGGCATTTGGGCTACTTTACTCTTTTTTGGAACCTCTCTGCTTTTTGTAGTATCCTTCAAGGATACATTCTTCCGAACCATGCGCTCTTGGGCGACTGTCGGCTTTCCCCTATTATCTAGTTTAAAAGCTGCTCTATCTCCTTTTTAAAGGTTAATGCCAGCAGCCTGGTTCCATCCCGGTTAAGGTGAAGCCCATCCCTTCGGAAGAGCCCCTCCTTTCCCCAGAATGTTCCCCAGTTCCTAACAAATCCGAACCCCTCATCTCTGCACCATTGTCTCATCCACGCATTGAGACTCCGGAGCTCTGCCTGCCTATTGGGTCCTGCACGTGGAATGGGAAGCATTTCGGAGAACGCTACCCTGGAAGTTCTGGATTTCAACTTCCTACCTAAAAGCCTAAATTTAGCTTCCAGAACCTCCCTACCACATTTTCCTATGTCATTGGTACCAACATGTACCAAGACAGCAGACTCCTCCCCAGCACTATCTAAGACCTTATCTAGGTGGCGTGTGAGGTCCGCTACCTTCGCACCAGGCAGGCATGTTACCAGGCGATCCTCACGTCCACCAGCCACCCAGCTATCTACATGCCTAATGATCGAATCACCAACTATAACTGCTGTCCTAACCCTTCCCGCATGGGCACTTGGCCCTGGAGAAACCTCCTCGGTGCGAGAGGGGTTTACATCACCTGGAGGACAGGTCCTAGTTACAGGATCACTTCCTGCCACACCAGGGTGATGCTCTCCTGTCACGTGACCTCTCTCCTCCATGGCAACAGGGATGCTGCCAGACTGGAGGTGGGACTTCAGGACTATATCCCTGTAGGTCTCGTCTATGTACCTCTCTGTCTGTCTTATGTTTTCCAAGTCTGCTACTCTAGCCTCTAGAGAACGGACTTGTTCCCTGAGAGCAGAGAGCTCCTTGCACCTAGTGCACACGTAAGACCTCTCACCAGCTGGGAGAAAATCATACATGTGACACTCAATGCAAAAGACTGGAAAGCCCACATCCCGCTGCTGGACTGCTGTCTGCATCTTAGTTTTAAGTTTGTGTTTAGATCTTTAAGTTCTATATGTACTAAAGGGTGCAATGGATATTTATACCACTAAAACTGTACCTAAGAAGTTTAATATACCTTGTTCACCTGAAGCTTAATTAATCTCAGGTCCTTGGTGTATGACTGATTTGGGTAATGAGCTTCACCTGAGAGCACCTCCTGTCTTTTAAGTTGTGCAAGTACCTATAAAGCTGTGATTTTCCCAGGGGAGGGTGGGTGTGGGGAGGGAGGGAGGGATATAACACTTATTAAAAAAGGGCTGCTACACAGTACCTTGTCCTGTGCTGCTGAGGAAAACTATATTCTGATTTGATTTAAATTATAGCTCTTTGCTGCTACTAGGCTCTAACCTATTATGAAATTTAAACTACAAGCTCTCTGCTGGATTCTAAATTTAACCAGAAAGCTCTCTTCTGTGTTTTAATTTGAAACTAAAAAGTACTTTGCTGATGCTAGGCCCTGAGTGACTATGAAATTTAAACTACAGCTGTCTACTGGGTATGAAAGGTAACCAGAAAGTTCTCTTCTGTGTTGTTAAATTGAATCTTAAACTGTTGCTACTAGGCCCTGACTGATTTAACAAAAAAAAATAGTGGGTTCACAGATTAATTAGCTTTAAAAGAAAAACAATTCCTTAAAAGACTCTCCTATCTTAATATTAAAATGTTTATGTCCCACCTGCCCTGGCGTCCACTGGCCACTAGGGAGGCGTGCCGACAGTAGTAAAGTATAATTAAAACTGTCATAAATGTTTGTTTAGTATATGTACTAATAGGCAATATTAACAGCATGAAAATAAACCCAGAAGATAAAGTGCACATGTATTTTACATAAATACTTTATAATGAAAGTCCTAACTATAACCAGTATCTTGAGCTATAGGCTGTCTTACAATAACAAAATTGCAAAACAGTTAGCATGTGTACTTTATCAGTGAATTAATAACCAATGAGGCGTTTTGTATAATTTAGAATTTCCATGACCTTATTAGCAGATTTTTGTAGGTAAACTCACCAAGTCTAAAGTGTACTCATTAAAAGCATGGTTAGCACATGAATACCAAGTCTGCACTTGCTAACAGTTTTTAAGATACTTATTTGCAATGGTGAATTTACTTACATTTTAATAATTTATTCAATAGCACAGCTTCTCAAATGCATTCTGGGGAACCCCCAGCCAGTCGAGTTTTCGGACTATTCACTATGGGGATTATTCTGTGCCATGAACAGTGGGGATGGATGACCCAACGGGATGTCCATCTCTGCTATTCGTGCCTTCTCCTGGCCTCTATGAACTTCCCCGCTGGTTGTGCGGGAAAGTAAGACAAGGGCGAGGAAGGGGCAGAGTCTGGAAGGAGACTGGGTGGTCACTGGCCCTGGACATACAGGGGAGATTCTAAAGTTGGCCCTGTACATCCAGGGCCGGCGACATGTGCGGGAAGTTATTCCACCTCTGAGGTGAAATAACTTTCCTGGATGTTTTTGTTTTTTGTTTGGGACAGCCGGGGTGCGTATGGGGCAGGGGGGAGGGGCTGGAGGACATTCCCCTCAGCCCGACCCTGACCTTAGGTGGCCATCTCGGGAGTCGGGCTGTGGGGAATACTCTTTATTTTGTGGCGGCTGGCATCGTGGCTTGTCAATGGAGCTGCGATGCCATGGCAATATGATGCCATGGCGCCGTGGCTCCATTGAATGGCCTTGACTGAGTTAGCGGGGACAGTCCTGCATGTGCATGTGCAGGACTGTTCGCAATTCTGATCCCCCTCTGTACATCTGGTTCAGACCGGATGAACAGAGGCAATCTACATCTGGGATGGAATCGATCCCTATGGAGCCAATTCTGACCCATGAATAGCAGTGTTGGACATCCAACCCCCATTTAGGCCAGGGACCATATGCAACACTTTTTTCTCCCCACATGTACAGGGCCATTGTGTGGGAAACTCTGGACAGGGGTAGGAGGGGGCAGTACTGGGGCAGAGCCAAGGGCATGATGGGGGCATGGCCATGCACCCGGACATACAGAGGCCAATACAGGCAGGCCTCTGTACATCCCCCAGAGCTGCGCTGGATGCCTGCCTTATTATACTCCGAAGGTAGAATAAGTGCTGGGCACAGGGGATATCAAGCCCTGACGCCCCCCCCCCCCCCCGACAGTGTGCTGCCACAGGAGATGTCCTACTATCCAATCCAGGCCCTGGCTGCCACCGCCAAGGGTTAGGAGTCAGGGAAAGAGGTTTACTGTGCTGTTGCACATTGGGCGCTCCTGCTGGATGTGCAAGTGCCATGGCGATGGAATGCCACGACATCAGCACACCAGCAGGAGCATTGAGTGGTGGAGACAGGCATCCTGCTGTACATCATTCTGCTCAGAATACTGTGCATGCTGGGCCATCCAAAGGCCCTGATTCCATAACCGTGGGAACACATAGCTCCAGCAGTTGCAGAACTGGGTACAACTTGTCTCCATTCACCTTCGGGATGTCTGGACGGCCTTGACATGCACAGTATAGAATCAGCCTCCATGGAGGTCATTCCAAAACATGAATAAACTGCTGTGGTGTGCAACAGAGACATTGTGCAGGTGAAAATGGATACTTAGGTATTCTGAAACTCATGAGCCATGCATGTATAATACGCAAGCACAGGGATCTCAGAATGTCTCTGGGAGGGGCGGAATGGGGAGGGTGGTGAGTCACAGAGACATACAAAGCATATTCCAGAAAGGCCCATGTACATCTCCATCGTTCCCCATAAACGTGCTGGCTGTTCCTACAGAAAGGTGGAATAAGGCCAGTATTCAGAAATATATCTGCATTGTTTGTACAGTGGTCAGCAATAAAATCCCACAAAGTGGTGTGACAGAAGACTGCAATACACAGCTTGTAGCATGTATTATGAACAGTTATGAAGGGTGTGGCATTACAATAGCTCTGTGGCGAAAATGAACCACCCTCAAACAGGATGCAACAATACACAAGGTGGCCAGACTGTCAAGTGCCGAGTGTGCCAACGGAGCCAATATGTGTGAACATGACAAATTGTGCAATCAATACAATGGGACTGTTGATGCCAGACTATGAATATGTGAGCAACAGGGTGTGCAATGACTGAGAATGGGAGATGGGATATGTTGGGCAGGTACTCCACACAATCCTGGAAAAGCAACTGATATTCATAGGTGCTGAGCTACTGAATGTTCCTATTTAATGTACATTAGCAAGTTTAAGTTACAATGTGAACCACTTTGACTGAAATAAGACAGCGGTATAAAAAAAAACTGATAAAGAAAGAAATACCAGAGATAACTGGCCTGTGATGTGAAGTGAATCCTGAAGGTCGAACAAGAGGATCTGGCATTCAGATCAGGGAACAGGCTCAAACACCATAAGACATGAGTGCAGTAGTGCCCATAGACTCCTGATTGTGCCTTCATGCCAGCCATATCCAGGGCACACATGTAAACCCCCTTCCCTTCATTTTCCTCCACCCTCTCCTCTCTTCCTCTTTTGGATTACATGTTTTATGCCATATATCAGGTAATAGACACATCTGCTTTATCCTTATTGTAGGGAGTTGAAATTTCTATCTTAAAGAATGCTTGCCAACATGGTGTAATAGTTTTGTGTCAAAAAATCTTTAGGCATATACTAGACTGTTCTGAGTTGTTGATACATCTCCATGACAACCACAATTGTCATGAAATGCCTTTTTTTTAAATGCCGAGTCGGTGCACTGTTCTTTTCATATGTTTTCAATGGCATGCTGAATGCACGGATCCCTTTGCTGCACATCGGGTATGGCTTTTATTTTGCTTTTATCCCATAGTCAACTGACGCAATCCCAATTTAAGTATCTTTATGTCTTTAAATGGTGCTTCTTTCATATGTGGAGCCATTCATACAATGTATGTGTGCCGCAGCTATATATAAGATACCGCTCTTTATTTCATCTACGTACTGGATAGAAATTTCATATTTGCCCTGTGACCAATTATAGTTTCACTGTAAGGTATCATTGACGTATATGATTTTAACCCTGTTATGGAATATCGATTGCTCTTTAATGAGTCCCTGTACCCAACACCAATGACTTTCAAAAATAGAAGCACTCCCTTATCATGGGCCATCTCGTACATAGAAGTGCTGTTCCTTGGCTGCCAAAGATTACTTTATTTATTTTCTCTGTTATTCGTTATTCATAAACTTCTCTATTCAGATAGTGAGTGATAGATTTTACCAGCCATCGGTTCTTAGAAAACTGCTGTTGGCAGTTTATTCATAGACCCCTAAACGTAGTGTGGTTTCTGTCGATGTCCCTTCCTGTGGCCTTTTTAATAAATAATCAATTTATGTATATATATTAAAACTGTATAATATTTATCTACTCTCACAGTTTGTAGCTCCTGAGGAAGGCCACACCGAAATATGGCTGTGTCAGGCTTTGTTTCCTTACCTTGACCACTGTTCTACAATAAAGGTGGGTTTTGCTACTCGCTTTGTGTTTGCTCCCATGTTTTTTGTGAGTATTTGTGCCTTTGTACTGTGGACTGCCCAGAAATGGAAGACATATCCTAGGGAAATACTATGTTGGTGTCTGTTATTCTGCACATGTTAAAGGCTCACCCAGAGTGTAACAGAGTGAAAGTAGAGGTCAGCAATGCAGGTGGAACAACATTGCATTGATAGTGTCCCAGACCATGGGGTGCATGGTATGTGCAGTCAGGATGGCATATATACCGGTCAGGATACTATCGGGAACTTCACAGGGATGACCAAGTGCAATCCTGTCCATGCAGGGTTCCCCCAGAAGTTCCATGGTGCATCACCACACAATCCTGTGCCGGATGTATGCCATGTTGCCACCAGCAATATGCTGTCAGTGAGCACAGCAGCCAAGGAGGCAATCATAGAAACAGTGGGTAGAAAGAGGAGATGCATGTATGAAGTGTGGGAGCATGGTAAGGCTGTAGATGGGCATGATGTTAGATGTACAAATGTGCATAATACTGTAGAGGTATGTACGTACCCAGGAATGGAGATGCACAAATGTTTGGAATGTGGGCACCGATATGCTGCCAGGCACAGCTGCTATAATAGAGGCGCTGAGGTCATACGTGGCTGGCATGAAGGTGATGCTCTATCTGCCACTGCCATGAGAAATACTTTGTGCAGAAAAATAGAAACATGATGGCAGAAAAATATCTAGCCTTCCCTTCCATATCAACTACAATAGTCCTCTTTTTACCTTCAGAGATCCTCTGTTTGCTCCATGCTTTTTCAAATTCAGATACTGTCCTCATGTCTACCACCTCTACTGGGAGACTGTTCCACATATCTACCACTCTTTCTGTAAAAAAATATTTCCACATATTACTCCTGAGTCTATCCCCTTTCACTCTTATGCAATGTCCCCTTATAGCAGAGCTTGCCTTCAACTGAAAGAGACCCTCCTGTGTATTTGTGCCACGGAGGTAGTTAAATGTCTCTGTCATATCGTCACTACCCGCCTTTCCTCTACTACTACTACTACTACTACTACTACTACTACTACTACTTTAAATCGGTCCTGATATGCTTCATAATGAAGACCATTAACCATTTTAGTAGCAACCCTCTGCACCAACTCCAACCTGTCTATATCCTTTTGAAGATGCGGTCTCCAGAATTGCATACAATATTCCAAATGAGATCGCACCAGAGACTTATACAAACGCATTATTACCCCCTATACACCCAAGTATCCTTCTGGTTTTTGCAGTCACCTTTTCTACCTGTTTAGCTACTTTAAGATTGTCAGATACAATTATGCCCAGGTTCCTCTCCTCTTTTGTGAACAGAAATACCACATCCCCTACACTGTACTGCTCCTTTGGATTTTTGCAGTCCAAATGCATGACCCTACATTTTTTAGCATTAAATTTCAGCTGCCAAATTCTAGACCATTCTTCAAGCTTAGCTAGATCCCTCCTTATGTTATTTATTCCTTCCTGGTTATCTACTCTATTGCAGATTTTGGTATCATCCTCAAACAAGCAAACCTTACCCGACAGCCCTTCCACAATATCACTAACAAAGATGTTAAAAAGGAATTGAGTATAACTGTGGGTGAATGTACACAATGCACATGGCTAATATGTAAGACATTTGCCTGACTGATCAGTCCAAAAGGTATGCATACCTGTTGTCCGAATATTGTCAGGGTGTTGCCAGCAATTGCAGGGAGTGAGCCAGGTCCCCAGCACCCTATCCCCAGCTGAGGACATAGCTGTGTGCTCACCACCCCAATCACACCACTGTAGGCGGTTGCCTGAACAACCATGTGTGCACACCACAGTTGCTAAAATGGCGCATGACAGTATCTGGCCTGTGGAAGGACAAAGTGAGGACAGATATGGATACATCCATGCACAATCCCAACAGTTAATGGCAGAAGAAGCCTGTGGAGTGGAGCATACATGGGTGCCCTCATATTGTGGTACCTTCCCCCACCTGTTCCCTTAGCTTGCCTGCTTCACCTATGTGCTCAGTGGTATATAGCAGCAGGATTCAATGCTGCAGATAAATCACTGAGATGATGTGGCAATCAATAGACCCTGACAACTCCACCCCTAGGGAGCCTCCCCAGGCATAGAGGAGTCACCTACCCAGCAGAAGTTGGTTCAGATCCCACTGGTGCACTGTGCAATGGTCACCCATACCATATCATGCCAAGGCATAGAAGGAAATGCCTAGTCACACAATTCCCTGTTACTACAGTACAATGTTGCACAATTCAGCAAGGGAATCAACCCTGCATGTCAGTGAGTGTTTTGACATGGGTGGAATTGAGGAATCATGGCATGTCCCCAAATCACATAAGAACATAAGATATGCCATACTGGGTCAGATCAAGGTCCATCAAGCCCAGTATCCTGTTTCCAACAGTGGCCAATCTAGGTAATACGTACCTAGCAGTTTCCAAAAAAGACACAGGTTCCACAATGCTTGTATTAGGTCAAGCATTGCTATCATGGGTCCCTTTTTAATAATGGTTTATGGACCTTTCCTCCAGGAACTTGTCCAAACCTTTTTTAAACCCAGCTACACTAACAGACTTTACTACATCCTCCAGTAACAAATTCCAGAGTTTGATTACACGCTGAGTGAAAAAATATTTTCTTGTACTAGTCTTAAATAGTTTACCCTGCATGTCATTGCATGTCCCCTAGTCTTTCTGTATTCTGATCATGTAAACAATCGATCTATGTTTACCAGTTCCACTCCGTTCATTAATTTATAGACTTCTATCATATCTCCCCTCAGCCATCTCTTTTCCAGGTTAAAGATCCCTAACCTTTTTAGCCTTTCTTCAAAGGGGTATCCTTCCATCCCCTTTACCATTTTGGTGGCTCTTCTCTGAACCTTTTCTAATAACGCTATATCCTTTTTAAGATACGGCGACCAGAATTTCACACAATATTCAAGAAGAGGTCTCACCATGGAACACTATAGAGGCATTATAATATCCTTTGGTTTATTTTCTATTCCTTTCCTTATGAAACCTAGCATTCTATTTGCTCTCTTGGCCGCCGCTGCACACTGGGCCAAGGGTTTTAACATGTTATCCACAATGACGCCTAAATCTTTTTCCTGGGTGGTGGTTCCTAATGTGGAACCTTGCATCGTGTAACCATAGTTTGGGTTGTTCTTGCCTAGGTTCATAACTTTGCACTTGTCCACATTAAATTTCATCTGGCCATTTTGATGCCCAGTCTTCCAATTTATCAAGATCCTCTTGCAATTTTCCTCAATCCTCATGTGTTTTAACAACTTTAAATCATTTTGTGTCATCTGCAAATTTGATAACCTCACTCTTTATTCCCTTTTCCAGGTCATTTATGAATATGTCAAAAAGGAACGGACCCAGCACAGATCCCTGGGGTACACCACTATTCACCTTCTCCATCAGGAAAATTGGCCATTTAGCCCTACCCTCTGTTTTCTATCTTTTAACCAGTTCCTGATCCACAATAGTACACTGCCTCCTTTCCCATGACTCTTTAGTTTTGCCAAAAGTCTCTAATGAGGGACCTTGTCAAAGGCTTTCTGAAAGTCCATATACACTCTATCAACCGACTCACCTTTGTCTACCCATTTATTCACACCTTCAAAAAAACATAACAGATTAGTAAGACAAGATCTTCCTTGTCTAAAGCCATATTGGCTGTCTCCCATTAAGCCATGACTATCTACATGTTCAGCAATTTTTTTCTCTATGATGGTTTCTACCATTTTTCCCAGTACTGACGTCAGGCTCACCGGTCTGTAGTTTCCCGGATCACCCCTGGAACCCTTTTTAAAAATTGGTGTTACGTTCACCATCCTCCAATCTTCAGGTATTACAGATGATTTTAATGATAGTGTACAGATTACTAATAGCAGGTCTGCAATCTCATATTTCAGTTTTTTCAACACCCTTGGATGTATATCATCCGGTCCAGATGATTTGATACTCTTCAGTTTATCAAATAGTTGTAATACATCTTCCAGATGTATCGATATTTCCTTCAATTCTTCTGCACCTTTAAATACTACTTCAGTCATGGGTAGCATCCCTACATCTTTTTCAGTAAAGACCGAAGCAAAGAATTCATTCAGTCTTTCCACTATCGCGTTGTCACCTCTTAGTGCCCCTTTAACCCCTCTATCATCTAATGGACCAACTGACTCTCTCACAGGTTTTTTTTGCTACAAATGTACTTGAAAAAGTCTTTATTATGTGTTTTTGCTTCTGCAGCAAGCTTCTTCTCAAATTCTCCCTTTGCCTGCCTTCTCAGTGTCTTGCATTTAACTTGCCAGTGTTTGTGCTGTTTCCAGGTTTCGTCATTTGGATCTTTTTTCCATTTCCTGAAAGTTGCTTTTCTGGCAACAACAGCCTCTCTGACCCCACTTTTTTTTTTAAATTATTTATTTATAGAACATTTTACATTTACACAAAGAAATTATTGCAACATCATTATACATTCATGAAGCATCATTATACGTACATGATACATCGCACATAAACCAAGCCCACATCAAGGAGGTGATACGTTACATAAATAGAACAAGCCACTCACTGGTTCCTGAACAAAAAACAAAAAAAAAACTCCTTTTGAACTAGTCAAGAAGCACAAAATAACTAACTAACAAAAATCCATACCTTGTATCAGTTCTTACCTTTCAAAAAGTCTAATAATTGTTCCACTGCAAAAAAGATATATTGTTTCCCTTGAAATACCACATGACATTTACAGGGGAACTTCAAATAAAATAATGCCCCCAGAGCCAACACACGTCGGTGTACTTCCAAAAAAGCCCTCCGGCGTTTCTGTGTGGCTCTGGAGACATCAGGGAAAATTTGTAACGGTTGCCCACAAAATTTCTCTGCCTTTTTCTTAAAATAAGCAAACAAAACCTTCTCCTTATCTATTTCTGACAAAAAGGTAACCAATAACGTAGCACGTGTAGATATATCATCTTTGGATGACTCCAAGAAACCAGAGATATCCAAAATAGAAGAAACTATCTGATCATATTGCATACCCGGTCCACCATTTTCATCTCCCATACATTCACGGGCTAATTTGCTCGAAGGTAAATAATAAATTTTTGATAAACCAATCGCTTCAGCTTTAGTAAATAACAAAACCTCCTTCAGGTACATATAAAAAAGAATAGAGGGAGATAAATAGTGGGTCCGGGGAAAATTTAACAATCTTAAATTTCTCGATCGGAATAAATTCTCTAAATTCTCATCCTGTCTGTGTAATAACGAAACATCTTGAGAAAGCTTAAAACGCAAATCTAACTGTTCATTTCTGCGAGCATCCGAAACTGCAGCAGCTGCCTTCAAGGTCGCTAAACGACTCTTGTGATCTTTTAATTTAGAAACAGACTCTTTAGAAAAATCTGAAACTTTTTGAAGAGAGGCAGTTAGAGATGTCTCAATCTGGGCCACAACAGTCCAGATATCTCACAGAGTTATATCAGTAGGCGGAGAAGCATCTGAAGCAACCGGCGCAAATGTAATAACCGATGGAACCGGAGGTGATAAACTATCCGATAAGACATTTACCCTAAGAAAGGAATCTGGCTTTGCTTCCTGTAGTTGTTACCTGCATTTCATTTCATTGGCTCCTGGTGCCTGCGGAGGACCCTTCCGATTGGACTGTGTCTATTCTTTGGGCTATAAGATCAGCTGCCCCAACGCAGGACGCTGAGGTGCTTCGCTTACTGTAGTTGTTACCTGCATTTTATTTCATTGGCTCCTGGTGCCTGCAGAGGACCCTTCCGATTGGACTGTGTCTATTCTTTGGGCTATAAGATCAGCTGCCCCAACACGGGACGCGTTTGCAGGCGCGTCCCGGTGGGCACGTGCCCGAAGGGGAGTGACCAAAGGGGCAGGTTCTGCCCCTTTGGTGCCCCTTCGGTGCATGGCGGTGCATTAATTGCACATTTCGAGAGCAATCTGATATGGGGAAAAGGAAAAAGAAGAATATTTCGTCTGCTCAGTCCAAGGCGGTTAAAGTTACCGGGCCCATGGATGCTCATGTTCGTGTGGGTGAGCCTTCAAATATGGATTCTATGGTGTCTTTGGAAAGGTCAACAGTGAGTACGCCCCTTCTTGACTGCTCTCAGAAGGAAATGGGTTTAACTCCTCCCGGTCAAGGAACCTCTTTGATATCCGACATCCGCAAATCGCCTGGGAAGGTGTGTACTGGGAATGCCGGTTTGGCCTTGTTGCCAGATTACTTTCTTAGGGTAAATATCTTATCGGATGTCTTATCTGACCCCACTTTTAAACCATGCTGGCAGTTTTTTGGACTTCCTTCCACTTTTCTTAAAGCATGGAATACAGCTGGTCTGGGCTTCCAAGATAGTAGTTTTCAACAACACCCAAGCTTGATATAAGTCTTCAACCTTTACAACTGCTCCTTTTAGTTTTTTCTTAACTATTTCCCTCATTTTATCATAGTCTCCCTTTCGAAAGTTAAAAGGTAGTACTGTGGATTTCCTTACTATCCCTCCTCCACTAATTAAATCAAACACGATCATGCTGTGATCACTATTGCCAAGTGGCCCCAACACCCTTATATCTTGCACCAGATCTGGTGTTCCACTAAGGACTAGGTCCAATATGGCTTTCCATCTGGTCGGTTCATGAACCAACTGCTCCAAGAAGCAGTCATTTGTTTCATCTAGGAACTTTATCTCCCTAGAGCTGACCTAGTCGATACCGGGGAAATTGAAATCACCCATTATTATTACTGTGCTGTTACTTTTGTTAGTTTCCTTGATTTCTATGAGCATTTCATTATCCATTTGTTCTTTCTGGACAGGCGGCCGATAGTACACCCCCACTGCCATCGCCTTCCCCTTTTTACATGGAATTTCAATCTATAGAGATTCTACAGCAAATTTTGTTTCCTGCAAAACTTTAATCCTTTCTGACTCAATGCCCTCTCTAAAATAGAGCACAACCCCTCCACCAATTTGATCAGCTCTATCATTATGATATAGTTTGTATCCAGGTATCACAGTGTCCCACTGGTTCTCCTCCTTCCACCATCTCTCTGAGATTCCAATCATATCTAAGCTCTCATTTAGTGCTATATATTCTATCTCTCCCATCTTACTTTTTAGACTTCTAGCATTTGCATACAAGTTTTTTAGAGACTGTATTTTTTTCATATTAATTTGGCTATTGGTAGGCATGGGTAATTTGGGATCTTTAAGCTCTCTCTGCTCCATACTCGAGGACATTTTGACTACTTTACTCTTTTTTTTAACCTCTCTGCTTTTAGTAGTATCCTTCAAGGATACATTCTTCCGAACCATGCGTTCTTGTGTGACTGTCAGCTTTCCCCTATTATCTAGTTTAAAAGCTACTCTATCTCCTAGATAGAGGGTGGAGTGGCTCAGTGGTTGGGACAGGTTATCTCAGGCCAGAAAGCCAGGGGTTCAATTCCTGCATGGAGACAAGCAACCTCAGACCAGAGGGACTGGGGTCCCTAGTCCCATGGCCACTCTTTGTGGCTTTGGGCAAGCCACTTAACCCTCCATTGCCTCAGGTACACTTAGATTGTGAGCCCTTCAGGGACAAGGAAATAAAAAGTGCCTGTTAGAATACATGTAAATCACACTGATTCTAAAGAGTGTGGGTATAAAAATAAATAAATAAAGGTTAATGCCAGCATCCTGGTTAAGGTAGAGCCCCTCCCTTCCCCAGAATGTTCCCCAGTTCCTAAAACATCCAAAACCCTCATTCTTGCACCATTGTCTCATCCACACATTGAGACTCCAGAGCTCTGCCTGCCTTTTGGGTCCTGTGCATGGAACGGGAAGCATTTCAGAGAATGCTACCCTGGAAGTTCTGGATTTCAACTTCTTACCTAAGAGCCTAAATTTAGCCTCCAGAACCCCCTACCACATTTTCCTATGTCATTGGTACCACCATGTACCAAGACAGCAGACTCCTCCCCAGCACTATCTAAGACCTTATCTAGGTGGCACGTGAGGTCCGCTACCTTCGCACCAGGCTGGCATTTTACCATGTGATCCTCACGTCCACCAGCCACCCAGCTATCTACATTCCTAATGATTGAATCACAACCATAACGGCTGTCCTAACCCTTCCCTCATGGGCACATGGCCCTGGAGAAACATCCTCGGTGTGAGAGGGTTTTACAACACCTGGAGGACAGGTCCTAGTTACAGGATCACTTCCTTCCATACCATGGTGATGCTCTCTTGTCACGTGACCTCTCTCCTCCATGGCAACAGGGATGCTGCCAGACTGGAGGTGGGACTTCAGGACTATATCCCTGTAGTTCTCATCTATGTACCTCTCTGTCTTTCTTATGTCTTCCAAGTCTGCTACTCTAGCCTCTAGAGAATGCACTCGTTCCCTGAGAGCAAAGAGTTCCTTGCACTTAGTGCACATGTAAGACCTCTCACCAACTGGGAGAAAATCATACATGTGACACTCAATGCAAAAGACTGGAAAGCCCCCACCTTGCTGCTAGACTGCTGTCTGCATCTTAGTTTTAAGCTTGTGTTTAGATCTTTAAGTTCTTTATTTACTAAGGGTTGTTATGGATACTTATACTAATAAAATTGTACCTAATACATTTAATATACCTTGTTCACCTGAAGCTTAATCAATCTCAGGTCCTTAGTGTATGACTGATTTGGATAACAAGCTGCACCTGAGAGCACCTACTTTCCTTTAAGATGTGTAAGTACTGTCAGACGGCTGCCTGGGTGAGAATCTTCACAGTCTTGGCAAGTGCATATATCTATATGATTTGCAAGGGATTGTGGGCAATGCAGTTCATTCACACCAGACACAGCTGCTCACAATAATTAGTTGTGCTTTTGGGTAAAGCCAATAAGATATTTATTTATGGGGTTATTTCTCCCAACACAGATATGCTTGGTAGCACATAAATCAGGTTACTTGCTTCCAGTGTTTAACTTGGAAAAACAAAGTCAAAATCAGGAAAACAACATTCAAACTTGTCAGGCATTAGCTAATGTTTTCTTAGCATATATCAAACGACAAACGAAAAGCCACAAAGAAAGAAAAAAACTGTTCTTTTCAGGTTAACTTCTGATAACTTCCCACATAGATTCAGAAGTGATTCTCTCCTAGCTCACAAGCAATTAGGTAAGGCTTAATTGCTAGCAGTTATCCAGCTGAAACCCCTTAGCTGGCTTGCTTTCTACTGTGTGGGTCAAATCCTGCTTCAGGAGCTTTTCTGAGCAGATTAAAGAACAATTTTGTATTTCTTTGTGATGGTTGCTGTACTTTATAACAGAAAATCACCAAAGGAGTTTGGACAGAGAGCAGTCCATTTAAACACATTCTTCATCTGCAATCATTCCCCCTTCTTCAACAAGCATGGGTTCAATATCATGGATTGGCACAGATGAATCTCTCAATGGAGCACTTTCAGGAGAATACTTGTTTCCCTGCTGTCTTTCAAGGTTATAGCTAAGGCATAGATCAGTGTTCATACCTGAGCTTCCATTGCTGTTAGAATTCCTCTCTATATAGCCTGGCCAGTATGTAGTCCAGTTCTTATGTCCAGCCTTCCAATCCAGATCCCTGGACACTGGATCTCTCTTCACATACCTTCTGGCACAGGTCTTAGGGTCCCTTCCACGTGCAGCCGTCTCCCTCACAGGTAGCGTCTGGAGTTTCCTAGTTCTGCAGGCTTTCCCCAGTCCAATGGTGTATGCTGGCCCTTGAAATGCCTCCCAGTATACGTACTGCTCTGGACTCTTCTAGACCTCTCAAAGGCTTTTCTCTTCCTTCTTCCAAAGGGTTTCTTTCCTTCTCTGTCCGTCCGGTTTGGCTTCTGCTTCTGATGATCCTTCAGATGAAACTGATGATCAAGCTCAAGCTGATTCTCAGGATAATGAGGATCCTCAGGATAATTCTCTGTACAATAAACCCTACCTTTATTCTGCCTAGATGAGTGCTCCCCCCTAATACAGCGCAGCTGTGCTGAATCAGGCCCTGCCCTTTGAGATGAGTGCTTAGGGATTACCTCATAGCCCTCCTGATTGAACACACGTTTCCCCACTTCAGCTCCTCTAATGGCTGTTGGAAACCTGGTGCATTCTGGGACTGGTAGTCTTTTATGGGAAAATTCTGTTTTCTTATTTCTACCAGAACTGACAGGTTGCTTGTTCAGAGTCACTTCACCTTTTCTATAGCTCCTTCCTGAGCTATGATAAGCTTCCTTATCACAGTACCTATAAAGCTACGATTATCCCAGGGGTGGGTGGGTGTTGGGGAGGGAGGGAAATAACACTTATTAAAAGAGGGCTGCTACACAGTACCCTGTCCTGTGCTTCTGAGGTAAGCTGTGACCACCTTCCTGGGTGATTAACAGTCCTTGCTTGGATAGAAGGAGTCTTTCAAAATGGCCTTTTGACCTGACACCTGGTGATAACACCTATTGAAAAAGTTTCACAAAGGTCCCTTGCCCCCTAGGTAGAAGGACTCTTTGTAAAGGTGTCTTGAAGACTATTTGTTGCTCAAAGAATACTGACCCTGTTTTGCCTTTTATGTTAAGTTATATTCTGATTTGATTTAAATTAAAGCTCTTTGCTGCTCCTAGGCTCAGAGTTATTATGAAATTTAAACTAGAAGCTCTCTGCTGGGTTCTAAAGTTAACCAGAAAGCTCTCTTCTGTGTTTTAAATTTAAACTAAAAGTACTTTGCTGATCCTTATGATGCTTTAACAGACACGGGTTGGGGGGTAGTTGAGTGATGAGGGTAACATCATTGCACACAGAAGATTTGTGTACAAATCCCAGTAGCACCCCTTGTGCCCTTGGGATGCTAACCAGTCCCTCAGTGCTTCAGCAGGTAGGCCTGGTGAATCACAAGCAGTCCAACATGGAGGGAACAATGAATGCAGTAATATTGGTGTATATTAACCTCTTCCACTGGACACACTGATGTATAAGTGTCTATCATATATCCCCATTGCTGTCATAACTGCAAGGTGTGGTGAACCTCATATTGGGATCCTTTTCCCTCACCATCCCCCTTCCCATCCCCCTGCAGATAAGTCTCCTCCAGGGGCTCGAGGTACAGGGTCCACACACCCTCATCTGCCATGCCCTCTACCCTGTCTTCACCCAGCTCCTGCACCACCTCCTCATCCTCCAACTCTTCCATGGCCTCCAGGGAACCTGCTCCTTCACCCCTGAGGATGTATAGCTCCTCCCCTTCAGAAGGGCTTGATATGTCAGAGACAGTTATCACTCCCTCCTCTGCATCTTCACCCTCATCCGAAGAGGAGGGACTGACAGCACAATAGGGATGGCTGGACTGAGGCTGGTGGGCACATATCCACAACCACTGCTGCTGCTGTTGGTAGGGCTTGGTGGGTTCAGCTCTCCACCCTCATCACCGTCGGTCTCATCACCCTCCTCCGGAGCAGGTGGCAGGGGTCCTCCTCAGGCACAGCTGTTAATGGTAGACACCAAATTATTGATTGGATTATGCTACTATTCTGTTCTTTCTATTTTGCAGGTATACATCAGGATGAGGGTAGAAGAGATGGAAGGGTGGACTGATTGTTGAAGCATGGTCTTGGTACCCATGGTCCAGGTTTCGATTCCCACTTGCACTCCTGTTGGCTTTGGGCAGGTCACTGCAACTTCCATAGATTCAGAGGAGTGCAGGTTAGCATGGAATATAGATCTTGTACCCTACCAAGCTAGAGTTCCAATTGGAGGTTTGTTGATACAGCTGTATGCAGGACCAGTTCTATACAATATTTGTGGTTCTATCAGGTAAAGCAGTATATTCATTCCCAGATATGTGCACATACTTGGAGCATGCCTCTAACCACACAGCCTGTGCGTATCCCAGGTGTGAGTGTGCTGTGTGATATGTTGGTGCTATTGCATTCTTTTGTCATTGGGGCACTGCGTATATGACTGCTTGTGAATCCAGGACAGCTGGCTTAAGGGGATGACTGGTCAACCGGGGACATGCAACTTTGGTGTGGGGGTAGCCTCTGTTTATTTCTATCTGCTGTTTAGTTCCAACCTTGTAGCTGTATACATTCAGGACATGAGTACTGTACAGGGAACTGTTGTTGGAATGCAGGACCTGTTCCACATGTCTGAATTTTGGCTCAGGAGTGGGACTATGGTACTCTGAGGTGCAATTGTGATGGGCAAGTGTATGTTGGTGGCTTATGTGGACATGCTTGCTTGGGAGGCATTAGATGCTGACTCAGGGCCTCTCTTGGCCAGGAGGATCAAATTGTGCTCTACTGGGTGCCCTGCAGGTGATCTTCGGGCCCCAATCATTCCCATGTGTGCATACTTACTGTCAGCTAGGAGGTGCTTGTTCATGACCTTCCCCAGTGGCAACAAATTCCGTCCTCTGGTTCATCATGCACTCTTTCTGTGCTGGTAGATATCTAACTACTTTGTGGATGATGTTATTACAGAAAGGTGTGTTGATCATTTGCTGGTTTCAATCTCATGTACTGAATTCATCTGTTTCTGCCATTCAGAGGTCTGTGTGATGTTCAGTCACCCTCTACCCAGGAATGCTCTGCTAGGTTGCAAGGCATTCACACTACCTAGGGACACTCTCCCACTTTGGCACCTCCACACCTCCTTATTTCCACATTGGTGGTCCCAGGATAGGCTATCTTAGTCATTTGGTCCTCTTCCCGCTTTGATCTGCAAAACCATCTCTCCGCAGCTGCTGTGGTATACTGCTGTTCCTTTCTATCTGGGAGACTACATATGTATCTCTTGCTACACTTTCTCGCCCATTGTGGCTATGGCATCATTTTTGGGGAGACTGTCACCTCAGCTGGGCATGACCAGGGTCTGACATCTCAGTGTACACTGCAGAATATGCCTTATGGCCACATTGGGAACATTGTTGCTGCTAGTCATGGTAGTCAAATTCTGTGACAGGTGCATAGCTGGCTCTCAACTGGCCCTGGTGTCAGCATGGACATTCACCTTGCTCCAACTGTAGCTGCTGTCGTAAGCGCCATATGAGTTGGGGCCACATGCATCTTATGGTGCGGTACCATACCTTGTAGGCCTCGTCATCCCGCAATATGTGGAAGTGTATGTGGAGAGAGGACATATGTAACCATTCATAGGAACATATGATATGCCATACTGAATCTGACAAAAGTTAGGCAGGCCTGTCTTCTGCTGCAAACTGTAGTCACTCCCAGCCTGCTGCACTTTGTAAATTCCTATGCTGGTCCCAGGGTAGGAATACCTTTCATAGGCCCTGTAATGTCATCTGCTCTAGACACCCCCCAAGTACATGTACATACCATCTTTCTTCCATGCAACTGACAGTTCTGTGGACATCACCACATTCAGGTTGGGGACTACATACTATGTGCCTCTTATTGGTCTCTATAGGTTCGTGTGAGACCTCATTGTATATCCCCTTGTGATTCATTTTTGTGTTGGTGTTCAAACATGACATGGTGGGGTGGTATGGTAGTTTGAGCTGGTACCTAATAGCATATTGGTCTGGGTTCATTTCCCACAAGTACTCTATGGGTGAATCTATTCACCTGCCATTGTCTCTGTGGTAGAGGCCAGCAAAACTTATTCAGGTCATACCTTTCACAGACAACACAGCAGCAGCTATGTCACCTAGTGTATACATTGACTTCATGTGTGTTTTATACCACAGGACACTGATGTATATTATACTATTCCTTGCCAGGTGATTCCATATTTGTGGGTCCCTTAGCTTTTGGTGTCTTTCCTCAGTGGCACATGACTCCATCCCTTTTCCCTTTCATGGTGTATTATCCATACCTTTGATTATGGTACTGTATACCTTTTGGGGGTGGTCTGCCAGGAATGCTGTGATTATAGAGACTTGAGGGAATGGCATGCTAGCCCAATGGTTAGGACACTGCCTTGGGACACAATAGCACAAGGTTTGATTCCCAGTACTTTATATTCCTCATTGCCTTGAGTGTTCACATTTTATTTGTTGTGGGTTGCTATTTGCTCCAAGGTTTCTCAGTCCCTTTTTTCAGGTGTCTCACAGTGTGAGGGTGACCATGTACAACAGTGTGCCTACATGCTGCTGTGATGGGAACACACTATGTTATCATTGATAACATCTTTGGGATTTGTCTCCATTCCTTTCCTGGTATAGCCTATCATTGGACTTGTTCTCTTGGCCACCTCATAGCAGTGCACACTGGGTTATTACATATCTTATGTTCCAGGGGTTGTCTAGCTCCTGGGTACACTGTTTCTACACTGACTCCTCATTCTGTGTCCAGGTTCATTCCTCCTAATGTTCCTACTTGCATCATGTTATCCACATTTGGGTTGCTAACTAGTGCTGCTGTCCTTATTTGTCATTCTGTTGCTGCTGCACATACATGATTACTGTACATGACAGCTCCCTCACATTTCTGCCCTCTCTCCCTCACTTTGTGCCTGCCTGATGCTATCTCTTCCCATGTGGGTGTATTGATGTACTTACTGTGCAAGGGCGGTCCTTATGTGGGTCTAGCCTCTGCTGGCCTCCGATGCCTGTGGGCAGTAGTACCTCCTCCTGCAGCAGCACCATCCTCACCAGCTGCCTGGTCTCCTCCTTGGAAAAGTTAGGCTGTCTGGTAGCCATGTCGATGTGTGCAATATGGACTTGGCAACAGTGGGAGAGGGATGTCCATTCCATTCTGCTTCCTGTTGCACGAGGACCAGGTCCATGAGGGTGAATCCATTTTCAAAGGTATATGTGGTTGGAGACGTTTTTGGGTAGACGGGCTGGCACACCGAAACTGTGTTCGGCTGGTACACTGCATCCATATTTGGCAGTACACAGGTTTATTTTAGATGCTGTGTGGCTACACGCACATGCTCTGGGTGTCTGGAGTATGCATGTATTGTGCATGCAGCTCTGTAGACATGTTCACCCTGATTCTCTATCTGCGTGTGCGTCACCACGCGTGGTTCCTGAATTCGGTCTGGGATGGGCATGTTTATCATCTATAGGTGCATGTAGCCAAGACGTGCATGTTATTCATGAGATAAATTTGCATACATTGGAGGCAGTGCAATATTCATTGCGCATATTCTGAAAACCTGACTGGCCATGGGGTCCCCAGGACAGCTTTGGGAAGCCCTGATCTGTAGGTTTGAAAGGTCTGCCACCTTAAACATTACATGCTCTGAACCTTTGCGAGGACAGAGTCATTGTGCAATACTAGAAATGTTTAATTGTTCAGCTTAAACTTCCCTCTGCTGCTACTAAAACCCAAAACAAAACAATGCTTCTTCATCCACATTGGAAACATTCCTATAATATCACTCTGGAACCATCATCACTATACCTCAAGCTCTCAGAGAGTGTGAGCTATTCCCAGCCCCCTCGCAAAGCCTGTCAGTGACTGCATTAACCCACATAGAACTTCTTTTTTTTCACTATTAACAAAGATGGCACTTCAGACAGTTAAATGGCTTTTTGTTTCATTTCAGACAGTTAAAGGGCTTGTTTTTATTTCCCAGTTGCATATCTTCAGAGGGAATTCATAGTTTTAGATGTCTGTTTAATGACAGCATAAAAAGAAATGGAGGCACATTCTATATCTGATTTTAATTTTTACAAGTCAACTTTAGATTTCTTATGGCAGCACTAAATGTTCAAAGTATAGCATATACTTAGCATTTAAAATAAAATTACTTCACAAAAGCTTTCCAAACATGACACTATAGAACAAATATTTGATTTATAAAAACCTTGAAAGTGGAGAGAAAAATATTTATAAACTGTAATGAGGTAGACATTGGGACAGCAATTTTCAGAATCTTATCCACAGATAAAAAAAAGTATTTTGCTCCAAGAAACAGGATCTTTCAAACTACTCACCCTCAGTGTAGAACAACCAATCCCGTATTTCCCTCACTGTTTGAAGCTGTTCCCATAGATGAGATTATATCAGGGAAGGCAATAAATACACAAAACAAAAACATCTTAACCCTGGGAGTACCGATGGGGTCAAAAGTGACCCCATTGCAAGTTTCAAAACACGTATCTCGGTAACTAGTTGTTCAAGAATGCAATCTTTTTATGACTTTTCACATGTCAATATTCTCTTTATATTGCACCATCAGAGGAATAATTTTCATCCGCTAGGTGACGCTAGTGATGAATTGCAGCACAGAGTACCAGTGGGGTCATTTTTGACCCCAGTTGCTTACGTCTGGTTTGGATCATGATACAATTTGCAGTTTTGTGAATTTTTTGATCTGACAAAGGTATTTATCATTATTTATGTATCATTTATTTTTTGTACTCTTATTTTATGAAAATTACACATTTTCTGTAATTGATATCATACGTTCTCTCATTATTTCCGATGAAATATAAAGGCTTTCAGCTCGTTCATCACGATTATTGTACATCTATAGTAAAACTGCTTTGCATTTTATTCAACTTTATCTTTGTTTATTTATTTTAGGTTATTGTTTATGATGTCAAAACGAAAGTGTTCAGCTTCCCAAGTAAGAGAAATATTGCAACGAGATGCTGACATTGACGGCTCTGAGTCGTCTGATGATGCAGCATATTCAGCAAGCGAAGAAGCATATCAGCCAAGTTCAGGTGATAAATCTGATGATGACAGTCATGATTCAGATGGCGACAGCAGTTGGTCGCCAAGTGAATGTGAGACTGATGTTGAGCCGGTAACATCACCTACAGCAAAGAGTCAGGTTACAGGTTGAGGCAAAGGTCGAGGCTGTACTGGACGGGGAAGAAGGCAGGAGTCCTCGGTGTCAGTATCATCTGTGAGGAATCTTAGTTGTGGTCATAGAGGAGTTAAGAGGTCATCAACTATAAGCACAAATGTTGCCATTGAAGCCTATGTATCTAAGGATGCCACATCATGGAACAGGAAATCTATAAAGAAAGCCGCTGGAAGATACACCAGAGCTAATGTCATGCCCGTACAACAAGGTCCTACAAGGTATGCTGTACGAAATGTTGATGGCCCTCTCACAGCATTCCACTTGTTCATGAGGAAGAACTTATTGAATGAAATCATGTTGTGGACGAGCAAACAAGGAAGACACATTTATGACGACACCTGGAAAGATTTGACAGAAGGAGAATTTCAATGTTTTCTTGGACTTCTGATCCTCTCAGGTGTATACACGTCACAAAATGAATCCATAGTTCAGTTGTGGAACCTTGAAGATGGTCGTTCTGTTTTCAGCAAAAATATGGCCCGTAACCGTTTTCAGCAAATTTCTTGTGCTCTCAGATTTGATGATGCAACCAACAGACGTGAACAATGAGGCATGGATAAGCTTGCTCCAATCAGACACGTTTTGGATACCTGGGAAGCAACTTTAAGTGACGCCTTTGTTCCTGGTGAAAATGTTACCATGGATGAGCAACTGCTTACATTTTGTGGCCGCGTTCCATTCAGACAATATATTCCCAGCAAACCTGGGAAATATGGCATAAAGCTATGGATGTTGTGTGACAGTTCAACGTCATATGTTCTGCATCTTCAAGTATATACAGGAAGGGAATTTGGACAAAACAGGCAACAGAATCAGGGTGAAAGGGTTGTGCTGCAACTCACTGAAGGATTGACGGGATCTGGCAGAAATGTTACTGTTGACAATTTCTTCTGCAGTTTATCCCTGTCATGGAAATTGCTAGAAAAACAAATGACCCTTTTGGGGACAATTCGAAAGAACAGAAAATAATTACCTCCAGAATTTGTAACAGCAGAGGGCTGAGAGGTATTCACTTCACTGTTTGCCTTTCACGATGACGCTGCTCTGGTTTCCTATTGCCCGAAGAAAGGAAAAGTGGTTGTTCTTCTGAGCAGTTTGCATGATCAAGAAGAAGTAGATAACACACATCCAGACAAAAAAACACACATGATCTTGGACTATAATTCTAGTAAAGGTGGAGTAGATATGACAGATCAAATGTTGCGCACGTATACCACTAAACGAATGACAAGACGCTGGCCAGTGACAATCTTCTACAACATGTTGGACATCAGTGCTTTGAACACCTTCATTGTTTGGATGTCACTAAATCCAGACTGGCAGTCCAAGTCAAAGCACAGACGTCGTCTATTCCTCTTGGAATTAGGAAAGCAGCTGCTTCAGTGTAATCGCAGCGAGACTTCTTCCAGCATTGAAGAAGCCACTGATGCTGTTTGCAATGTCGGAATCCCAAAGAAAAGGGCTAGGTGTCACTGCTGTTCCAGAGAAAAAGACAAGAAAAGCAACATAGTTTGCACCTCCTGCAAGCGCAATGTTTGCAAAGAACATTCAGAAATTGTCAGTGTCTCATGCAAATGACTGTAGTACTTTACTGTGTTCATCAAGTGCATGCAAAAACTGCTTTCATGGCAACTCTTCTTCATGTAATTTTATGATAAAGCATTAAATTTTAAAAAAAATTAACCTTCATATAATAAATAATGAATTCAGAATAATATTTTGTCTGTTTAGTTTAAAATTTTCATGGTTAACAATTAAAATTTGTCGTGGGGTCATTTATAACCCCAACGGTATTCAGTGTGTGCAAAAAATCTCGGTAATTCCAGGGTTAAAAGGTTGGTAGCAAAGGGGATGCTTAAGTTTTTTGTGCCTTGACAATAAGTGGAAAGCAATTTTGACATAGATACACAAGCTTGTTGTTTCTATTGAATTAACAAATGCATTATCAGTTCAGTAGTTTTGTAAGGTTTGTTGGAAATGGAACTTGGAAATTTTCAGGCCAGAGACTGAAGACTTATGACAGATACATGGAAATGGCTTAGCTGCAGTCTAAGATCCAGGAAACATGAACTAGAGACAGAAGAAAGATAAGACCCTTCTTCCCCTTGGAAGAGCCCATTGGAACAGTAAGAGGTGTGTCTTATGCAGAACCATACCTTGCCCTGTGCGAGTGGTGCGGCCACACCGGGCGCAAATGCTTAAGGGGAGCATTTCAGCTGTCTGCTGTTGCCTGCCACTGCCAATTTTTCTTCACTCAGCAGCAGCAGGTAATGGCAGATAGCTGAAATGTGCCCCTTAAGTTTTCTCGTGGCGCTCTAAGCAGGTCTGGTCTCTCTCTTCTTTGATGGGAGGGACAGATCTGCTTAGAGTACTGGCGGCTACACATCGGGCATGCCTCTTCTCTCCTGCCGCCGTCCAGAAGGTGGCTGGATGGAGGTGTGGGGGGGGGGGGGACACACCCGATGTGCAAGTCACACAGGGAGCAATTCATGCTTGGTATGGCCCTGGTCTTATGAAACTCTGTATATTAAAAAATCTATCCATACATACCCCTGCTAGTTCAACAGTTTTTGGTGGGCCTGTCCTGAATCTACTGCTATCTAGCTCTGTTCCACTGTTCAGTATAATGTTTCCTTGCTACTTTTGCTGCTGCTCCACACCTGACTCCTTCTCCACACCTGCACTGCTTCACCATCCCTTGGGCCAGACCACTCCACCATGCTTCTGCGGCCCTAACCACTTGAACCAGCTCACACTCAGGGGCTAGGTCAAAATGGAGTCAGCCACAGATACTCTTAGGAACTTTGTTGAAGACTAGAAAGAGGTGCAGGATGGATGTTCTCCAGTCTTCTGGATCAGAACAAGTATAATGGGCTACCCCATCCCTGGAACTATATGTGCCCTTGCTGTAGAAATTTGAAGGAACCCAGGAAAATCTCCAGGATTTTAACCAACAGTCCAAATATGGTTCTGACTTTATGTTTAGCAGTCTGACTCTCTCAAAGTTAGTTTACTCACTAGGAGAGCTCTGGCATGGTGACTTCCTTATTAATACAGATCAGTACTATCCTGAATAATCTGGAAAACGTTCTGACTGCTCTATACCTTCTTTTGCAAAATCAAACCAAGCCCAATTGTCAGAGAATAGCATAATGTTCCTCTGCAGGGCCAAAGGCCAGTAATGGAGTATGCTATAGATATTTGGTAGTAGGCCACTGACCAGAATCAGGTGCAGAGAGCCTGGATGTGCTGGCTGTGCCACAATTCTGTGCCACTGCAAACCCCCCATCTAGGCTGCCCTATGCTCCTGTATGGAGCCCGGTGCCATAGCGTCCCATCACCATAGCATCAGGATGCCATGCAGGAGCCCCTATCCACCACAAGCATTTTAAAATACCTGTTCCCTGCTGCCTGACCCCTGATTGGGCCTGCCAAGGTTGGGATCAGGATGCAGGGATACTCCTTCTGTGCCTCACCTCATCGGGGGGGGGGGGGAGGTCCTTCTGTGCCAGTCGCCTACCCCAGGGAGACTTATTCCACCTCTGAGGTGGAATAAATCCCCCATCTAACTCAGCAACCCTGGACGTACAGGACCACGACCAGAATTGGCCCTGTATGTCCAGGGCCAGGGTCCCACCTCCACCTCCCCATGCTCCTCCTCCTGCCCACCCACTTCCACCCCCATCCAGAGCTCCCCACACATCTCTGCTATATATGCGGGAGCTCTGGATCTGGCATTGGGCAAAAGCATTTAGCGGGGATGTACATCCAAACCAGACATACATCCTTGCTAAGCACTGCTCAGAATGTCCCCCACTATGTTTACATAAAAAAAGAGCTTATCAGAACACATCTTGAAGAGTTGTGCCAAGAGGATTGAACCGAGTCTCAGAATTGTTTTTCCTGCATTACAACCATCACCACTAGAGGAGCTCATGCAGTGAGACCAGGGTTTGATTCCCACTAGCAGTCCTTGTGGCCTTGGGCAAGTCACTTAACCCTCCATTGCCCCAGAGTAATTCAAGTTATCAATGTCCCTGTTTAATGTACATTTCCAATTTTAAGTTATAATGTAAACCACTTTGACTTAATGATAAGGCAGTATAAAAAAAACCTGTTAAATAAATAAAATAAATATGCAATGAACTGATATCTGTCCACAGAAGAAAAGAAAATGTGATGCCAGAAAGGACTCTGTCTCTATTGTGACCTGCCTGGATAAATACAAAATACCTGCAGGAGCAGGCCTTAGAACTGCGAGCATTTCCAGGGGTCAGAGGGCCAGGAGCAAGTATATTTGACCCCCTAAGACTAAGGGATATGTTTACTAAACAGTGGTAGCGGACTAAATTTTTGATGGTATCTGTGGTCACACTGATCTGCCTTTTGTGTAAAGAGAAGGAACTCCCCATATGCCCCAAGATTGATTCTGGAGCCTCAATATGTTTCATGGATCTGATCTTTGCTCAACAGCATGAAGTTCTAATATGATAAAAAGGCATGATTATAGCCATGGAAACCATTGATGACTCATCACTATTCTCAACCCCAGGACTGAATCTCGTATTGTAGCTATGTTTCAGAATTACCATACTTGACTATAATATTGGAGGTGTCCTGGCTTGAGTGGCATGAACTTCATATTCAGGGGAGAACCCACCAGATAACCTTTCTGTCCATGTTCTGTATGGAGAACTGTTTTCCTAATTTAGAAATTAAAGAGAATGTTGTCATGGAAGTCCAGAGATAATTGGAATATCAGGAAGTGTTTGATAAAGTGCCACAGACAGGTTACTCCTTTACAAGTCCTGTGACTATCCAATAAATTTACCACTCTGGGCATATGCCCCATTTAGAAGAATTTACTCTCTCTCAAAGCCAGAACTCATGGCACTAAGGAAGTACAAGTAGCAGAACCTAAAAAGAGGCTAATCAGGTCTTTGATTTCTCCAAAGGGGCCCCAATCTTCTTTGTACACAAGAACAATGTCTCCCTTTGACCATGTTTATATTATTGAGCCCTCAATGTTGTGATCATCTAGAATTAGTACCTACTCTCACTCATCAACAAATTATTGGAATAGCTTCAGATGGCACAAGTTTTCACCAAGCTCAACCTTTCCTTCATGAAGCTTACAACCTCATTTGCGCACAAAAAGGAGACAAATGGAAAATGGCCTTTTGTACACAGAACAGATATTCTAAGTCCTTTGGTTTAAGAAATGCTCCTTCTGTGTTCCAACACCTGGTTAATAAAATATCCTGAGACCTTTCTAGATCAAGTTATGATTGTATGCCTAGACAATATCCTGATATTCTTTGAGAACATGGCCAATCATGACCACCAAGTCAGTCAAGTCCTAGAGCATCCACAGAAGAATAAGTTGTATGCCAATCTAGAGAAGTATGAATTTGACAAGAAATTCTTAGAAATTTTGGGATATATCATTTTCCCTGATGTCATCTACATAAATCCCCAAAAGATCTCAGTAGTGACAGATTGATTAGTCCTAAAAGACATCAAAGGAATTCAGAAGTTTCTAGGATTTGCCAACTTTTACTTGATTTTACTTGATTTATCACATCTATGACAAGGAGTTGTTAGCCATTAAAACTGCCCTTTAAGAATGATGCCACCTCCTTGACAGAGCACTTCATCAAGTCCAGGTCTACATGAAACATAAGAATTTGGAATTCATCAAGACCTTGCAAAATATGAATTCTAGGCAAGTTTATTGGTTGCTCTTCTTGTTTTGCTTCAATTTTGTTCTCATCTACTGATCAGGCACCCATGCCCTCTATGGAAAGAAGGGAATGAGGTTCCAGAGCCAGAATCTGCTACCATGATCCTCCATCTAGGGAATGATATGGCAGGCCGGATGGTGGCACAGCCTTGGGAGGGGGAGCAAAAATAACAATGTCTGTAGGCTATAAAATAGTCTGGTGTTGGGGTGTACAATGTTAGGAGTAATACTCAAGGTGGGTCCTTTGTCATCCTCAGTTCATGTCCTTATAGCAACCTCTCTCCTCATATGGGTCTATTGGCTAACTTCCAATATTTGTCACAGAAGGGACCACAGCATCTCCATCCTCTGACTTTGTCCATACATTCCAAGCAGCTGTGCCATATTCTGAGCACCGAATATGCAACACAATGAAGACCGTCCATGCAACACAACGAAGGAGAAAGGGACCGAGGAAAAAGCAGTTTGGGTTAGCTCTAGGTAAATAAATGACTTCAGCCTCTCATCATAAGATATGTACATTTTTGAAACCAGCACATTTGAATTCCTGTACTTTACCCTCCATGTCCACTTCTTTTGTATAAATGTGGGGAATTAGATTTATCCCAGACCCCATTAAGTATGCTCCTCTTACCCTTCCAGATTCCAGCAAAAACTCCTACCATCTCTTTGGCTGCTTACTTGCTACCTGTATCTTTGTTTATTGGGAGTTTGCTGAAGGGGTAGATGAAACTGGTGGGGGTAGTTGGGGAGGAGGAACATATGGTAATTTCCTATGCATAGGTGCAGGCCTAAGAACTTTGGGGGGAGGCAGAAAATGCACAGTGATGGCAAATGTCTTGGATGACTAATACGGCACATCTAAATGTGTCGGTATTTCTCCTCGTTAGTAAGAAACTAAAAGTATATTTGCACTTGTGTACCATAATTTTTTCCCTACTTTTAGCAACGTAGCTATAGAAAATAACTGAATTCATACTGACAGCTTTTACAAAGGTATCTTGTAACAAGTTAAAGATGCAATATGATGATATTCTGAACAGCTTAAGATCTTATAAAATACTTATTTTTTAATTTAAAAGAAATTTACAGCCTGCTGATCCTACATCCTCAGTAGATAACAAACATACATAATTTATGAAACACATATTAAAGCAAAGCAAGATATTTTCGCTCTTCTTCCCTCATCTGCCTAACTTCATTCAAAGGAGTTAAGAGCAACTTACAGTGTTCAGCATTAAAGGGTCTGCCGTCCCATGTCTATTACTAGCTCACAGTGGGGGAATTTTGTACAGGATGTCCTATTGTGCTGTTTTTTGTAACATTATTGTTACTTTATATGACAATAGGCTAATTTTGCAGCAATATTCATGTATCAGTGATTTTATATTTTGTTATAGAGAAATAGAGCATTGTTAAATGCACAGTGTAAATATCATTACTAAAACAAACTGCTTCCAGATCCCTGGGATATTTGTTTTAACTTGATGAAAACAGTTATATTCTAAAGAATTTGATGATCATCCCTTATAAATTCGTAATAGCCGCATTAGGGCTTTAATTATATCTCACAGGAAAAATGTGAACTTTGACTAATGGTAATGTTCCACTAATATGAAATAGTTTCTCCTTTGCAGAATTGGATCAAATTAGAAAGACTTTATTAAACTCTAGACTTTCAATTTTTCCAGTAGCTGCTTTTTATTACCCCTGCTGTCAAACTATCCACTGCTAGGTTGATTTCAAACAGTCGAATTTCCCTACAACATGTACTGTATATTTGTGCATGTCTACATATCGCTAGGCATATAAACCTATGAAAATAAATCAGCTATTTTCTCTCTCTTTCTGCCTATATACATACACATAGAGGGTGTAATCCTATATCATTTGGGTAGGCAGAAATGCACATCTGAAAGTGGAGCTGTCTAAATATGCATCTGTGTTTTATAAACTGAGGCCCAAGCCACACAGTTCTTAAAACAGGACATATCCCTGACTCCGATATATGTGAGTACTTGCCAAAAGAACTGTATGCCTACAAATGTATGTGCATGCATTTTTATATACAGTAATATGCACACTGATGTGCCAACATAGGAAGCAAAATTTTATAGACAAGGATACCCTGTTGTTGGTCCAACTAATGGTGGTCTGGAATGAGAATCTACTAATTGCTGCCAGCCAGAGGAGAGAGCAGCAGGTGATGAGGAGCTAAGCCTGGGTGCTGCATCTCAAATGATTGAATATATAGATGTCTTAAAGATTCTAGAACAGTGATGGCTAACCTTTTTGAGCCCGAGTGCCCAAACTGCCGCACAAAACCAAAGAATTTCCTCAAAGTGCCAGCACGTCCATTAAAGCCTCATTTGCATAAGGTGCCTCATTTGCATAAATATTTGCATAATGTTACCATACACTAACTTTTAGTAAACATGCCTCTTAATGAGTATATGGATAAAGAAAGACTAAAAGGTTTCTACATTACTATAATCCAGTACCAACCGCCAGGCACATTAGGAACTACTACAAACGCTGCCCATTTAGAACCCATAGCAAACCCGCCGTATCCTAACAGTACTACCAGGACTCACAAAGCACCATACCCTAACTATCAAAAGGCAACACTGCAAATATTAAACCAATACATTTCAGAGAACAACAATACATGACCTACTGGGGAAAGAACAAGTGGCAATGTCAAATAGGAATTATATAAACAGAATACCTCAGCTCAGTTACACATGCAGAACAGACCATCACCAAACAAGGAATCACAATTTAAAAACAGGAAGACAATAATTAAACTGGGAACCCCAAAAGCCAAACTTGGAATATACAACAACACTGTAGAAATAAAACTATAAATTAATTTCCTCTTGTACTAAACAAAGCGCAAAAATTAATGATGCACATTTCCCAGAGCTGACATATTCCAGTTAATAAATTCAAAATAAAGAGATATTTTTCTACCTTTTGTGCATTTTTTTTCAGTTGCAATTGCTCCAGCCACTTTCTTCTGGTTTCTTCGTGTCTTCTCCTAACTCTCCATCTGCTGTCCATTTGTCCTTTCTTCTGTCTTCTTGGGGTTTTTTTTCCATTCTCTCTCTACATCTGCTTTAACATACTAATCTTTCTCCTTTTGCTCTTTCCTCATTCCTATTTCATCTACTCAAAATTTACCCCTCCATCCTCAATCCCTACTTATTCTCCCAATACCCGGCCAATTGTAGATTTTTTATCCCTCCCACACAAAATATTTTTCCCCTCTCCATTTTACTCTCCCAGCCCCATCCCATTCTAATCCTCCCCCAACACCAGCTCCCTTCTAGTTCCAGCCTCACCCAGCATCCATTCCCTTCTAGTCCCTGCATCAGCCCATTTCCAGTCCTAGCAGCCCCCCAACCCATTTCCAGTCCTAGCAACCTCCCAACCCAATACCAGTCCTAGCCCCCCCTCATCAACCCACTTCCAGTCCTAACCCCCCATAAGCCCATTTCCAGTCCTAGCTCCCCCATCTATTTGCAGTCCCATCCGAGTCCCTCCATCAGCTCATTTCCAAACCCAGCCCCCCATGAGCCCATTTCTAGTCCTTTCCTAGCCCCACCATCAGCCCATGTCAAATCCTAGCTCCCCTCCACTCAGCCCATTTCCAATCCAAGCCCCCCCTGAGCCTACTGCCAGTTCTAGCCCCTTCATGAGTCCATTTCAATCCAAACCCCCACCACAGCCCATTTCCAATCTTAGCACCCCCCCAACAGCCAATTTCCAGTCCTATTCTAGCCCCTCCATCAGCCCATTTCCTGTCCTAGCCCCCCCTCACCCATTTCCAGTCCTAGCTCCCTCCCCCTCACAACCCATTTCCATTCCAAGCCCCAATCCCATCAGCTATTTGCAGTTCAAGCCCTCCTTCCACTCAGCCCATTTCCAGTCTTAGCCCCCCCATAGCCCATTACCAGTCCTAACCCCCCCATCAGCCCATTACCAGTCCTAACCCCCCATCAGCCCATTTCCAGTCTTAGCCCCCCCCCATTGCCCTTTACTAGTCCTACCACCCCCCACATCTCCAGCACCATCACCAGCCCAGTTCCAGCCTTTTCCCCCCCCCTGGCCCATTACTAGTCCTAACCCCCCCCCCACATCAGCCCATTTCCAGTCTTAGCCCCCCCCATGGCCAATTACCAGTCCTAACCCCGGCCAATTACCAGTCCTACCCCCCCCCCGGCCAATTACCAGTCCTAACCCCCCCCCAACTGCCCCTTTCAACTCTTAGCCCCACCCCCATGGCCAATTACCTGTCCTAACCCCCCCCCCCTGGCCAATTACCAGTCCTACCCCCCCCCCCGGCCAATTACCAGTCCTAACCCCCCCCCCTGGCCAATTACCAGTCCTAACCCCCCCCCCTGGCCAATTACCAGTCCTAACCCCCCCCCCCCTGGCCAATTACCAGTCCTACCCCCCCCGGCCAATTACCAGTCCTAACCCCCCCATCAGCCCCTTTCCAGTCTTAGCCCCCCCCCCCCCATGGCCAATTACCAGTCCTAACCCCCCCCCATCAGCCCCTTTCCAGTCTTAGCCCCCCCATGGCCAATTACCAGTCCTACCCCCCCCCCCATCAGCCCATTTCCAGTCTTAGCCTCCCCACCATAGCCCATTACCAGTCCTAACCCCCCTTCCCCCCTATCATCCCAAATTAAAAAAAAAAACCAAACACAGCGGCTGCTTCTGCCGCGGCAGCCTCAAGAGCTCTGCCGCGGCAGCCTCAAGAGCTCTGCCGCGGGGGCCCCCCCCGCCCGGCAAAGCCTCCCTGCATCATCTACCTTCAAGTCGCAAAACGCGGGCTTCTTTCAGAGCCGCGAGAGTTTCCTTTCTCGCGGGAGAGCCGC
Source organism: Ichthyophis bannanicus (assembly GCA_033557465.1). NCBI lineage: Eukaryota > Metazoa > Chordata > Amphibia > Gymnophiona > Ichthyophiidae > Ichthyophis > Ichthyophis bannanicus. Next base: position 860,549,425 of record CM066032.1, read on the forward strand.
GAGAAAGGAAACTCTCGCGGCTCTGAAAGAAGCCCGCGTTTTGCGACTTGAAGGTAGATGATGCAGGGAGGCTCTGCCGGGCAGGGGGGGGGGGCCCCCGCGGCAGAGCTCTTGAGGCTGCCGCGGCAGAAGCAGCCGGTTTGTTTGGTTTTTTTTTTAAAAAAATTTGGGACCTTTTAAATGCGGACCTTCCCGCGTGCCAGCTGCAAGGCCTTCGCGTGCCACAGCTGGCACGCGTGCCATAGGTTCGCCATCGCTGTTCTAGAAGAAAGTGCTCTCAGAAGCTACAGCTCAGTCAACAGCAAGGCCACTGCCTCAACATTGTATTCTCTAACTGCTTACCCTCTAACTTCTGTACCTCACTTATTCCCCTATCGGACCTTCACCTGCAAAGTTTCACTCTTCCTCATTCTCACCCTGCCTCATCCTCACCCTGTCTCTTCCAACCTCTTTACAAATCTTCATGCTATTGACCCATTGGCTCTCTCCTCCACTGTCTCATCACCTCTTTCCTCCACTATGTCATTTAAGTCTGTCATTGAGGCAGTAGCTTCCTATAACACTGCACTCTCCTCTGCTCTGGATGATGTTGCTCTACCCATGCCACGTCCTGTGAGGTGTACTGTACTTCAACCCTGGCTGTCTCCCACTACCTGCTATCTACATTCCTGTGCCCACTCAGCTGAGCTTGCTTTGCTCAAATCCCTTTCCCTTGCAGACTTTCTCTTGTCTCTTTCCAGTCAACAATAGCACTCACCAAACAAGACTATTATGTCCATCTGACTAACTGTCTTGCCTCTGACCCTCACCATCTCTTTACAGCTCTCAATTCTCTCCTCAAGGTGCCTCCACCTTCGACCCCTCCTTCCCTTTCTATCCAAACCCTGGCTGACTACTACCATGCCAAAATCCACAAAATCACACTTCAATTCCCCACAAGGTCATCTACGTCCTCTCCACCCACTCTTCACTCCCAACTTCTCGCCCGCTACTTCTGCTACTCTTTCTTCCTTTTCTATGATGCCTGAGGAGGAAACCACTCACCTTCTTTCCTCATCCAAACTCTGATCCTACTCCCACTCATCTCCTTAGCTCCATCCCCACCAATGTAGTCCCTTCCATCTCTCACATTCTCAACCTATCACTCTCCACTGCAACTTTCCCTGCAGCTTTCAAGCATGCTGTGTTCACTCCTCAAGAAATCCTCAGTAGACCCTACCTGTCATTCTCTCTATTGACCTATCTTCCTCCTCCTCTTCATTTCTAAACTACTTGAATGTTGCCTTGATTTCTCTCCTCTCAAGCCCTTCTGGATACTCTACAATCTGACTTTTATACTTTACATTCTACTAAAATGGCTCTTGCCAAAGTCTCCAGTGACCTGTTCCTGGCAAAATCCAAGGTCCTTACTCAGTCCTCATCCTTCTTGATCTTTCTTCTGGTTTTTACACTGTTGACCACATCCTTCTCCTTGATACCTTGTCCTCACTTGGTTTTAAGGGATCTGTGCTATCCCAATTCTTTTCTTATCTCTCCCATCAGTCTTTCAGTGTTTGTTCTGGTGGATCTTCCTCTGCTGCTATCCCATTCTCAGTTGGTGTACCCCAAGGATCTGTCTTGGGTCCATCCCTTTTCTGTCTCTATATCCAGTCCCTTAGTGCACTCATCTCTTCCCATGACTTTCAGTTAGGCTAATGATGCCAAGATCTACTTTTCTATACAGGAAATCTCTCTGGCAATCCAGGCCAGGATCTCTGCCTGCCTTTCTGACATTGCTGCTTGGATGTCTCACTGCCACTTGGAATTGAACATGACCAAAACTGAGCTTCTTATTTTCCCCCCTAAACCCTACTCTTCCCTTTCTCCTTTCTCAGTCTCTGTGGATTACTCTCTACTCCTCCCTGTCTCCTCAGCTCACAACCTTGGGGTCTTCTTCGACTCCTCTCTCTCCTTCTCCATACCCATCCAATTGATAGCTAAAACTTGCCATTTCTTTCTCTACATCAACAAAATTTGCTCATTCCTTTCTGAACACACCACTAAGACACTTATCAACTACTTAGGGGCTTGTTTACAAAGCCGCGGTAGCGGTTTCCGATCATTATCGGAGCTGCGGCCCCATTGATTTCAATGGGGCCGTGGCACCGATAACGATCTGAAACTGCTACCGCGGCTTTGTAAACAAGCCCCTTAGTCACCTGCCATCTAGACTATTGTAACCTACTACTCCTTGCTGGTCTCCTTTTGAATTATCTCTCTCCCCTTCAATCTGTTGAACACTGCTGCATGGCTAATCTTCCACCAGCCTTGTCATGCTCATATTACCCCTCTACTCAAGTCACTTCATTGGTTCCCTATCCATTTCTGCATCTAGTACAAAATTCTCCTGCTGACCTATAAGTGCATTCACTCTGCAGCTCCTCACTACCTTTCCTCTCTTATCTCTCCCTACATCCCTCCTCGGGAACTCAGCTCTTCTGGAAAATTGCTTCTATCTGTGCCCTTCTCTTCTACTGCTAACTCCAGACTTTTATCCTTTCACCTTGCTGCTCCATATGCCTGGAAGAAACTACCTGAGTCTGTATATCAGGCACCTTCTCTGACCCTTTTGAAATCCAGGCTGAAAACTCACCTCTTCACTGCTGCTTTCAGATCTTGACTCACCTGATCTCCTTTGTGTTTCCTTACCATTCCCCCTAGATGTGTCCCATGTCTATAGCTACTATGTTGTCTGTCATGACTAGATTGTAAGCTCTGATGAACAGGGACCATCTTTTACATGTGTCTGTTTAGCACTGCTTACATCTTGTAATACTATACAAATGTTCAGTAGTAGTAGTAGTAAAAGTGAAAATTGCTAAACAAATATTTCAGTTCTGTATTCACAAAAGAAAATCCTGGAGGACTACATATGAATGATGAATATACAAATGTGAATGGAGTGTTTGAACAGCTTGCAAAACTGAAAGTGGGACTGGATAGGATACATCCCAGGATATAGAAAGAGCTCAGAAAGGTTCTTGCAAGGCCTTTGAAGGATATTTATAATAGATCCTTGGAGACAGGAGAGGTTCCACAGGACTGGAAAAGGGCTGATGTGGTACCTCTTCACAAAAGTGGTAATAGAAAAGTATATGGTGGTAAGTCTTACCTCTGTGGTTGGAAAAATAATGGAGGCACTCTTGAAAGAATAATAGTGGACTTTCTGGAAACCAATGGATTGCATGATCCAAGGCAACATGGTTTTACCAGGGGAAGATAATGCCATACAAATCTGATTGAGTTCTTTGACTGGGTGACAAGACAACTAGAACAAGGGCATGTGATGGATGTGATCTACCTAGATTTTGGAAAAGCCTTTCCTACTGTTCCTCATAGTAGTAGGTTTGTCAATAAAGTGAGCAGCATGGGGATGAGTCCCAAGGTGGTGAATTGATCAGAAATTGGTTGACTTACAGACAACAGAAGGTACTTGTAAAAGGAACTTCACTTGAATAAAGGAAGGTATGTAGTTAACGTCTCAGGGATCTGTCCTGGGACCATCACTGTTCAATATATTTGTGAGTCACATCGGGAAAGGACTGAATGGAAAAGTCTGCCTTTTTGCAAATAACACAAACATTTGCAACAGATTGGACACTTCTGAGTGAGTGGATAACATGAGGAAAGATCTAAAAACACTGGGAGGTGTTAGTGCCTCTGTATAGGTCTCTGGTGCAACCTCATTTGGAGCATTGTGTGCAATTTTGGAGGCTACACCTTCAGAAGGATATAAACAGGATGGATTTGTGCAGAGGGTGGCTACTAAAATGGTTAGTGGTCTTTGTTATAAAGCATATGAGGACAGACTTAAAGATCTTAATATATATACGTTAGAGGAAAGTGCTATTTGTAACTAGGTCCTATTGAATAACATTGGACCAATTACAAACAGCCTGTGCTAAGCATTAGCCCAGTTTAGTAAACATGCCCCATAATATTATTAAGCTGACCTGTCCATAGATTGGTTGAAAGAGTGAATATTCTGATATTTCATCTAGATTAAGCTGAGTTTATCAAGAAAAAGTGACTGAACATATAATTGTGACATAAAATCTTAATCATTATAAAATGGTTTACTCTTATTCCACAGCTGGCCTATGTTCCTGGTAGGCTGAGGTATATGATGAGCTTTGAATGCATTTTTATACTGTGGTTAGACTTGGGATCAGCAAAAAAAGCTGGTTTTCTCTGCATTCCATTGTTCCTTGGAGGAGACTCACTTCAGGGCTGTTGTTATCTGTTCCTCAGGCAACCTCCTCCCGAGTATGGGGCTGGGCAAATATGTTTTAATTAGCATGCATATGGTGTTTCCAAAGTTCACCATGATGAAATATGCATTTCCAACAACACATCCTTATCTTTGAAAATTTACAGAAAAAAGGACACCGAATACCAACTGAGCACCTGATTTACCATGGTTCCCTATGAATGAGCAAAGAGTAATGTGACTATATTTTCTGCAGCTCCTCAAAACTGGATTTGGAGGAAAGCAGTCCTTCCTGTAACCTCTGAGGCTGTATATAAAGATATTTTAGTCAATTCAATAAAAATGGTATATTCATATTTATGACAGTCGCTCTTGGGAAGGGGGGAGTGCGGAGTCTATAAACCAGACAAAGTCGATGCATTTCTGTTAATATAATGTAAGAAGGAAGGAAGTTCCTTCTGATCCTTAACAGGGTCTACTATCAGTGAGTGTTGGAGAAAGATATTATTCTAATGGCCTTGTCCGATAGGAATATGTCTAGAGTAAAGAATAAACCTCTTGTAACAGAGAGGGCTAGATCCTCCTTTTCACCCTTTCCTTGCAAGTAACATGATTCAAGAGGATTCCTGGTAACTAGGAAAAGGATCCCAAGAGCCATGGAGGTCTTGGGTTAGGGAAAGGAGTTCACTGCTTTTGATGGAGGAAGGGGATATAATCACCACAAATCCCAGAGGAATCAGAAGTGAAAAAGGTTCAGCGTTTCAAGAAGAGAAAAATATATAAAAGAAGAAGTGACTGGTCAACTGAGTATGGCCACTCACTCAGAGAATGAAATCAGAACTACAGAGGAAAGAAGGGTCTTGCCACCTTAATGTGTAGCAATATGGATTCTAGAGGAAAGAGAACTGTATCAAAGAAGGCTACAGAGCATACTTGCTTTTTAGTAGGGAAGTGAATTCATATCCCATATCTTTTCATATCATTTTTTACCCAAAACAATAGGAACCCCCACTCCCCAAGATGCCAGTTTTTCACATATCATCAGTAGGCATACTACTGAAGAATAGAGTGCACTACTGAGTCATAGGGGGTCTTTTACTAAAGGGCATTAGCTAACAAAGTGTGTTCTGGTGTATGCTGAATGTGCTTTATGTTTATGTTTATGTTTATTATATTTGATAAAAACCGCCTTTCACAAGAACCAAAGCGGTGTACAATTAAAAATTCTATAAAAACAGGCCGAGGCCAGCGAAAAGGAAAAGAAATATACAATATTTGACAGGACAGCAGAAGAATCAGGAGAACAAGACAAGACGTAGACAGAAGGTAAGCTTAGGAAAGAACAGGAGGCAGGGAAGAGAATTAATCACACAAAAGGGGAGGGAAGGTTGAAAGCTAGGGAAAACAAATGGGTTTTTAGCTGTTGTTTAAAAGTAGTAAACTGAGGGTCCAGACAGAGGGAGGGGGGAAGGGCATTCCAAAGGGTGGGAGCAGCAAAGAAAAAGGCAGAGGAGCGGGTAGACTGTAGGTGAGCGCGAGAAGGGGAAGGGAGGGTAAGGCGGTTGAGGTGAAAAGAGCGGGGAGTGTGTTCAGGAGAGTGAAAGAAGAGGAGATCCGTTAGGTATTGGGGAATGCTAGTGTGGAAGGCTTTATGAGTCAGGATCAATAGTTTGAAAGTGGCCCTGAAAGGGATAGGCAACCAGTGGAGGTGAAAAAGCAGGGGAGTGATGTGATCCCGAGGGGAGGAACATGTGACCAGGCGTGCAGCAGTATTCTGAATCCGTTGTAGGTGGGTGAGATGATATTTTGGGAGACCGAGAAATAAAGAGTTGGCAAAGTCTACTCGAGACATAATTAAGGACAGAACCAAAGTAACAAGGGCTGAAGGGGAAAGAAAAGGGTGAATAGAGCGAATCTGGTGGAGGAAAAAGAAGGATGTTTTGGTGACATGAAAAATGTGGGAGTGAAAAGACAAATCGGAGTCAAAGTGCACACCAAGGTACCGGAAAGTGGAGACCAGGGGTACAGGGGAGCCGGAGAAAGAAGGGGCCAGTGAGGGGGGAGAGCCACCGTGAGTAAACCAGAGAGCAACCGTTTTGGCAAGATTCAGGTGAAGGCAGTTGAGTGTCAGCCAGTCTGCTACAGCTGCAAGGCAGGAGTCTAGTACAGAAAGATCAGGGCAGGAAGGAGAAGTATGATGGAGCAAAAGAATATCGTCCGCATAGAAAAAAGTAGACACACCAAACTGCTGAATCAGGGACGCAAGGGGAGCCAAGGAAAGGTTAAAGAGGAGAGGGGCAAGAACAGAACCCTGAGGGACCCCACAGGGAAGAACGTGAGGGTCAGAAGGGGGAGAGGAAAGAGAAGATGAAAGAACCGCACAAGATCGAGAAGAGAGAAATGAGTGGAACCAGTGAAGCACAGTGCTACAAAGGCCTGCATCCCGCAGGCGGTGAAGAAGAAGAGAGTGATCTACCAAGTGGGATACACATTGCCAGCTAACGCAGTGCCTTGAGAGCAAGGGGCAATTCCTATGTTGTCTAACTCGCATTAGGGTAGTGAGTGGATGGGATAGGGGCAGAGAGTGGGTATGGTGTGCTCTGTGCAGTTAGCATGGCGTTCATACCATGCACTAACTGCATTAATGCAGGATCACCTAATGCCACCTCAATAGATGGCGTTAAGTACCTCCACATTAAAGTGCCATGTGCTAAGCGACAGGGCTGCACGTTAAATGCTTTCCACACCACTGACAGTCAATGCAGTGGTATTGTACCTAAGGTGTCATAGTTTCAGTTCTGTTGGCATGTTCGGTGCAACACCATAGCACCCTTTAGTAAAAGACCACATAGTGTGCACTACTGTAGAATAGTGTGCAGTATTCATGGCATTGTACCCCAAAATGAAACAAAAAGGTAAAAAAAAAACTTAAATAAAATGAAAAGATCCCATGAACTACATAGGAAACTAAAGAAAAGGAAAGTTTTTGGCCTGCAAACTCCTACGTTTCTCCCACAATATCAATTAATCAAACATTTGTTATTTTATATATTTTACAGGTCTTTTATACCACTTTATCATTTCAATCAAAGCAGTTTACATTATAAATGTACACTAAACAGGGACATTAATAACTTGGACTTTTCTGAGGCAATGGAGGGTTAGTTGACTTGCCCAAGGCATACTAGTGGGAATTGAACCTTAGTCTCTTGGTTTTTAACCCAGTGTTTGAACCACTAGGCTGCTCCTCCACTATCACATTGGCTATGCTTTGGCAGCATCTAAGTGGTTTACAATAAGACCACATTAACAGAGAGGTACAAAAATGGCTGAATAGACACAATAACATAATCAAAAATAACAATAAGTCACAATGTGGGAGGGGAATGCATAAGACAACAATTCTAACCAATATCAAACGCTTCAAGGGTTGTATACAGTTGGAAGGGTTAATTCAAATTGTATTAACTTTGAAAGAGCCAGGTTTTCAACAGCTTTTTAAAGTTGAGGTAAGAACTTTCAAAATGAATAGTTGGAGGCAAAGGATTCCAAAGAGTGGGACCATTCATGGCAAAGGTGGCAAATTTAATTCATTCATATTTAAGCTGCCTGAAGGAGGGAACCATCTAAAGTTGGACTTGAGCGGATCTGAGCTAATGGGATGGATGGTATGGTGCCAAAAGAGAAGACAGATAGAGAGGAAGGCCCGTTTAGAATGCCTGATGGACTGTAATTAGGATCTTAAATTTGATACAAGCTTGAATAGGTAGCCAATGTTCCTCAACTAACAGAGGGGATACACAATCTAATCGATGTGCATTGTATAGTAATTTAATAGCTGTATTCTGAATTAGTTGTAATCTGTTAACAAGGAGTGAGGGAGCCCTATCAGCAAAAAAATGACAGCCATCTAAGTGGGACAGGAGCAGGGAATAAATTAGGAGTCTAATGGGTATGTTTACTAAACTGCAGTAAAGGAGCAATGTGCCATTAGCGCACACTAACTGCGCATCTGCACCCTTAGCACGTCCAAAAAGCCACTTTAGCGCATGCTAATGGTACCAGCCACTTTAGCACGTGCTAATGGTACCTGTGGGTGGAGAAAGGGCATGCACAGGGTAAAGAGTGGGGGTCAATGGGCAGGGATTGGGCGGGGATAAGGCTTGTTCCCTTAACGCAGGCACCTAAATGACAGAAACCCTAACACAACTCAAATGCTCACAGAAGTGGTGTTTTGTGAGGAGAGAGAGCCTATTTTACGTCTGCAATGTGATGCAGACAGGGGAGCCCAAGTGAGTGATAGTAGTGCTCCCTTAGTATCAACAGCATAGTGCCCAGGTATGTTGATGGTGCAAATGGGGGCAAAGGAGGTGGCACAAGGGTCATGCAGTGGGAGCTGCTGGTGCACAGGGGACGATGACCAAGCAGCTGCCTAGATGGCACATAGGAACATAAGACTGCAAAATATGCCAAACTGTGTCAGACCAAGGTCCATCATGCCCAGTATCCTGTGTCCAACAGTGCACAATCTAGGTCACAAGTATTTCCCCAAAAAAGACACACAGGATCCCCAATAACTGTAATGGGGCAAGCAGTGCATAGCCCAGGTCCTCTTTAGCAATGGATTATGCACCGCTACCTATGAACCCATCCAAACATTTTTAAACCCAGCTACACTGACAGCTTTTAATACATCTTCTGATAATGGATTGCAGGGCTTGATTATGTGTTGACTGAAAAAATATTTTCACCTAGAAGACCCAAATGGGTTACACTGCAGTTACATTGCAGGTCCCTAGTCTATCCACAGTCTGATGGCATAAAAAAAGCAACCTACATTTAACGGTTCCACTCTGGTCAATAATCTATAGACCTCTATCATATCTCCCCTCAGCTGTCTCTTCCCAGGTTGATGAGCCCCCAACCTTTTTAGCCTCTCCACAAAGGGGTATTATGCCATCTGCAATACCATCTGTGATGTTTGTCATGATTCTACAGTCACAATGGCAGCACACAGTCCTGCTACTGCTGAGGAAAGGCAATGTGCCACATGGGGCGGTCCAAAGGTCCTGGCACCCCAGGCAGATATCCAGGCTGCCGCCCTCCCCCTGCTGCTGTGGAACCCAGCTATGGGGGAAGAGGCTGATAGTTTCAGATGCTGTAACTCCCCAGGCAGTTGCAGCATGCAGGTGCCCAGGGGACTACCACAGCAGTGGCTGTCATCCTTCCCTCAAGACGTATCATTGGCAGGTGATGATGGGGTCCCTGCAGAGGCAGATGGTTGGGGAGAGACTGTATGGCTATCAATATATGCCTCTACCCCCCAATCTGGACCATTTGCCCTAGGAACTCACCAACCCACATGTTGGATGGGCTGGGGTTGCACACCACCAACATGGACAGCACACGGGTATGTAAGCATGGTGTGGGAGTGTTGGCAGAGGGAGCAGTGGCACCCACCTGCAGCAGACCAAAACCATACCCTGGTTCTGTGCACAGTGTGCATTGCAACATGTGCCAAGGTCTGTCTGATGCAAAGTATGTCAGCCCCAGGGAGTGTTGTAGCCATACAGCAGCTCTGTGGCTCAATGCACATGGCTGCTGTGTATATGAGTGGAGGGTCACATGTGCTGGTCCCAGCTATTGATTATGCATCGTATGTCCCTGTGACTGAACTTTAGTCCACAGTGCAGGTACAGCACCAACATGTGCAACCCCCAATGAATTGGCCAGCAAGGGTACAAACACACATCAGCCACACTGACAGGCTCCACTATTCACAGCTGCATGGAGAGTCAGGCTGATAGTACCGGCACACTGAGTGGGCATTAACATCAGAGCACACATTTAGCTCCTGCACTAGTAGCACACCTTAACAATGCTCAAGCTGACATCGGACCAAGGAGGCAGGCAGGAGTGCCAACCATCCCCATTTTTGCACAGTGTGTCATGAGAGTGTCAGTGTCAGTGTGTGTGTGTGTCTGTTTGTTTGTGTGTGTGTGTCTGTCAATTTAGTCGTGACTTTCCACACCTCACTGGGCCTCGCAGTGCCTAAGCAATGCAATGTGTGCCTTTGAGTCAGTCCTGACTCCTGGCGACCCAGAAGCTCCTGGGTTTTCTTGGCAGTGTCACCGGAAATAGATTGCCAGGCCTTTCTTCCAAGGCAATGGAGGGTTAAGTGACTTGCCCAAGGCCACAAGGAATGCTAGTGGGAATCGAACCCTGGTTGCTTGGTTACCAAGCCAGTGTTCTAACAACTAGGGTAGCCTAATGGTTAGAGTGCTGGCTTGGTAACCAAGCAACCAGGGTTCAATTCCCACTAGCACTCCTTGTGGCCTTGGGCAAGTCACTTAACCCTCCATTGCCTCAGAAGAAAGGCCTGGCAATCTACTTCTGGTGACACTGCCAAGAAAACCCAGGAGCTCCTGGGTTGCCTGGAGTCAGGACTGACTTGAAGGCACACATTGCATTGTGCCTAAGCCAGGGGTCCCCAAACTGGTCCTGGAGGGCTGCAATCCTGGCAGGCTTTTGGGATAGCCCTAATGAATATGCATGAGATATATATGCATTAGAGATATCCTCCCAACCTGACTGGTTTGTGGCCATCCAGTACTGGATTGGGAGACCCCTGCCTTACACCTCCGTCATTTAAGATTGTGAGTGGGCAAGGTACAGATGTCCTAGACATCAAAAGGGTAGACAGAATTTGTCACATTGCTCCTTGATTCTCACCACCACCAAAAAGTTGTCTAATTTTGGTGGTGGTGAGAAGCAAGGAGCAGTGTGACAAATTCTGTCTACCCTTTTGATGTCTAGGACATCTGTACCTTGTGTACTCACAATCTTAAATGACAGAAGTGTAAGGCAGGGGTCTCCCAATCCAGTAATGGATGGCCACAAACCAGTCAGGTTGGGAGGATATCAGTGGTATACAGCAGGTGCAATCTCACTGTGCTAGCTGTAGGTGAATGATAGATCTAGGTGGTTGGGACATGAATTGTTTCAGGCCTATGCCAGTGGCACTGGTAGGTCCAGCAGGACACTAAAAACAAAGTGGTCAAGTCTAGCTGCTTGCCCCCCCCCCCCCCCAAGTAGTTGGTCACCAAGGCATCAGCACTATAACATTGGCTATTGACATGCACTGTTCTAGGTGGGTCTCTGTTCGACAGGGCCAGATGTGACTAGCATATCACATCGCAGACCTTAACGCTGCCTTTCCCTCTGGTGACTTTACCATGGTTTAGGAAACGCACTCCTAAGAGTTTTAACATTGAGGAAAAGTTTTACAAACCTGATCAACCTTGAGGAATAACATGACTTTTTCACTTAAGGATGAAACCTGGGAATGAGAATAACAAGGCCTTGTCAAAAATGACTCCCAAGGAGATAATAAAATCCTTTGTCAGAATGGAAATGCCTGCACTACAGGAGAGATAATCACCAGAACTGTTGTCATGTGAGAATCAAGTGACTGAAGGCTTGGCCACATTGAGAACTTGTTTATGCATCGCGAGCCAATCAGATATCTTGTCTAATGCAGAGGTGACAAATGGACCAAAAGCTAATAACAAAAGTCATGACTGATAATAATTTGAATGTTATCCACATAAATGTGAAATACAAAATTAAATTACTGAAGTAAGGTAGCCAGGGGAGCAATTAAAATGTTAACCAAGACAGGAGACAGAATTGAGCCATGTGAAAACTCACAGTCCAAATCAAAAGGTGGGCTCCAGAGTCTATGACAATCCTGAAAGTATGATGGGATAGATAGGAATTAAACCAACCCAACACTGTGTCTGTCGTATGTTTCAGTCTATATAACAACATCTACTGTATGGTTTATAAGCTCAAATGCTGATGAGAGACCTTACCAAATTAACAGAACTTTCTTCCCTCCATCAATTTGAGTCAGTATCTTGTTCTGTAAAGCAGGGATTCAGTGTGGGCTGTGCTCGAAAACTGGACTGTAAGTGCTTCAGTGAAGAGAGACAAATGATGAAGTACAGCAATTTCAGTAATTTTGGCCAGAAAAGAAAGATCGGAAATGGGATGAAATCTGTGTAGGAGATAAGATCCAGATGACTTAAGTTAAATTATCACATTCTCCATCCTACTATTTTTATCCTTATGTTTTATGGGCCACTTTGGGTTGAAGTATGTCTAGGGAAGGTGCCAAATAAACAAAACATTCCATACTTTTTAGTGTCTATCTTTTACAGATTGAATTTGTTAGAACTTGAGGGAGGAGTGGCTGCATGGTTGGGACAAATTACCTCAGGCTGGCAGGCCAAGGGTTCAAATCCCCCTAGAGAACAGCCATCTCAGGCCTGAAGGACTGGGGTTGCTAGACCTGCAGGTGCTCCTTGTGACCTTGGATAAGCCACTTTACCCTCAGGTATAAAAAAAAAGGCCATAGCTTGTGAGCCCTTCAGGAACAAGGTTGTATATGCCCAAATGTACACCACTTTGACTTGTAGAAAAACAGTATATAAGCCTACCTAAATAAATATCTGTAATTATTTTGAGGGAGTTTATGCTTATCTACAAATGTGATAAATCACCTTTTGGTAGAACAAAACAGCAATGTACAAAAGCACATAAATCTAACCATTAAATAATTTAAAAGAGAATTAAAGAGTCATGCAATTAAAATAAACAAAGTAGGATAACAGAAACCACCAAGAACTGTAAAATGGCTACCAGTATATGTGCCCCAGTCCAAAAACAATCACAAGATGACAAAATGTCTTCACTAAAATCAGGTTTCATCTACAGAATTTAATTTCTGGAAGAATGATTCTAACCTCAAATCAAGCGGTAGGACATTCCAAAGTGATGAGGACAGGTAATCAAACATAGAACTCATCACCAAACCATTTTTGTTTGTTTGGACAGCCACTCAGACTGGAAAATTGTTTTTTTTTTCTTTTTGAGTGACAGGCTAACTGCTGGAAGATTGAAAAATATGATAAGAGAATTCAGAGAGGTGGGGCCTTGAAAATGTATCTTTCTTCCTGCCCAACATAGTCCCAGATATAAGGAGCATGGAATGCTTGGTCCTTCCCACTCAGTCACCTTGGCTCCTTCTCTGAAGGTACCCAGGATTACAATGGCATATGAGTAAAAACATGTTGATTTAAGAGTTGAACAATTACTGTATAAATGAGGCATTATAAAAACACCAGCATTCACACATATCAGTCATTCAACTGCTCCCCCACATTTTTCCAACAGCTTACTTATACATATGTAACACTTGACAGACCAAGATTGTGGCAAAAACGTAGCCACAACTTTATTCATTACTCACAACTTGACAAATTCCAATAAACACCAGTAACAGAACATTAACCTCCTAACAGGGTTTCAACAGGACTACATGGTAACGTATTTACCTCTTCTCCTGAGTACGCATTTTCCTTATATCCCTCAAGCTGTAATAATGCCTGGCTGAGATAAATTTCAAGCACTGAGTGTTTTTTCTTAACCAAATGACAACCGGCCACTAGAGTCTCAGGTCTTCTACACACCTCTCTGGAGCTATCTGGTGGTGAGAGTGGTCATTTCCACTCTAGACAACACTTTAGCTGTGACAATCCTCTTCCCTTCATCCCACTATCATTCTGCCACTTCCTTCTGGTCATGTGACCCAACTTCCCCTGCAAGGATGTGTGGGTGAGCCTCACAACCTGCCTTAGCCTCACCTTGCCTGAAATAATGGCCAGCACTGTCAAAATTAAGATATGCTTCACACTTCCTCCTCCCCATCTCCTTTGATCCTGAGTCTTCCAGCCCCTTATCTTCTTGCCCCAGCCCTACCCACCAAAAGAAAGAATCAGTGGTACACTTCCACAGATGTAGCCAGGAATGGAAAAACAAGCAGAAGAAGACCATGCACAAATAGAAACCTTTATTACAGGACCCATCTCGACTAAGTTTTGGCTAGTTAGTCTTCGTTAGGGGCCTTGAGTCTTGAAAGCACAAGCATATTGGTAATACTGTCATGTATTTTTTGATGCAAGATAAGGCACGATAAACATGTTAATATCTACTTGATCTAATTATATCTTAGAGTTATTCTTGCATTGGTCATCTCTAAAAACACCCTTTAAAATGCTAAGTATGGACCCTTACCAACCACACAAAAACCTAAACTAACTTTGTATTCCCCAAAGTATGCATTGTATTGCTGAGCCAATCATATACTGGTCAAATGACAGAGTGATAAAATAGCGAAAGAGACTGAAACACACTCTATCAAAACAAAATATGTTATTATGAAAAAAGTGGATAACGTTCTATTAACCAAAATTTTCTTTGTATAATCATACAAGGGAGGTCTCAGAACTGACGGGCTTTAAATTGCTTTATGCAAAATCTATAAATCAATTGCCCCATTATATCAATGACCTCCCTTATAAAAAGCACCAGCAATATCAAGAAGACTGCAACATAATAACAAAGAGGTATGTTTACTAAAGTGCGGTAAACGTGAATAACGCGCGTTGTACGACGTTAACGATCGTTAGTGCATTATAACGTGCGTAATCACACGCCAACGAGCATTAACATCATACTATGTGCGTTAACCATAGTTAACGATCATAAACCCCCACGGCGCGGTAAAACAACGAAGAAGGTGGAGAGAAGGGGTCAATGGGTGGAGAGTGGGCGGGGAGAGGCTCCCCTCACACTAACGCGCTGAATTTCAGAGCTCAATTCCAACGCAAATGAAAACCTGCCGTTAAAGGCATATTAAAGGGGAGAGAAACCATTTAGGTGTCAGCAATGTACAGCCCAGGCAGGAAAACCAAAAAAAAAGTGATGTGTGGTACATGTGCACAGAACAAAAGGGCACAGAAACACTGAAAATGGCCCCAACAAACTGGATAAAAACAATAACCAAGCTGGTCAATAGTGGTATCAATGAGAAACATAACCCCCCCCCCCCCCCCGAGTAAGCTCCATAGAACATATATAAATTGTGGAAGGGTCTATACTCCGTCCCCATACAAGGTGAATGGGCCCACAGTGAAATAACGCTGCTCAGGTTTTCCTCCACCACCAGACAGGGTGCCTATGGCGTGCACATGTCCCGCAACAGCATGGCGGGCATGTTGGAACGGCAACTGGACAGATGCTGGAGAAGGGGATACAGAGTGCCGTAGGCGGCACATGTCAAGGTACCACCAGGGAACGCACCATCTCTGTGATAACATGGTGGTGCAGTGCACAAAACCACTGCATTTAGAAGCAGAAGGTCACAGGTTCAAGTCCCAGATGTGGTGTCCGCCAACCCAGTCCTCATATTTTACCCACCACTATAAAGTCCTAATACAGACAGAACCTTATTTGCAGATGACGTAAACATGCCCAAAACACCTACATCCTACCCTACAGAGCACAGACACCATAAACATACTCATTACCTAGAGCAGAGCCCCCCAAATGCAGTCCTGGAGGGCCAAACACCCATTCTGGTTCCATGCTGCCTTGATAAAGATGCCTGTGCTGCATTTCTATGCGCCACCCCCATGGTATGCAGATGTATCTCACACCAGGACTGGAGTTGGGAAACACTGCCGTAAAGCAGCAGCCAACAGGGGCAGACACACCCGCACCCACAGGCCCCATCATCCAAAGCCACCTGGAGAGGCAGGACTTTGGGCTCTGCGTGCATCTCCCAATACTAGCACCTGCATACCTTAGTAATGCCACCTTAAACCTGGGAATATGGTACACATCTATCAAAAGGTTGCTATGATTATTGGCAGATAGCAATTCCTAGCTTAAGTACAAGTTTTCTCTGAGTGAACTGCAGCATAGCAACCTTTCTGATGTCTGTGGAGTGTGCTACAGGTCCTGTGTCTGACAGTGTTTACCAACCTGTGCAGTGACACCTACAGTTTTGCGTACCATAGCCATTCCTGCACTGTGCCCCGGACCGTTGTGGTGGGCAGGGCTGCCCAACATCTCCATAGCTGCACAATGCTGGCATAGGTGTGGGGAGTGTGTGTCTGTCTATCAAGTGTGCGGTGACTGCCAACACCCCCCACAGCCCTCAGTGCTAGCACTGTTGCCAGTATTGGCCTGCCAATGTGCATAATGAGGAGCAAGGTACTGTGGAAATAGCCTGTATAGGGTGGCCTGACCTGGCTGCATCAGCACAAGGCATAGGGCAATGGCTCGGACATTGTAGTGCCCGGCCACCACCTGCACGAACAGGGTGGCCATAACATGTCCTGCTGGGAGGTCACTCTCACCCTGACTGAGCAGTGACCATTGCATGGCTAGGTTCCCCCATAGTGCTCTATGGCATTTCTCTCATGTGATATCTATGGGTTCCCTTTTGGGGCCCAATCACTGACTTATCTGCTGTGCGTGTATGCTGACACCCCTGTTCTGGGTGCCTGCATCTCATCCAGGACCATGCACTCTGGACTAGCTGGCGGACTGTCTGCAGCTAGTATGTGTCTTGCTGGAACACTTCGCAGGGTGCAGCAGCTGGAGGTGTGCTGCTGGAGAATGTCAGATAATGTTGGGGAGCAGCTGTGCATTTCCAAGCCTGCCATTTGTTGACCATTGCCCTATGGATGTGTAGCGCTCTGTCTGTTCCCCAATAGGACTGAGGATGATGGTCCCCTCTACTGCTACCATTGCAGTGAAGTAGACTGTGGATCTATTGGTGGGTGAACCTGTTCTGAGCCCTGGAGGGTGGGTTGTGTGGTGGTACATAATCTCCCCCCCCTACAGCAGGTAACCATGGCACCAACACCGGATATGTACTATTTTGGGTGCACAATCGCCCATAGGGACTAGACATGAGCGAGACATACAGCAGGACACAGATGTAACCATGGTGTGTCTAATGGAACTACAGACAACACACTGATGGGGACCTGCAGCATGGGGTATGTCAGTCATAAAAGGTGCTGTGGACCTGTTGCTGGCCACCCCACCTCAAACTCAGGGTGGTCACAGTACCCGCACAATGTGACTGCCTGTGGTTACTCTGTAGCAGTGCCACACGTGGTCTGTTCCCCCTACCATGCCGAGGTGCTGTGGGGCTGCACATGGTCAGGACCCCCATCAGCCCTAGGTGATGGGGGGGGGCACACCTCAACATATGACCATCTGTACACTGCTGATTTGCATGTGCAGTGCATCATGGGTGTGACTGCTCCAATCCAACCCTGTGAACCCCTGCAGATGGACTGTGTGGTGAAATGAAGTTCCTCTGTCAAATACACACAAGCTCTCCATTGCTCCCAATGCCACCGCAACATATATCCAATCAGGGACTCCCTCTATGCCGTTCTCACCACACACCCTCCTCAATCCCTCTAAACAAAAGGGGCATTAAAAATGTGTGATACATCTCCACATTGAGGACATATCTAGCCAAAGGAATGTGAATGTTCCCTAATGTGAGATGTGTGCAGCAGAAGGTGTTATAAGACATGATGCCGACTCAGCAAAATGTAGCAGCAGTACTAAAAAGTGGGGATTGTAAAGTCCAGCTCTTGCTCACAGGCTCTGATAGGCAATAGGCCAGCACAATCAGAAATGGTAGCATTAATGTTAGGTGCAATACACCCTCAAGGATATGTAATCTACAGTGCCCACGCCGGAACCAACGCACGTAGTTACGCCCGCCCACGCCGGAACCAACGCACTTATTTATGCCCGCAGCAGCGCACATATCCACGCGCGGTATCACGCCCATACCAACATGTAGGTATGCACTTGGCTACGCCCTCACCAACGCACGTGGTTATGCCCTCACTAACGCACATGGTTACACCCTCACTAACACACGTGGCTACGCAGCACTGATATATTCAGAGCAAATGGCTGCCATGTCAAGGAAGCCAGCGTTTACCCAAAGAGACCTCTATCTCCTCACAGAGCTGTTATGCCTCCGCCAGCAGCGCCTATTTCCTGGCTCAGCCAGGAGGCAGAACTTATCAAGGGTCAGGAGGGCCTGGGAGAGTCTGTCACACAGATATAACAGGAGCTCTGATTACCCACGTGAGGTAAGTGCATGGGGACAGGCACCCCAACTGAGGATGTGGGAAAAAACACCCTGTAACCAAAGCACAAAGAAACTATGCACTGCCAGGGAATGTCAGGTGTTGCCGCGTCCAGCTGGTAGCTAAGACTGGCACACACCCAAAAACAGAACCCCCCAGCTCCAAGGGGGTAGCTGCAACCATGGCAGAGGTGCACTACAGACCACATTGGTATGGTATGCGGCGCTGTTGCAGCCCAAGGATGTGCCCTATCCACAGGAAACCACAGGCCCACCACTCAGGCCAAGAGACACACAGGGGTCTCTCACTTGCCCCTGTCAACTATCACAAGGCCCAAATACATCCCCGGATGCTGCAGGCCCCAAGAGAGGGCTCCATCCCCCATCCTGGTCCTATGGAAACAGGCCCTGTTTGTGATCACAAGAGACAAACCATAGCCCCAGGATGCTGCAGGCCACAAAAGAGGGCTCCATCCCCCAACCTGGTCCTATGTTATCTGGCCCTGTTTGTGATCACAAGAGACAAACCATAGTCCCAGGATGCTGCAGGCCCCAAAAGAGGGCTCCATCCCCCATCCTGGTCCTATGTTATCTGGCCCTGTTTGTGATCACAAGAGACAAACCATAGCCCCAGGATGCTGCAGGCCCCAAAAGAGGGCCCCATCCCACATCCTGGTCCTATATTATCTGGCCCTGTTTGTGATCACAAGAGACAAACCATTGCCCCAGGATGCTGCAGGCCCCAAAAGAGGGCCCCATCCCCCATCCTGGTCCTATGTTATCTGGCCCTGTTTGTGATCACAAGAGACAAACCATAGCCCCAGGATGCTGCAGGCCCCAAAAGAGGGCCCCATCCCCCATCCTGGTCCTATGTTATCTGGCCCTGTTTGTGATCACAAGAGACAAACCATAGCCCCAGGATGCTGCAGGCCCCAAAAGAGGGCCCCATCCCCCATCCTGGTCCTATGTTATCTGGCCCTGTTTGTGATCACAAGAGACAAACCATAGCCCCAGGATGCTGCAGGCCCCAAGAGAGGGCTCCATCCCCCATCCTGGTGCTATGGAAACAGGCCCTGTTTGTGATCACAAGAGACAAACCATAGCCCCAGGATGCTGCAGGCCCCAAGAGAGTGCTCCATCCCCCATCCTGGTCCTATGGAAACAGGCCCTGTTTGTGATCACAAGAGACAAACCATAGCCCCAGGATGCTGCAGGCCCCAAAACAGGGCTCCATCCCCCATCCTGGTCCTATGTTATCTGGCCCTGTTTGTGATCACAAGAGACA
This sequence comes from Ichthyophis bannanicus, assembly GCA_033557465.1. Classification (NCBI taxonomy): domain Eukaryota; kingdom Metazoa; phylum Chordata; class Amphibia; order Gymnophiona; family Ichthyophiidae; genus Ichthyophis; species Ichthyophis bannanicus. The sequence goes on from CM066032.1 coordinate 860,568,994, forward strand.
AACCATAGCCCCAGGATGCTGCAGGCCCCAAAAGAGGGCCCCATCCCCCATCCTGGTCCTATGTTATCTGGCCCTGTTTGTGATCACAAGAGACAAACCATAGCCCCAGGATGCTGCAGGCCCCAAAAGAGGGCCCCATCACGCTTCCTGGTAATATGTTATCTGGCCCTGTTTGTGATCACAAGAGACAAACCATAGCCCCAGGATGCTGCGGCCCCAAAAGAGGGCTCCATCCCCCATCCTGGTCCTATGTTATCTGGCCCTGTTTGTGATCACAAGAGACAAACCATAGCCCCAGGATGCTGCAGGCCCCAAAAGAGGGCTCCATCCCCCATCCTGGTCCTATGTTATCTGGCCCAGTTTGTGATCACAAGAGACAAACCATTGACCCAGGATGCTGCAGGCCCCAAGAGAGGGCTCCATCCCCCATCCTGGTGCTATGGAAACAGGCCCTGTTTGTGATCACAAGAGACAAACCATTGCCCCAGGTTGCTGCAGGCCCCAAAAGAGGGCTCCATCCCCCATCCTGGTCCTATGTTATCTGGCCCTGTTTGTGATCACAAGAGACAAACCATAGCCCCAGGATGCTGCAGGCCCCAAAAGAGGGCTCCATCCCCCATCCTGGTGCTATGGAAACAGGCCCTGTTTGTGATCACAAGAGACAAACCATTGCCCCAGGATGCTGCAGGCCCCTAGAGAGGGCTCCATCCCCCATCCTGGTGCTATGGAAACAGGCCCTGTTTTAAATTACAAGAACAAACTATAGCCAAAAGATTATGCAGGGAGCACTGCAGATGGCCACCACCCACCCCGGCAGTGGCTGATGGGCACTGGCAGATGTGTGGAGATTGCACACAGAGATGTCCTGTGTCAGGCCCGCTGGGGTGCACACACTGTCACCCCCACCTGGCGCCCCCCCCCCCTGGGATGTGTTCCATTGGCCTCTGCTCTGTGTGCGCTGGATCATGTCCGTCACCTACTTGCACACCTGTGCATCCCTGCACCCCCAGGTGTGCTTTGCCACTGTCGGACATATGAGCTCACAGCTGCCACCACTGCTCTCTGGGCACAGGTTTGGGACATGTCCTGGGGCACAGTAACATGGATGTGCACTGCCCCTATTGGCATTCCATTGTGCTTTGCCTGTGGCATCATCAGCCTCTGGTGCATTGGCACTGTGTGCACTGATTTGGCATCATATCTGTGTGCACGGCCTCTCGGCTGTCCAGTTGTCGTTTGCTACGTCAGTAATTCCATTGGTGCATCTTCACACATGTAACTTTGCACCATTTTTTTCGGCAGGTGATGCAGGATATGGGTGTCGCACCTGGCTGCTTACCCCTGTGCGTCTCCCTCGGCCAGGTGCAGAGATGCGGTACAATGAGGCCCATGCCTCCAGCCGCTCAGTCATTGAGCGCACCTTTGGCGTTCTCAAAAGTCGCTTCAGGTGTCTGGATAGGACTGGCGGGGCCTTACAGTACGGACCCATGACTGTGGCAAAGATCATTCTAGCCTGTTGCATTCTCCACAACATTGCTCTCAGGCACAATGTTCCAGTCGATATTAATGAGGATCTCGGGGTGGATCCTGTGTGCCCTCCTGCACCTGGCCATAGTGACACACGTTCGGGGATGGTGGCCAGGCAACATCTGAACGAGGATTTCTTCTCCTGTAAGTTCTGCTTGTGCTGGGGACTTGTCTCTGGGTCGCCATGTCTGAGCTGGGGTATGGATTGTGCAGCACTACCGTGACATGTCTCGATATGTCTGATGTGTTTTTGCCTCCCCAGGATAAGCGTCTGTGTTCCGGGCCCCCAGGGATTGGCTGACCATACTGCCCGATGCTGTGCTGCGTGTGGGGAGTGTATGTACATCACTGCAACATGCAGGTGACTCAGGTGATTTGGCATACAGTGAGGTTAGCATTGCTGTCGGCACCGTTTGACACATATATGTTGTTCCCTCTCCACTGCTCCTATGGTGCTGCACATGTCTTTGGCCCACTACTCCATCACCCTTAGCTTCCATTTGTCACACATGTGGCCATTGCCTGTGCACATCTTGGTGGTCTTAATGGTGTATCTGCTGCACATAATAACAGGCTGTATGTGTACACAGGCACAGGGCATTGTATTGTTTGGGCGCATGCGGAACACTCACTGCCATTGTGGCTTTTGCAAGATTCATGGCACTCATGCATGTACTGTGATGGGTGTCTCCACTTGTCGCTGATGTCGGGGGTCCTGCCATCTGCATCTGCTGGCATGCATACCTTGTCTCACAGTGTATTTCTCTGTGTCTGTGTGACTTGTCTACATGACAGATCATTCTGCGCCATCCTGCCTTTGTCTGTTTCAGGGATGTGTATGGCCACCTGTCCAGTGATGTTCCCTCATCTCTCTTTTACCTTCTGCTTCTGGGCTACTGTACATTGTGAGCATGTGTCATATATTCTTTTCAGACGTGTCTCAGGTTTGCTGGTGGACCGATGTACGTCAACATTTTTTTTCCGCACAACACAACGCACCTTGGACATGCTCCACTCACAGCTACCCATGCGGACGTGGTGATGTCCGCAGTCCATTGATGTCTGCAGCCTCTATTGGGGCTCTTTGTGCTCTTGCCTGACACGGACATTCCCAGTCAGGCCACAGCTCTACCTTTCAGGTAGGCCTCAGCTTCCATCCTCTGGGACATACACCACGTGCTGATGCTGCATTTGGCCTGTTGCTATCAACATGTCTTTCATTGTTATCTCTGTGCGCCACCACTGCTGGACATGCTCTGGACCCCTGGGATGCCTGTGTGTCATGTGCATTTACATAACCATTTTGGGATGGTGTCCTGGTCTTCAGAGACATCTCCTGCAGTAGTCCATGTGCACTGTGCTCAGTGTTGTGGCCATGTCATGTAGTGCTATCTATGCATTCTGGGGGGAACTCTTTCTATCTCACTGTCTCCTTTGTGACCTACTGGAGCCGGGGGTGGGTGTGCCATTCCCTTACCTGATATCTACACCTTTTCACACAGGACACAGACAACATACATGACACATCTACTACACTGCATCTGGAGATCCTGTCATCCATATGTGCTTGGACATAGCACCTCTGTGAGACTGTCCCTGGATGTTGTTGCCACTGGGAGATGGTCCTCTGCAATTTGGACACAGGCCTTTTTTCGAACTCATTGTTGGCCTATTTTGACTGTCACTGGGGGGACTGGCCCACCGTTGCTGCCATGAACTGTCTGGTTGTTTCGTTTTTTGCAGTGGGGGGGGGGGGGATGAGCTGTACATGGTTGTGTAACCCTGATACGTCAATGTTGACATTGCATGGTGCCTTGTCACTCTGCATGCTTTAACCTGGGTCTTTTGGTGGCTGGGGATGGTGACTGCTGTGCATACGGTGGGTGTGAACACTGTGGGGACATGTCGTGGTGAAACCCTCCACATCACATATTACTGTCTGTTTGTGACAGCTGATGAAATGCGGGCTCGGATTTGGGGTGGCACCAGTGGTGGGTGGTCAGGGTGGGTAGGCTCCACGGGCAGCAACAGGTGGGTGGCCTCGCAACATGGATTGGGTGTGTGCTGGCGACATTGGCTGCCACACAGGCCCCATGGCTTTCTACATGTCATATGGTGCACCGGGGTGCAGGATACAATGTCTGCTTGGGTCTTGTGACTGCCTTTTGTGGACCATTGTTTGCACTTTCGTTGTTTGGGATATTTGGGATAGTGGTCACACAATTTCAATGCCACTCGGGAGCTTGCCAGTTTGGACAACACATGGCATTTATCTTTTCCTTCCTTGTTTGCTGCTTACTTGCCCATATGCTGTGTGCAGCCCCATCACATCTCCGCCCACCCTTCCATGGTTGAGCTGTGCATGTCAGTGTGGCCTGTTTGCAGCCTCTCTGCCACATTTTCTGGACTACCTGTAGTTTTCCTCCTGGGGAGAGGCATGTGACCAGGCTGCCTGTGTTTTGGGACTGCTGCTGCCGGTTGGTCTGGGCCACATCACTGATCTGGTTGGTCATTCACATGCTCCTCTTTCAGTCCATTGCCCTTGTCCAAAGACAATCCACATGGCTTTCCACTGGGCTGGCCCCTTCCACCCCTCATGTGTCGCTCCCCTGATCTATTGCATGTTGTTTACACTGCATTATATTTCCTGGTGTGTGTGTGGACCTGTTCATATGTGCCTCCCATCCCACCTATGGACTGTGATGTTGGCTGTGGACCCCTGCTCTACCTGTGTACTGCATCATGGTTACTCTTTGGGGTGCCCTCACCTGACACACAGCTGTAGTTTTCTAAGGTGACATGCTGTGGTCCTGTCTGCATCCATTTCTGTGTGCCTAAAGGTGTTGTTGTAGTCTATTGTTTTCTGCAGTGCTTTCCATCCTAGTGGTCATGGCTTTGCACTCTCTCTGTTCTCCTGTTTTGATGCCTTTCCTGCACTGGTACCTGTGGTCGCTGTAACATTCATCTCTTGGCTTCTATGTCCTGCCTGCTCATATTATCCTCATCACATTTGCGGACCATCCTTTGGTCCATCTATCTGCATCTGTCTGCTGTGAGATGTCCTGTATGTCGCTGTGCACTGTCACCCTGTATCCTACACTGCTACCCTTGTCTGCATTGCATCTCTTTGTGCTTGGCGGGCCTGTGCCTGTTCTGCGTGGCACAACCACTCCTCTGGCCACCTCCACCTCCACTGGGGGACACATATTCTCCTCACCTGCCACACACTGTCTTTCTAGTACTTTAGGGTGCCAACACCCTTTGCTGTGGTGCTGTTGCCCCTACCATGTTTGTCAGCGCTGCTGCCAGACACATGGGATGCCCGCAGGGATGGCAGGTCCAGTAACTCCCTACTCTCCCTCCGTCAGTCACCTGTTCATTGCCTTTACTGTGGGTTCTATGTGGTGTTCGGCCTACATCTGTCTCTCTTCCACGCAGATCCTGCAGGTCCTCCAGATGCAACTTGCAGTCCCTAGGGCACACTGACCTTGGCCAACATACCCTTTTTGGAGCACCGTGACAGATGGTTCGATAGGCCAGGGTTCCATCTGCACTGTCTTATCCATGTGTACCTCCTATTGCACTTAGCTTCTGGCTCCCTTCTAGACACCATACTGGGCACCTTTTCAGGCTTCTTCTTGGGCACACTGTTGGCCTACTGTCTTTTGCTGCTCTATGGCAGTGGCACACGTATTCATTTCTCCCTTCTGGGCCAAGGTGCTGTGAGAGTGCCTACCCCCTCCTATGTTCATCTCTGGAGTGCTGATGTACATGTGTAGTGCACCATGCATATGGCAGACATTTTGGGTGGTGGGCGGACATCCTTCAGTGGCCGGCCAGGGATTTGCTGGTGGTTCTAGTGATTTGGCATACTGCCTACTGTGCTGCTGGTGGAGCCAGAGATCATGGATTGCAGCCCACAGTGTGGTTTCTGGGTTGGGCTGTCTGCGGCAGTTTTCTTTAATTAACATTGGTGCTACCAGCACCACCACCCTCACAGTGCAGACTCCTCACGGTGCCTCATCGGGAGACCTATAACATGCCCTATGGGGCGCTCTGTAACACACCCTATAGGGTGCCCTGGCAGACAGTGCACATTAACCTGTACCCTCTGGTGTGCCTTGTAGGGTACACTATGCAGCTCCTTCGGGTTATAGCCCTATGAGTGTATGTTTGCCAGCAGCACTTCGTACACATACAAAACAAACTGCTTCCGATATCACTGAATTGGTGTGAGGGTAATGTCGCATACTCATCCAAAGATAACCCCGCCTGGCAGGCACACATTCACTTGATACCGGGCCCGGAGTTGGTACGAGAAATGCATGTCGTGGTGGCGTTTGCTGGTGGAGTACGATGGCGAGACAATTGAGTTCTTAACTGCCTTGGTTCCAGCACGGTTTGACGTTTTATTGCCTTCAGTAAATGATTTGTGGGTATATTTGACTTTATAAATTTCTCTCACCCGGTTCTGGGTGTGAATTCACACTATTTTATCATTGTGAGGGCTGGGGCTCTCTAGAATAAAAGGGCCCTCCCAATAAGGGGAGGTGGGCATTTTCTCCCACCTCTCTGGTTGGTTGTGCCTGACAAAAATAGAGGGATATCTAATGTTTTACTGGAGTGGTGCCTGACTGCAGTTTGTGGGGGGGTGATGTTATGGGCAGATTTTGTGCTTAGACCCACAGGGGGAATAGAACTCACAGCAAGTATATAGATTAATCGTGTGAATGTACCATACCTCATAACTACCTTCATCATCTTTATCCATTCAATTATTACTGTTGCCAGTAGCATCCAAGTATTAATATTGCCACAGCATTCATTATTACTGTTGCCAGTAGCATCCAAGTATTATTATTGCCACAGCATTCATTATTACTGTTGCCAGTAGCATCCAAGTATTAATATTGCCACAGCATTCATTATTACTGTTGCCAGTAGCATCCAAGTATTATTATTACCACAGCATTCATTTCTCACTGTTGCCATAGCATTCAAGTAAGGTGATTACCAGTAGCACTCAACTAGTACTGTCGCCAGTAGCCCCATTCATCTTATTACCAATAACGTTCAACTTTACTAATGCCTAGAACAGTGATGGCTAACCTTTTTGAGCCCGAGTGCCCAAACTGCCGCACAAAACCAAAGAATTTCCTCAAAGTGCCAGCACGTCATTTGCATAAGTGGTCTTATTTGCATAAATATTTGCATAATGTTACCATACACTAACTTTTAGTAAACATGTCTCTTAATGAGTGTATGGATAAAGAAAGACTAAAAGATTTCTACATTACTATAATCCAGTGCCAACCGCCAGGCACATTAGGAACTACTACAAACGCTGCCCATTTAGAACCCATAGCAAACCCGCCGTATCCTGACAGCATTACCAGGACTCACAAAGCACCATACCCTACCTATCAAAAGGCAACACTGCAAATATTAAACCAATACATTTCAGTGAATACTGGGGAAAGAGAACAAGTGGCAACGTCAAATAGGAATTTCCTCTTGTACCAAACAAAGCGCAGATGTTAATGATGCACATTTCCCAGAGCTGACATATTCCAGTTAATAAATTCAAAATAAAGAGATATCTTTCTACCTTTTGTGCATTTTTTTTCAGTTGCAATTGGTCCAGCCATTTTCTTCTGGTTTCTTCATGTTTTCTGCTAACTCTCCATCGTCTGCTGTCCATTTGTCCTTTCTTCTCTCTTCTAGTTTTTTTTCCATTCTCTCTCTCTCTCTACATCTGCTTTAACATACTAATCTTTCTCCTTTTGCTCTTTCCTCATTCCTATTTCATCCACACAAATTTTACCCCTCCATCCTCAATCCCCAATTACTCTCCCAATACCTGGCCAATTGTAGATTTTTCATCCCTCCTACACAAAATATTTTTCCCCTCTCCATTTTACTCTCCCAGCCCCATCCCATTCTAATCTTCCCCCAACATCAGCTCCCTTCTAGTTCCAGTCTCACCCAGCATCCATTCCCTTCTTCAAGCCCCCCACTTCCCCTCAGCCCATTTCCATTCCAAGCCCCGTCCCCATCAGCTATTTGCAGTTCAAGCCCCCCCCGTGCCCACCGCCCATATCCATTCCAAGCCCCCTCCCCAACAGCGATTTGCAGTTCAAGCCCCCGTCCACGCCGCCCATTTCCAGTCCTAGCAACCCCCACCCACTACCAGTCCTAGCCCCCCATAGCCCACTCCCAGTCCTAATCCCACCAGCCCATTTCCAGTCCTAACCTCCCCATCAGCCCACTCCCAGTCCTAATCCCCCAGCACTCAATTTGTAGGTTAGGCCCCCCCAGCGCCTATCACCACTCCTAACCCCCCCAGCGCCCATCACCACTCCTACCCCCCCCAGCCCAGCGCCCATCACCACTCCTAACCCCCCCAGCCAGCCCAGTGCCCATCACCACTCCTAACCCCCCCCCCAGCCAGCCCAGTGTCCATCACCACTCCTAACCCCCCCAGCCCAGTGCCCATCACCACTCCTAAACCCCCCCACCCCAGCCCATCACTACTCCTAACACCCCCAGCCCAGCCCAGCCCATCACTACTCCTAACCCCCCCCCCCAGCCCAGCCCAGCCAATCACCACTCCTAACCCCCCCAGCGCCCATCACCACTCCTACCCCCCAGCCCAGCGCCCATCACCACTCCTAACCCCCCCAGCCAGCCCAGTGCCCATCACCACTCCTAACCCCCCCAGCCCAGTGCCCATCACCACTCCTAACCCCCCCACCCCAGCCCATCACTACTCCTAACACCCCCCAGCCCAGCCCAGCCCAGCCCATCACTACTCCTAACCCCCCCAGCCCAGCCCAGCCAATCACCACTCCTAACCCCCCCCCAGCCCAGCCCAGCCCAGCCCATCACCACTCCTAACCCCCCCAGCCCAGCCCAGCCCATCACCACTCCTAACTCCCCCCAGCCCAGCCCAGCCCATCACCACTCCTAACCCCCCCTCCAGCCCATCACCACTCCTAACCCCCCCAGCCCAGCCCAGCCCATCACCACTCCTAACCCCCCCCCCCAGCCCAGCCCAGCCCAGCCCATCACCACTCCTAACCCCCACCCCCTCCAGCCCAGCCCAGCCCAGGGAAAATTTAAAAAAAAACAACCCTGTCTGCTGCCGTTGTCGGGGCCGCCGCGGCAGAATCGAGCGTGCCGCGGGGCCCCCCTGTACCTGCCCGGCAGAGCCTGCCCTCCCCGTAGCAGCTCTCTCTTTGGAGCTGCAGTCAGACGTGCCGGCTTGCAGAGCGCGAGGGAAGAGTTCCCTCGCTGCTCTGTTAAGCCCGCGGGGGCTGATGGGAAGTTCCCATCAGCCCCCGCGGGCTTAACAGAGTCGCGAAAGGGAAACTCTTCCCTTCGCGCTCTGCAAGCCGGCGCGTCTGACTGTAGCTCCAAAGAGAGAGCTGCTACGGGGAGGGCAGGATCTGCCGGGTACAGGGGGGCCCCGCGGCACGCTCGATTCTGCCGCGGCGGCCCCGACAACGGCAGCAGACAGGGTTGTTGTTTTTTTTTTCGATTGCGGACCTTCCCGCGTGCCAGCTGCAAGGCCTTCGCGTGCCACAGCTGGCACGCGTGCCATAGGTTCGCCATCGCTGGCCTAGAACATCCAAGTATTCTGACACCATCAGCATTCAATTCTACTGCTGCCTATAGCATCCAGGTATCAGAGCAACAATCCTCCTCCCAAAGCCTGCCTCGCCCAATCGGAGCCAAACAGCCATCGCTTAAAGAAGAGCCACCAGCAGGCATACCCGCGACTGACACGCCTCGCCTGAAGACCATCGAAGTGCCCTTATACCGAGACCCAACAAGAATAACACCAAAAGATAATCATGACTACATCAACCATAACGCTCGTTTTTCTCTACACTATTGCCATGACCATTCATGACTCTCTCTCATACATACCTGATCATAACCCTATCCCAGCACTCCTAGGCTCAAATAGAAAACATCACTACAACTACTATCAACCATACCCAAACCTTCAACACAAGAGACAATCACGCCTACTCTACATAACACTGGAGACCATTACTAACAAAAAGACCAACAAAGACGACCTGCAACAAGAGCTTAGATGTGCACTCATCAACGCACGGTCTGTGCGCAACAAATGGCCAGCCATCACAGACCTAATATCCAACTACAATCTAGACCTCCTAATGGTCACTGAGTCATGGCTCTCTGACTCAGACACTGTCCTAATTAACCAAATCACGCCCCCTAATTTCTCACTCTTCGCTTGTAACAGAGATAATAGAAGAGGTGGAGGAGTCTTCATTATAGCAAGGTCCGAGTTGCAATACCGAGTGTCCCTAACCAGGAGCTCCCAACATCTAGACACTATAACTATCTCAAATAGAAGCAACTCCATCAATCTCATCTACTCAGCACCAAATGCAGTATCAGAAGATCTCTCAGATATAATAAACTTAGCCTGCAGTCCTGACAACCCCAACAAACCAAACTGGTTGTTAGGTGATTTTAACCTTGCCTCTCTACATCACGATTTATCCAGTACATTCCTCGATGCCATGACAGACCTTGGATACAAACAAATCATGCACAACCCCACACACAAACAAGGGAACATCCTCGATTTGATATTTGTTCCATCAACAGTATCAAGCTTATATAATGACACCAAACCATCTATTATCCCAGTCCCTTGGTCAGACCATAGCCTGATCTTATTCCAGATTCCAACAAACTCAAACGCACTCGCCCAACCAGTCACCTCAACAACAAGCGCAGGGCGATTTAAGCCGTTAGACATAGAGACCCTCACTAAACAAGCGTTGCCAAAATTATCCAAGCCAACGGACAATCTAAACGAGTTGATCTCTAACTGGAACGACACTCTCCACCAGTATGCCCATCAACCAAGCATGAACAAGAAGCTCCCATCCAGGAACCGCTCCAATAAAAAGCAGGATGCCCCTTGGTTCTCTCCAGAACTACGTTCATCTCTACTCCAATTAAGGAAGTTAGAAAGAAAATGGAGACACACCCACAACAACCAGGATCAAGGAGAGTATCTCACCCACCTCAAAAAGCACCGCGAACTAACTTGGACTACAAGGAAAGAATTCCACTCCAACCTTCTCAGCAAAACATTAAACAGACCACGCGATCTCTTCAATTTAGTGAAAACATTAACCAAAGATCCATCGCCACCGCACCAAGAATCCGTACAACCACAACTCTATGCTAATTTCATCCAAGCCAAAATGGTCAAGGCGAACACAACGTCATCACAAATACTAATCCAACTCCCGCAAGCTCAGGCATCACTCGATAAGTTCTCACCACCATCAAGAAAAACCATAGAAGAAATTATCGCTACCATAAACACCACCACGGCACCAAATGACCCATGTCCAGCACACTGGATCAAAACCTTACGTGCCGAGCTTAGCCCTTACATAGCTAAGATCGCAAATATTTCCTATCTAACTGGAATCTTCCCTACCGCCCTTAAACAAACATCAATTCGCCCTCTGCTAAAAAACAACCAGATGGATCCAACGAAGGAAGAGTCCTACCGCCCAATCTACAGCATTCCCTATCTAGCCAAGATACTTGAAAAGGAAACTCAGAGGCAGATCCAACACCACATTGACACAGCAGCCCCGTTGGACCTATGCCAACATCGATTCCGAGAAGCTCATGGAACAGAAACACTCATGACTTCACTACTTAATAAACTCATTTGCGGGATTGACAACATTCAAATGGCGATTGCAATGATTTTTCTGGACATATCAGCGGCGTTCGACTCAGTCGACCATAAGATTATGCTAGCCAGACTTCACGAAAAAGGTATCCGTAACCAAGCCTGGAACTGGTGCAAATCTTACCTAGATGAGCGCTGGCAACAGGTCCGTACAGGCAACATTCCATCCGAACCCTTCAAACAGAAACAGGGAGTACCTCAAGGCTCATCTCTATCTGCGTTGCTTTTTAATATATACATGCAGCCAATCTGCCAAATCACCAAAGACTTCGATATATCCTGCCTATTATACGCGGATGACGTACTAATATTCACACAGATCAATATCTCAAATCCTGACTACTCTCCACTAATCAACTGTTTCAACACAATAACCGACTGGCTTCTCAATCAGAACATGAGAATAAATTTCAAGAAAACCGAAGTACTCATAGCCACAAGAAACAAGCAATTTGCTCCGCCAACCACCCTCACAGTAAGAGATGCAGAACTCCCAATCAAGACCTCCATAAAGTACCTCGGTGTGATACTCGATCATCAACTCAATCTTAAAGAACACATAAAGAAAACAGTAAGGTCAATTTACTACAAACTAAAAACACTGCGCCACCTGAAACCAATGATGGAGACCAAGGACTTCCGTACAGTCTTCCAAGCAATAGTCACACCACATTTTGACTATGCGAATATCATCCTTCATGGCCTTCCCAAGAATACTCTAAATCCACTTCAACTGGCGATGAACGCGGCAGCCCGCATCTTATCTGGAGCTTCTATAAGGGATCATATAACACCAATTCTGATCGATCTGCACTGGCTCCCGATAAACTGCAGAATAACATACAAAACCCTCCTCATCACATTCAAAGCTATTAATAAATTATCTCCTGCATCGATCTCAAACCTCATCACCCTCACACCAAACAACAGACCCAGGAGACTAGTAGCAGAAAACACACTAGCTATTCCTAGCATCTCCACAAAATGGACACAACAAACTACTAACAGAGCTTTTGTGTCCTATGCTCCCAAATGCTGGAACAAACTACCTCCAAATATCAGATCAATCAGGGATATCACCCAATTTAGAAAGTCCATCAAGCACTACTTATTCACTCTGCACTTCAGGCTACCATACACCCAATAGAACCGGCCCCCACCTCACTCAGATAACTCCTACACATAACAACAACCCAGAACAAAAAATCAAACGTAATAACACTGTATTCTTGTCAAACTCAAATTTTGATGTAACCTATCTAATGTATATATAATTATGTATAATTATGTAGATAGTTAGCCCCAGTTTACACCCAGTTTATCCTCCCTGTTATCTGTAAACCTAGATCAGTCATGTATTGACAGGTATGTTGTTGTTCAATGTAAACCGCACTGATGATGAATAGTGCGGTATATAAAAAACGTTAAATAAATAAAATAAATAAAAAAAAACAACCCTTGCACCATCTAACAATGTATTAACCATTGTGCTACGGCTCAAGCTGTCTTATGGGACACCTTTTATAGCTCCTTATGGGGCACCCTGTTGGGCTACTGTCTGTTGCTACTCTGTGACAGTGCTGCACACAGTCATTTCACCCTACCGTGCCAGGGGGCTGTGTGGGTACATACCCCTTCTTGTGTTCATCTCTGGACTGCTGATCTGCATGTGCAGTGCACCATGGGGATGGTTGCGTTGACCCAGATCCTAGCCAACACAGCAGGCGGTTTGGGTGGTGGCCTGACGCCCTTCAGTAGCCAGCCAGGGAGTTGTTCACAGCTATGGGGCTGCAGCCCAGTGGTTCCTTCAATGCCTGTGGAGCCAGTGGTCAAGGGTTCAAGCCCACAGTGGGCTTATATTATAGGGCTGTCTGCAGCATTGTATCGTTTTAATGTACATTGGTGCTTCCAGCGACAACCCCTCAGCGTACTGTAACCTTACAGTGCCTCATAAGGCGCCCCATGCGGCACCTTATCTGGCCCCCTATAGGTTGCCTTATAGGGTGTTCTATAGGGGACATTATGGTGTGCCTCAGCGGACAGTGCACTTTATAATGTGGCCTATGGAGTGCATTATGGGGTGCCTTCTGTGACACCTTCGGTTACGCCACTGTGAGGGTGTGTTTGCTGGCAACACTACTGGCAAAAATGTAAAATGCCTCCTCATTCACTACGTAATGTACAGGGTGATGCCTCAGACAGCTTTCTGCATTGGGCACACTGGGGAATCAATCCCATGATGCCTGTATCAGCAGTCAGTGCAGTTACCATTATGCTACAGCTCTGTTTAAGTGATTTGTGTCTATGCACCTTCTTATGATTAACACGCGGTAATGTGCAAGGCGCCCTGTAACGCTCGTTAGTTTTTGGAACGCGCGTTGGTGGTAACGATGTACCGCCCATGTCCTTATTTGGAGTTTCTGTTTCTACCGCGGCTCCTAACGCGAATCGCACTAATGCACTTTAGTAAACATACCCCTTAGCTTCAAACACGTTAGCTTGATGCGGTCAATCTGAACCCCGACACTTCAATCTAGCGCTCTTCAAGCGTTTCGCAGCCAACACAGCTTCATCAGGGGAATATTGCCAACTAATCACAAAGAAACACAAACACACTACTAAAAGCTCATACTCATCCATTATATTCATAAGAACAAAACATATCATAACTTCAAATCACACCTAAATATGAGAATAACAAATCATGCTGCATAACAAATCAAGTCTCAGCTTTGCTTCAACATGGCCGATCAACTCACAAACGCAGCGCATGCGAAAACCCAAACACGAACTGCCCATCAAACACCTCAATTTCATGAAGTCAGGAATACCCTAATCAAAGAAACTCCACCCCCATAGAGAAACATTAATCAAATATAGACACCCCAGTCAATCTGCATATTCAAACCTTCTGGCACCACCTTATGTACAGTAAAAATCCATTGTTGCTCACAGAGAAACAAAGATTGCTCCCTGGTCTTTCCCTCTCTACCTGCTGTCACTTCATCTAAGCAAAAACATTGCGAATCAGTAAAGGAATGCCCTAAATCCAGACAGTGCTGCACTAAGGGAGCCTCCCGCACCTGACAATTTAACCTACTTTTGTGTTCAATCATCCAGTTTCTAAATTGTCTATTAGTTTTGCCAATATACAATAACTGCACAGGCATAAAATCCCATATACCACATATACAGACTCACAAGAAGTCTGTTTCTTCAGCTTAAAGCTTTTACCATGATAAACCAATTGAGTCATATTACAGGAGATCACACAAATCGAACAGTTGCCACATTTCTAATGCCCCACCCCCCCACACAACATCAGTCCTACTAAAAAGAGGACGTAACACCGAAGGGTTCAACCTATCCTGCAAATTATGATGGCGCTGCCACACACATCTAACTGTCTTATTTTCTAAACCAGGAATAGTACGCAACACGCTCGCATGTTTCTTAACAATCCGTTGTATATCGGAACTAAAAGGGGACTACTTCGATATTAAATTCACATGATCTATATCATCATCCTGACTACGACCAGTATGAGGATTCAAAAGAAGTGCTCTATTATTATAAAATGCTCTTTTATATGCCTGCTTTATAATCCGCATTAGATAACCCCTGTCAGCAAAGTTAGCTATCAAAACCTTTGATTGTTGCTTGAAATCAAAATCATGACAACAATTTCTACAATAACGTATAAATTTGGAAAATGGTAAACTATCTCTAAGCTGTACTGGATGAGCACTATCATAGTGAAGAAAAATATTCCTACCAGTGGGTTTCCGGTGGACCGATGTAACCCAGCCATTCAAACCTTTACGCACAACTAAATCTAAGAACACTATCTCATTGTAACTATAGGCACCAGTGAAATTAATATTGAAATCACAATCATTAAGCCATTTAAGAAAATCATTGAAAATGGCTATTGTGCCATGCCAGATCACAAACACATCGTCGATGAATCTGCACCATAACTTCAACTGGGGTGCATATGGGGACCCACTCAGCAATTTATCCTCTTATAAACTCATGAACAAATTGGCTATAGAGGGTGCAAACGTGGCCCCCATAGCCACCCCAGAAATCTGATGATATATCACATTCTCAAATACAAAATAATTCTTGAAAATGGCTAAATGGGCAAGCTGTAAAAGAAACAGGATCATATCATTCCTGGTTTAGAAAATAAGACAGTTAGATGTGTGTGGCAGCACCATCGTAATTTGCAGGATAGGTTGAGCCCTTCGGTGTTATGTCCTCTTTTGAGGACGTGGTATATGGGATTTTATGCCTGTGTGAGTTATTGTATATTGGCAAAACTAATAGACAATTTAGAAACCGGATGATTGAACACAAAAGTAGGCTAAATTTTCAGGTGTGGGAGGCTCCCTTAGTGCAGCACTGCCTGGATTTATGGCATTCCTTTACTGATTTGCAATGTTTTTGCTTAGATGAAGTGACAACAGGTAGAGAGGGAAAGACCAGGGAGCAATCTTTGTTTTTCTGTGAGCAACAATGGATTTTTACTGTACGTACAGTGGTGCCAGAAGGTTTGAATGTGCAGATTAACTGGGGTGTCTGTATTTGATTACTGTTTCTCTCTGGGGTGGAGTTCTTTGATTTGGGTATTCCTGATGTCATGAAATTGAGGTATTTGATGGACAGTTTGTGTTTGGGTTTTCGCATGTGCGGCGTTTGTGAGTTGATCGGCCATGTTGAAGCAAAGTCGAAACTTGATTTGTTATGCGGCATGATTTGTTAGTCTGATATTTGGGTGAGTGTGATTTGAGGTTATGATATTGTGACACCGAAGATCTGCCCTGTGCCTTTAAAACACAGAAATCTGCTGGGTTTAGCACAGATTCTGACAGGCAGGGAGATCAAAAGCTTCCCAGTTACCATGGGCAACCAAAGCAGGCTGAGACACGAGGTCTGAAGGCACACCTAGCTAACAAACACTCCCCAAGTAATCAGGAGAACAGTTTGCACATGGGCAGGAAAACGCCCCTAAACCTGTATAAAAAACGTGTAAAGCAAACAGAGTTAGGTTTTGAAGATTTGGAGGATCAGAGAGATCTGGAGGAGCTGGATCTGGAAGAGCAGGGAGCTCAGAGAGACCGAGGCAAGCAGGAAGTTCATGAGGAACAGGAAGCTTGGCAAGTAAGGGAAGACTTGCAGGTCTCAGATGGAGGTTCAGAATACTCCCATGCTGACTCTGTTTTGTTTGAGCCTTGGAGCAGAAAGCCCAGGAGGGATTTGAAAAGGGAAAGAAAGCTATCTGCCAGCAGAGGGATTAACTACAGGAAACCCTCACCTCTGACGCAGGAAGATTTTCCCAGACACAGAGCTCAGTGGAAGGGACGGAAGGCAGCTGGTAAGGAACCATGTATGAGTGAAAGGCAGAACTGCTTGAAATACTTGCAACCTTGGGAAAAGGAAAGTAATGCATTTGAAGATATTTGTATGAGTGAAGAAGATGAATGTGTGTCTTTAAAGCCCTGCAGAAGACTGCAAAGAGAGAAGTCTGTTAGGAACAGAACAGGGCACTTTTATAAGCTATCTGGTAATTACCTGCCGTATTGTGGAGAGAGCTGTGAAGAAAATTCAGGGACTGATTTAAGGAAGTTTCAAACTCTCTGCCCTAAAGACAGTAAGGTGGTTTAAGAGCCCATGATCACGGAGCCAAGTAATTTCACTCCTTATATTGAGGACATGGACTGCTCTTTGGTAATGACTGATATAAATTCTCTGTGCTAGCTGAAGACAAGAGTGCCTTGTAGAGAGCTAAACGTGCACAGAGGAAACTGTCAGCATTTTTACCTGGTTCCTGTTTGTTATGATCCCTGTTTCTGTTCAAGCGAGAAGCTGTGTTTCTTTTCACCCTCAGTTTTGCCAGAAGTATGGCTACCTCTTAAGTTCCTGTGTGTTGTACTATTTTGAAAATCCAAACCCCGGGAGGGGAATAAAAATCCTTTTTTCAACCTGACCACTCCGTCTCAACTACTCCTTTTTATATAGAAGGGTTAGGCCCAGCAGTGTGTCTGGCTGTCTACGCCCAGTCCAGCCACTACTGGTGACATAAATGGCGTAGTAATTTGGATTTTTGAAAAAAAAAAAAAGTACTACCCAAGGTTTTTCCCAAGAGAGGATACAAGTGGCTGAAAAGAAAAAAAGAAGAAAAAAAAAACAGCAGTGAAAAGGAAAATCCTGAAAGAGGAAATCCTGACACAGTGAGTGGACGTCCACAGGCTGACCTGAAGGAGGCGTGCAGAGAACCTTTCTCAACGCGAGATCCTACACCGTGCTAAGGTATGAGTAGGTGGGCACGGGGGTAGGGATTGCTGAGAAAGGGGGACGAAGGATACCTTGCTAAAGGCAGACAGGGAGAAAAAATATATATATTGTGCCGCACTTGGTGGGCCCTGTTTTTTTTTCTCGCCCATACAGGTATACCTCAACGCCGGGATGGATCCCCAGGACATGCTTCGCTGGATGGAGGAACAGTGGAAAGCCCAGTGTGAGCTCGCGAGACAAGCCCAGGACAGGACTATGGCAGCACTGGCTGCGCAGTAGAAGCCACTCCTGGACTTGCTAACCGTGCTGCTGAAGAGGACACCCACCACAGATGAGGAAGGCGTACCAGTACCACCTGTGGTAGGACTGCAGAACTGTAGTGCATTGGCATTAGGACCTTTGCAAAAGACTGACAATTTTGACGACTACTCTGATGCCTTTGAAAGGATTGCGGAGGCGGCTAAATGGCCACTAGACCAGTGGGCCGTTAGGTTCGCCATGTCTTTAACCGGAGAGGCATTGGCGGCCTACAAGGCGATGCCCGCAGGCCTAGCGTCCAATTACCCGGACGTAAAACTAGCGGTAAGAGAGAGGATAGGTTTAACACCTACGCACTATTGACGTCTTTTTAGAGAGGCAAGGCTCTTGCCTAAAGAGACGCCGAAGGCTTTGATGCAGCGACTTAAAGGTCTAGCAACAAAATGGCTTGCTCCAGAGAAGGCCACAGTGGAATCCTTGATGGACGCTGTGCTCCTTGAGCAATATTTTGAGGCTGTACCACCCAAAGTAAAAGCTTTCTTGTTGTTGCAGAAATGCAAATCCACTAGGGAAGCAGCTGAAATGACAGAATGTTATTTTGAAGCTGAGTTAGCCGGAGCTTCCAGGGATAGCATGCTAAGAGTAACCGGCATGGAAAGAATGCCAGGTATAAAGAAGGCTTATACTCATAAGGTACAGAGGGAAAATGTAAGGAAATATGATGATGTGATGAAGTGATGAAGTGTTTTCAATGCGGGAAAAGTGGTCACATGCGAAGGGACTGTAAAGAGCACATAGCCCTTGTATCAGGAAGGGAGAGACACGGTGGGGAAGAATTTGTTATAGATGTCCAGGTGGAGGGTGTGGATGCTGTAGCGCTCCTTGACTCTGGAGCAGATCAGAGTATGGTCTCACAAGAAATGTGGAAGACCATTCAGGCCCATAACCCTTCCCTGTTGAATTGTGTGGATGGACGGGTGAAAGTTAGATGCGTGCATGGTGCCTCCTCTTTTTACCCAATATATGAGATGTGTGTGAATGGGTTGAATACTAGGGAGAAGGTACACATGGCAGTTGTCCCCCGACTTCCCTTTAAGGTAGTCCTAGGGCATGACGGGCCCCCATTTGAGGAAGAAATGGGAAAAGGCCTCAAGGGAAAGTTAGGCCCCAGTCAGGTAGGACCTCTAGGAGAAAAGGCACCACCCGAGACCCCAAGAACTGAGGCTATTGCCCAAAAGATCCCAAGTGCTTTATTTGGGAAACCACGGGTAGAAGGGGGGTCCTCAGTTAAAAAGAGATTTGTGTTAAAATTCACAAAAACATCCCCACATGCAAAAGGTCCACAAAGAGCTACCGAAGCCTCAGCAGGCTATGACCTGTTTAGTAACGAGGACGTAATAGTTCCCAAGGGAGGGAAGGCCCTCATTGACACAGGGGTAAAAATTCAAATCCCTGAAGGGTGCTATGGCCGCATAGCACCGCGGTCTGGCCTAGCGGTCAAACATTCAATTGACATCGGGGCGGGGGTAATAGACCCTGATTACCATGGTGTGGTCAAGGCCCTACTCTTCAACTTCGGTGAAGAGGATTTCGCAGTAAAAAGGGGTGAAAGAATAGCCCAGTTAATTTGTGAACGGGTGGGTTTCCCCGTGTTAGAAGAGACACCCTCATTAACTTCCACAAGCCGTGGGTCTGGAGGGTTTGGCTCCACAGGGATGAAGGATGTTAAGGGCTTAGCAGCCATTGCTGAGGAAAAGAAAGAGGAGGACTTAGGTCCCCAGCCCTCAGATTGGAGGGAACAACCCAAGATACGTACAGGTACGGACCTGTCAGAGCACCAACAGGCAGATTTAGCCAGGCTGTTACGGAAGTTCTCCGATGTCCTGACAGCTGTGGCCGGCGAAACACGCTTAGTGGCACATGAGGTCATCACGATCCCGGGGAAGATAATTAGACAGCGCCCGTATAGGTTGCCGGAGGCAAAGAAAAATGAAGTCATTGCCCAGGTTAAGGAGATGGTGGAAATGGGTGTAATTGAGGAGTCCCATAGTCCATGGTCTAGTCCTATAGTCCTAGTCCCAAAACCAGACGGAACACTCCGTTTCTGTATAGATTTTAGGCAGATTAATGCGATATCACAGTTCGACGCATACCCCATGCCGAGAATTGATGATCTGTTAGATCGGTTGGGACAGGCCAGGTTTCTAACAACCCTAGACTTAACCAAGGGATACTGGCAAATCCCATTAACAAGGGATTCTAAGCCGAAGACAGCTTTTTCTACTCCAATAGGCCTATACCAATTTAGACGTATGCCGTTTGGGCTACACGGCGCGGCGGCAATATGCCAGCGTCTTATTGACCAGGTCCTAAGGCCGCACCAAGAATATGCGTTAGCCTATATGGTTGACGTTATCATCCATAGCGGCACGTGGCTTGAACACTTATCCCGGATAGAGGCGGTACTACAGGCCATCCGGAAAGCTGGTCTCACCCTAAACCCCAAAAAATGTCTTTTTGAGGCTAGGGAGGCCAAATACCTGGGACATCTGGTTGGGAATGGGCTAGTGAAACCCCTAGTGGACAAAATTGAAAGTGTGCGAAACTTCCCAAGACCGATAGAGAAGAAGCATGTCCGTAGCTTCTTAGGCCTGATAGGCTACTATCGGAGATTTATCCCCAGGTTTGCAGAGGAGAGTAGTCTTTTTACTGACATGATTTTAAAAAATGCCCCAAATAAGGTGTGCTGGACTCCCGAGGCAGAGGAGGCTTTTATCTCCCTTAAGGAGAAATTATGTAAGGCTCCTGTCTTGAGGGGGGTTGATTTTAGACTTCCATTTATAGTCCAGACAGACGCCTCTGAGACTGGACTGGGGGCAGTCATGTCCCAGAGATTCGAAGGGGTGGAACATCCAGTCACCTATTTAAGTAGGAAGCTGTCCAATGCAGAGCGGAAGTACTCAACCGTAGAAAGGGAATGCTTAGCCATCAAATGGGCGATAGAAGCACTACGATTTTACTTGACAGGGTGTAAATTCCTGTTAGTAACGGATCATGCGCCGTTAAAATGGCTTAGCCAAATGCGCAATAACAATGCCTGTCTGACGCGATGGCACTTGGCTTTGCAAGCCTTTAGTTTCGAAGTACAGCATCGAGCAGGAAAGCTGCATGGCAATGTGGATGCTTTGAGTAGAATTACGCGCTGTCCGACGAGGACGTCTGCAGCTCGTAATATCTTAAGGAGGGGGATGTGTGACACCGAAGATCTGCCCTGTGCCTTTAAAACACAGAAATCTGCTGGGTTTAGCACAGATTCTGACAGGCAGGGAGATCAAAAGCTTCCCAGTTACCATGGGCAACCAAAGCAGGCTGAGACACGAGGTCTGAAGGCACGCCTAGCTTACAAACACTCCCCAAGTAATCAGGAGAACAGTTTGCACATGGGCAGGAAAACACCCCTAAACCTGTATAAAAAACGTGTAAAGCAAACAGAGTTAGGTTTTGAAGATTTGGAGGATCAGAGAGAGCTGGAGGAGCTGGATCTGGAAGAGCAGGGAGCTCAGAGAGACCGAGGCAAGCAGGAAGTTCATGAGGAACAGGAAGCTTGGCAAGTAAGGGAAGACTTGCAGGTCTCAGATGGAGGTTCAGAATACTCCCATGCTGACTCTGTTTTGTTTGAGCCTTGGAGCAGAAAGCCCAGGAGGGATTTGAAAAGGGAAAGAAAGCTATCTGCCAGCAGAGGGATTAACTACAGGAAACCCTCACCTCTGATGCAGGAAGATTTTCCCAGACACAGAGCTCAGTGGAAGGGACGGAAGGCAGCTGGTAAGGAACCATGTATGAGTGAAAGGCAGAACTGCCTGAAATACTTGCAACCTTGGGAAAAGGAAAGTAATGCATTTGAAGATATTTGTATGAGTGAAGAAGATGAATGTGTGTCTTTAAAGCCCTGCAGAAGACTGCAAAGAGAGAAGTCTGTTAGGAATAGAACAGGGCAGTTTTATAAGCTATCTGGTAATTACCCTGCCATATTGTGGAGAGAGCTGTGAAGAAAATTCAGGGACTGATTTAAGGAAGTTCCAAACTCTCTGCCCTAAAGACAGTAAGGTGGTTGAAGAGCCCATGATCACGGAGCCAAGTAATTTCACTCCTTATATTGAGGACATGGACTGCTCTTTGGTAATGACTGATATAAATTTCTCTGCGCTAGCTGAAGACAAGAGTGCCTTGTAGAGAGCTAAACGTGCACAGAGGAAACTGTCAGCATTTTTACCTGGTTCCTGTTTGTTATGATCCCTGTTTCTGTTCAAGCGAGAAGCTGTGTTTCTTTTCACCCTCAGTTTTGCCAGAAGTATGGCTACCTCTTAAGTTCCTGTGTGTTGTACTATTTTGAAAATCCAAACCCCAGGAGGGGAATAAAAATCCTTTTTTCAACCTGACCACTCCGTCTCAACTACTCCTTTTTATATAGAAGGGTCAGGCCCAGCAGTGTGTCTGGCTGTCTACACCCAGTCCAGCCACTGCTGGTGACAATATGTTTTGTTCTTATGAATATGATGGATGAGTATGAGTTTTTAGTAGTGTGTTTGTGTTTCTTTGTGATTAGTTGGCAATATTCCCCAAGATGAAGCTGTGTTGGCTGCCTAACACTTGAAGAGCGCTACATTGAAGTGTTCAGGGTTTCAGATTGACCACATCAAGCTGAAGTGTTTGAAGCTAAGTTATTATGTTGCGGTCTTCTTGATATTGCTGGTGCTTTTAATAAGGGACGTCATTGATGTAATGGGGCAAATGATTTATAGATTTTGCATAAATCAATTTAAAGCCCGTCAGTTGTTGTATTGCTGAGCGACATAACTATGTTCTTCTAATGCCTATGGCTTTCTGGCTATGACATCTGTTTCCCACATATCTGGGTACTGGCATTTCTCACAGCTGCTCCCTACATGTGGCTACACCTGTCCCATATGATGTCCACTCTCCATCCTAGCTTATGTTGATCTGTATATATCTGCTACATAAGCCTAGTTAAATAAATAAATAAAATCTGCTATCTGTGAGGCAACCCTGCTTGCCTTCCCACAGTCTGCCTTGTGATACTGCTCCCCTGGTCAGGCCTGTGTGGGCATAGGAGGGGGGATCCATGTGCCATCATACCAAGTAGCCAGCCTCCAGATATATCACCACTTTTACAGCTTGCATAGATTCTGGTCTGGGTAAGGATGTAGGCCGCATGGCACAGTCTAAGAAATATTGGCACAACAGCTGACAGTTCTCCCAGGCCCTGGAACAGATGATGTATGGCTGCCCTATCACAGTGGCACCTGATATCACTGTGGTCATCCATAAGGTCCAGGTACTGGCCAGGCATTTATGTCTCCATTGTATTGCAGATCAGCACACCAGATCCACCTGTGTAATCCCCAAACCATACACATACACTCTCACTTGCAAGGATGAATTGTAGAACACAACAGAAAATTTTCTAAGTACTGGCCTTATTCCACATCTCCGGCAGGAATAATGGACATGTCTTCAGGAAAGTTGGAAAACATACATGAGCCTTTCATGAATGCCCTATACATATCTTCATGGAAAACTACACCCCATTACACCCCTCCAGGGCACCATGTACCGTAATACCCCATAGATGTTTTCAGCACATAAATGTCCTTGGCACACATATAAACCCTTATTTGGGTTCTGGAATGATCCCCATACAAAAACCTAATAAATACAAATGTAATTTTGCCAATAATGGAAATCAGATAATTCATCAAAAATAAGTCATTTATACAAGCATTCAGACACAATTATTGTTTTATACTCCTAAATTCTTCAAGCAATTATATATAATTGTACCATAGACCGATATCTTTCCACTACTTATTTGAAGGCAAAGTGAAATTCTTGCAACTTTACAACAGAATTTCCAAAGGATTCAAAATGCAGTAAACTATATATCAGTTTATGCCCTTTGGAAGTCTTTTCTGATGAAAGACAAACTTGCCTTGACCTCATGCAGCAAAAACAAAAATTAATCAAATGACTGATAAAAAGAGAATCTGAAAAAGTCCATTAATAGAAATATTTGACAAGCTTTATGGGTAACTGGAAGTAGCAGTTCATCATAATCCTAAAAGCCAAATCCTATGAGAGAAGGTTGGTATGATATGTGGTGGTTTGTAAGGTAAAGAGAAAAACGACTCAAGAAAGAGAATCCCAACTTAGCATCAAGGTTAACAAATGAGCACTGGAAGTCTATAACAACAAAAGTTTAGAAAGAAAAACAAATTTCAGAATCCTCTAGGAAAGTGGATTCTCATCCCTGAATTCAGAATATCTGCAATGAAGCTGCATAAGCTAGATCTGTATGTGCTGCATCCATTCATAGATATTTATTGTGGGTGCTCTGGAAAACTCAAATGGCCTGGTGTCCTAAGGACTGGGAAGAACACCACTACTGTACTCTAGGATGAGGAAGAGTGTATTCTGAGGTTTTAGAACATACTTTCTATTGATTATTTTCTATGATGGCAATATTCAAAAGGACATCTCTGGCTAGCAGGTCCTGCTAACTGGATATGTCCCAGTGAGAAAAATATTCAGTAGTATGTAGGGTGGTCCATGGGAGGTGTTGGGCCTTATCCAGATAGTGGTGATTTTCTGCACCACATTCCAGATAGAGTCTAAGGGGTATGTTTACTAAACTGCGGTAAACGTGAATAACACGCGTTGTATGACTTTAACGATCGTTAGCTCGCTATAGCGCGCACTGTAGCGCATTAACAATCGTAAATGCGCTATAGCGCGCGTTATCACGCGCTAACACGTGTGATGCTCCGTGGCGCGGTAAAACAACGCAGAAGGCGGAGAGAGGGCAGAGAGAAAGGGTCAATGGGCGGAGAGTGGGCAGGGAGAGGCTCCCATTACACTAACGCGCTGAATTTCAGAGCTGAATTCCAACGCGAATGAAAACCTGCCGTTAAAGGCATATTAAAGGGGAGAGAAACCATTTAAATGTCAGCAATGTACAGCCTAGGCAGGGATACCAAAAAAGGTGATAAGTGTGATACATGTGCACAAAACAAAAGGGCACAGAGACACTGAAAATGACCCCAACAAACTGGAAAAAAAAAGTAACCAAGCTGGCCAATAGTGGTATTAATGAGAAACATCAACCCCCCCCCCCCCCCCGAGTAAGCTCCATTGAACAGATATATATGTATTTCTTTATGTTAGTTATGTATTTATAAACCACGGAAGGGTCCATACCCCATCCCCATACAAGGTGCACGGGCCCACAGTGAAATAGCACTGTTCAGGGACTTCCCCACCATCGGACAGGGTTCCTATGGCGTGCACATGTCCCGCAACATCAGGGCGGGCATGTCGGAACGGGCAACCGGTCAGATGCTGGAGAAGGGGATACAGAGGGCTGCAGGCAGCACATGCTGTGGAGCAGCTGGGCCACAGTGGGGACTAGGGTGATGCCTAGCCGGCCCATAGGAATGCTGAAACAGTAGAGTAGCCGGACAGCAACTGCTGAGGGTCCAACATGGGCAAGAGTGTGCTTCCCACAGTGTCACAGGGAATAGTACCCAGCAGGTACCCCCAATGGCACGGAACATTGGCAGGCAGTGCTGGGGGAAAGCGTGGGCAGCTATGCGGGCACCC